>OY754309.1:83831850-84431850 GCA_963573325.1 Astragalus glycyphyllos | reverse complement strand
CCGATCAATGGCCGATTGCTTTCATTTTCTCAAAGTTTTAATTTTAGGACAAATAAGTTTATCTATTTACAATATGTTTGCTAAAAAAAATCATATAAAATAAAAAGAAAGCTCAAAAAAAAATCAAAAGGCTTGCACTCCAAAATTCGTTCAAGTTGCACTGATATTAAGACAAGGTTTAGTGTTCACCAGGTGAAGTTTCAAATGTTCAAGACTATCATAAGCTGTGGGAGTCACATTAAAGAGAGCCAAAGTTTATACCATGATCATCACCTAGATCCCAAAGTGGGGCATTCCATTCACCTTTCATTCCACTTAAGCCTTGGAAAATTTGTCCGTTGTCCTTCCCATTCATATACCACACCCAGTCTATATAGCCATTACCCTAACTCTGTCACCTTTCACAACCTCACTTAAAGCAACCATTTGAACTACCATTCCAAAGTGGGGCAATCCCATCACCTTTCACTCCCCTAAAATTAGAAAAATTTACCCTACACCCATATCATCCCTTTGTTATATTCACATCCATAAAATCATACAAGGGCAATTTCTCAATTCAGTATCCTAAACATGCCCTTTTTACAATGACACTCCAGTTGGGGCAACCTCTTCCTTGTCATAGTTGGGGAAACACCAAAACTCCATAGGTTGAGAACAAAACCTCTTGCCCTCCACCTTTCATTCCAAAGTCAACTCAATCATTTTCTCTACACTCCTAGTTGTTGTCATCACTAGACAGGGGCAAGCTATTCACTCATATTCATCAGGTCCAAATTGGAGCAGTCCCATATTTCTTGAGTTGGGGAAACCTACCTTTCACTTTGACAAAAACAAGTCAGTCATACATCCCTTCACGTGTCACAAAAAAACAAGTCAACTAACTCACTCATCTGTATTTGCACTACTATACATCTTTACTAAACAATGCTTCAAAGAGAGAGAACACAAGCTAAGAATGTGATACTGAAAATCCACGTAGTTAACTTTGTGGACCTAAAATTCGGTCATCATGGGTAATGGAAGAGAAGATAAGCGAGTCTGCAAATGCAGTCAAGCATTTTTGCACATCAGTGTCTGTAAATAACAACCTTGAGATTGCTGAAGTTTGAGTTCAAATCAAATCTAATTTTTCCAAAGGATTATCAATATTCACCTCTACTTCTCGCATCGAAAGTCTCTCCTCTCCTCTTTGCAAAAAAAATGCATCTTTCTAAATCCCAACAAATCATATCATCGCACCATGCATTTATGCACTCCCTTTTTTTTTTCTTTCCACCATAGCATTTACAGCAAATCATTACATTTGCATCATATTCACATTCGTACTTCATGCATTCATCATATACAAAAAAAAAAGCCAAAAAAAGAGAAAAGAAGCAAAAAAGGCGAACAACAAAAAGAGAAAGTCATTACATTTCATTCATCATTTCACCGAAAAAAAATCAAATCATCTGCATGTGCATACATTACATGCACATCATAACATCAATTACTTTTTCGATCGACTTCAAGTGTCGATCTTTATATACTTTGTCTCTAAGTCAACACTACGAGTGTTGCACCCCATATCATATACTAGATCGAAATGTCAGCGCAGAGTCTAGCATAGATCCTTCAGACCAAATCGGTCCTTCAGTTCAGTTCGATTTAATACGTCAAAAGGACGGTTTCGGACCCTACCTTCAGATCATAACGTCGCCACTGAGCGCGGCGGATCCTTCAGACCCCAAGTGGTCCTTCAGATTAGTTGTGTCTGCCTAAGACATGGCATAAATCCTTCGTGATCAACATATCAGTTCCGGATCTGATCTTGACACCCGCGACCGCAACGACGTAGGTCACCCTCAGACTGTTTTACTAGTACCGTGTCTAGTAGCAGTCCATCAGACCATTTTTGGTCCATCAGGCCCAGGCAGCCCTTCAGACTAAATAGTCCTTCAGAGCCCTAGCGCTCCTTCAGATCCCCAACGATCCTTCTTTACTGTGTTTTTTAGTCAACCCTATTTTCCATTTATTATGAATTTCTCAAAAAAAATATTTCATAATTTAGCACAAAATTGGCGTTCTTGTATATTTATCTCTATTTTATTAACATTTTGAAATTATTCCAATTTTGTCTGGTTTATCCAAAATATTTCCAAAAAATGATGTTTGTTATTAGAATCTCTCTTTTACTATTTGTTTTGTCAAAAAAAAACTTAAAAAATAGTTCTAATCACGTCAGCACCGAGCCTGATGTTGAAATTTCAGACCCCCAGTGGTCCTTCAGAGCCTCAGTGCTCCTTCTTTATTGCTTTCTCGTTGACACGCCAAGTGTTAACCATTACCTGTAAATTCTCGAAACCCTCAACTTTCCTCTAAATGGACAAAATTATTATTTGTTTTACCTTTATTTCTATTCCTACTATGAAATCTTGAAAAACTTTAGTTTTCTACGGAATATAAGTAAAGAGGGACAAAATTAGCGTCTGTTTTATCTTTATTTCTATACTTTAGTTTTCTACGGAATATAAGTAAAGAGGGACAAAATTAACGTCTGTTTTATCTTTATTTCTATTCCTACTATGAAATCTTGAAAACCTTTAGTTTTCTACGGAATATAAGTAAAAAGGGACAAAATTAGCATCTGTTTTATCTTTATTTCTCTTCCTACTATGAAAATCCTTCAGTTTTTCTACGGAATATAAATAAAGAGGGGCAGCTGTTGTACCCTAATTTTGTCCGACTAATTCGAGAATTATTAGAAAAAATCAAAAAAATATTGCTTGTTTTGCTTTTTGAGATTCTTGTTGTTTACGCGTGTGGTTTGGTGCTCGTTAGCGGTTTGATGTCATTTCTGTTGTTATTAGTAGAACTTATTTTGTTTTTTTGCAAGAAGAACTTAATTAAAAAATATTGTTATTAATATTTGATGTTAACCTTTTTTTATTATTACAATATATAAACAAAAAAATGGAAAAAAGATAAAAAACAAAAAAAGGAAAAGCTGAGGCCATGTGCGCCTCTTTCATCCTTCACCACTCTTCATCTATTCTCAGGCACAAGCCAAACTTCCCTTATTTTGGTCTCTTTGTCTTCTTCTCTTCTGTGGGTATAAACAAAGCAGTTGTGTAAACACCTATTGCAAGCAACCGATGCCCTTGTCTCCCACGCCTCTGCATATGTTGGCCCTCTCCCTTTCAGAGATATAGTACTGCTCCACCAAGCTATGCCTACATGTCCAAACTAGAAAAATAGCAGAGCACAGTAGAAAAACAGGATGAGCAGAAATGCAGGATCATAGATTGAGAAAATTGAAAGAGACAATTGAGAGGTCCTTAGCTGGCTAGAACAACATGACAAATTGGAAGCCTCTATAAATACCACAATACTGAATGAGATCGGGGGAACCATTTTAGAGCAAGATTTTACAAGTTAGAAAATAGGATAGGATAGGAAGAAGCAGATTCTCAGAAACACAGAAAAATAGTAGAAAATTTTAGAGCAAGAAGAAAAGAGAGATCAACGTATAGGCGGGGAGAGTTTCTTTTCAATTCCATAATCATAGCCATTTTTCCTTCAAAACATCATCTTCATCACAAACCAACAACAACACACACAATACCCATTCAAAACAAGAGAAAGAGAAACAGAGAAAAAACATGGAACGAAGAGAATAAGCTCATCATTATTGTCGTCTCCGGCGTACCACCGCCGTCCGGCGAAGCCTTCATCGTGACCACCACCGTCTCCGACACCGGCGTACCACTGCACCTTCACCGCTCATACCACCACCGTCTTGCATGTTGTCGCCGCACCGCCGTTCACATCCGCCGCTGGCTCCTTCTCTTTCCCTCAGCGCATCTCTAAGTTGGTTCTCTCTCTCTTTCTTTCTCTCTCTCACACCTTGCGGCTGTGTTTTTTTCCAAAGAAAGCAATTTAGGGTTCCAAATGGAACCCACGATTTGTTTAAAGTCTCAGCCTTTTTTATTCATTCATTTGTTTATTTATTTAATTTAATAACTTAATTTTAGTAATTGTTATTTACAAACCATTTTTACTCACTTCATTCCTTTCTTCTAACTTGGGTCAGATTCCCCCAAAGCCCTTGGGCTCCAACTTTTTTTGTTTTTACTCTGATTCATTTGCTTTCCTCTTACATTTCTCGAACATTTCTTTTTTCCATAACTACTAAAATAATAAAATGATTAAGTCGATTGTACAGTCGGGTTAGTCAACTTTTTAGGGCCACAAATGAACCATTACGGATCAGGCCCTGAAATCCCTATTTGAAACAAACAATTTCTAAAATAAAAAAATACCAACACACCTCTTTCCTCAAAACACAAAAAAAAAACAAATTTTTAAAATAGGGGATTAAGTCGATCGCACGATCGGATTAGTCAGTGTTCTAGGGCGAATGAACTGCCACGGATCAAAAGTCCTAGAACCCCTAAAATAAAAGACACAAACCAACCAAACCTTTTTCTACCAAGAACTACGTAGCTTTGATTTCTCCATCGCACCTGAAGATACGTAGGAGCGGGGGCCCACTCCCGTCAAGCACGAAAAGCTAAAAATTTTATTAAGTCTTTCTAATTCACAATAAAAGGGTAAAATAAGTATTTTCAAAATTAACTTTCTCTTCTACAACTAATTAGCAGGTAACCTTCCTTAGGAAGGATGTCGTGGGGTGCTAGTACCTTCCCCACGCATAACCGACTCCCGAACCCTAATCTGGTCTCAAGAACCCTTATCCGTTTCAAAAGGGATTTACCGATGTTTGCCCTTAAACTAAACTTTGGTGGCGGCTTCATTTTTGAACCTTCGAGGAATCCTCTCCCGGATTTTTCGGTCGCTACAATAATTCATAATAGAAGTCAGTCACACAGTTCATAACTTCCTGTTGGCCCTCAATCCAAAGACCTGCTGAGTTCTTGATTCTAAAGAGCTTGTTTTTGTCCCTCCTTTGAACGGTTGAAGCATGGAAGAACTTTGTGTTTCTGTCGCCACATTTGAGCCATTTAACTCTAGATCTCTGACCCCAGTATTGCTCTTCCTGCTTCCAAAGGTTATCAATCTGCTTCCTAAGGTAAGCAACTCTAACCTAGTCAATAAGATTGTGGTCCTTATCCAGCCAATATTGAAGTTCCTCTTTAGCCTTTTCTTTGGCAGCATGTCTGAAAGTTGCCCTGTGCCATTTGGTTAGGGAGGCCTTACACCTACCCACTTTACTATTCCAGTTGGCCCAAGGATCTGCTAGATTTCCTTGCCAACCATCTGCCACAACTGCACCACAATCAGCATGTTCATTCCAAAAGGATTCATAATGGAATGCCTTACCACTAGTGAGAGGAGGTTTGGGCTTCAAAAGAATTGGAGCATGATCAGAATTCACAATGGGTAAGGATAAAGTTAAAGCATGAGGGAAGAGTTCTCTCCAAGCCCAATTAGCTAGAACTCTATCAATACGCTCTCTAGTAATAAAACCATCCCTTGGGTTGCTAAGCCAAGTAAATCTACACCCTTGTAGCTCAAAATCAATCAGGTTGCTATCATTAAGAAAATTATTGAAGGTTCTCAACCTGATTGGCTCCACCATTCGTAATCCATCCTTTTATCCGTTAGAGATCACCTCATTAAAGTCCCCAATACAACACCACGGATTGTCCTCCCTTGGTTTCAGATTCAAGATTCTTGTCCAAAGGTGTCTTCTAGTAGCAAAAGTAGGATTACCATAAATAAACGTTATCTCAAAAACACAACCAGACCTTGCTTCCTTAAGAACACAGTGAATATAGTTCAAACAAGAATCCAATATTTGTATTTCATAATGATCATTCCAAAATAAACATAGACCACCAGACAAGCCCTGGGGTTCCACACAAAAACAATGCTGAAATCTAAATCTTCTTTTAACTCTAGAGACTCTATTCTTATGGGCTCTAGTCTCCATAAGAAATACAATGGCCGGCTTATGACCAGTTACAAGGTCATAAAGTTCCCTATTCGTTGTGGCCGCCGCCAAACCACGACAATTCCAGCTTATGCAAGTCATTGCGAAGGAGGGGGCAGGGATCTACCTACCGCCTCTTTCTTGGATTGATAATGACCAATGGAGAATGGGCCAAAGGATCCCAAACTGCCCACCACATCACTAGCTTCCACAACCTGACCTGAAATTACATCTCTTTTCAACTTCTTCACAGTACCATTGTCTTGCATATAATCAGCCACTAGCATCTCAGCAGCTGACTTTCTTTTCTTCAAACATAAACCAGCATTTAAAGTAACAGCAAGTTCTTTTTCCTCTTCTTTCAGTAGTGCATGAGACTGACTTTTGTCAATAGTGTCATAGTCCTCCGGGGGGAATTCAACAAAGTACTCCGGAGTCTTAGGAGGCAAAAGTTTTGGAGGGTTTCGCCAAGGAGTAGTGCTATCATTATGAATAAATTCCTTGATAGGAACTGTTTCAGATTTCACAGCAGAGTGACTCATCTTTTGTTTATCATTTTGTTGCAGGGGCACTTCCAACGGCAAGGCAGGTGCAGCTGGACATACTGGTTCAGAAGTGCCAATCTGTTCAGATTCAGTAGCCTCCACTGGTTGAAGATTTTTAGGTATAACCTCCTTACTTACCTTGCCATCAGTAATGAGTTTCACAAAATTGGTATTAAAGAGGCTTAAGTTATCAGCTACCTCTTCATAGATATTGTCATTACTGCTATGATGTACAGGAGTGTCACCTTGCGCAAGAATGATTTTATTGTGTTCATCGACCGCAAACATGCTGTACTTCTGGTTTATCAAGTTGGTCAGCTCAGCAACTATCCTTGTGCTTGGAGGATATAGTGGCAGCCTGGGGAGAGCTGAACCCTCAATCCTACTTGTCAAGTAAGCTTATATTCCTCAAGCTGATCCTCATCAAGAATCTGCTGCATTTTCCTATAGTCTGCTAGCAGTTCGTCAGTCAAATGTGTCTCAAAAGACATAGGATAATCTTCCTCCATATCAGAATCTCTGACTGAGATATCCTTAATCTGTAAATCTTCTGGCTTTGTTCCCATAACAGCAGTAGCTGTACCTGTACCATAGGACGCATTTGCTAGCATCTCTGCCCAGGCTAACCTGGCCTTCTCCCTAGCATCAGAGTCACCATCTTGTGCTTCAGTGTCTTCTTCAGCATGACTCTTTTGATTGAATTTATGTGCTGTGTTTTTGGTTGAATCTCCATATCTCCTCTTATGCTCATTTAACACAGCTTTAATCGATTTGGCAGGTTGAGTTATCATGCTCTCATGAAACTTGGGAATGGTGCTGTCTAGAGTAGACATAACTCTTGGTGCTTTGCAAGCCTTTTGCTCATGCCCCAGATAACCACAATTAAAACATAAATTCTGCAGCCTTTCATATTTATAGTGTACCCATACCTTAGGGAGATCCTTTCTCGGTATCCAACAACCAGTGAGAAGAGGTTTTGTGACATCCACAAGAACCCTAGCCCGAAGGTAGGTCCTAAGAACTCTGCCTTCCAAGATGGACTCCTCCACTTCAAGCACCTTGCCAACCTTTTGAAGGATTGTTGTAGCATTGACTCCATTTAGGAACTCCATAGGAATATTGTGGATCTGAATCCAAAATGGATTTAAATCGAAGTTTAGTTCCTCAACTGTGATGGCTGGGAACCAGTGATAAAGACACATCAGAAATTTCATGAAGAACCAGGGTGCTTTCTTCAAGACTTCTCTACAATGTTCCTCCCTCTCAAAGGTAAACAAAAATCTATTTTTCCCCATATCCGTTATTTGAAGGTTGTTGTAATCAGACCAGGCCTTGTAATAATATTCTTGACAGCAGTTTTGTTTTGTATCTTACTCGATAGAAGTTGGCCCACAAGAGTAGTTTTAGCTAATACCTCATTATGTTCAGTAGTAGGTACCAGGTTCCCGAGAAGCTCCTCAGGATTGTCCTCAGCAGGAGGTAGTTTAGTCATTGAACTTGATGCCATAGTGAAGATGGAGCAAGAGAGATAGGGAACAATAATAGAAATTTGTTATATTGGAATGAAAAGAGGAACACTGTTATATTGAGTTGATTTGTAGAATAAATGCTAGGTAGGGATGTTATACTGAGGCGAGATGTAATGAATGAGCCTGTGACAGATGTTATAAACGGTATAGAGATTAGGGATTCCTTGAAGGAGACAAGCCCTTGATTGGGAACAAAAACCCTAACCCTAGCAGAGGGGTATTTGGGAAGGTGCAAGTTGATTTATGATTTTGGACAAAGCAGACTACCAACAAGGCCCAAACGGCTCAGCCTACTCAAACAAAAAGCAGCACATCATAAGCAAGACAAAGCAGCTAGTAGCTACGTAGGGTTGCGTTTTTGCACCCACCACTAGATATTATACCCCAAACTAAATTGTTTTCTTCCCATTTGACCCCTGTTTTTTTTTCCTCAAATGGAATTTTATCTAACTAAAAGATAAATCCGTAGTCCCAAAAAAATTAGATAAATCTGCTTTGAACTTTTTAAACCAGGTTTATCTATTAAAATGATAAATTCGTTTTGTATTAAAAGATAATATTTATTTAATTTAATTTTTTAAAAGAATTATAAAAGCACTACCAAAAATCTGTTAAAGAATATGAACTAATCTAAAAATTATAAAAACTCATTTAAAATCTAATAAAATAAAATAAAAAGTTATGCAATTTTTTTAATTTTTTTTCTTCTGGAGATTATGAAATATTTAAAAAAAGGTTTAAAAAATAGCGCGGGCATCATGTGGTGGGTACGAAAAACGTAACGGAGTTGCACAAGGGAAAATGGCCCGAAACTAAACCAACTAAACTCAACTAAGTGCCAATAGCACCATCACCACCGCACTAAACCCCTCGCTACCACCACACCAACTCCGTAAGTCAGGTAACGACCACAATCAACGCTACCTCTAGTAGAAGATGAAAACGAACAACTAAAGTGGAGCGCTATTCTACTGCATTCTTCATTCTCATCTTACCGGTACAGTACCTCTAGCTTGGCTTCATTTTCTTCTCTTCTTTCGACAACTGCTTCTATTTGATTGAAACCCTAGCGTAACGGTAAAACATAAATTCCTGTTTTTGAAATATTTGTGGACGGTTCCCTTCTCTAGTAGGTTATCTTGTTTCTTTTCTTATTGAATAATAATAACAACAAAGAGAGGATATAAATCCATTCTAATTATGAATTAATACGGTTTAGTTTTGTTTTATAGATTTCTGGATAGCGAGTGATAATGGAGGCCAATTTGATCAAAGATGAACAAGACTTGGATAATCTTCATCCCAAAAGTAAGTCTTACTTCTTCATAACCCCAATTTCTGTTTCACCTTACTAGTTGTAATGAAATAGACATGGTATTTTTTATACAAATTGACTTTTCATAAATAGATTCCACCACTTTACAAATTGACTTTTCATAAATGCAATTATGTTTATAATGTTCTAATTCTAATTTCTGAAATTAATAATTGAGAAATGATTAATGCAATTCCATCAACCTGATTTTGTGGCTATGATTGTACAAACGGTACCAATTTTTTAAACCAATTTTTTCCACAAGATTTTTATTGCAATTCCTTGCATTAAACCAATTTTTTAAATTTCACCAAAAAAAAACAATTTTTTAAAATATGCATTAATATTAATACCATAAATAAAACCACTACTAATTTGCATTGACTTTCAAAATTACCTATTTTTCCATTTTTACACGTACAATGAATCACGAAATAAATTTTGGGAATTTGTAAAATTTAAATTTCTAAAACTCAAATTCAAATTTCAAATAAGTTTCATGTAACATTTTTTTTTATGAATTCGAAATTGAAATTTCAAATTTTAAAATAATTTCTTACCCATTTTGACAGACATGAGTTCTATATAAATTACGAAATGCTATGTGAAAAACCCATTTTCAAACAATTTTTATTCATCCCGATTTAACTTCAGTTTTTTTTACTAATTTGTAAGCTACAACACATTTGTTTGATGAATTCTTTTTAGTTAACAAGAATTTTAACCTCGCAAAATTAACCCTTATATTAGCCCATGTATACACTTGAACCTTTAATTTTATGTTTTTCTTCCGTATCAACTTTGTTATCCATTAAAATTCTTCAAATAATGTATTTTTACGATTTTTAAACTTTCGTCTCAGAGGAGATGATGGTCACTTCATTTGTGAAATTGCTTTATAGTGTTGGCTTAATAACATTATTATTCCTGATGTTTATTTTCTTAACATGTTCAGGAGTCTCATCTAACAAATTTTTTGGTTCAACACGTTGTACATATCCGGACAGTTCATGCAATCTTTTCTTTTTAAGGTTGTTTGTCCAAACAAATGGTCATCACTCTATCACATTACCTAAAATGTTCATAGCATTTGCCAAAAACATCATTGACCATTTTATATATAAAATGGATGAATAGGTAATAAATTTGTTCTATTCGTTTTTTTTTTGTAAAAAATATCATTTGCACAAATTATGAATATGAATGGTATCACTTTTTTACTAATTTAGTTTCACAAATTGCAGGAGTATCTTTGGTACTCTGTATTAGTAACTAGATCTGTTTCGAAGTCAACCACAACACCCGATACTCTCAAGGAGCATGGTGAAGCCACTCCAAATTTGGATAATCCTAAATTCCTAACACAAGCTTCACCAACAGGATTTTCACCACTGAGCAACATTAGTTTTTTAGTACTGCAGTAGTTTTTACTTTGATAGCAATTAAAAAATATTAAATCGTAGGTCTAAGATTTATTTTAGTTTTTATAGTAAAGTTCAAATTTATTTTTCAAGGTTACGAAAAATGTCACCACAGTATAATAAGAGTCACTATAATTATATTATATGTGATATCAAACAGCATTACATGTTATCAAACTCTTAATATGCCAATGAAGCTTGGCTTAGTTAGTAAGGAGATAGCTCATTCCCCACAAAGGTGTGGGCTCAATTCCCGCTGCCGATCAGATGACCTTTTTCGTGGGTGATTTGTAAGTACCTTTGTAAGTGCTTAAAGAGCCTCGAGGCCTGCCAGACCCTGGTGAGCCCTCGAAGCCTAACTCACCTAAACTTTTTGTAACAAAACTAAACTCTTAATAGGCACAAAAGAGACCATATGCACCTCCTTATAATCAGAAAGTGAAAGGCACACAAAAATATTATTATGGTACATGTTATCTTGAGTGGGGGAGAAGATGAACATGGGGTTTTTGATTAAGAGTTCATTTATCTAAATTTGTTTTCCAATTACCCTGGTTTTTGTTAATTTTGTTTTCCAGTTTTGTGTAATTCGTTTGATAGTAGGTCTAAGATTTAATTTAGACCTACAATTAATGACGAAATGCATCTGCTTTTGTGTAATTCGTTTTTGATTTAGTAAAACGAAAATGTCACTTCATTTAACGATTTCCCTGTCACTCCTGCCACTTAAGACACCACGTCAGCTGTTAACAGCCAGTGTTGCGTCTGTTAGATTAAATGCAATCTGCAAATGTAAATTCTTTTATTCCTAAAGTGTAGATCCATAATTATAAATATCTACACTACACACACATAGGTATATCCATAATGTTTTAATAATAAATTAATTTTATATTAAATTAAACACACACAAGTAACTCTTTAAGCCTTTATTAGTAGCTATTGCTGCAGCTCCTAATGCTATATTTCTTGGTAGCTATTGCTGCAACTCGTAATAATGCTATATAATTGGAGATACACTGGATTTTGGGGCATATGGATTTCCTTCCTTTTCTTCTTTATTAAACTTTAATCTATAGGAGAGTGAGAAGGAGCGGATCTAAATTTTCTTCCCATTTTACCCCTATTTTTTTCACAAATGGATTTTTATCTAACTAAAAGATAAATCCGTAGTCCCAAAAAAATTAGATAAATCTGTTTTGAACTTTTTAAACTAGGTTTATCTATTAAAATTATAAATTCGTTTTGTATTAAAAGATAATATTTATTTTATTTAAATTTTTTTAAAATTATAAAAACATTACTAAAAATCCGTTAAAGAATAAGAAGTAATCTAAAAATCTAATAAAATAAAATAAAAGTTATGCTATTTTTTTAATTTTTTTTTCTGGAGATTATGAAATATTTTAAAAAAAATGGTGCGGGTATCATGTGGTGGGTACGAAAAACGCATCCGAGTTGCATGCACAAGGGAGAATGGCCCGAAACTAAACTCAACTAAGTGCCAATCGCACCATCACCACCGCGCTAAACCCCTCGCTACCACCGCACCAACTCCGTAAGTCAGGTAACGACCACAATCAACGCTACCTCTAGTAGAAGATGAAAACGAACAATCAACGCTACCTCATCTTACCGGTACAGTACCTCTAGCTTGGCTTCATTTTCTTCTCTTCTTTCGACAACTGTTTCTATTTGATTGAAACCCTAGCGTAACGGTAAAACATAAATTCCTGTTTTTGAAATATTTGTGGACGGTTCCCTTCTCTAGTAGGTTATCTTGTTTCTTATTGAATAATAATAACAACAAAGAGAGGATATAAATCCATTCTAATTATTAATTAATACGGTTTTATTTTTGTTTTATATATTTCTGGATAGCGAGCGAGTGATAATGAAGGCCAATTTGATCAAAGATGAACAAGACTTGGATAATCTCCATCCCAAAAGTAAGTCTTACTTTTTCATAACCCCAATTTCTGTTTCACCTTACTAGTTGTAATGAAATAGACATGGTATTTTTTACAAATTGACTTTTCATTCGCTCCCCTGGTTTTTCATACATGGAAGGAAAAGCTTATAGTACATTCATAAATAGATTCCACCACTCTTCTCTTACTGTATTGGTTTTGTTCTGTATTCTTATGTCCTTTTTGTTTGCTTCTTATATATATAGAGACTGTATTGAATGTCAAGTCGAAGAATTTCAAGACAAAAGATGGAAAGAAGAATCGGAATATACGTCAAAAATCACTAAACAAGTTAACAAGCAAAACACCACCTGAAGAAGATCTTGATACAGAATCTTCGGATGATCATAATGAGTTGGGATACTACAGTGATCCAGAACGACTACCAGAATCTGGTTAGCCAACGTGACTTTTTCTTCAGTAGTTGATCTAACTAATGTATGCTGTCAAATGAATTGAATCAATGTCCTAGCTTTATAATTGTAAGCAAATGTAGTCTTGAATTTTACGATCAACTTGTGTGTATATTGGCATTCAAGTACTTCTTTGGGGGAAGTAAATTATTTGGAGCATTCTTTTATTGGAATAGGTAATGGAAGTTTGTAAGTTGAAACGTATCTCAATATTCCTACTCTCTCTCTCTCTCTCTCTCTCTTGGTGATTTATATTTTCATATCTCTGTTTCTCACTTTTCTTATTACTATACTATGTTGATAAAACTCCCTTTATCTTTGCAGATTCTGAAGAATTGGATAAGGAGGAGGAGGAGGAGGAGATGTTAAAGGAGGAGGAGGTATTGTGTTCTGCAAATGCCCTTTTAACTTTTAGTCACGCACAACCATTATTATTATATAATAATAATATACTATTTAATTTTGTCAACATGATGTAAACTCTTAACTTTCCACTAGAATCAACATGATGTATAACACAGTTATTTGATTAGATATGCTCTTTACTGCTCGTTCCCTTTGTCTAACATATGCTCTATCTTCTATTTTCTTTTTTATTGGTTTAGCAGTTAAGCGATGAAGACCGAATACGATCTGTGTTAGAGAAGGAGGAGGTATTGTGTTATGCAAATGCCCTTTTAACTTTTAGTCACGCACAACCATTATTATTAATATATATATATATATATATATATAATAATATACTATTTAATTTTGTCAACATGTAAACTCTTAACTTTCCACTAGAATCAACATGATGTATAACACATTTTTTTGATTAGATATGCTCTTTACTGCTCGTTCCATCTGTCTAACATATGCTCTATCTTCTATTTTCTTTTTTCTTGGTTTAGCAGGCACGCTCAAAAAACAGAGTACAATATCTGTTTGACCTTATCGAAGGTTATTCTGTAGACGGTGAAATGGTTTCGGACGATGAAATCGATCCCAAGTGAAGTCTACCCTTTGAAAGTACCCAACCTGATTTGTTATCATTCAGTTATGTTTTTAATTAAGCTGTTTTGAACAAGCTTCTCACAGTACTTGCTGTAGGTAGTAGTAAGTAGTTAACTTTTTTGTGGATACACAAAATGGTGCTTGTACTCCTATTATGACTACCTATGATACTCTTATGAGATTCCTGCTAGATAAATATTAATATTTGTGATGTTTTATTAAATTTTAGCTTGTGCATTTTGGGTTCCAACTGTTAGTTGTGCCCATTTTCTGAAATCTGAATTTCTTTCCTTTGAAACCTTTTACCAAAAGGTTGTGCATTCTGGGTTCCAGCTAGTTTTTTGTTATTTGGGGCGGGCCCAACATTTTCCTAGTTTAGTTTTTCTAATTTTGATTTAACTCTTATGCTATTTTGGCCTTTTGGAGTTTTGAATGTTCGTTCTCTACTCTTGGATTTGAAACATGTTTCTTACTTTCTAATAGAGAGCCTTCCATTTCAACATCCTATTCCATGATCTCTATGAAGTTTTATTTTGTGAAATGCACCTCTATTGGTTAATGAGAATCTGTGCGATGAGCCTTTCAATTCCTATTGAGTGTGTATCATGTAAAGTCAGCTTGTTGGTAGCTTTGACACCCTTATCATTGTAAGTTGGGAATTGAGTTTTTATCCTTTGCTAATTTATGTTTGATGTCCCTCTCCTAATTGCGAGCACTGTGTTCTGTGTATACATACACACTGGAAACTGAAGAGTTCCAACATCTCACAATCTGGTCTTCATCTCCTCTTATTATTATAAGGTTAAGATGGAGTGTGCAACATTGCTTTGCTGGACATCATGTATGAGCTAGACCTGAAAAGTAGAGAAATATCTAACAAAAGAAATTTCATATTTAGAGGTATTTAACATTGATCTTTCAAAATTAAAACTGCGGTACTTGGTATCTTAATCCTAATTTGTGAACTACTATTTTCAGATTTGGTTGTGGTGCAGATGATGTACTTGTGGCTTTGGTCTCTATTTAACTTGGCTAAGATGCTTCTGCTTCTGACTAGCCTTTGCAATCTTCAAGTTTTCCTTTGGATTCTGTTGTCACTGTATTGAATGGTGTGTTGGTGTTTGTAAAATATAGGGTACTTCTTTGGATTCTTTTTCTGTATTCATGCAATTGCTAGTTTAGCAAATGCATGGTACAGTTAGTGTTTACCGTTGATTTTTGGCATAAATCTAGTGTTTGTCTTTTATACTTTCAGATTTTTATTTTTTGCCAGAGATTCTTGTAAAGTGGTTATATTTTTATGTCTTGAGCGAGATCTATATATTTGGATATCTATATATTTACATCCAGTGGTATTCTCCACGTGGACCCTCCAGCTCATGTAGGCGCCAATAACATAAAACCCCCTCGCTACCACCACACGACCGCAATAACATAAAACTCCTCCTACCAGTGGCTTCGAGACGAAGGATGTGATCAGAAATGGAAAGCAAAAACAGAGCCTCCAAGAATCAGAACTCACGCTGATGCCACAATCAACCCTATCCCTAGTAGAAGATAAAAACAAAGATAAATGGGCCACATTTGGCCTTCCCAACCCAGAAGGATTATAAATAAACGACAATCGAATTGAACGATAACGAACAATTAAAGCGGACTGCTAATTTTCTTCATTCTCATCATCTCGCCGGTACAGTACCTCTGCCTTGGTTTGGTTTTCTTCTTTTTCTGTATTACATGTTCCATGTTGTTTGTTTCATCGTCAAATTAAATCATTTCAATTCATTCCACAACTGCTATTTGAAACCCTAGCGTAATGAACAATGTGGTTCTCTATTAGGTTAGGATTAGGAACTTATCTAACTATTAATTAATTAATCGATACAATTTTGTTATTTGTTTTACAGATTTCTAAATAGCGAGCGAGCAAGCAATAATGGAGGCGAATTTGATCAAAGATGAAGGAAGCTTGGATCTTCATCCCAAAAGTAAGTAATGAAGGAGTAAGATGAAGGAAGCTTGGATCAAAGTCAAGAGATTTTGTAGAAATTGACTTTCCATTCTGTAACATTATCTTTGGTGGAGTTTGGATTTCATTAGCTTCTCTGATTTTTCATAAATCGGTTCCACCACTCTTCTCTTACTGTATTGGTTTTGTTCTGTATTCTTATGTCCTTTTTGTTTGCTTCTTATATATATAGAGACTGTATTGAATGTCAAGTCAAAGAATTTCAAGACAAAAGATGGAAAGAAGAATGGGACTATACGTAAAAAAACACTAAACATGTTAACAAGCAAAACACCACCTGAACCTGAAGAAGATCTTGATACAGAATCTTCGGATGATCATAATGAGTTGGGATACTACAGTGATCAAGGATGACTGCCAAATCTGGTAAGCCGACCTGACTTTTTCTTCAGTATTTGGTCTAACTAATCTATGTTGTGAAATGAGTTGAATCAATGTTTAGCTTTATAGTTGTAAGTAAATGGAGTCTTGAATTTTATGAACAACTTGTCTATATATTGGCATTTGATGAGAACAATTTAAATGAAGGGCAAACTGGGAATACTACAAATGTTTATGAGAGGGAGGGGTAAATGGAAGAAGTTCAATTGGGGGTCCACTACTGCTGCAACACATGCACTCTGAGGGAATAACAAACTTCTGCCACGCTGGCAGAAGCTGATGATTGTGGGGAATATTCTGTGATATGGAGAGAGAAGGATATATAGGCTAGCATTCTGTTATTTTACTTTTTCTCAGGCTTGTATTCACTGGGAATAGGGCTGGGAACTCAGCATTGTTGCTGTGGGAATTACTCATTTCGTTTATCTTCATTTTTCCTTTCTAATCACCTATATCAATTCTGAGAGATCCTCAGAATTGAGTCTATAAAACAAAGGATTATTTCATCTCTTTTTACTCTGTTTTTGGATACCCATCAGCATTCAAGTAAGATCTTTGAGGGAAGCAAATTATTTGTAGCATTCTTTTAGTGGCACAAGTATTGGAAGTTTTTCACTTTGATTTATATCTAGAGCTGTCAAAACAGCCCAAGCTCCCGGGCCAAGCCTTCTTGGCCCCTATTAAATCTCACAAATTTTTTAACCCCCTATTGAGTTTTAGCCACAGCCCACAATTTAAGTTTTTGTAGTGGGTTATGGCCAGGGCTTTTTGGGTTAGCCCACTATTATACAATCTTCCTGCACTCTTTCTCAAACTTCCACCGAAAGTCTGAAACACTAATTTCATTTTCATACAATTTTCTTGCATTTTATTGAACATGTCTCTCTCTTGTTAACATGATGTAAACTCTTAACTTTCCACTAGAATCAACATGATGTATAACACAATTATTTGATTAGATATGCTCTTTACTGCTCGTTCCATCTGTCTAACATATGCTCTTTCTTCTATTTTCTATTTTCTTGGTTTAGCAGGTAGACGATAAAAACAGAGTACAATATCTGTTTGACCTTATCGAAGGTTATTATTCTGTAGACTATATCGTTTCGGACGATGAATCGATGCCCAAGTGAAGTCTACCCTTTGAAAGTACCCAACCTGATTTGTTATCATTCAGTTATGTTTTTAATTAAGCTGTTTTGAACAAGCTTCTCACAGTACTTGCTATAGGTAGTAGTAAGTAGTTATCTTTTTGTGGATACACAGAATTGTGCTTGTACCTTGTACTCCTAAGTCCTGCCTATGATACTCTCTCCTTATGAGAATCTTGCTAGATACACATTAATTTTTTTGTTTATTACTTTTGAATGAGTGTGCCAAGCTTATGTTTTCCCTTGTATGATTAATTTTTTCGATGTTCACAAAATTTTAACCGTTTCATGTGTTCCTTATGTGAATCAAATTTCTTTGAATTGAATTTCTTTGATTTTTTTATCTTTTTGTTTGTCTTGGGTTTAGTTTTCTATTTATTATTATCTGTATAGGTGCATATATGGACGGTCTTTGGCTTTAGGAAAAACTATGGTTAAAGTATAGATTGTTTAAGCTGTTATGAGGTTGGATTAGGCACCTTGGTTGTTTTGTAGACAAAGCTTTCGAAGGCGAGTGATGATTTAGCAGCAAAAAGCTTTCTTATTAATTTGATGTGGTTTTTTGTGTGTCTAATTACTCTTTAGTTTTTTTTAACTGCTGCATATATTAAGCTAAGTCGAGACATCTTGAATGTTATGTTGCTCGTTACATGTGTTGCTGACTTGCTGTGTACATTCAGTTATAACAGATTTTTCTCTTCTTAATGCAACTGGTTTTTTCATTTATATCTTATTGTAATTAGCTGCTGTATTATAAAGCGGTATGCTAGAGAGGTGAGATGCAGGCTTGATTGAAAAATTTGCAAAGTGAGTTGATTTAAAACTTGGGGGTGTCTGGGATAAAATCTGATAATTCTTGTGCATTTTGATTTGAACTATCATGGGTTTTCTTCCTTGCTTGTTTGGTTTCTTGTTTTTCAGATACCATGTTTGTGTATTTCTGATTTTTCAGGTGCATTAGTTCAACAATAGGCTTTTAGGAAAAGGGAATTTGTGTCCTAGTTGTGTTCTTGTTGATCTTGTGTTCAGGTCAAGCATATAGTATTTAACCTGTAACCATTATCTTTTTTCCTCAGGTGTCAAAGTGCACAACCATCATGAATGCCAAGCACGACTGCATCATAGAAAAGACAAGCAGAATGAGCTACTCATTGAATTTCTGCATACTTTTTGATTCCTTTTGACGGTTTATAGCTGTGCAGCCTGTGCTCGTTAATACTCCTCGTCCCATTTTGTGTGTAGTTTATGGTTTTGACACACCCCTTAAAAATGATTTATAGTCTAGATTTTTAAAAATGTTGTCTAATTTATCATTTAACTCTTTATCTCTTGATATAGATAAATGTGACTCATTTTGTTATAGAAAGTTCTCCGATAAATAGGGATATGTGTAAAAAAGAATATTAAATGTTTCAATTAAAATGTAAAACAACAAACAATTTCAGATAAATTAATTTGGCTAAAACAATAAATAAAATGGGACGAAAGGAGTACCTATGCAGCGTAAATGAATCTGGCTCTATTCTACTTTGTTATCACACTTTCTTTTGATTTAAAAAAAATTACATATTCCAAAGCCATATTTTTTCTTGGATTTGGCAAGTTTCAAAGCAAATTACTGTATCTTTCTCCTAAGTCGTTTCTCTGCAAAGACGGACCGCGATCCCAGTTTAAATAAATTGTAGGGTGTAGCATTTAGACTAAACAAGGTAAGAGAGAAAAAAAAGTGGAGGTATTTTAGGATATAAAAAGACCAAAACACCCCTAAGGAATATTGTAAATGCAGTGAATCTAGGACAAACCAGCTGCAGTGGATTTCATTCCCTCAAAGACTATTCATCATACCCATTCATTTGCTTCCGTTATCAAAAATTCATGCCTATAAAAAACTTCCCAAGTTTAATGTAATAATACTTTAAATTGAATTTTGAAGAAGAAAAGAAAATAAATGTATAATATAAATAAAAAATAGAATCTATTTTTTAATTTTTTTATATATATACTTTTATTTTTAGTTTCATTTTTTATTTTAATTGTAATATAGGAATTACTAAACGGTGAACAAGAAACTAAGAAATAAATAGTAGAGTAACTTTCTATTTTCTATGATTTATGTTTCATCATACACATTCATTTACTTCCCGTGACACCCTCACTTTTCTGTTTAATGTTTGTGTTTCTAGTGAATTTTCTTCAGGTTAACAAGGGTGTACTTTCGTTAAATATGAAAGAGTGATTTTGATGAAACCAAAAATAGTTTTACAACATACAATATTATATTAGGCTGGGTTTTAATCATTTGGTCTTGAGTTCGATCCCCAGTCGGTGCGTATGGAAAAACATTTGTTGGAAGAGGTCAACCCCTTAAATGGATCTCAGATACCTCGAAGGATTAGTCTCCACAGCCACCGTGGAGGATACCTTGGTTTACCAAAAAAGAGGCTGGGTTTTAAATTTTGTTCCAAAATTCAATAGGAACTCGGCGTCTTTTTGACCCGTTAATTTAGGAGAAATTTAACAGCTTAAAAACCACAAATCCGACTCGACTTCGACGACATTTGTCGTCAAGATTTTAGAAGTCATTTATGACTATTAGAAAAAGCTGTAAGATTTTAGTCGAAAGAAAATGAAAAGGTCATTTTCTCTAAATTGTGACTCAAAGAAGCAAGCTAGAAACACCAAAACGAGAAACTAATTTTGAAAACAAAATGCGGAAAAACAAAACGAAATAATATTCTAAAATATCTAAAATTAATTTAGGATGACTTATTTTTGACCAAAGGATGACTTATTTAACCCACAACAAAATTTTAATGTCGCGAAAATGCTAATTAAAAACATGGCTGTACCATAATAACAAATTTACAAAATATCTTAATTTTAATCTCAGAAAGAATACACTCTTAGCTATCTAAAACAAAATAAAAATAATCTCTCCTCTCTTTAAAATACCGTAGCCGAGAGCCCCCCCCCCCCCCCCCCCCCCCCCTCTCTCCACTCTCACTTTCTGTGAATCCTGCAACCTTGCAACCACTGCGATCGCCGCCTCCGTCGTCGCTCCCAGCTGTGACCGCCCTCGTAGCTACCATCATGCCCTAAAAATTTAGATTGCAGAAAGTTACAAAAAGTCAATACCCTCTTCAAATGTTAAAAACAGAGTAAAAACTAGAAAAAATAAAATGAGATGAAGATAAGATTAATAATTATGTAAATGAGAGAGAAAGAAGATACAATTAAAGTGAATCCAACAATTTTGCAACCACTGCGGTCGCCGCTCCCTGTTGTCGTCCCCCATCGCCGCCCCCCATTATTTACTTAGTTTGATGACTAAGTAAATAATTACACTTTTGAATGAAAAGTTTTAAGTGACAAGCTCAACTATTGATAATTGAAAAATTAGGAAGATACCTTTATTAATTATCATCTCCCCAACGGTACGTACCTATGCCTTCCTTTGGTTTTCTTCTCTTTAGCCTTTTCTTCTTTTTCCTTTTCTCTATTATTATTTTAGTTCATTCACAACTTCTTCTTTTTGAAACCCTAGCGTAACAAACAACCTAATTCTCTATTAGGTTAGGATTAGGAACTTATCTAATTATTAACTAATTAATTAATTAATCAATACAATTTTGTTTTTTGTTTTACAGATTTCTGAATAGTGAGCGATAATGAAGGCCAATTTGATTAAACATGAACAAGACTTGGATAATCTTCATCCCAAAAGTAAGTAATGAAATAGACAAGAGATTTTGTAGAAATTGACTCGGAGTTTGAATTTCATTCGCTTCTCTGATTTTTCATAAATTGGTTCCACCACTATTATTGGTTTTGTTCTGTATTCTTATGTCCTTTTTGTTTGCTTCTAATATATATAGAGACTGTATTGAATGTCAAGTCAAAGAATGGGACTATGCGTCAAAAAGCACTAAACAAGTTAACAACCAAAACACCACTTGAAGAAGATCTTGAATCAGAATCTTTTTTTATTGGAATAGGTAATGGAAGTTTGTAAGTTGAAACGTATCTCAATATTCCTACTCTCTCTCTCTTGGTGATTTATATTTTGATATCTCTGTTTCTCACTTTTCTTATTACTATACTATGTTGATAAAACTCCCTTTATCTTTGCAGATTCTGAAGAATTGGATAAGGAGGAGGAGGAGAAGAAGAAGGAGAAGGAGAAGAAGATGGAGGAGGAGAAGAAGAAGGAGATGTTAAAGGAGGAGGAGGTATTGTGTTCTGCAAATGCCCTTTTAACTTTTAGTCACTCACAACCATTATTATTATATAATAATAATATACTATTTAATTTTGTCAACATGATGTAAACTCTTAACTTTCCACCAGAATCAACATGATGTATAACACAATTATTTGATTAGATATGCTCTTTATTGCTCGTTCCCTTTGTCTAACATATGCTCTATCTTCTATTTTCTTTTTTATTGGTTTCACAGTTAAGCGATGAAGACCGAATACGATCTGTGTTAGAGAAGGTGAAGGTACTGTGTTATGCAAATGCCCTTTTAACTTTTAGTCACGCACAACCATTATTATTATAGGATAGGATGATATACTATTTAATTTTGTCAACATGTAAACTCTTAACTTTCCACTAGAATCAACATGATGTATAACACAATTTTTTGATTAGATATGCTCTTTACTGCTCATTCCATCTGTCTAACATATGCTCTATCTTCTATTTTCTATTTTCTTGGTTTAGCAGGTAGACGATAAAAACAGAGTACAATATCTGTTTGACCTTATCGAAGGTTATTATTCTGTAGACTATATCGTTTCGGACGATGAATCGATGCCCAAGTGAAGTCTACCCTTTGAAAGTACCCAACCTGATTTGCTATCATTCAGTTATGTTTTAATTAAGCTGTTTTGAACAAGCTTATCACAGTACTTGCTATAGCTACTAGTAAGTAGTTAACTTTTTTGTGGATACACAAAATGGTGCTTGTACTCCTATTATGACTACCTATGATACTCTTATGAGATTCCTGCTAGATAAATATTAATATTTGTGATGTTTTATTAAATTTTAGCTTGTGCATTTTGGGTTCCAACTGTTAGTTGTGCCCACTTTCTGAAATCTGAATTACTTTCCTTTGGAACCTTTTACCAAAAGGTTGTGCATTTTGGGTTCCAGCTAGTTTTTTGTTATTTGGGGCCCAACATTTTCCTAGTTTAGTTTTTCTAATTTTGATTTCACTCTTATGCTCTTTTGGCCTTTTGGTGTTTTGAATGTTCTCTACTTTTGGATTTCAAATATGTTTCTTACTTTCTAATAGAGAGCCTTCCATTTCAACATCCTATTCCATGATCTCTATGAAGTTTTATTTTGTGAAATGCACCTCTATTGGTTAATGAGAATGTGTGCGATGAGCCTTTTAATACCTATTGAGTGTGTATCATGTAAAGTCAGCTTGTTGGTAGCTTTGACACCCTTATTATAGTCTGTGGGGAATTGAGTTTTTATCCTTCACTAATTTATGTTTGATGTCCCTCTCCTAATTGCGAGCACTGTGTTCTCTGTATATTATTATTACTAGGGGGAAGACGGGCCCTCCAGACCCGTCTTTCATGTATTGGTGTGTTAGTGGGTGGTTATTATTATTATTATTAGAATTAGAAATAAAAATGTGTTGGGTGTTACTGGGTAGTTATCATTACAATAAGGGTATTTTGGTCAGAAAAATCTGACACCAAAATGACAGTTTTTTTTAGAATCCCCTTTATTAATAGTTATAGATTATTATTATTATTATTATTATTATTATTATTATTATTATTATTATCATCCCGTCTTTCATGTGTTGGTGTTAGTGGGTGGTTATAAAAGTAATAGATAAATAATATATAAATAATAAATAATAATATAGTGAAATAGTGTTAGTGGGTAGTTATAAGAGTATTTTGGTCAGAAAAATCTCACCAAAAAATCAGTTACAAAATGAATCCCCTTTATATATAAGTATAGATATAATATATACTATTTAATTTTGTCAACATGTAAACCCAAAGTGATTCTAGAGACTGCAATTTTTTCGAAAGATGAAATGGTTTCCGACGACGAAATCAATCCCCAAGTGAAGTCTACCCTCTGAAATTACCTAACCTGAATTGCTATTACATTCAGTCATGCTTTTGATTAAGCTGTTTTGTACAGGCTTATCAAAGTACTTGCTATAGCTAGTAGTAATTAGTTAACTTTTTGTGGATACTAAAACAGACAACAAACAACACGCTGAAACCCTAACGCTCTCTCTCCCTAAACACAACAGATCCAGCCGCCAGAGGGGGGGCTCCTTCCTCCGCCGCCGGAGCTCCCCCTCCTCCTTTTCCTCTTTCGTTTTGTAGGTACCAGCAGCCTCAATAAGTTGCGCCCAACGCTTTGTTCCTAGCTATGCTAGGTTGCGTTCGCTCATCCAAGAGCGCCGGCCTCCCTCTCCATTCATCTCCACCTTTCCTCTTCCTCCCACCGGCTTCCACCTTCATCTCCGTCCACCGTGCATTTCCACCAAAACCACCGCCTCTAGCTTCGTCCTCTCCACTAGTTCCCAGATCCAACCCACCTCTCTACCCCACTTCTCAGTCCGATGCCCTGCGACCCCTTCTCTACGGTTTACCTTGCCTTTGGCTCAGATTATCCTTGCCTCGTTCCCACCTCCAATGTATTTCGGTTTTGCCTAGTTGTCTGGTTTAGGAGATCCCGTGGCCGGTTGGTCACTATTTATGGTGAAAGTCCCGGACTTTCCGATTTTCTCCCCTCGCTTTCCTTGTGGATCTGCTGTCTTTCAGATGATAGGTTGGTCTCTGTGGTTGATGGTGGTAACTGGGTTGTGGCTTCGAACGGCCGGGTCGAACCGGTTTAAGAGGGGCAGTTTGGTCTTTTGATGCATAGCTTGGAATTCTGCTGGTTTAGAATTTAGTTGTTATCTTAATTTTTAAGTTGTTATTTTAATTTTTAGGTAGCTGCTGGGCTTTAGCAAAGGGCATAGTGATTTGTAAGTCCCTTAATGTGCTAAGTCTCTGGACTTAATTGGTTGAATCTTAAGCTTGTTGGGCCGCTGTGTCGTAAGTCCCTTGGATTGCTCAGGCTATTGAGCCTATGTTGACAATGTATGATTGTACTGGTTTGGGCCTTGCCCTTTTAATGAGAATCAGGCAATTTCGACCAAAAAAAACTTTTTGTGGATACACAGAATGGTGACTCTCTCCTTATGAGAATCCTGCTAGATAAAAATTAATATTTGGTATGTTTTTTGTTTATTACTTTTGAATGAGTGCGCCAAGCATGTATTTTCCCTTGTATGATTAATTTTTTCTATGTTTAACAAATTGTTAACCGTTTCATGTTTTTTTGGTTCAACTTTCCCTTCAAATCTAAAGAAAATTTTAATATGATAATGTTATACATCTCAAGGAAAATATGATGTAGTGGATCTTTTAAGGGATTTTTCTTATCTTTTTGAGTTTAATGGTTCCTTTTTTTGTTTACAAATGCTAAAAAGAGGAAAACCAAAAAAACAAAAAAGAGGCCGTAGCCTTACAAATTCTGTCCCCAACTTTGCCAAAAAAGTCCCCACAAGATGCACAATTTACTTTTTTTTCTTCCTTTTTCAAGAAGCTATTATAGTTGTTGATTTAGCGTCAATTTTAGTTATTGATTGGAGAATCAACATGATGTATAACTCAATTATTATACAAAGAGAAACTTCTCTTTATATAACTAATATTGGGTAAATAATATTGGAGAAATTTCTCTTATTTTGGTACGAAGAGAAACTTGTATATTTCTCTTATTGATTATGATAACTAATAAATTTCTCTTATTTTGGTACAAAGAGAAATTAGTATCGTCAACAATACAATTAGTCTCTTTTGACCAAAAAGAATTATACAAAAATAACTATTGATTAAAGAAATAAAATTACTTCATGTCATTTAGTCTCTTTTTTCTGGTATATTTCTTTAATAAGAAGTAATTTTATTTGAGGTATTGTCGGATACTAAACAAGAACATCTCTCATAGTTGAGATTCGAACTTTGGTTCATCACATTGTAGGAACTAGTCCTTTCTATTAGACCTGTTTTTGTTAATTTTTTTTGACAAATTAGACCTATCTAAGTTGATTGTCATCCAATCTGTTTATTAAAAACTAGATAACAAGTTAACAACTACATTCTTTTTATAAATTATAGGTTTTCTTTTTATAAACTCATGAAGTATTCAATTACCTGTATATCATATTCCAACACAAAAATTATAGGTTTTCTTTTTGTAGAACAAATTATTTCCAACAAACTTAATGCTTTCTCAAATGCAACCAATTGCTCTTGTGACACATTGGCTCCCTTGGATAATATAACATTTGGTAATTGCTTACAGAAGCCTAAATCACCCATGTAGCTGCTTATGTTTGAGGTTAGGAGTGAAGTAGAAATTGTTCCTTCCAAAACATATTTGGAGCCACCAAGAATAATTTTTAAATGATCTTCATTTATATCCATTCTTTGCTTGCCACTTAGTTCTTTCAAAAGCTCATTGAGTGCTTTGTCAAAGTTGTTGCAATTTGCCAATTCCCCGAGAAGCAAGTATTTCTATGAATCTAACCACGAATTTTGAATCTTAGACAACATGGCTTTAAGTTGTCCTTCAAAATCTTTAACCCGACCAAACAATACTTGTGATTTCTTTACTGAAGTTAGAATATCCTTCAACATAAAGTAATAGTCGTCAATGATTGTATTGAATTCTGGAGCAACATGGTCCACAATCGCTCCTCTCCATTTGCTTGATGGGATTTTTTTGGTTTTCTCATATTTGCAAAAACCATCTGAATCAAAAAATCATACAATGTTAGTAATTAGCCAATTATCATAAGGTTTAATATATACTCAGCAACAAAAATTTACAACCTATCAAATATGGGGTGTTGCACCCTAATTTTGTCCGACTAATTCAAAATTTATTAGAAAAAATATTGCTTGTCGTGCTTTTTGAGATTTTTTGTCGTTTGCACGTGCCGTTGGGTGTTCGTTAGCAGTTTGATGTCATTTCTATTGTTGTTAGTAGAACTTATTTTTATTTCAAGAAGAACTTAATTAAAAAAAGATTATTATTAATATTTGATGTTAACCTTTTTACGATGTATAAATAGAAAAAGAGAAATCAGATTTACAATAAATAATAAAAATGAAAAGTACAAATAATCATAAAATAATAGGATGCTGCTATTCTTGTGTATCTACATCCCCTAAGCGGCTTGTCGCTAGAGGCGGGAAATGGAGGGTTTTTTTTCCGCAACTTTCCCCCAAAAACTTCATTACGTGTTTCTTGCGTCACTCTTCCGGTTACGTGTCTTCTTCTACTATTTTTTTCTGTTTGAATTACGTTAGCTAACGTGTCTTTGTTCCACTTTCTTTCAGCAATATTAACATCCGCTTCGCACATATTTATGCCACTTTTTTTCCACTAACGTGTCACTCTGCAGGTCGTTTCTTTTTCCACTATAAATCTGGAAAACAAACTGAGGGCAGTGAGATAGAGCAGAGAGACAGGGAGACAGGGAGATTCGCAAGAACTTCAGTTGTCAATTTCGGCCCGGCGAATACACCATTAGAAACCCGGCATAAAGTTCGGCAAGACCCAGTATCTTGCATTTATCAACAGCCGCACACGGTCCCACGCGCCACCAAACTCCCGGCCCCTCTGATGCATGAAAGACAGCCGCCAACATATTGTGGTTTTCGTTGTAGCACGCTTCATCAATGCTTTAGATCGGTAAGTTCTGGATTCATTTATGTAGTCATAACCATGACTTGAGAGGTTCTTTTTCTATGGGTAGCAGAGAGAACAGAGGCGACTTTGGGCGAGGAATAGATGGCCGAATCTCAATGCGATAGGTTAGTCATGGTTCTTGCCTTGCCGGTGTGAGGACGCCCATAGTTGCATTTGAGGCAAATAGATTTGATTGCATTATACAGATTCTGCACATGGTATGTTTGATGAAATGTTATAATGATTGGGGAAAAACCTTAGATGATTGGGTCAATATGATAATTTGCTTGCAAGTAACAAATATAGCTTTTGCCACAAGTTGTGTTTTTAATCAAATATTTATGGATTGTTGTCTATTACAGAGTGCTTCAAAAAGATTTATGAGTTTACATGATGCTTATTTTTTATTAAATTCTAATTACATATTTTGAACTCTAAATTTTATTGTAGGAGAAATGATATATTTCTTCTTTGATCACTTTTTTGGTGCATAATAGTTGATTTTATTTTGTTAGAATAACTATTGTTGTGAATGCATTTGAACATTATAATCTAATCTATTTCAACTTATTTCTTCTGATTC
Organism: Astragalus glycyphyllos; assembly: GCA_963573325.1. Classification (NCBI taxonomy): domain Eukaryota; kingdom Viridiplantae; phylum Streptophyta; class Magnoliopsida; order Fabales; family Fabaceae; genus Astragalus; species Astragalus glycyphyllos. The sequence continues at coordinate 84,403,783 of OY754309.1, read as the reverse complement.
TACTCACAGGTTTCCAAACAGCTCCTATTCAAGATTTTTTTAGCATATCCGAATTATTGGCTTCTATTTGGTGAAGATACTGTCATAATGGAAGTTAATTTGAAGCTGGAGTTGTTACAAAATGATGGTTAGAAAAACCCATCTATTTGGGCTTCGTGTGTTGAGTTTGAGGACTGTGGATTCTTTCTCAACCCACAGATTATCCTTTATATTTGTTATATTTATATTTGGTGTATATATCATGGATTTGGATCATCTCCTTCAGTTAATATATTATCAATTTTGTTCCAAATTTCCATATCCTGATACTTAAAAAAACCCAATGAATGCTATCTTGATTTTTCATGTTTTGTACTAATCAACACAACTTACAGATTTGATAAAAAAAACTCAACTTACGGATATACAAGTATTATTTTATGCAGTTGGAAATTTCATTAGGGGCTGCTACAGAAGATGCAAGGCCATAAAATGCAGTAAAGGGTGGTGCTATGTATTACATACTTCTGTTTTCTGTCACAAAAGGTATCTTATACTTCTTTTTTGTGTCAATGTTCTATTACATACTTCTGTATTTTTCTCTAAATTACCTTGGTTTGGTTTTTGGAATTGTTAGAAAGTGAGCTATGTTTCATTTCAAATTTTGTTAGATCATATAAGCTGCTACAACTTATTATACTCTTCCATTGTTTCCTCATTTTTATGTCAACTTGGTAATAGTATCAATTGACATATTGCTCATAATTATATGGTAGAATATATGCTTATTTTTTACAGACTTGAATGGTGTAATAGTGACTAGTGGATCAACTATACTTGGCAAGCTATTGTAGTAGGAGTTTTTGTTGCTGGGAAATCACTTTTTTGTGGTCCTTCAGAGTAAAGGGTGAGAGTTGTAGAAGGACTCAGTGGTACTGAGAAAAAACTTTTTTCCTGGTGCTTCAAAACAAGGGGCAAGGTCACATAGTTGGAGATGCAAGGTCACATAGTTGGGCAAGGTCACTTTTTTGTGGTCCTTCTCTGTTTTTTTATTTATAAAGTTGGTCTTACAATTGACTTTCACAACGACATTTAGGCTCAAAGTGCACACTTTGTTACATTTATGGAATCCTTTGATTGATATATATATATATATATATATATATATATATATATATTAGTAGAAATCTTTCCTTATTCATACTTAGTCTTCGCATAATCCCAATATTTCTTACTTCTAACTACCCCTTGCATATTCCCAAGGTTAGAGTTTATCCTTTGAAGTCCACTTTCATTTACTCAACTTTAGCAATGATGTATGATGACTAAATTGTTTTCAAACTATGCAACTACAATCATTCATCTATGTAAGAAAATTCTGGTTCATACAGTTTATCCTTTGAAGTCAATTTTGATTCATCTCCATCAATCTATTCTGTTTTAACAAAAATTCATTCAACAATAATTGTTCGTTTCTTCTGTTTCTCCTCTTTAAAATTTCTTTGTTTTGTTTGTTAACAAATTGAGATGATCTTACTTTATGAACATGTGAGTGTTTCCTCTTCCATGTATTAACATAATTCTTTAGTAATTTGCTCTTATGATTAATTGTCCTAATTTTCACTTACAGCTTGATAGAATCCATTGTACTCGTAAGATGCACTCAACAAACCATTCCAATCTTTGTTAAAAGAGGGCAGTTGTTATAGAATTGAGAATCTTAATATGGGTCAGAATGATGCAAAGTTTCAAACAACCCCCCACAAATATAATCTTCATTTCATGAATACCACAAATTGTTTTAGAATTGAAACTGATCGCATCCCTCTTTGCCATTTTGTTTTCGCATCTTTTTTCTATTATACTTGCTTCTCCAAGGGATGACTTGATCATTGCTTTGTCTCTCTTTATTTTGTTCTTGGATTTTGTTAGTTATATGTTTATCAACATTTTAGTGAATCATATGTTCATAATTTGCTGATTCTTATCTCTAACAAATCACTTTACTTTCTGTACGAGGTATCTTCAATACGGCTCTAAATCATTTGAACTACCTTTGTCACTTTTTGTTTATCATTCAACAGTTTATTAATTCAACAATTGTATTTAAATGTCATATACTGATGACCATTACATGTTGTTTCATCTGACCTAGATTAATCTGGCTTGGTTTTATGTTCAACAGAAATCCTTATCTCCTATTTTTTATCCATCCGACTTATATTTTACACTTATCATATTTTTATTTGTCATGTTTGTTTTAGAGCTAACTTATTCAAGTTTAATTTCTGAATGAAAATGATGTTGCTGGATTTCAGTTAACATGTTTGTAGTCCAAGGGATGACTTGATTGATCACTATGAGAAGCCATGGCAAGGACCAGGTCCCTCAGAATCAAAAGATGGAGATCAAGCAACAAAGGTTGTTGCTGCCACAGTAACAAACAATGTGAAGAGAACGATCTCAAAACTCAATGAGAGAAGAAAATGCATGCAACCAAAATTGGAGATTGTTAGACCAACTTTTCATTATAAAAGTGGTGCATCTTTATCACCATCTTCTAAGTCAAGAAATTCTACTAGATATCACCACCGGTGCACTTGATGCTGTCTACAAGAAGGTGCATTTTTTACTTTGTTATTGTTTTCCGCAATAGTTTGTTGATTCACATGGATAATGCTGATTGAACCTTTTCTTTTTTGGTCTATGGCATATTGTTCAGTAATGCATTCATAGTAGGATTTGGTTTATTATTGTAATTACCCTTGATACTAGATGAATATCACATTGCTTTCATGGATATTTCAGTCACCTCTGATTGTGTCTAATATGTAATGATGGCATTATGGCCAATTCAAGAACTAGCCTTGTATGATTGATTGTATGTTCTTCATGAAGTCCTTATTTTAACATGCTGCAGGAAGTTTATGATAGTTTGATATGCTCAACTTTTTAAAATTATTCTGTTAGTACCCTGGATTTCTGGATTATCACCTATTGATTTGTTCTATTTTATAAATTATCAGATCAAGTCAAAGGGAATTACTGTGACAGCATTGCTTGCGAAGCATTTGCTTAAGTTTTTTTTTCTTCTAAATCTACTTTCACTCACTGTTGCTTGATTTCCTTGATTCTTTTACCGATAGGAGTGGAGAGAGAAAGATAGAAATATTGTTGTGGATTATAATGGCTGGCATGGTTCCTAGCCATATTTCATGTCATTGTTATTATCTGATAGATGTATATTTAAGCCACTTCAATCTTTTATCCTTTAAGTAATGTTTTCGGTTTCTTCTTTTAAATATTTAAGCCACTTTAATCTTTTCTCTTTTAAGTAATGTTTCCAGTTTCTTCTTTTATGCATACATCCAGGACGCACCAGAGGCTCATGACAAAGGAAGGTATACTATTCGACAAAAACATACAAAGGGATTCTGAATATTATTTGGTCAAATGGTGGAAAATGGGATACTTTATCACTCCAAATGGGATCACTAATTCTGATCTTGCTTTTGTTCATGCAAGATGTTGGAGTAAGTATGGATTTCTTCTTCTATATTGTAAGACTTGAGCTTTCAGAGCTACAAGTTCCTTTGAATGCTACAGATCTATATATAAAACAAATTCTTAAGAATAATCCTTTGATTAGGTGTTTCTAGGAGTGTGATACTGATTTTTTGTGTTTCATTGAGTACTACAAATCTATATATAAAAAAAGATATAAACTTAAATATGTAGAAAAATTCTTTGATTATGTGTTTCTAAGAGTGTGATGCTGACTTTTATTTTTATTTATTTAGATGAGTTAAAAACTTTTTTGTTGTTGAGATTTCTGATTGGAATTATTGTTGTGATTTTGCAGAGGAAACACATCATTTTGTAGCAAAGAGTGCAGGCAAGGACAAATAGAGATTGATGAGGCTAAAGAGAAAAGTAAAATTAACTCATAGATCAGATGGTTGAGGATGCAAACATCATCATTTTCACTTTTGGCTCTTACTGACTAGGGGTGAGTGTGTTAGTGTGTTACTGATATGTCCATATAAAATAATCTGTGAAGAGTTTATTAGGTGTTATTCTCAAAAATAGAGATATTAAGTGTTAGAATGGCCTGGAAAATTTCTGAGGAACTAGAGTAATACAGTACACCATTAGAACTTGAGTTGTTTGTTTGTTTTAATTGTTCACTTGAACACAGTATACAGTTTTTCCCATTGATTCATTGTGGACTAAGAAGTAAGAACTACTTGCTTTTCGAACAAATTTTCAGAGGTACAAACAATAACATGAGTATTGTTCCAGCTAGGAACATGGTGATTCCTTCCTCTTTTGGTGGTGGGGTCAGTTACCAAAGTCTTCAGTCTCAGATGGAGAAGTATTATTTTGGTTAAGGTGTTGGTGGCAGTGTAACTACAAGAAATTGGGGTCCAAATATTAATGGATACTACAATTATATGGTGTCATCAGCTATCCAACTTATGATTTTTGGAGATTCAATTCACAATCTGATAGTGATGCTTACAACAACTATGCATTTATTTTATCTCATGTTGTGGCAACAGTAAGTTGATAAATATGGATTCTATACCTATAACTCTTTGTGTTGTTTTTATCTATGGATTCTCAACTTCATATTTCTATTAATATCTTTTCCTACTTTGAGAATACTGTTAGTAATCATCATGGCATGTTTTGACAATGGCTTTTTGCTGGTCTAGAGATAAAACAGTATGTGGTTGCTCAACATTAAATGGATACTGCTGTTGGAATGGTAAATTACAGCTTAATTAAGCAAGATCTGGTGCTGCCATCAAATTTTCTTTAAAGCCTGGATTGCTGGATGCACACGGTAGTGCAGCGGCAGGATATGAAGAATGTCAAGGGGAACCACTGAGTTGTTTGAGTGCCAAAATATAGGTGAACAGAAATGCTTAATTGGAGTTGTTGTTTGATGAATGGTCAACAATAGAAGATAAATTGTTTTAAATTGAATTCACCCTGCAATTGAGTGGCATGAGCATTGAGATTTTAAAAGGCATGGGCATTTGTTGGTGTTAGGGCAAGTCCAGGGTGCAACACACTTTGTGAAATAAATTTATTTACTTTTAATCAATTTGTTAATGTTAATTTCTTTGGAGTTAGGAGTACTAATACTTGATTTTTTTTTGGAGCTACACCAGTGCAATTGTTACTTATAAGGAAAAAAAATGTTCAATAGCATGATTTAGTATTTTACTTTGTTCATCTACTCTTCCGGTGTAGGTCGGGTGTCATGGTGAGCAAATATTTATTTCCTTTAGTCAACCACGCCTATATTTATAGAAATTTAATAATAAATAAAAAAATATACGGTCTTATATATGCAGAGAAATCTAGCCAACCCCGTGCATCGCACGGGTCATAGGGCTAGTAGAATAAATCCCTTTAATCACAAAGCCTCCATTTTGCTTTTTTCCACTAAGCTGCTCCCCTCCACGCCTCTGCCCCCTCTCAGATGTCTATTAGGTCTGCACAACAAATTAGGAAATAAGCAGAATGCAGCAAAGATTTCAGAACAAACAGAAAAAACAGGATCATGGATTGAGAAAATTGACATAGACAACTGAGAAGTCATTAGCTGGCTAGAGGAACATGACAAATTTGAAGCCTCTATAAACACCACCATACAGAAATCAATGAGGAGGAGGATTCTGGGAGAACAAGTTTGAAATGCAAAATTCAGAAAAATTAGAGGAGGAAAAAAAAACAATAGAAAAGAGAGAGTCTCACTTCTTCCTTCATTCACCATCATCACAATCTCTATTCAACTCACTATTTCATAACCCACTTTCATATTTTCCCACACCCACAAAAATGAGGAACCAGTAAGAAGCAAAACAAAAAGAGAGAGATGAGTGGAAATAGAGGAGTCAAGAAAAGAGAAGCCCTCTCCGGCGAGCACTATCACCACCACATTCGTTCTCTCTCCACTCTTACCACCACATCCGATTACCCCATCGCCGGCGACCTACCGTCGTGGAGTGGTGTTATCTCTTCCCCTCTCTCTGATTTTTACGTTTCCTTTTACCTCTCTCCTTGAATCACTTCTATTTGAAATCCTCTGTCTTCCCTTTTGCTTGTTACTGTTGCGGCCCATGACTTAAAATTAGGGTTCTTTCAATTAGAGTGTTCCTTTTATATCACTTCTTTTTTTATTTTTATTTTAGAGATTAATGGTATATAGCTTATTGTTTATTTCTTTTCACTATAAAAAAAACGAAAAGGAAAAGTTAGCTCAGCAACATTCACGTTGCTTTAACTTCCAAAAGAAAGCAAATTCATTCGCAGCCCCCTCCCATTATTTTAGAATACAGGTTTTTGGTTTTTAAACTTGATGGGCCTTTATTTCTATGGATTTCAGTCTCTTAAAACATGACATATACTATTTACACCTCCTGTTCTGCTGGCAACCATCCCCTCCAGCTATGGACTTCAAGCCCATTTACTAATTGCAACCATCATCCCTTGTTTTATGTTTCTCATTTATCTTGTTATCTTATCTCTTGTTCTTTTTTCTAATCTTCAAAAAGTATTCATCATCTTTGTTATTTTTACTTATTTTCTAAATAAACATTAATTACTTTACACCATATCTTTTATATTTTTAACCCATTTGGGTTTAAGGTTTTTGACCCACCTTTTTATGTTATTAGTCGATGAGTCCAACTCATCTTCCCACAACTTTCAAATCATTTCTAGCGGACTATTAGTGGCGACCATTCTGAGTTTACTTGTTTGGTCACTGCGAATACCCTCCAAATTTCAAAAACACTCAAATAATAAAAAACACCAACACACAAATATTTTCTACCAAGAACTACGTGTGATTTGATTCTCGAATTGGGAAAAACAATATATTCTTAACATGCATTTGTTTGTACTTGCTTTCTCTTCTTAACATATTGATATGTTTTCATTCTTTTATTTATAAAAAATTGATTTTCCATTTGTGTGATTTACTAGGAAAATTGTAAATTTACAACCTATCAAATATGGGGTTTGAAATTTCGGAATCTGGGGTTCGATGCAAATGTAAACTTGAGTAGCAACCGTCATTGTGAAGTGATTGATTGTATACAAGAGAAATTTCCAAGAATAAACCATAACTTTCGTGTTATAATTGATTGATAATTAACTTGCCAATAAATTTTTCTTCATGTACACAAGTTGGCATGTAACACTACGTTTTATCATATTATGTGATTGAGAAGCTTGCATGTAACTCTTTAATGTATGAGTCATGATTTAGTTTTGACATATAGTAAGTTGGTTATTACCTTTTCCAATGTTATTGTTCATTTACAGGAAAATCATTTACAAACTCTAACAAAACCAATGAAGTGCGTAAAAGTCTTCTAAAAAGAATATCAATTTTGGTTAGTAAAAACCCATTTTGATACACATTTTCATCTATTATTTCAGATCATTTTCGTAATTTGGTTGCAAAGGAGACCCAAGATAATATATTTGCTATTGAGCGTGCAAAATTACTGCATGACATTTCTTTGTATTTGATGAAGTGTAATCACTCCAATTGTATTGATCACTTAGAATTCATGTATGGAAATATTAATTGGGTTGTAATATTTTCTTTATTATACTCTTACAAGTGTAACTTTCCCAATGGGATATATTTACAAAATTTAGAGCATTGCTGCTTTGGAAACATATCATTTTATAACTAACTTTCTTACATTTTGCATTTTTCCTACAGGAGCATTTTTAGTAATTAAAATTCCATCAAGCTTGAAGAAATAGTTTCTTGGTTGATTCTTGCATTTGTTCTATTACCTCTTGCAAAACTATAAGAACATCACGAGATAGAACAAATGCTCCTGTAGGACCTATTTGTTCTATCTCGTGATGTTCCTATAGTTTTGCAAGAGGTAATAAAACAAATGCAAGAATCAAGCAAGAAGCTATTTCTTCAAGTTTGATGGAATTTTGATTACTAAAAATGCTCCTGTAGAAAAAATGCAAAATGTAAGAAAGTTAGTTATAAAATGATATGTTTCCAAAGCAGCAATGCTCTAAATTTTGTAAATATACCCCATAGGGAGAATTACATAATAAAGAAAATATTACAACCCAATTAATATTTCCATACATGAATTCTAAGTGATCAATACAATTGGAGTGGTTGCACTTCATAAAATACAAAGAAATGTCATTCAGTAATTTTGCACACTCAATAGCAAATATATTATCTTGGGTCTCATTTGCAACCAAATTACGAAAGTGATCTGAAATAATAGATGAAAATGTGTATCAAAATGGGTCTCTACTAACCAAAATTGATATTCTTTTTAGAAGAATTTTACGCACTTCATTGGTTTTGTTAGAATTTGTAAAGGATTTTCCTGTAAATGAACAATAACATTAGAAAAGGTAATAACCAACTTACTATATGTCAAAACTAAATAATGACTCATACATTTAAGAGTTATATGCCAGCTTCTCAATCACATAATGATATGATAAAACGTAGTGTTACATGCCAACTTGTGTACGTGAAGAAAAATTTATTGGCAAGTTAATTATCAATCAACTATAACAAGGAAGTTATGGTTTATTCTTGGAAATTATTCCTGTATACAATCAATCACTTCACAATGACGGTTGCTACTCAAACTTACATTTGCATCGAACCCCAGATTCCGAAATTTCAAACCCCATATTTGATAGGTTGTAAATTTTAATTGCTGAGTATACAATTTTCCTAGTAAATCACACAAATGGAAAATCAATTTTTTATAAATAAAAGAATGAAAACATATCAATATGTTGCAAGGCTATAAGTATACGTACCTAGAACAGAAGAGAAAGCAAGTACAAACAAATGCATGTTAAGAATATATTGTTTTTCCCAATTCGAGATGGCAAAGACCTCAACTCCATCCCACATCATTTCATATATTGTCCCGACCTGCAAGCACATATTAAATTTAGATGTGGTACATCACAAACATCTTCCAAATACATTCAATTTAAGAAAAAAGGAATTGGTAAGTTTATTTCACTTGACATAGGTGAGTTCTTCTCTACTCCTCCGTATCTATGAGGTATACAATTAAAGGGGTATACGATTAAAGGTCACGTAGTTTTTAGGAAAAAATGCTTTTTATGAATTTATTGTTTTTGAAATCTGAAGGGTGTTCGAAATCACCAAATAAATTTAGAGTGGTTACTACTAATGATCTATTTAAAAATTAAAAGTACTCGAACAAATCAAATGAGTTAATCTAGAGTGACTATCTTTAAGAACCTATTCTTTCTCCTTAAAAAAATAACCTATTTTTCTGAATATTAATATAGGGTGTGATTTGACTGAAAGGGGTATATTGAGAAAATAAGAACATACACAGGCAATAATAAACAAAAAAATCAAAAAGCTAGTAAAACTGAACGAGGGATAAGGGAGAGGGATATTAAACGCATAGAGCGGTGCAATCACTAAGTATTAAACGTGACATAGAAAGCTTGCCAACTGAATCATTCTGTTATATCAACGGATCCGATCTCTTCGTCTATAACTTTTATATATATATATATATAATATAAAGATAATGAAGACTGAAAAAAAAATGGTGAATCGAGTTTACTATACCTAAAGTTAATTACAGAACAGATCTATAAATCTATTAAATAAAAGAGAAAATAAGATGTAGAATAATAACCTAGCGTTTCAGTTTTGGAAGAGAAACAAAACCGTGGCTGGTTTCGTTCTATTTTGGGAATGAGAATGTGGAAAACCTAACGCCAATTGCTTTTTAGGTTAAAGTAATAAATATCAGCATTGAGGCATAGAGAAATAAAGAAGCAATAGCAGAAGTAGAAAAATCAAGTTTTGGTAGTGCTGAGAGAAATAAAGAGGCTAGAGCAAAAATACAAAAAATCAAACTTTTGCAGTGTACTCATAAATCAGAAACCTAATAAAAGTGGGAGAGGGAGAAAGATATTATTTATTGTATTTTTCCATGGTGAGCATTTCAGATCTATTTCTTGAAGAAGAACAGTGTCGGTAGAGGGAAATGACTACCCTCAAAGATGAAACATGTAAAATGATGAATATGTTATTATGATAGTTGAAGAAATGGATGCAATTTTCCTAATAGAGCAAAAGAGAATAAATGTAAGATTCAAGGTAGAAAAAGAAAGGAAAAAAAAACCTACTTGAAGTTGCTTGTTGATTTTCTTGAATCAATTCAGCTATGGAAAAATCTATGTAAAAGTGTGTGTGTGTGTGAGAGAGAGAGAGAGAAGCAATGTGTGAGAGGGAACAAAAAGATGATAGGATGTCTGTCAAAAAAAAGAATGAGGATAGGATTTTAATGAATTGAGATTCTCGAGAGAGAGGGAGAGAGAGATGGTTTTTGTCTTTTTGAATAGTAAGAGAGATTTATAGGAGGGAGATTCTTTTCATCAAATAAAGTGTACCTACTTGTGTACTTGTATTATTATTGGAGGTAGTTTGAAATTTGAAATTTGAAATTTGAAATTTGAAATTTGACATAAAAGGGCAAAATATTGAGGATGTTAGCCCATTTTTTGTTTTTATTATTAAATAATTGTTATATTTATTTTGGTCCAGGGGTATTTGATCTTGCTCTGGTGTCCAGAAAAAAGCGGTCATGAATAATTTGGTCTATCTCAAAGTAGATAGCTCGGTTGGCGAGCTAAAGGATAAAGATAGGGTGCACCAAATGAGTGCAATAAAGGAGTTCCTGGGTTCGAACCCGAGAAACAAACATTTCTCCATCTTCACTAACATTGCTTATCACAATAAAAAAATCGGGTTCAAACCTGAGAAAGCAGTCATGAAAATTTTGGTCTATCCCAAGTAGATAGCTTAGTTAGCGAGCTAAGAGAAAGAGTGCATCAAAGGAGTGCAAGAAGGAGTCCCGAGTTCAAACTCGGGAAACTAATATTTCCCCGTTCCCCACTAACATTGCTTTAAAAAAAATTAGGATTCGGCAGGGAGGTAAGTAAAGTATAACTCTAATTAATTCTATCACCGCGAACCTAAATACTTGTTATATGAAAAAGAAGTGAGTTTTTTTTGGTAAAAAAAAACAAGTGACTTTTTTTTTGGTCAAAAAAAAGATGCGAGTTTAAACTTTATTGTTTTGAAAGGAAAAAAAAAGGCTACTGGATCGCTACATTGAAGAAGAAGGACAATACTATAAAGGGATTTTTTTGGTACCCCACCCATCGACTCCATACCCCCCCCCCCCCACGCAGTCAGTGAAAAGTCGAAAATACCTCAAGAAAATTTAAAATTTACAAAATATTTACCATTTGGCACTTACTTACGATTTGACCAGTCCAATTTCAAAGCTCATCGTATTTACCTCCTGAGAGATAAATACGATTTCCACGAAAAATTTGCATCATATTTAGGTTTATACGATTTCCTCCCCAGAAACTGCAAACAAGTAAGCGTATTTACCTTTTTTTTGATAAATACGATTAGCCTTAAAATTTCGCATCGTATTTACCTCTCTTTAGGGTAAATACGATTTCCAGTTTTTTTAAATTAACTTGTTTTTTTTATTCAGTGTCTTCTTCTCGACGGATTGACCAGGCGTCGTCGTCTTTCGCTCCCAGCACACGCACCCGCCGGAGAGTTGCGCGACACGCGTCCACTAGGCGTAGGCGCGCTAAGGCCAGACTGCCCCCGCAGTCGAAGTCCCAAGAGTTTGAGTACGAGCCGGGCCAGCAGCACCACCCCTCACTACTGATGATGTATGTTGGCGACCATTTGAGGGTCATCGGGATGTTAGACCCTTTGAGCATGTTGCACTCTACAGGGGTTTCCTCAGCTGGGGAGACATCATCGTTCCGTACATGCCAGATAGATGCCTCCGCCAGTTTGGGTACGTCCAGGTCATCCCACGTCCCCCTCTCACCGGTCGTCCTAGCCATGATAGCTGCATCTTCCAGATTTCTAACTTTTTGCCCAGTGTGCACGAGGTGCTTCAGACGACTAGGCCTGCTCGGGATTTGGGTGAGGTTGCTGCGGACTACTTAGAGTGGTACGTCAGAGTATCTATTCCCAGACTGTTGCCAGTTGCACCACCACCACCAGAGCAGGCAACTGCACCACCACCCCCACAACGCGATCCTGAGTGGGTACAGAGTGACACAGATGCGGTACAGGAGGGGCTTCGTCGCGGCCATATTCGTATGGCCACTCGAACGTACACTCGCCTCTACTAGTTGATGCAGATGCTACAGATAAAGAGTGATGACTAGAGCATTTTATATTATTACTTTTATTTTATGTATGTACTTTCTGGGTAAATACGATTTGTTAAAATACAAATCGTATTTACCCTAACCCATACGTAAATACGATTTGTATTTTACCTGAATCGTATTTACCTCACCCCAAGGTAAATACGCTTTGTTTTTTACTTCTATCGTATTTACCTCAGCCTAGGTAAATACGATTGGAATATTTTCAGGATTATCGTATGTACCTATAGGATGTACCTCCCTATAGGTACATACGATTTGTAAAAAAGTAAATCGTATTTATATCATAATTTTGTAAATCCGATTGAGCCACAAATAGACAGGGGTATTTTCGTCCAAAAAAACGTGTGGGGGTATATGGGTAAACACTGGGGGTAAAAAAAAAATCCCTACTATAAAGTAGACATTGTCCAATAATATAAGAAAGGGGGTGCTGGGATGCTGCATTGGATAATAAAAACCTGTTGGACCATTTTTGTGAAATCTATTCCTTGCATCGAGACAGAATTTCTTTCATCAATTTTTTGACAAACATAATTTCTTTCACAAAATAAGAAACAATAAAAGTGAAAGGTAATAAAACTGAACTAAATACACTTACACTATGTATGCCAGCTACTGCTTCTGAAATTGAAATTTGAATGGTAAAAAGGAGTTCATATATTGCTAGTATTTTACGTTACCTGTGGATCCGCACGAGTGATACTGTATTTGTTATAATTTGATATGAAATTATAAATACGTTAAAAATTGTAAAATGTGTTAAAACAAAAACTCAATAAAAAAACTCTATTTCAAATTCATTAAAATACTTGTGTTACAAAAAGATTAAAAAAACGGTATCTTCTTATAATCTTAATAATGAAGTAAAAATAAGGAAAAAAGAAAATGAGATTTAATATAACATATGCATATAGGAGTATAAGGTATGCATCCTGTTGGCGTTCCCATTGTCACTCTTTTTGCCCTCCTGTTGCCACTTGTTTATATTTTCTTCTAGATCATTTAATATTAATTTAATTATTTTAATTAAATTATTAAAAAAGTTTTTTAGGAATTGTTGTTAGCGGTATGATTTTTTCTTGACAATTGATAATGGTTAAATTGATTGGTTTTAGTAGATTTTAGTAGATTTTTAAAAAATTACCGGGATTAAAGTCAAATGACCTCATATTTACAGGATCATAAACATATTTAAGCATTTTTTATTACAACAATAAGTAGACAAACCGCATCCTATTTTTGATATAACAATAATTATAAAAAACATTAAATTCCATAATTTATAGAAAATTTTAATTTCCCTTATATAAAAACATGCTCGGGAATGTATTTGTGAAGGTTTGTGGATTCAGAGTTTTAGGCTCTTTTTTTGGTAAAAATTAGCGGATAGCGAATGAGCTAAGGGATAACAAATGATGTGTTTGGTAAAACTAGCGGCTCAAATAGCTAATAAATGTAAAATGACATAAAATGATATTTAATAATGATTAAATTACTTAATGATGATAAAATATTTAATAAGGAAAGAGAAGTAATTTAAGAAAAATAAAAAGGATAAAAATGTCAAAAAAAAAGTAAGACGCTATCCGCTATCCGCTAGCGTTTGAAAAAATGCTACTTGAAGTAGCGTCTGAAAAAACGCTAGCGCTACCCAAAAAATACCAAACGCTAGTCCTTGCCAAACACGCGTACTCTTCACCCGCTAATTTAATCTGCTAGTTTCATCGTTATCTACTAGCGGATGAGACGCGTCAAAAAGAACCTTAAGAGAACTAAAGATAACAAATAAATTGCGACTGAAACTCTTTTGTGATAGCTCCCACAATGCTAAAGCACTTTTAAGGATTAGGATCATGGATGGATGTGTTAACTTATTTGATCTCTAGGTGATCCTTTGTAACACAAATAATAAACTATTGGATTAAGATATACTAACCATTTCTCTCTTTTTGAGATCTCTAAATGTTGCCTTGCCTCTGCCAAATTCTTCTTAGTCTATGGAACACTTATACCCCCCAAATGACATAACTCTTCAATTTTACTCTATTTTTAATAATATCTCCACAAATCATTCTAAGATAGTAAGATGGAGCGTTACTTTCGTATATAGACTTCTTTCAGAAGTAAAACTGCAATTACATGTATACTAACAAGAATATTTTCACTAGCACAATTTTCCTAAACTCTGCACCTAAAGTACTTAGGCCATCAAGGGGCGCTATTATAGTCCCCTTCCTGACAACAAACTAATTATACAATGGCAGATTCATAATATTCCAATTTCAAGACACAGTTCAATTTGAGGTGCCTTTTAATTTGGAGTAAATCATCAACAAACCAATCAAAAGTGGGAAAATAGCAAGGGAGGCCTTCTGAAAGACCAAATCCTAGATAGTAGATAATCCAAACACTAGTGCAGATTTGACATTTAGTATCGGTTGTTTTGCACATTTAGTATCGGTTGTGGAACCGATACTAAATCGACCGATACTAAATGTCCGATCATTTAGTATCGGTTTTTTACCCGATACTAAATGTACTACTAAGGTACTGTTAGGGTACATTTAGTATCGGTTGTACATAAACACCCGATACTATATGTATTACTAAGGTACATTTAGTATCGGTGTTTCTGTACATAAACTCCATATCCAGCTTATGCCAATCTTGGAATAAAAATTCAAATAGAGGGATGGAATGATGTGTCAAGAAGTGCTCTCTATATTATATAGAGACATGTCCCAACTTTGAAGTGCATAACAGAACCTGATAATCAATACTTCAAACAGAAGATCCTATCCCAATATCACTCTTAGGTGAAAATAGTCAAACGCATTTTTCATGTGCACATTATACTCAAAAAAGTATCTCAATAACTTGCACCAATCATCCAAACATGAACCATGAATCAAAGTGGCAGGACATTACCATAATTTATCAATGTTAACATTTATTTATTTATATAAAAATAAAAGACAAAAGGATATGAGGAGAGTTGAGAGTTCTATTCACCAATTCCCAAGAACCCTATCTCAGTTTTGAACTCTCTTTTCTCTCAATGCTCTGTATCTCAGTTTACAAGATGGATAGGAATATACAAAACAAGCAAGTATAGAAACCCCTAAATCTCTAAACTGAATTCAGCTACAGGTTGATAACTAACTGAAACTTCATAACATACTTCACTTGATGGCTTTAAAGTGGAGCTGAGAATGCATGCAGCTAAAAAGAATGAAATTATAGGATATTTCTCCTGCCATAAGCAACGAAAACCATTCTATTGAGAGACTGAAACTGTGAAAATAGAAGCCTAAATTGAAACAATCAAATGATTCTAAGTTGTTAACACCAAAATGAACCCATGCACTACCATTAATTTAGCTCCATTAAAGTCAAAATTAAAAAACCTAATAGGATCTTAAAGTCAAAATTAAAAATACAAACAAAATCGCACAAATATTAAAAACAAACCACACTTGTTCAAATATCTTCAAGCTGCGGTGATTATCAGCAGTTTTAATAACAAATTTTTTAAAAAATACATTCGTTATCGTAGCACCATTACCAGGCTAATTAAGAGTGATTATCAGCAGTTTTAATAACAAATTTTTTAAAAAATACATTCGTCATCATAGCACCATTACCAGGCTAATTAGGAGTAGTACCACAAGCAATACTACGAAAATATAAACTTTTTCCTTAAGTTCTTCCTGCACATGGATACCTACTCTATTATTCCTAATAGAAATAAGGTTTTGGGCAGGGGAGATATTGACAGCGAGCAAATCCATCCCTGTCTGTCTTTGATCAGCTACATTATTAAGAATCTCGTTGAAAATCCTGAGGAGTGCCAGTACGTAGGATACGATAGATAAACCATCTTTGTGTTTTTTTTTCAACATTACCGATATAATGAGCTGCATTTATAAGCTCCCTTTCATTGTTTAAGCGCCAATTGATTGTGCGGTTGCTGATTTGGAGTGGAGGAGCTTCCTCCATTGTGGTTTGGACACGGAGGTTTAGGGTTTTGTTTTTGAAGGACACGGAGGTCTGGGGTTTTGTTTTCGTAAGCGCTCAAATGCGTTAATCCTTTTGATATTTCAACTTTTAATTTGGTCAAAAAAATATTTCAAACTTTTAATACATCACCGATTGTCCAAAAAAAAACTCTTAATACATCACCAAGATAGCGTATTTGAAATTGGAGGTAAATTCGGGGGGAAGTATTTGAAAGAGACATGGAAAAGTAGGAAAAGTTCGATTGGGGTATTTTTCGATCAACTAGTTTCAAGAAGAATGAGGAGAGTTTCTGGTAGAGGAGAACATGAGGAACAATGATCTGGTGTTGGTTTATCAAGAGGAGATTTATGGTGGCCAGAATAATGCTATTAAAAACAAACCACACTTGTTCAAATATCTTCAAGCTGCGGTGATTATCAGCAGTTTTAATAACAAATTTTTTAAAAAATACATTTGTCATCGTAGCACCATTACCAGGCTAATTATGAGTGATTATCAGCAGTTTTAATAACAAATTTTTTAAAAAATACATTCGTCATCGTAGCACCATTACCAGGCTAATTATGAGTGATTATCAGCAGTTTTAATAACAAATTTTTTAAAAAATACATTCGTCATCGTAGCACCATTACCAGGTTAGTTAGGAGTAGTACCGCAAGCAATACTACGAAAATATAATTCCGGTAGATAAACTTTTTCCTTAGGTTCTTCCTGCACATGGATACCTACTCTATTATTCCTAATAGAAATAAGGTTTTGGGCAGGGGAGATATTGACAGCGAGCAAATCCATCCCTGTCTGTCTTTGATCAGCTACATCATTAAGAATCTCGTTGAAAATCCTGAGGAGTGCCAGTACGTAGGATACGATAGATAAACCATCTTTGTGTTTTTTTTTCAACATTACCAATATAATGAGCTGCATTTATAAGCTCCCTTTCATTGTTTAAGCGCCAATTGATTGTGCGGTTGCTGATTTGGAGTGGAGGAGCTTCCTCCATTGTGGTTTGGACACGGAGGTTTAGGGTTTTGTTTTTGAAGGACACGGAGGTCTAGGGTTTTGTTTTCGTAAGCGCTCAAATGCGTTAATCCTTTTGATATTTCAACTTTTAATTTGGTCAAAAAAAATATTTCAACTTTTAATACATCACCGATTGTCCAAAAAAAAACTCTTAATACATCACCAAGATAGCGTATTTGAAATTGGAGGTAAATTCGGGGGGAAGTATTTGAAAGAGACATGGAAAAGTAGGAAAAGTTCGATTGGGGTATTTTTCGATCAACTAGTTTCAAGAAGAATGAGGAGAGTTTCTGGTAGAGGAGAACACGAGGAACAATGATCTGGTGTTGGTTTATCAAGAGGAGATTTATGGTGGCCAGAATAATGCTATTAAAAACAAACCACACTTGTTCAAATATCTTCAAGCTGCGGTGATTATCAGCAGTTTTAGTAACAAATTTTTTAAAAAATACATTCGTCATCGTAGCACCATTACCAGGCTAATTATGAGTGATTATCAGCAGTTTTAATAACAAATTTTTTAAAAAATACATTCGTCATCGTAGCACCATTACCAGGTTAGTTAGGAGTAGTACCGCAAGCAATACTAATAAAATATAATTCCGGTAGATAAACTTTTTCCTTAGGTTCTTCCTGCACATGGATACCTACTCTATTATTCCTAATAGAAATAAGGTTTTGGGCAGGGGAGATATTGACAGCGAGCAAATCCATCCCTGTCTGTCTTTGATCAGCTACATTATTAAGAATCTCGTTGAAAATCCTGAGGAGTGCCAGTACGTAGGATACGATAGATAAACCATCTTTGTGTTTTTTTTCAACATTACCGATATAATGAGCTGCATTTATAAGCTCCCTTTCATTGTTTAAGCGCCAATTGATTGTGCGGTTGCTGATTTGGAGTGGAGGAGCTTCCTCCATTGTGGTTTGGACACGGAGGTTTAGGGTTTTGTTTTTGAAGGACACGGAGGTCTAGGGTTTTGTTTTCGTAAGCGCTCAAATGCGTTAATCCTTTTGATATTTCAACTTTTAATTTGGTCAAAAAAAATATTTCAACTTTTAATACATCACCGATTGTCCAAAAAAAAAACTCTTAATATATCACCAAGATAGCGTATTTGAAATTGGAGGTAAATTCGGGGGGAAGTATTTGAAAGAGACATGGAAAAGTAGGAAAAGTTCGATTGGGGTATTTTTCGATCAACTAGTTTCAAGAAGAATGAGGAGAGTTTCTGGTAGAGGAGAACATGAGGAACAATGATCTGGTGTTGGTTTATCAAGAGGAGATTTATGGTGGCCAGAATAATGCTATTAAAAACAAACCACACTTGTTCAAATATCTTCAAGCTGCGGTGATTATCAGCAGTTTTAATAACAAATTTTTTAAAAAATACATTTGTCATCGTAGCACCATTACCAGGCTAATTATGAGTGATTATCAGCAGTTTTAATAACAAATTTTTTAAAAAATACATTCGTCATCGTAGCACCATTACCAGGCTAATTATGAGTGATTATCAGCAGTTTTAATAACAAATTTTTTAAAAAATACATTCGTCATCGTAGCACCATTACCAGGTTAGTTAGGAGTAGTACCGCAAGCAATACTACGAAAATATAATTCCGGTAGATAAACTTTTTACTTAGGTTCTTCCTGCACATGGATACCTACTCTATTATTCCTAATAGAAATAAGGTTTTGGGCAGGGGAGATATTGACAGCGAGCAAATCCATCCCTGTCTGTCTTTGATCAGCTGCATTATTAAGAATCTCGTTGAAAATCCTGAGGAGTGCCAGTACGTAGGATACGATAGATAAACCATCTTTGTGTTTTTTTTTCAACATTACCAATATAATGAGCTGCATTTATAAGCTCCCTTTCATTGTTTAAGCGCCAATTGATTGTGCGGTTGCTGATTTGGAGTGGAGGAGCTTCCTCCATTGTGGTTTGGACACGGAGGTTTAGGGTTTTGTTTTTGAAGGACACGGAGGTCTAGGGTTTTGTTTTCGTAAGCGCTCAAATGCGTTAATCCTTTTGATATTTCAACTTTTAATTTGGTCAAAAAAAATATTTCAACTTTTAATACATCACCGATTGTCCAAAAAAAAACTCTTAATACATCACCAAGATAGCGTATTTGAAATTGGAGGTAAATTCGGGGGGAAGTATTTGAAAGAGACATGGAAAAGTAGGAAAAGTTCGATTGGGGTATTTTTCGATCAACTAGTTTCAAGAAGAATGAGGAGAGTTTCTGGTAGAGGAGAACACGAGGAACAATGATCTGGTGTTGGTTTATCAAGAGGAGATTTATGGTGGCCAGAATAATGCTATTAAAAACAAACCACACTTGTTCAAATATCTTCAAGCTGCGGTGATTATCAGCAGTTTTAATAACAAATTTTTTAAAAAATACATTTGTCATCGTAGCACCATTACCAGGCTAATTATGAGTGATTATCAGCAGTTTTAATAACAAATTTTTTAAAAAATACATTCGTCATCGTAGCACCATTACCAGGTTAGTTAGGAGTAGTACCGCAAGCAATACTAATAAAATATAATTCCGGTAGATAAACTTTTTCCTTAGGTTCTTCCTGCACATGGATACCTACTCTATTATTCCTAATAGAAATAAGGTTTTGGGCAGGGGAGATATTGACAGCGAGCAAATCCATCCCTGTCTGTCTTTGAGCAGCTACATTATTAAGAATCTCGTTGAAAATCCTGAGGAGTGCCAGTACGTAGGATACGATAGATAAACCATCTTTGTGTTTTTTTTCAACATTACCGATATAATGAGCTGCATTTATAAGCTCCCTTTCATTGTTTAAGCGCCAATTGATTGTGCGGTTGCTGATTTGGAGTGGAGGAGCTTCCTCCATTGTGGTTTGGACACGGAGGTTTAGGGTTTTGTTTTTGAAGGACACGGAGGTCTAGGGTTTTGTTTTCGTAAGCGCTCAAATGCGTTAATCCTTTTGATATTTCAACTTTTAATTTGGTCAAAAAAAATATTTCAACTTTTAATACATCACCGATTGTCCAAAAAAAAAACTCTTAATACATCACCAAGATAGCGTATTTGAAATTGGAGGTAAATTCGGGGGGAAGTATTTGAAAGAGACATGGAAAAGTAGGAAAAGTTAGATTGGGGTATTTTTCGATCAACTAGTTTCAAGAAGAATGAGGAGAGTTTCTGGTAGAGGAGAACATGAGGAACAATGATCTGGTGTTGGTTTATCAAGAGGAGATTTATGGTGGCCAGAATAATGCTATTAAGGTTCGGCCATGGAGGTTGTAGAGAGAGAGATAGTTATATAAAGAGAGAAAACACGAGAGGTATGAAGAGGGATAAGAAAAACACGGCTATGGCCACACCTTGGTCATACACCGCCGGAGCAAGGCAGAGTAGCTCGTAGAAGATCTGGCCGCGGCGGCAAATGAGAGAGGAAGTAGAGGGACTTATGTTTTTTAGGGTTATAGAAATTAGGGAAATGAGTGAGATGTGTTCTGATCCGTGGCTTATAAAGAAGGGAAATGGGGAAAGATAGTTTTTCAATATATTAAAAGATAGTTTTTCAATTGAGAGTACCACAAACCACAATGATGGTGCTTTGGGTCCGTGCTTCTTTTCTATTTATCTTCACTTTTGTTTTCTTGCTAATTGAGTAAGAGAGAGACACCAAATTTAGAGAGTACTCTCTTTGTGAAAATTTGCAAGAGTATGATTAAAGTGGTTGTGAACTTTTAGTCCAAAATAGAAGATTCTCCAATTATACCCGTTATGAGCAATCTGGTCTGCTCCCTCCTAATCCAACAATTACTACTCAAGACCTATTTGTCTTTTGTAGTTGACTCATAAAGGTTACCATAGACTCATGTACCATGGTTGTGAGCCTGTGGTCCTGTTGCAGCTTTGTTTCCATTCACTCATTTTTTTTATGGTTTACGTTTAAAATATAAAAAAAAAGTGATCAATTTATATCTATAATTATCTATTTTGCAACATAATATTATTTACATTCACTCATTTAAATGATATATAGCCATCTCGATACTAAATTTGAGTACTAACTAATTAATCTAAAATGACATAAAGAAATAGGGATTTAAGATTGTTTAGTTTAATTTAAAGAGAATAGAGAAGGGATTTAAGAAAAATAAAACGCGTAAAAATGACAAAAAAAAGTGAAATGCTATACACTATCTGCCAGCGTTTCAGAAAACACTACTTGAATTAGTTTTTGAAAAAACGCTAAACGCTAGTGCTTACCCAACACGTCTTCATCTCCTATCCACACTTTCCAAATAGAGCCTAAATCATGTTGGTGGATAGATTGAACCAAAATTGTTTTTGGGTGTGAACTGTGAAGTTACCATAACCGACAATAACTTAAAATTAAGGGATAAAAAATTATTAAAATAGACAACAAAACTGCTAAATCAACACAGAAGTACAAGATATAATGTATCTAAATTAAAATAACTAACAAACATTATAATTTAAAGTGTCATAAATTATGAAGGTTATGATATTTTATTCTCACCTTACTGGAAGGAGAAGTCTAGAGTTAACCGACATAATTTTGGAAATAGAAATACTGCTTTTTTTTCCTTCATAAAATGACAATGACTAAAAATGTTACCAAGAGAATTTCAGTTATGAAAGATGTAATTTGATCCTAGCTCCGTCCCTATAAACAGTGTCTTCTTACATGAGCTATATAAAAAGATAGATGTAAGCTTTGGTTCAATTCGTGTTTGCATTGAGGTATAATATATTCATTTTGGTTGCATGGAACTGGTCAATAAGGCATAGTTTTCTATAAACACAATTTCAAAAAGAAGGTATCGTCAAAGGATGAAAGTTCTAATGTCTTCAAATAAATTAGAAACATGACTTTTTGTGGTTTTAGCTATTGCAATCATTTTTAACATTTAACTTTAATTAGAAAATAAAAACCATCTATGCTCTATGGCCATGTTATCTAATTTATGAGGGGGATTTTATGTGTGATCAACAATGATGGCACTCTTTTTATGTAAACTGATGGCATTTTCCAGAAAATCATTGTGTTATTTTGAAATGCACATATTTGTTCCAATTGGAAACAAATGTATTTTTGTTTCCTTAGATAGTGAAGAAACACAGTCATAGCATTGAGTTTTCACATTTTTTATATTAATTAAAAAAATGTGTGTTCATATGCATACAGAGTAAGTCTCTAAATAAATTTGATTTAACGAGACACACATGTGTGGTGTATTTATTTAGATCAAAAAGTCTGATTCCATGAAGTTAATGATAAGTTTTTGATGCATAGAGATATAGATCATGTTAAACTAATGCTTGGTACATAACTAGATGTGCTTACTATTTGTTGTAAATGTAAAATAAAAAGGCTTTTTTTTTTCATACCCCTCCTTATACCCCATACCCCTATATTTCATTTTATCCCAAAATAACCTCTCTCATTTTTACAAAAAAATCTGATCAGACCCCACCAACAATTAAACTTCCCGGGAATAGCTCCTCTTAAGGTATTTCCGGAATTTTTACTCGTCAATCTTCCAGATATATCGTATTTCCGGAACACAAAAAACAGTTCCGGAAACACGCCAGTTTATGTAAATTCGGGGAATTAATTTTTTAACGTTCCGAAAATACGGTATTTCCGAAAAATTTAATTTTTAAATATTCCAGAAATACTCGTAAATCCGGAAATTTAAAAAATACATTCTGAATTTACGTATAAATCCGGAATTTATTTTTAATTTTCTTTCCTTTTTCTTATTAACCTTTTTTATTTATTTACAGGTATGGCCACGGAAGACGGCAAACTTCCCTTTACTATTGATTTATCGAACGCGTTTACCACATCACATGTATATATTTTCCTAAAGCGCTTATTGTTTATCATTTTGTATTTATTTTTTAATTTATTTTACATTAATTTACAAGTTTTTACTATTCGGGATAACTTATACGTTGGGCTAGAGATATCAGAAAAGCCAACAGCGTCATTGTTATTATTATTCGATCTGAGTCCACAAAGAATGGTAAAGGGAAGAAGAATAAGGTTGTTTTTGGTTGCGAGAGACATGGGAGATATACTACAGTAGATGTTGGGTGTTTTGCTAGACATAAGACCTCAAAAAAGTGTGGTTGTCCGTTTAGATTGAAAGCTAAACCACTCGTACCTCCTAGTTTTGATTGAAAGGTTAGAGTTGTTTGTGGAAGTCACAATCATGAGCCTCTTAAGACTATCCTTGAAGCATCAATATTTGGTAAGTTTAACAAGGAGGAGCGGTCAGTTGTTGAGGAGCATATGTGGTTGGGGGTGAGAGCACAAAAAAGTCTAGAGGCAATAAATAGGAGATTTACCAACAACTTAAGTAATATATCTCAGCTGTATAGAACCCGCAACAGTCTCCGGAAGGGAAAAAGAAGTAGTAGGACTGAGATGCAGGAGCTTATGTCACTGATTCAGACTCATCATTATATTTGTTGGAGCAGACGACTTGAAGGAACTGATATTGTTGAGGAGATCATGTGGTCACACCCTGATAGTATCAAGTTATTGAGGTTGTTTCATACTGTCTTGATTATGGACTGCACCTTCAAGACCAACAAATATGCATTGCCTCTCCTAGAGATTGTTGGTATCACTTCTACTGAATTGACATTTTCTGTTGCATTTGCTTACCTGTCTCATGAGAGATATGATGACTACACATGGGCGTTGCAGAGCCTAAGAGATTTGATGGTGTTAGTTATCCCACTTCCTCAGGTTATCCTCACTGACTGTGAGGAGGGATTGATGAAAGCTATCAAGCTTGTGTTTCCCGAGGCAACTAATTTGCTTTGTCAGTATCACATTAACAACAATGTGAATGCTAGGATTAAGAAGGCGGTCAAGGGAGATAGGGTGAAGTCATTGATGAAACTTTGGCTTGCAATAGTTGACTCTACATTTGAGGATGAGTTTTATGAGAATTTTAGTGATTTTAAACAATCATGTTCTGATAAACCCGAGATTATCAAATATGTGAAGAAGGAATACTTGTATCCTCACAGGAAGAGATTTTGTTGACCGTGGACGGATAAAGTAAAACACTATGGAAACGATACGACTAATAGGTTTGTTAATATTTTACTTATGTGTTTTATATTTGAGTTTATATATATTTTTGTCGGTTTAGGGTTTTAATTTTTTGCTCATGTGTTTTACATATAGGGTTGAGTCAGCCCATTGGGCATTGAAGAGGTCACTGGGTTCTAGTGGAGGTGATTTATGCAGAAGCTGGGAGTCAATGCATGGGATGATCAATGTACAAATTGATAAAGTTGTCGGTTCTTTTCAAAAGAGCATCACTCGTGTAGATGCCCATCACAATTTTCCATTCTACAATAATCTACACGGTTTGGTGTCTCATGAGGCACTGGATCTTATAGCTTATGAGTATGAGAGCATGTTGAGTGGAGTAGGAGTCGATAAGACCCATTGTGGTGGTTGTGTGATTAGAGTTACTCATGGGTTACCTTGTTCTTGTGAGCATGGGAATTTGCACCTACATGGTCGTCCAATCCCATTGGAGATGATTGACTCTCATTGGATGAGGCTGAGTTTGGAGAGTATGGATGAGGAGCGGGTGAAACAAGCGTCACTTGAATGTGACATAAGCTATACAATAGAGGAGGTTTGGAGGCAATGGGCTGACATGTCTCTTGAGGAGAGATGTGTCTGGAAGAGAGGTCTTGATGATTATGTCTTCAAAAGCACTACATCCATGGTTCCACCTAAGCACAAAGTCAAGACTAGGGGTGCACCAAAGAAGGCGAAGAAGAAGAAAGTGTATGATGTGAAGAGAGATCCTTCTTATTGGGAGCACGTGGATGCATCTTTGAGTTCAGTTAAGATACCAACCCAGAAGTCATCAAAGAAGTCATCAAAGATACTTCCCCAACGATTCTCACAGCAAGTCTCCCAGCTACCACGCAGAGGTCAGTAGCTAAGCGAACACAACATGACATGCATTTTGTAAGTCAATTTCAAGAGCATGTTCACAAGTACATTGATGACATTATCAATGTGGAGGGGGATGGAAACTGTGGCTTCAGATGCATTTCCGCCTCACTTGATTGGTCGCAGCATAGTTGGCAACTAGTTCGAAATCATTTGATTGAGGAGATGAACTCAAATTGGTTTGAATACTCACAGGTGATGGGTGACAACATTCAGCCAGTTAGGGATTCATTAGTTGCTCTCCGACAAGACATTCAACCGGAAGAGAAGTGGATGTCGATGCCTGACACAGAATATGTTATAGCGACTAGATATCAGATAGCCCTTGTTATGTTATCACCTCATGATGGTGGGTCATGGACATTCTTCCCTTTGAGAGGAGACTATGTTTCTAGTTAGAGCCGGTTGTGCTGTGTTGGGTTTGTCCATGGGAATCATTGGGTCTGGGTAATGTTGAACGCTACTAGTCCATTACCTCCTGTTCACCAGTACATATGCTTTAGATGAAGCTAGATTGTGGTTATATCCGTACGTTGGACGTATGCAGTTATGGTGTTCTTACTTTTCATACCCTGTTGCACCGACCCACCGAGCTGATATTGATTACATAGACATTACATGTTTGTATTATATTATATTTTATTCCACGAGTTTATATTATATTTTATTTTATTCCACGAGTTTTTTATTTGACGGTACTTGTTCTGGAGTGGACCGAAGGCCCAATCCAATCAAAGAGGTGACCAAAAACGGCCCAAAAGCAAGCAAGAAGAGCATATCAGGTCTCGACGGTCTGGATCCACTTACGTTGATCCAACGACTCCCCACGATTCACTGACTCTATAAATAGGGGATTGACCCCACTTGTCAGGTAGATTATTCACCCTTGCTGTTACTCTGCAAAACTCTACCCACTGACTTGGGCGTTGGAGTGTCATTGCAGGTACAACCCGAGCTCTGGATACGACTAGCAGTCAATCAGGTCGACAGCCCTTATCAGCATCAGGTCGACCGCCCTCATCAGCTTCAGGTCGACCGCCCTCATCAGTATACAGATCGACTTGATACCTTAGTCACAACATCAGACGACCTGTCCCTTGACCAGCTCTACAGGCGATCTCAGGGTACAGATCATTGGTGACCACAGTGGGAGAACACTATCCCATCAACATTCCCGATGTCTCCAAAGGCAACCCGAGGCAGACCGCGGTCAACCAGCCTACAATGTATGGTCTAGACACCAGTTCGATCACCTCCTACACTGAGGGGAACGACGACCAACACTGAGGTCGTTGCCCCCGGTCCCCAGCCATGCACGACCCAGCAGGTTGATGTCACTCTTGCGGCCAATGATAAAGCGCTCGAAAAGCGCTCAAAAAGTGCTCGAAAAGCGCTCAAAAAGCGGTCACCCCCTTGTGTGGTCGCCCCAGTTGATAAAGCGCTCGAAAAGTGCTTGAAAAGTGCTCGAAAAGCGGTCGCCTCCTTGAGTGGTCGAAAAGCGGTCGCATTCTTGAGGGCTCGAAAAGCGTTCGCCTCCTTTGAGGGCTCGTAAAACGGTCGCCCCCTTGAAGGCTCGTAATGTGATCGATCGGTCATATCTTTGAACCAAAGTGATTAAAGAAGACTTACCCAAGTAGAAACTTGGTAAGCTGCCTGAAGGGCAGGGTCGACCAGAGGTCGACCAAAACGATTAGAAAAGATTTATCCAAGTAGAGACTTGGTAAGCTTCCTGAAGGGCAGGGTCGACAAGAGGTCGACCAAAGCAATTAAAAAGAATTTATCCAAGTAGAGACTTGGTAAGCTGCCTGAAGGGCAGGGTCGACAAGAGGTCGACCAAAGCAATTAAAAATAATTTATCCAAGTAGAGACTTGGTAAGCTGCCTGAAGGGCAGGGTCGACAAGAGGTCGACCAAAGCAATTAAAAAGAATTTATCCAAGTAGAGACTTGGTAAGCTGCCTGAAGGGCAGGGTCGACAAGAGGTCGACCAAAGCAATTAAAAATAATTTATCCAAGTGGAGACTTGGTAAGCTGCCTGCAAGGCAGGGTCGAAAAGCGGTCGACAAGAGATCGACCAAAGCGATTAAAGAAGACTTACCCAAGTAGAAACTTGGTAAGCTGCCTGAAGGGCAGGGTCGACAAGAGGTCTACCAAAACGATTAGAAAAGATTTATCCAAGTAGAGATTTGGTAAGCTGCCTGCAAGGCAGGGTCGAAAAAAGGTCGACAAGAGGTCAAAAAGAGGTCGACCGAAATGATTAGAAAAGACTTATCCAAGTAGAGACTTGGTAAGCTGCCTGAAGGGCAGGGTCGACAAGAGGTCGACCAAAGCAATTAAAAAGAATTTATCCAAGTAGAGACTTGGTAAGCTGCCTGAAGGGCAGGGTCGACCAGAGGTCGACCAAAACGATTAGAAAAGATTTATCCAAGTAGAGACTTGGTAAGCTGCCTGAAGGGCAGGGTCGACAAGAGGTCGACCAAAGCAATTAAAAAGAATTTATCCAAGTAGAGACTTGGTAAGCTGCCTGAAGGGCAGGGTCGACAAGAGGTCGACCAAAGCAATTAAAAAGAATTTATCCAAGTAGAGACTTGGTAAGCTGCCTGAAGGGCAGGGTCAACAAGAGGTCGACCAAAGCAATTAAAAAGAATTTATCCAAGTAGAGACTTGGTAAGCTGCCTGAAGGGCAGGGTCGACAAGAGGTCGACCAAAGCAATTAAAAAGAATTTATCCAAGTGGAGACTTGGTAAGCTGCCTGCACGGAAGGGTCGAAAAGAGGTCGACAAGAGGTCGACCAAAGCGATTAAAGAAGACTTACCCAAGTAGAAACTTGGTAAGCTGCCTGAAGGGCAGGGTCGACCAGAGGTCGACCAAAACGATTAGAAAAGATTTATCCAAGTAGAGACTTGGTAAGCTGCCTGAAGGGCAGGGTCGACAAGAGGTCGACCAAAGCAATTAAAAAGAATTTATCCAAGTAGAGACTTGGTAAGCTGCCTGAAGGGCAGGGTCGACAAGAGGTCGACCAAAGCAATTAAAAAGAATTTATCCAAGTAGAGACTTGGTAAGCTGCCTGAAGGGCAGGGTCGACAAGAGGTCGACCAAAGCAATTAAAAAGAATTTATCCAAGTGGAGACTTGGTAAGCTGCCTGCAAGGCAGGGTCGAAAAGAGGTCGACAAGAGGTCGAAAAGAGGTCGACCAAAACGATTAGAAAAGACTTATCCAAGTAGAGACTTGGTAAGCTGCCTGAAGGGCAGGGTCGACAAGAGGTCGACCAAAGCAATTAAAAAGAGTTTATCTAAGTGGAGACTTGGTAAGCTGCCTGCAAGGCAGGGTCGAAAAGAAGTCGACAAGAGGTCGACCAAAGCGATTAAAGAAGACTTATCCAAGTAGAGACTTGGTAAGCTGCCTGAAGGGCAGGGTCGAAAAGAGGTCGACAAGAGGTCAAAAAGAGGTCGACCAAAATGATTAGAAAAGATTTATCCAAGTAGAGACTTGGTAAGCTGCCGGCAAGGCAGGGTCGAAAAGAGGTCGACAAGAGGTCAAAAAGAGGTCGACAAGAGGTCGACCAAAGCAATTAAAGAAGACTTATCCAAGTAGAGACTTGGTAAGCTGCCTGAAGGGCAAGGTCGACCAGAGTGAGTATCACATCAAGTCAGAAACCAACAGACAGATTACTAAACAACGAATACCAAGGTCGCATACCTTGGAAGATAGATCGACCCTCCTTGAAAATTAAATCACCAAGTCAAATAAGACACAGGCCTCGATGTGACCCTGATGACGAGAAACAGCAAAATTATTCTATGTTACGTGCACCCTACTCACTCACACCAAAACGTCAAAACAAAGCGAAAGAAGGAAAAAGTGAGAAGCTTCCACCCAAAAACCACGCACAAAAATTTGAAGAGAGAAAAGCAGGTCTCAGGTCACAGGTCTCAGGTCACAGGTCCCAGAAGTGCTCGAAGGTCGCACCACCCAGATGCTCACACGAAGAAGAAACGCGCGCGGAGCTGGGTCGCAGGTCGCAGCTCGCGTCGATGGACCTGGTCGCGGGTCGCGTCGCACGGAGAAGAAACAGCTCACGGGTCATCGGCAGGTCGCGCCGTAGCAAACGGCTCCTGGTCGTGGCTCGCTGGTCGCTGCTCGAAGGAGGGACCCTGGATCGTGGCTCGCTGGTCGTTGGCCTTGGATCAAGTACCGATGGCCTAGGAGCTCTGCTCTTTGATCAGCGTATGGAGAGAATTGGGACTGGAGTAATGACCCATGAAAAGATAAAAACACTTGGGCCCATGAACTCAAAGAAAAAAAATAAATAAATAAATAATTAAAGAAGGCCCAGTAGAGATTATTGAGCACCCCTTTCCTTTTTATCAACGACCCGATATAATCTCAAGCACCGAAAGGTTCACCAAGTAACAACTGGGGGCACAACGATCAGAACCACACATCAAGCCTAAGCCCGCTCAATGATCGACCTTGGCTTGGGGGGCAACTGTTCTGGAGTGGACCGAAGGCCCAATCCAATCAAAGAGGTGACCAAAAACGGCCCCAAAAGCAAGCAAGAAGAGCATATCAGGTCTCGACGGTCTGGATCCACTTACGTTGATCCAACGACTCCCCACGATTCACTGACTCTATAAATAGGGGATTGACCCCACTTGTCAGGTAGATTATTCACCCTTGCTGTTACTCTGCAAAACTCTACCCATTGACTTGGGCGTTGGAGTGTCATTGCAGGTACAACCCGAGCTCTGGATACGACTAGCAGTCAATCAGGTCGACAGCCCTTATCAGCATCAGGTCGACCGCCCTCATCAGCATCAGGTCGACCGCCCTCATCAGTATACAGATCGACTTGATACCTTAGTCACAACATCAGACGACCTGTCCCTTGACCAGCTCTACAGGCGATCTCAGGGTACAGATCAGTACTTATTATGCTGACACTAATTAACGCTCTAGATTTTGCCGACACTTTCAATGGTCTAGATTTTACCGACCACTTTTCATCAACGGTGAAAATCCACTTTAGAGTTTCAGATTTTCCCTATAAATACCCCCATTGGGTTTCACTTCTTTCACACACAACACAAAAAAATGGACACATGGAACACACAATACTCTTGTGATTCCAAACTCACTGCCCTTCACCATCGGAGCAAAATCACTAGGGGTGTTCGCGGGTCGGTTTGGATCGGATTTGATCAAATTCGTTGCCTGAACCAATTATAATTATTCGGTTTGGGTTGGTTCGGATTTTACACCTTTTCCTCCAAAATCCGAACCAAACCGAACCGATATTGGACGGGTTGGTTTGGATTGGGCTCACGAGTCATTCACTAAAATATTAATTTTCTAAAATATAAAAAACAACACTTTTTTATGATATTCCAACACTTTAAATAGCTAAAAAATTGAAAATCACACAAAATCGAAGCCAAATCCACTAGAAGTCTTCTCATTCATAGTATTAAAGTTTTACAACTTAATCATAAATTATTAAGGTAAGAATTCTAACCAAATAAAATCGTGTACATTTAAAATTACAAAATTTTTATGACCTAATATGGGTTGGTTCGGGTTCGTGGATTTGATTTTTAAAATCTGTTGCCCGAGCCAAACAACTACGGGTTGGTTTGGATTTATTCGTTTTTGACCCGAACACAAAAAATATCCGAACCAAACATATCGGTTTGGATTGGATTGTGGGTTGGTTTGGATTTGCCCGAACCACTGAACACCCCTTAAAATCACCAACAGAGAAGATGATGCCTATTTCTGGAGTCCAAACCCATTTTATGCAGGCTTGACGACAACACCACTTTCGCTGCTCTCAAAGAAAAACTAACGAGTAAGGTGCAGCTGGAGGGTGACGAGCAAGAAGTCACTCGTATCATTTATTGGTACGCCACTATGGGCGATAATAATCGTGTTTAGTGGTCCACAATGGATGTGAAGAACGATAATGATGTTCCAGTCATGATGGACAACCATGACATATTTCAACTTCAGAGTCCTTTGCAGTTGTACGTCGAAAGCAGAAGGACCGTCGCTGAGATCCTTCGTCGTTTAACTCCACGCTCAGTAGTTTCTATCATGTTTTCGTTTTGTTTGTTGTTGCAATCTGTTATTTTAAATCCATGTAGAAGGCGTTTTTAATTAATCAAATAAATGTTCCGTTTTTTTTTGCATTCCGGAAACACAAAATTAAATGATAAATTCGGAACACAATTATTAGGAATTTCCGGAAATACGTCATATACTCATAAATTCGGAATATGCTTTTTACAAATTTCCGGAAATACGTCATACGTTTATAAATTCGGAATACAAGTTTTTAAAATTCCCGGATTTACAGTAAAATGACGTAAATCCGGAAATTTTAAAAACTTGTATTCCGAATTTATATACTTATGACGTATTTCCGGAATTTTTTTGAATTTTCAGGGGTATTTTCGTCCGTTTGGCATTTATGGAGATATGAGGTCTACGGAGAGGGTATGAAAAAAAACCCAAATAAAAATTGATTATAATGGATATTTATTGCATGGTACCTTTCTAAGGTGAATCGTTCAATGACTATATTATTTCCTGGTAAAAGATACTCATTTTAACACGTGAATAGGTGGTAAATCAAAAAGTTTAAAAGGAGAAATTAAGTAGTAATGCTTATTCTAAAGGCTAAATACCACTTTTGGTCTTTTATATTTGCTCTAAGTTTTACTTTGGTTCTTTATCTTTTTTTTCGTCCGTTTTGGTCTTTTATCTTTCTTTTCTGTGTCAGTTTGGTTTTTTATCTTTATTTTGTTTCACTTTGCTCCTTTATCTTTTATTTATTGTTTCATTTTGGTCATCTTAAACAAAACATTTTGGTCGCGTATTGCATGAATTATTCAAGAAACAAGAAATCAAAGTGTTCTTAGTGTTCTTGAGCACATTCATAGTGTTCTTCATTTTTTTGTATTTTTATTTAAGAGGAGCAAAATGAAACAATAAATGAAAGATAAATGACCAAAGTGAAACAAAATAAAGATAAATGACCAAACTGGCACAAAAATGAAAGATAAATGACCAAAACGGACCCAAAAAAAGATAAATGACCAAAGTGAAACTTAGGGCAAAGATAAAGGAACAAAAGTGGTATTTAGCCTATTCTAAAAATGCAATGATTTGTTTGATGTGTGTGCAATGATTAAGTAGAACTACGATTGGTTTATTAACGACTTAAATGACTATAACCATAGAACTGCGAGGACTTAATTAGGATTCCTAATTATATATATATATATATATATATATATATATATATATATATATATATATATATATATATATAGAAACACACGCTACTGCAAATATAGAGACCGAGACAAGCCCCATAAACAATTTCAGTGCAATAAAGAGAAGCAGCTCCAATCTAAAGTACGATGGTGTGTCTTCAGTCATACTTTTCCTACCTTACTATGAATCTATGATGTCTTTATCTAGATATTCTATATCCATCTTATTTTAACTATCTTTTGTTGTGTTCTTTTAATTAATTGTCGTGTTTTGCTTCTTGCTATCTTATTGTTCGCGGAAGCAATCATTCATGTATGCACTATTACTAAGTCATATCCGTTAGGTTACAGCGGATTTGGCTAACAGATTTGACTAACAGATTTGGTTTAGACGTGTTTGGTAAGCAGTAGCAGTTAGTATTTTTTGAAACGCTACTTCATGTAGCGTTTGAGCTTATAGCTTATAGCATCTCATCTTTTTAGTCATTTTTACCCTCATTAATTTTATAATAATCCTTCTTTATCCTAAGTAAAATAAAATATAACTTTTATTATTCCTCATCAATTCACCATGTCTTCTCCCAGAATTGACCGGCCTAACATCCGCTCGGCTCTTGAAGGGCTTCGCCCAGAGAGGGACCGATCAACCATTATATTCCGCTCATATCTACTCGGCGAGACCTCCATTATGATGGTCAACTCATTTATTAGAGAATCCCTGATTTCTCTCTCATTGTCTTGTAACGGCCATAAAGGTCAAAATTGCCATTTATTAGCATTAACTACACATGATGTCCATTGTAATATAAATATAGCCCTTTGAGGCCAATGGAAAGGATCCCAGATTTATTCTTCATACTCTATACTTGTTCAGTCGTTTCTCTCCGGAGAAATGGGCCGTAATACTTGTCAAAATAAAAAGCTTTACGTTGTCATTGAAATGTTTGTGCTATCTTTTCTTGTTATATAATTTGTATCTGGTTGAAATAAAAAAAAATACTTGTTATGTCTCGTCTATATAATGCTGTGATACTTAATTTTTATCATACATTACCGTTTTATTGTAAAAAAAATATCATACATTACCTTTTTTTAATTATATTTTGAATTAGACTCTCAAATTAATATATAAATTAAATATATCCTATATTGATAAAATAAATCTAACAATTAATTAAAATATTGTTGTACCCTAATTTTGTCTAACCAACTCAAATTGTCTTAGAAAAAATTAAAAATGTTACTTAATGTGTATTTTGAGATTTTAACCGTGGACTGAGTTCTTTGTGGTACTCATTTTTATTAATAATAGAATTCTTTTATTATTTCTCTTAAACAAAGTTGTCCCCTTTTGTTACACAAAAAATATAATAATCAAAGTTTACAAAATTAATTAAGCGTTGAGAATTAGCAAAAGAAAATAAAGTGGCATTGGATGCCATGCTTGTGTTTTTTTGGATTTATTTTACTTCTTTCCATTTCTTGCCAAAGAAAATGCTTTTTACAACACTGCACAAAACAGGCCTCTGCCTGCACACACCACGCCTCTGCATCCTAGCTCCAGGCACCCAACGGCTCTAAACAGCTCCCTCACACCCAACGGCTCTCTCATAATTCTTGTCTCATTAGTTTACATCCTTTATAAAAACCAAAATCAGAAATAAGGGAAAAGGGGGAAGAGAAAAAGGGTGAGGCAACAAGCCCACAGTTATTCAATTTAGAGAGGGATAGGGAAATCAAAACAGAAAATTAGTAGAGAGGTAGAAGAAATATATAGAGTTCAAAATCAAAATAAGGAGAAAAGTGAAAAACAGAGAGCAAAAGTAGAACAAAACTCATCAAGAAGCAACTCACCATAAATACCTGGTAGAGCAAATGTAGGAGACAGTCTGGTTTAGTACTGACCACCACGTGTGGTGGTCTCCGCCGTCGTTCTCCCTTCTCCGGCGAGCTCACCACCCTCACTACCACTCTCTCTCTCTCTCTCTATATATATATATATATATATCTTTTCAAATGGCTGCTGCAAATGCTTTCTTTTCTTGCTTTCCTTTCTTGTTTAAGTGCTTTCTTTTCTTCTTGTACTTCATTTATTAATTTTAGCTTTAACACCCTTTCTCTGTATTCATTTTCTTTTCCATCCTTGATAGATGCCCTATGCGCAGGGCTAGCTTTTAGATGTAGGTCATGTGGTGTGTGTTGTGTTTTCTTATTTCTTGGTATATTATAATGTAAAAATATAAGTAAAAAAAAGCTGATGTGTGTGCAGTGTGCGTGTGTCAAATCCCTTCCCCCATTGCATTTTGCTCTTTTTTTTTATAACCATATTTGCTTATTATTTATTTTAGAGTTAGTTTTTTTATGTACCTCATATTATCCAAATCCCTCTCCCATTTGACTTAGGTTCATTCATTGTTTTTACTTGTCAACAAGTCTATGTCATTCTCATTCAATTAATTTTTCAAAACAGCACTTAAATTCAGCTTTTCTCAAAATCGATTTCATTTCTTGAAAAAATATCGAATCCACAACCATAAGTCAGCTATTTGCCATGGTCACTCTGTTTAACTCGTTTGATTATTACGAGCAACTTTACTTTTTGAATAGGCCATTAGTGATGGTCACTCTAGATTTATCCGTTTGGTCATTACGAACGCACTCCAATTTCAAAAACATTCAAATAACAAAAAACACCAACAAACAAATATTTTCTACCCCGAGAACTACGTAGCTTTGATTTTTCCATCGCACCTGAAGATACGTAGGAGCGGGGGCCCACTCCTGTTAAGCACAAAAAATTAAAATTTTTATTAAGTCTTTTTTAGTTCACAATAAAAGGGTAAAATAAGCATTTTCAAAATTAACATTATTTTATACAACTAATTAAAAGGTAACATTCCTTAGGAAGGATGCTGTGGGGTGTTAATACGTTCCCCATGCATAACCGACTCCCGAACCTGAATCTGGTCGCAAGGACCCTTATCCATTCAATAGGGATTTACTAATGTTTGCCCTTATAACTAAACATTGGTGGCGGCTTCATTTTTGAACCTTCGAAGAATCCTCACCCGGATTTTTCGATCGCTACAAACATGTTCTTTTATGTCATTTTATATTTATCAGCTAGTTTATCTGTTAATTTTACCAAACACTTCATTAGCTATAAGCTTTACGCTATCAGTTAGCTTATTCGTTATCTGCTATAAGCTCATCTGCTATCCACTAGCTTATCCATTATCTACTATTTTTTGTCACGTATAAAGGTGAGAGAGACATGTGAGAAGTCAACATCACATATTTGTTTTTCTCCATAATGTGTGGAGAGTAGTTGGTGGGCAATAATACAGCACATGGGCTCTTGGTGTAGCAGAGGGTAGGTGGGTGCAGAGTAGTTGGTGGGCAATAATATAGCACATGAGCTCTTGGTGTAGCAGAGGGTAGGTGGGTGCAGAGATTCTCCATGTGAAAGCAATATAAAGCTGACATAAGAACTACTCCTTGTGCAGAGCTTAGAAACAAACCTGACATGAGAACTACTCCTCGTGGATTTATATTGCTTTCACATGAAGAATCTCTGCGCCCACCTACCCTCTGCTACACCAAGAGCCCATGTGCTCTATTATTGCCCACCAACTACTCTCCACACGCATTATGGAGAAAAGCAAATATGTGATGTTGACTTCTCACATGTCTCTCTCACCTTTATACGTGGCAAAAAATAGTAGATAGTGGATAAGATAGCAGATAGTGGATTTTGGGGAAAGAAACAAAAAAGGAGGGAAGGGGAGTGAAATTTGGCTCCAAAAGGTTGGTGAGATACAAAAAAAGGGGGGAAGGGACTACCTAGGATTTAAATATCAATTAGCTTATCCGCTATCAACTATAAGCTCTATGCTATCAGTTAGCTTATTCGCTATCTGCTATAAGCTCATCCACTATCCGCTAGCTTATCCATTATCTACTAATTTTTGCCACGTATAAAGGTGAGAGAGACATGTGAGAAGTCAAGCTGACATAAGAACTACTCCTTGTGCAGAGCTTAGAAACAAACCTGACATGAGAACTACTCCTCATGGATTTATATTGCTTTCACATGGAGAATCTCTGCACCCACCTACCCTCTCCTACACCAAGAGCCTATGTGCTGTATTATTGCCCACCAACTACTCTCCACACATTATGGAGAAAAACATATATGTGATGTTGACTTCTCACATGTCTCTCTCACCTTTATACGTGGCAAAAAATAGTAGATAGTGGATAAACTAGCAGATAGCGGATTTTGGGAAAAGAAACAAAAATGGAGGGAAGGGGAGTGAAATTTGGCTCCAAAAAGTTGGTGAGATACAAAAAACGGAGGGAAGGGACTACCTAGGATTTAAATATAATAAAGATTCGGAACATTATTATTGACTTGGCACGAGTTAACTTGTCCCATTTTTATGTCATCGTACCGTTCAGTTATTACCGATCGATCACTCATTTTTTTTAATAAATAATAAATATCATTTTTATCCAGTACTATCTTAATTAACTTGTTTTGTTTCAACATCGCATACACACACATATCATAAATACCTCATTTTCAATATTATTCTGATAATTAACATTCTTAAAATATAGTGAAAACAAAATGACCGGGTGAAGACCTAAGTCCCGTGCAATATTGTAGTAGATTGTTCGCTAGTTATTATAACTAGTCCCAAGCAAGGTAATTAAAACCGGACCGGACATTGAATCGGAAGAGGTAGCGGTTCAGGGGTTCTTGGGTTCAACCGGTTGAATCGGGGGTTGAACCGGAATTAATTAAATAGATTATTTAATATATTTTTTACAATATATAAAAGACAAAAAACAAAAAAGAATCATAATATGACATAATAAAACTATAATATTCAACAATCATAGGTAATTAGATACTATAATGTAAATACTCTCATAGTAATATTAGTGTACACATTTGTTTTTTAATTATTTATTTATTTATTACATCAATTTAATTATAAAAAATGATAAAAAATATCTCATATACCAAAAATCAACATTATTTATCATTTTTTTTCCAAAAATCAACTTGTTATACCATTTTTTAAGGAAAATAAACCAAATCCGGTTTTCTGCACGGTTCCCCGGTTTTTGGCCGGTTTCCGGTCCGGTTCCCGGTTTTCAGCCGGTTATCCGGTTCAATTCCCGGTTTTCACCCCAGGCGGTTCTGGGGTTCATTTGGACCGGATAGGGGTCCGGTTCCCGGTTGAACCGGCCGGTCCGGTCCGGTTTTTGCAACCTTGGTCCCAAGTTATTATACCTCATTTTCAATATTTTCAATATTGTAGTAGATTGTTCGCTAGTTATTATAACTAGTCCTAAGTCCCGTGCTTTCACGGGCAGACTAATCTATAAGTAAATTATATTAATATACCAATTAAACGAATAAATTATGAATGTAGAAGTATGATATCATTATCATTATTATATACAACCATGAATAGTACACATAAGCTGTCCATGTCACTAATCAAAAAAGCCACGCAGTACTTTAGAAAAATAGGTGGCGTCCACCTCAGCATTTTGATAAATCTTAACGGCTCTGAATAAACGTTATATTATTGCAAAATCTGGACGGCTCACAATCATTTAAATTGCGGCTGACATTTTGAAGAAAAAAAAAGTCAACAAACATTAAAATGGTAAAATTAATTCAAACTCAAAATTAAAGGATAATAAATGAGCATCTGGAGCCGTTTTGGAAACAAATCATGATAAAAAAAATATTACCATCAAGGATAAAGATTCAAGCTATGAATTTGTGAATGTTACGATGATAAATATTCATCCTAAATATTCATACTAAATATTCATCATAATTACTTATTGAGATTTCTATTATTTATTAGTTTTACCTTGACAACAACTTTTTATTTAAAATCAAAACAATGACAATCTGATTAAATTATAACAAAGTTATTTATTTATAATTAGAACTGCGTAACAGATAAGTACAGATAGTTACCTCGATATGTATATCCAGATATGTCGAGTAATGTGCTCCGATCCACAAATGCTCTAAAAAATGCAGCATCTTAATAACTGACTATTTATCCCATTGTAATATATGATTATACATTGAATCAACCCCCAAATAAAATAAATATAATACAATGATATCTTTCACTCAAATATTGCAAATTACCTTAATATACTCACACAAAGAATTCACATGACTTACTAACTACTATTATTACAAATTGTATATATAAAAATAAAATACCAAAGAACAAATTAATTTAGATACTATTAAAAATTAAGTTATAGATAAGTCAAATATAATAATCAATCAAGGATATCTTAATAATAACTATGTATTTTTTAAACAGTATAATGTCACTATAGATTCAAATAAATATATAATACCATTAAAAAGTTGGAAAATTAATTTGGAGACCATTAAAAATAAAGGTAATTGATTTGTTAGCTAATAATTATTTTGGATCTACATATAATAAAATGTAATGTGAAATTACTATTATTGAAGTGTAACATTAATAAAAGGTAATTGATTTGTTAGCTAATGTAATGTGAAATTACCTTTTACATATAATAAAAGGTAATTGATTTGTTAGCTAATAATATTTCTTCTACTAATGAGGTTTTTGGATATGGAGAAAGTTCTGATAACCCAATTATCATGATAACCCAATTATCATGTAATACTTATCTTTTTAGGGTACTATGGTTGTTCTCATTCATATTAAGTTGAAACTTTTTTTTTACATTGAACTCTCTATGTTAATATGCATAGTTAGTTAGAGTTAGTAATCTAAAATTTGTATACTACCTTTAATTCTTTGATTGAATGATATGATTAAACTTATTGGCAAAACCCAAAGCAAACAATCTGCTACTTCTTTTAGTTTCTTCATGCTATCTTGCAACAACTTTTTAGCCTATTCGTAATTTTAAGTGAAGTTTAGCTTTAGAATATTTTTGGTTAGTTACTTTCTATTGATATTCATCTATACATATGAAGCAAGTTGTTTTGTTATGCTTACCAATATTATGGGAGCAGAGTCTGATAGGGACGATATGCTATTATGCACATACAACTAACATTTTGATAAAACCAGTACAACTAACATTTATTTCTTATTTTATTTCTTGAAAAATTATCAAGACGTTATGTCGAGAAAGCATGCATTGACTGTTAGAAACAAAAAAGAGATCATTGAAATCAATTCTTAGATTCACGGGGGAGTCTTTGTGAATAGTACTTTCACCAATAATAAAAAGTTCTACGAACGAACATGGATGGTGAATGAATATAAACTGAGCTATAGAACGACTCGAACTCTAATTATGAATATTGTTGTTTGTAAATATTTGTTCACAATCTAATTGTGCTTTCACACAATAACTACTAATTGTACAGTCTAATTATGAGTTGGATTGATAGGTTGATTCCTTCTAATTGTGTTTTCATACAATCTAATTATGAGTTGGATTGATAGGTTGATTCCTTCTAATAAGTGATTATTAGTTTTTTATGGATGTTTGATTATTATATCTTAATTTGTGGTGCAGCTCTCTTATTCATGCCCTATTATTGGGTTGTAATAGTAATTTCACTATTGTGCGAATCTTAGAACATTCCAGTCCCATGTGTCTTTTTTTGACACAATATCCATGGTATTTAATGACCCCAAAAAAATATTCATTGTATTTTTTGTACCTTCTATTTTCTCATCCTTAAGTTATGCTTTTTTCCTTGAAACTATTCCCATCAAAGTTGTTTTATTTGTTCTCTCAGTTACCTCTTAGAGTGATTAATATTTTACATGAAAAAGTATACATATTTCATAAACAATTTATCGGTACAATGCTTACCATTTAAACTATTAACAGTAATATAATCTAACTAGAAGTGGCATTATCTACCCGTGCTTGAAGATCCTCGCGGGGGTTGCACCATTCAGGGATCCGTGAAGACAGAGGAGAAATCTCCTCGAGGTCAATTTAGGGCTGGAGGCGGGGACCATATTGCCCATCCCGAGGGTACATAAATACCATATTGCCCCTCTTTTCATATGTATTCTTAATTAAAAATATTAAATGTCCTCACTTTTTGTTTTTATTCTTCATTTAAATTTATTTTAGTATCAAAATATAGAAATTAATCAAATTTTATATTTTTATATTAAAATATTAAATTTTGACTTTTTAATCATAT
This sequence comes from Astragalus glycyphyllos, assembly GCA_963573325.1. Classification (NCBI taxonomy): domain Eukaryota; kingdom Viridiplantae; phylum Streptophyta; class Magnoliopsida; order Fabales; family Fabaceae; genus Astragalus; species Astragalus glycyphyllos. The sequence goes on along the minus strand of OY754309.1, from coordinate 84,362,938 downwards.
TTTAATTTTTTTTCAAGATTATTAGATTTTAATGCTGGGACCATGGGAATTCGTGGGGACGGGAAAAGTTTGGGGGGCGACGACAGCATGGGGGTACTTCCAGCCGCTGCCCCGTTCAGTTGTCTTTGTAAATGTTAGATAGAAATTTAAGTACACTGACGCTATAATTTTTAAAAGCCTAATATATAAATCCTTATTGAATTACCAATACTGTTATTACTATTAGAGTGAAATATGGATTGCAATCACGAATGCGCTAAGGTTGTATTGAGAAAAAATTGTACACGTGCAAATCTAATTAAGAATACGAAAAAAAATTCAACTACAACAAACATAAGTTTATAATATTAGAAACAAAACCACATATTCCAACGAGACCACAATGATCCAATAACATAATCCAACTTAGAAAAAACATTTCATAACAAGTTTGTAAGTCACAAACAAGTTTGTAATAAATCGCCAAACTATTTATAAATAAAATTCCATGAGATGATAAAATAATTTAAAATTACGCATATAACAAGAACACGCATACCCGTGCAACGCCATTTTTGTACTAATACACCCACTTCTGCTTTATGCACCCCCCATTTTTTTGAATACACCGCTTGCGTTTCTTTTTATTTTTGGTTTCTAATAGGTTTATTTTAGATGGTGTCCAAAGTATTTTATATCTCACATAATACACATAAATATACAACTGCATCTCTTTGAGTCCCACATAAAAATATCACATGTTAAGTTTAAAGAACGTGTATACCCGTACTGGCACGGGTGATACATACTAGTAAACATATATATAAGTAAAAAAGTAAACATACTTAATCCAAAAGAAAGATAAAAATATAAGACAACACAAATATAAATTGAAACACGTGTGTATCATGTAATATTGGATGAAAAACACTAATATAGAAGCACATATGTAAAATTGAAATAAAACGATGATGGATTTTATTGTAAATGTGACTGAAGTTCTTGTGGGAGAAAATGTTGTAACATGATACTTGAATATAAAAGAAAGATAAAAATATACACACCAAAAAATATAACAAAAAATAAATATAAGTAGAAATGTAAATAACACTAAATATAAAAAGATTAGAATGAAAAATAATAACAGTGTCATGTGAGGTTGAAAGAAAAAACCAGCACAATAAACACAATTATACAAAGTTGAAAAAAGATGATGGAGTGTTCTATTGTAAATGTGGTTGAAGTTCCTACGGGATTAAATACTTCAACGCATTACTCACATTACGTGGGTATCACGTAGGGTTGGATGAAAACACAAATAGGAACTTAAACATGTATGTATCACGTAGGGTTGGATGAAAACTACCAAAAAGATAGAAGCAATTGTGAAAAGTCAAAGAATGAAGTTAGAGGTTCTATTGTAACGTGGCTGAAGTTCACACATGAGTTAGTGCTGCATGTGTAAAGAAAAATAAGCTACTGCATCGCGTATGTGAACAATCTTTTTTTTTTCAAATGCTAAAATACCCCCAAAATACATTAGTTAGATACTTCCTCTCCCTTTGCGAACCCTAATCCCAAAGCATCGTTCCTTCAAAAGCAAACCAATTGGAATTTGTGAACATGAATTTTTTTTATTCAATATCGAATGGGTTCACGAAGAGAGAGGAAATATCGAATTAAGAAGATGGAATTAATTTTATTTATTAAATATAATAATTAAAAAACAATTTTTGTAATAATAATAATAATAATTTTTATGTTTAAATTCCAACAAAGCAAGCCAGCGTGTCAGCCACGTAGGATAAGTGAAGTGACTGACAACTCAGCGCCAATCTTGACCAAATTATGGGGGTGAGGGGACTTGGAGTTTACAAATTGGGAAAATTGTGGGACTAAATTAATCAAAAAATTATTGTGAGACTAAAATCGTAAGTTGGTAAAAATAGAGGGACTAAATTTGTGAAAAAAATTCTTGGGGGACTAAAATCGTGAGTTGGTGAAAATAGGGGGATCAAAACTGTAATTAAGCCTTCTTTTTTTATATTCTAAGGTACCTCAAAACACATTGTTTAATATCACGCTTTACATATTTTGACACAATATTTTTTCTCACTAAACTGGTTATCGAGGAACAAACTTCACGTATTCGAAGACCTTATTTTCGTTTGTTGAATTTAGGGAATATTATCTTAACCAAAATTATAATCGAATCAACAAAATGTTAAACAATAGCAACAAACTAAACATAATTAGTGTTAGTAGTTACAAAACAAGACTGCTATTCGCACTTGTTTATATTTTCTTTTTATTTGTATTTGCTTTTTCATTCAATCTGATATTAGATTAATTATTTTAATTATAAAAATGGTAATTTTTAAAAATAATTCACTCCAGAACCTTCTTCACAATATGTCTGTTAGTGGTGATATTCATTACTCTAGAAGTTTCAATTGCTAAAAAAAATCAATTCTATGTCAAAAAAAATCAATTCACTACAGAAGCTTTAATTGCTAATTATAATAAAATTAATTCACTCCAAAATTAAAGCACCTTGGTTATTTAAATTTGTTGGCACTAAGGAAAAATATGAAAAATGCACAATATTTTAGTATAGTATTTTTTTTTGAGTATATAGCTTTTAAAAACAGGTTAAAAAACCTTTTAAATTTTAATGCTAAATAGTTAATTTTACGTGGCACATTCATAAACTTTTTTGGTTACTATGTTATTGGTGTATATTTTTCACTGGCTTTGTAGATGACTAATCCACCCCGATGAACCTGGTTGGCCAGGTTAGGTGATACCTGACTTTGTCGATTTGTGTGGTTCTCCCCTCCTAACAGAGTTTTTGCCACACCTAAGATTTGAATCTGAGATTTAGGGTTGGATCGAAGCTTAGTTACCACTTGGACCGATCTTTGTTAGGAAACGCTTGTATTAAGTTTCTTTTAAGAAACATTTTTTAAAAAACTAAAATGTTGGTGCAATCAAGGTTCTAAAAAACAGTCTGTCGCTCTAAAAACAGTCGCGGCAAAACTGTTTCAGTAGTGACCGTTATCGCGACAAAACAACCGCGACAAATAATTTTAATAAAATTTAGGCATTATTGTGATTAATTCACACCGCGACAGCCACAACTTGTAACACAACAGTCGCAACAGCCGAAATTGCAAAAGCCTTAACGTGACCGCTATTTAGAATGTAAGTGACTCCAATTATTATTTTTTACAAACCATTCAGCAACAATCCTCGAGACTAAGTTTTTTTTAATGTTATACTTGAAAGAATAGAAGTTCAACTTGAGAACAGTGGAAGTTTACTTTGACTAAGGCATACAATTAAACAGATTGAATAGATTTTCGGTTCCGTAAAACAATTACTATTATTTCTAAGAAAAGCCATTTTTATTTATTCAATAACAAACTTTACATTACATGGAAGAACCAACTTTATATTTTAAAAAATCTCACCATTCTGTCACTCTCACACAGGGGCGGAGCTTAGTGAGGGCCGGTAGGGGCCCCGGCCCCCACAAAAAAATCAAAATTAGGTTATATACATATATTTTTAAATATTAATAATAATATATATACTTCCTTTTGCACAAATTATACAAATTTGAAACATAGAGCATTGGTTAGGTAAGGCAGACCCGTTTTTAGGGTCACCGGTTCAACTCTCATAGTTGACATTTATTTTCCTTCTTCCTTTTTTATATCCTTTTGAAGTAATAATCTCAATTATCTTTTTAAAAATTACATTTTTTAAATATTTTCTGAAAAATGATTCCAACCTTTCAAAATTAATTAAATATAAAATTTTAATTATGTCAAATGAAAATTATTTTTCAAACAATTTATTTATGTTTTATTACAATTAATTGATAATTTTGGCCCCCACAACAATTTCATCTAAGCTCCGCCACTGCTCTCACACATGATATCTCTCACTCTGACTCTCACCCTTCTGTCAACATTCTCTCCTCTACATTCCTCTTCCCTCATACTCCCACCGTCGCCACCTACCGTGAACACAAGCCCTCTTACCATTCCTCTTCCTCTCACAAAGCACTCTGTCTTCCTCTCACTCCTCGATTTCTGTTTCTTAATCGTCTTTGCATGTCGTGAATCACGGTCTTTCTCCCACTCGTTTTTTGTTCAAATTTGCCCAGATCTTGCCTCCTCTCTGTTTCGCTCTCGCTTCGTCATCTATTCCGCCCTCTACTCGTCTTCATCTTCTCGCTGCTGCCTTTCGACGCCGTTTTCTCTCCCAATCTGAGTCCTCTGCTCTCACCACCTCCAAGATCTACACCTCACAACTTCAGATCTACTCCTCAGAGTTTCAAATCCGCTCCTCACAGGTTCATATTGCTCCTCAGAGCTTCGGATCGGACATACAATGACTTATTTCACAGTATGCCTTTTTTTCTTTGGTTTTCGGTTCAGTTTATACTTGTAGAGGAAGCTATGTAATTTCTTTCCTCTCAGTTTTGATTTTTTGTAATTTTTTGGTTCTGGGTCTATGTAATTTTTGCTCTCTAACTATCTCTGCTTCTCTTTATGCTTCTTTTTTTCTTGGCCAAAGTTCTCATTTTTTTTATGGATTGTGAAGATTTGTCTATACCATAGTTTTTCCGATTTATTTTTCAAGTTCTGTATTATGTATTTTTAATATTTGTGTATTTAATTTACTTTCTTTTGTATTAAATGGGACCGAAAATTTTTATTTGGGAATTTCATATTTCTTCCATCTTTGTGGTTCTCTTAATAATAATATAGAAGTTGAAAAGGTGAGACCCATGCAGGTAATTGATGAGTAAAAGCTGATTAGTTGCAGAGTTAATGATATGACAATACAAAGTGATGAAAAAATGAAAAGAAATAATAAAAAATTGAAATGCGGGGTCCTCCGCATGTTTGGATGAGTAAATAATCGGATGTAATGCACATATTTAGCTGAAATCACAACTGCAGGACTATAGGGGATTTTGTTATAGGATATAAAAGTGATTTTTTTTGTGTTACATAGTAAAAGTGGTTTGAATATATAATGGTATAAGGCAAAGAGACAATGTAGATATCAAATGACTTTTAACATTTGTGTACGAACGGACAAAATTTCTCATGAATACCACAAAATACTATTAAAAGCCCAAAAGCACATAAACACCCTCCAAATTTAAAATACTTTAGTTAAATGAATAATAACTACAACAACAAAAAAGTAGATGTTTTGCAAATGATAACGGATTGTTTTAAAAATCCCTTCATAAAAGTTGAATACAAAATTTTTCATGATAATTACAAGGATTTACAAACTAAATAACCAAAATAAATTACCAGTATTTTTATCTTTAGCAAAATAAGGGGGCTCAAAGATATTTATCAAGAGTAAATTCTAGAAATATAATTATAATAACACAAATAGATTTTCTTGATCATTTAAAAATAGCCTTTTGCTTTTCTCATCTAATAATGTGGATGTTCTTCGATCTCCTTCAAAAGTAGCTTCTTGCTTCTGTCTCTTTTAAAGATACACTCTGAAAAAAAAAACAAAAAAAAAAGATATCAGCAATTATCAATTATAAATCATAAACATAAATTAAATTAAGAATATCTTGGGATGCTAAATTTAGCCAAGTATTAGTAGAGAGAGAGAGTCATGCACATGAGTGGATCCTTCTAGGATCAACCAATAACAACACAAGCAATTAACCACTAATTAAAACACATAAACATTAACCACTAAAAAAACATAAATATTCTTGTAAAAAAAAACATAAATATTGTAATAATAATTATACATCCCATAGAAGTCTAAATCTTTTTAAATATTATTACAAATAAATAGTTCAAATAGTTCAAATTCCTTATTCATCTCCATCTTCCTCTTCCTCTTCCTCTTCCTGTGTCTGTCTCTTTGCCTCTTCCTCCTCCTTCCTGTAAAACTCAATTTCTTTCTTGATTTCTTCATGCCGGATTCTTTGCTCTTCTACTTCCTTCATCATTTCTAATGAATGGCGGGCCATACTATTTATACAAAGACTTGTATCCTCAACTACTCTTCTCATCTTTTGCTCCGCTTGTCTTCTAATGTAGTCAATCACCTCGCTCTCGGAATCAACTTGGTCTCCAGTAATCTCATTATAAAACATCTTCATACCAAATCAAATATACCATAAGAATAATCATAGAAAATAAAAATTAATAAGAACCAACAACAAAACAAATTAAAGTAAATGTTTACCTTTGTTCCCTTCTTATGATTCTCATATCCCACCCAGTCGGATGGAATTCCAGGAGGCAAGTTGAGGATTACATGATAACCTTTGGGTGGTTTTTTATGCTTTGGTTGGCTGCATTGTCCTCTTGAGCTCATGTTTAGTCTTGAGTAAAGAAACTAGAAAAGGGAAGAGAAAAGAGAAGAGGGAAGAAGAGACTGAAAAAGTAAAGTGAGACCTAATTTGATGCAATCCCACTTCTCTTCATTTATAGCAACCGTGGTTTTTTTTTATGCAAATAAATAGTAACCGTATTATTACTAGCCGTGTTACCCGTGTCGTGCACGGGGGGCGAAAAAAAAAACAGAAGCTGCGACACAAAAGGTCTAAATATTACATTCCCATAGCAATCAAAGTTTCAACAAAGGTTTAAAGATAGAGCAAAATAAACAAAACAAGGATAAAATGTCTTGAAGGTACATGCCACTAAAAAAAGTCATTACATAATAATAGGATTGTGAGCACTTTGGCCAACTTCTTCATGCTGAGAAGAGTTAGTCCTATGAATGGGAAGGTAACCTCAATGAGGGTAGAGCATCTAAATTGGAGGCGGCTGATTGCGCATTATTCTAAGACGAACACATGCAGCAGTCATCAGACAATGGATTTTGAAGCAACCCTTTGAAACATAGGTTAAAACGACCTCACTCTTAGTAGGTGTTCCAATCAAACCATCAACACCAAAGAGATTCATAATCTCAGTAGTCTTGGTCTTAATATAAGGCACGTTGTGTTGCTATTAGGTTGTTAGCATACCCACCATCGCATAAGCACTGTTAACATTTCCACCATAAGCATTTTGATTAAGATACTCCACTTGGATGGAAGGTCGTTGATTACGCATAACACGTCGTCAACGACGATCAACAATAGTTGTCAAGGAACATGAATATTGAAATGTCCTTGAGATACATAAGTGAAATCAAAAAGTGCAGGACATTCAAGCAAAAAGATTCATTATAGCAGTGATTTTGATCTTTAAGTATGATTGCCGAGTCTTATTCACACAAAGAGTATACAGCAACATAAAATGTTTCTCAAAACATAAAGAAAGTGATTTTAGAGTACTAAAAATGCCAAGCATTTAGTAAGTGACACACATTTTATCAACTTCCCAATTACCGAGTCTGACCCAAAGTGGGGGTTTCTTGATGACAAACCCATTCAATTTACAAATTTAAATATGATTCCAATAAACGACTTTCAAAATTTAACCCCTATCAAACTCTTTACTCGCCCCAAAGAAAACAATCTGAAGACAAATCAAACTCTACTCGTTACAAATTCAACACAAGAAAAAGAATGATATAAGACGTCATCACTTTACTCTCAAAGTGCGGTGTTTTAAAATGTGGTGTAGAATGATACTGCAAACTTTTGTGTGTACATATTTGTCACGAAATTATTATTTCTCACTAAATCGGTTATTGAGTAAATGGACTCTGAGTACTTGAACGGTAATTTTTTTTTTCAAACACTAAAGTACCCAAAAATACGCTGCTTAGCATTACATTTTACGTATTTTATCATGAAATTATTTATTTTTTCACTAAATCGGTTATTGAGTCACAAATTTTTAACATTTGCATAGTAGATTTTTTTGGAAACAATAAAGCATAAAAACACACTACTTAACATTGTACTTTACATACTTTATTGAATTTATTTTTTCCACCAATCCGGTCACTGAGGAACAAACTTTGTGTAATCGAATAGGTAAACTTTTTTCGATATTTAGGAATGAATTTTGAGTATTTGTAAAAGCATCACAAAAACACACTGGCTAGCATCATAATTTACATAATTTATTATGAAATTAATTTTCATTTTTTAGCAATCCGATTATTGAGGAAAAATTATTATTTTTTTGACAACTAATTTTGTTTCGGACTCTAAAGAACCTCAAAAAATTGCTAGCATCACACTTTACATAATATATCACGAAATTAATTTTCGTTTTTCACCAATCTGATTATCGAAAAAAAATAATTTTTTTTCAAAATTTTAATGTAATATAAAAAAGTAAAATATTAAAAAAATGGGTGGTAGGGGTGGGGGGAGGGGGGTGGGAGTTTTGGAGGGAAAGTGGAGTGGGAGACTCCACAATATTTATATTTTAAAGATTATTATTATTACTATTATTATTATATTAAAAAATTTATTAAAAAAGTTTTGTTATTATTTTATTTACTACTGTTACGATTGGTTTCGCTGAAAGGAAAAGGACTGGACACGGGTCTATCGAATAATATTATAATCACTGTGAAAACTGTATAGAGTATAAAAATGTTGGATTCAAGATCCTTTCATTAGCCTTTGGGGCGTGTATTTATAGTACAAGGTGCAGTAAATGCCCATGATTACACTTAATGGTCGAGTTGACCGTTACAGACAAGAGGGAAGGGAATCAGAGATATTTTCTTCAGCTGTTGGAGTAAAGTCTTCGGTTCTCTAGCCCTTTGGCTAATGGGCGGTGCTCCCGTTGCCTAATGTAACTGATTTGTTGATGGAACATGTGAATGATTTGATTAACTAGTGTGACATCCCCAATTCGTTTAATTCTGATTATTGAAATTAACTAGTGTCGCTTAATTGTTTGAATCTATGAGAGCAATATTTAATTGCCAAAGTATGTGAGGTATATATGTTTATTATTGATGGTGTGTCTAGAGATGGGTTTTATGTAACCTCCCTAGTTCGGTTAATTTCGATTGACAAAATTAACTAGCTAGTGTTCATTCGATTAAGTGATAAGCCGAGTCATAGACATGTTAGCATCATGAAAGCAATATTTAATTGCTTAAGTATATGATTTATATGCACTATTGTTTGTGATTGGTTGTTTGATTAGAAATAGGTTTAAGTGAGAATTAGGAAGCAAAAGGATTTTGATCTTTTCCCTTTCTTTTAAGAACTTTCAGCTCACAACACATCATTAAAAACATAAACCCAAACCATCACCCTCACTTTCAGCAAAATTGAGAAAACATGGATTCTCGGTGATTTGTGATTTTCATCGCGATTGGTGAGTTCTACTCACGTTTAGGCTTTTTAATTGTTTCTGAACTTAGTTGTTAAATGTGAATGATTTGCTTCTTTGTTCGTTTCGTAAATTTCGAGTCGTAAAAACCATAATTTCGTCATGAACTACTATGAAACCCGTATAGCTATAGTTTTGGTAATTTGTCCCTAACTTTCTGTACAGATATCATTTTGAGTTGGTTTTTGTTTCATTAGAAAATAGACTTAATTTCTTACGAAATAGGCACTGGTTTCACTAAATTTCATTAAGAATTAATGAATAAAACTGGGTTGCAAGTTGACCAAAAAATGTTGTTTAGTTTCTGTACCTTGGTGTCGTATTTTGATAAATTGTACTAATTGGATATGCTCAAATTGAAGAATAAAAATCATATGCAGAAACTAGACTTATAGAGAATTGTACTGATAAATTTTGTAACTTTTGATTGAAGTATTTATCTTTTTCCTACTATTACCCTACAATACTTTTAATTGAAAATGACAAGTAAAATGAAACACAATAATTCTTAAAAAACGACATGTAGTGTGAAACAGAAGGAGTAGATGGAAAGGAAGCATTTTTTTGGATATATGAAACCAACATCGAAGGGGCACAGTGGATCGAATCTCTAATATTTAATTATATTATATATATTTAAATTATATTCTAATTTTTATCTTTCATATTTATACTTATTTTGGAGTAAATAGTCATTTTGGTCCTTAATGTGTAAGACGTTGTTATTATAGTCTCTGAATACATCAAAATTGAATATACATCCTTTTTAGTATTTTCAAGGACTAAATTCACCAACAAAAAAACACATTTGAGAATCAAAATGACTAACAAAAACACATTTGAGGACCAAAAGGACTCATTAAAGAGACACTTGAGGATTGTTAACAATTTTGATACAAAATTATCGCCATTTACAGTATTTGCATCTTCCAAAATTGTCCTTTATTAAGTTGCATTGCAATTTAAATTATATTCTCTAATTGTAATTTTAATTTAGATACTTTACATGCTTGTTTAGTATTTTTATTCTCTATTTTATCAAATTTAAGTTTCTAATGTAATTTTAATTTGAGAGACATTTTGGTAATTTCACACTTAAAAGCAATTCTAATGGTGTGAAAAATTTAGGGTGAGGGGATGTTCCCCTGGTCAAAGGTAGAGAAGACCTTCGGGCTCTTTCACTTAAAAGCAATTCAAATCCAATTTATCCAAACAACAATTATAAAAAAAACCACTTTCAATAAAAATATCCAAACAAAAATCATGTCACAATTCAACTCACTTTTAACTAAAATTAACTCTATCAGAATCAATTCTATAGACTTAAGGTGTATATGTTTTGTTGCACTGTGAAGGGCAATTGTAGTTTTTTTTTATGAACAGGGCAATTGTAGATGGCACGTCAGTTTTGCTACTTTCAATACACATTAATATTGAAACCATTGTGGACTTCATATGCCCTTCACAAAGTTTAAGTTTACCTCATTAATTTGTTCTTCATAGCAAACCATGTAGTGAGATGAATATGTGAAAACTAAAATGTAGCGCCTTATAAGATTAATCATGAATTGTGAAAAAAAAAAGATTAATCATGAAAGGAAGAAAGAAGATTAGTACAGATAATTTAAAATTAAATTTCAAACATAATAAAAAGTATAATTGTTAAATATTTCTATTAATTAAGCATAAACTATAAAAACATATACTTTTTCATATATTATATAGTTTTTCAATTGAGAGTACCACAAACTACAATGATGGTGCTTTGGGGGTGCTTCTTTTCTATTTTTCTTCACTTTTGTTTTCTTGCTAATTGAGTAAGAGAGAGAGGCACGATATGTTAGAGAGTGCTTTCTTTGTGAAAATTTGCAAGAGTATGATTAAAGTGGTTGTGAACTTTTAGTCCAAAATAGAAGATTCTCTAATTTTACCCGTTAGGAGCAATCTGGTCTGCTTCCTCTTAATCCAACTACTACTTACCAATTTTAGTGTAAAAGTTTGTTTTGCACAGTCACATAGACCCATGGTTGTTGGCCTGTTGTCCTGTTGCAGCTTCCATCAACTCATTTTTTATGGTTTATGTTTGAAATATAAAAAAAGTGATCAATTTATATCTATAATAATTATCTATTTTTCCACATAATATTATTTACATTCACCCATTTAAATGATATAGACATCTTGATACTAAATTGGAGTACTATCTCTTACTAAATTTTACTAAATCTGGGTTAAAAAGTTTGAATAAAACTTAGTTTTAAGGCTTAAAAATATTTGTCAATTCACGTGTTTGGTAAAACTAGCGGGTAAACTAAACTAATTAATCTAAAATGACATAAAGAAATAAGAATTTAAGATTGTTTAGTTTAATTTAAAGAGAATAGAGAAGGGATTTAAGAAAAATAAAGCGCGTAAAAATGACAAATAAAGTGAAACACCAGCGTTTCAGAAAACGCTACTTGAAGTAATTTTTGAAAAAACGCTAAACGCTACTGCTTACCAAACACGTCGTCATCTCCTATCCGCACTTTCCAAATAGAGCCTAAATAATGCTGGTTGGATAGATTGGACCAAAATTGCTTTTGGGTGTGAAGTTACCATAACCGATAATAACTTCAAATTAAACGATAAATATAAAAATTGTTAAAATAGACAACAAAACTACTAAATTAACAAAGAAGTACAAGATATAACGTATCTAAATTAAAATTACACACAAACATTATAATTTAAAGTGCCATAAATTATGAAGGTTATGATATTTTATTCTCAGCTTACTGAAAGGAGAAATTTAGAGTTAACTAACACAATTTTGGGGATAGAAATACTGCTTCTTTTTTTCCTTCATAAAATGACAAAGACTAAAAATGTTATCAAGAGAATTTCAGTTGTGAAGGATGCAATTCGATCCTAGCTCCGTCCCTGTAAACAGTGTCTTCTTACATGAGTTATATAAACAGATAGATGTAAGCTTTGGTTCAATTCGTGTTTGCATTGAGGTATAATATATTCATTTTGGTTGCATGGAACTGGTTAGTAAGACATAGTTTTCTATAAACACAATTTCAAAAAGAAGGTATCGTCAAAGGATGAAAGTTCTAATGTCTTCAAATAAATTAGAAACATGACTTTTTGTGGTTTTAGCTATTGCAATCATTTTTAACATTGAACTTTAATTAGAAAATAAAAACCATCTATGCTCTATGGCCATGTTATCTAATTTATGAGGGGGATTTTATGTGTGATCAACAATGATGGCACTCTTTTTATGTAAACTTGTGGCATTTTTCAGAAAATCATTGTGTTATTGAAATGCACATATTTGTTCCAATTGGAAACAAATGTATCTTTGTTACCTTAGATAGTGAAGAAAAACAGTCATAATATTGAGTTTTCACATTTTTTTATCTTCGATATCTTCTATTGGATAATGTATGTTCAATTGTTCATATGCATAAAGATTAAGTCCCTAAATCAATTTGATTTAACAAGACATACATGTGTGGTCTATTTATTTAATGATCAAAAAGTCTGATTCCATGAAGTTAATGATAAGTTTTTGATGCATAGAGATATAGATCATGTTAAACTAATGCTTGGTACATAATATGGAAATACAGACACAGAGATATGCTTACTATATGTTGTACATGTAAAATTAAAATTGATTATATAGGATATTTATTGCATAGTACCTTCTAAGGTGAATCGTTCAGTGACTGCGTTATTTCCTGATAAAAAATACTCATTTTAACACGTGAATACGTGGTGCATCAAAAAGTTTAAAGGAGAAATTAAGTAAAACTTATTCTAAAAATGCAATGATTTGTTTGATGTGTGTGCAATGATTAAGTAGAACTACAATTGGTTTATTAAAGACTTAAATAACTATAAGCATAGAACTGCGAGGACTTAATTAGGATTCCTAATTTTGTAATATACATATATATATATATATATATATATATATTGTAAATGTTATTTTTTTCTAGTTTTTGGTGTTACTTTTGGTTTAGGAGCCACTCCAATATACTATGCTCCTTTTCCATCTTATTTTAACTAGCTTTTGTTGTGTTCTTTTAGATTGTTTTGAAAACTAGTGAAATATATACTTGAATTGTTTATTGAATAAATGAATGGTTGGATGGTTACTTTTCCATGATGCACATCTCATAATCCACAAAACATCAACATTCCCTTATTTAGATTTGGTGCATTCATCTTGTCAAAAAAATAAATATTTGGTGCATTCAATAGTCGTGCAATTAGTGACACTTATGAATTTTATTTTATAGTTTTTAAACAAAAATATCAATGGTTGAGATTATGTGATAGTCAAATCTAATGACTATGGGTTGGTGACTGCATCAACTGCACTATACTTTTGGCTGCACACGATCTCAATCCCAACATCCCCATGTTTATTCCAGAGTCATTTTTATTACACAGTACTTGCTTGCTTTCTTCTTCCACGTATCCTATATGGGGTTCATTTTATTCCTTTTTGATTGCTTGCTTCTTCCAATACAAGAAACTCATTACAGGGCATTCATTTCATTTAGAGAAGATAAGAAAAAATGGTTGAATCAGTTGCAGAGTCATTCATTCAAAAATTTGCTTTTGTTGTTGTTCAAAAAGCTTCTCTTGCACTAGGCGTGTGCGCCAATTTGCGAGTGATTATACACACAATCTCTTTCATCAAATTTGTGTTGATTGACGCCGAGCTAAAGCAACACCAAAATAATGAATGAGTTTTGCGAATGGCTGAGGCCGGTGAAGCACGTCTTCTTTGATTGCGAAAACATAGTCGACATTTTCGAGTTCGAGGCATTGCGGAAGGAGGCAAGGCTTGCAACAACGCTAAAAGGAAGATATACTATTTCTTTTCAGAAAATTCAAACCCTCTAATTTATCACCTTAAAATGGGACATGAATTCAAAAATATCAAATACAAAAATAACAAACCCTCTATTTTTAAGCAACACTTTTTCAATTGTGACAGCTAGTACATGCAAAGACTTTTTTTTTGATGAGTACATGCAAAGACTATAATATTTAGGCAACTCATCGTAAAATGTTGTCTATAAGTTGCTTTTATTTAAATGTTGTCATCATTTATTTAAGGCAACATTTTGATAACCATACCACAATTATTTAGCGCTAACAAAAATCGACATCTATTTTTAGTATTTTAAATTTGGACATTATATTTGAAAAATCCAGAAAAACAAACTTAGGGAGGTAATATCATTACAGAACATAAACCATGTCAATTGTCATTATTCAAGAAAAAGAATAAAAACATGAATTGAATCCACGGTTTATGTTAGCTAGTCCACGGTTTTTACGCAACAATCATGCTCTTAGCCTACGGTTTTAACGGTTCCTTAATAAATCTTTATGATCAATGGTTAAATAAGTGCAGTATTATGTATCTACACTTTTTAACCGTTGTCTATACATTTTTAAAATGTGGCGTAATAGCATTTAAGTTAAAACTTGGCCTAATACCTATCTCATTTCCAACTTTTGTAAAGCTAAAATAGCACCAAAACAGTGAGTTGTGAGAGTGGCTAAGGCAGGTGAAGCACACCGTCTCTTTGGTGCTTTACTCAAATCTGTGTTGTTGGATGCCAAGCTAAAATAGCACCAAAACAATGAGTTGTGTGAGTGGCTAAGGCAGGTGAAGCACATCTTCTTTCATTGCGAAAACATAGTCGATGATTTCGAGTGCGAGACATTGTGGAAGCATGTAATCAAGGCTTCCTGCAGCACTAAAAGGAATTAAGGTACGATGTTTCTTTTCAACAACTTAATTCAAACCCTCTAATTTATCACCTTAAAATGGCACCTGAATTCAACAATATCAAACCCTCTATTTTTAAGCATAGCCTTTTCAATGCGGCAACTAGTATTTGCAATGGTTATAATATTTAGGCAACACATCGTAAACTGTTGTCTATAAATTGATTTTAGCCAATGGTTTTAACGGTTCTTTAATAAACTTTTATACGCAATGGTTAAATTAGATTGGAATTATGTATCTACAGTTTTCAATTGTTGCCTATACTTTTTTTAAAATATTGTCTAATAGCATCTTAGTGGAAACTTGGCCTAATACCTATCTCATTTAATTTCCAACATTTGTAAAACCGTGGCTTCTTCAATCCTTAGTAATCGTGTGTATGTGTTAGATAGTATATAACAAATTAATTTCTTCTAGAGTCATTTTTATTACACTACTGGCTAGCTCTCTTCTTCCACATATCCAATACAAGGTATTCATTTTATTCCTTTTTTATTGCTTGCCTCTTCCTCCAATACGAGAAGCCCATTCATTTCATTTGGAGAAGATAAGAAAAAATGGCTAAATCGATTACAGATTCATTCATCAATAATCTTGCTTCTGTTTCTGTTCAATAAGCTTTTGTTTTTGTGATGTTGGACGCCGAGCTAAAGCAGCACCAAAGCAATGAATTGTGTGAGGCAGGTGAAGCGTGACTTCTTTAAATGCAAAAATATAGTCGATGATTTCGAGTGTGAGACATTGCAGAAGCTTGTAGTCAAGCTTACGATAGCACTAAAAGGAAGGTACGGTGTTTCTTTTATTTAATTTCAAATTCTCTAATTTATCGCCTTAGAATGGCAAATGAACTCAAAAATATCAAATCCTCTACTTTTAAGCAGAAGTTTTTCAACTGTAGTAAATAGTATATGCAATGGTTATAATATTTAGGCAACGTATCGTAAAATATTGTCTACAAGTTGCGTTTATTTAAATGTTGTCAATATTTATTTATGGCAAAATATCTTCCGAGGTTCCTTAACTTATTTTAAAGTAACGAATAGGTCCCTTAACTTTTTTTTGTATCGATTAGGTCCCTTAAGTTTTGAAACTAAAGCATCATAGTCCCTTTTAACGTTTTTTTGGTAACTCCGTTACAAAAATGCCTAAGTGGCTTTTAACTTGCTTATGTGACTTTTTTTTAATGCTTATGTGGTAATTTTATTTGCTGACTCATTATTTTTAGTTAAAATTTTTTTAAAAAAATTTTAACAGATCTAAACGGTGTTCATCTTCAACCCTAAAACTGAGCAGATCTGAACATTCTTGTGGTTGTTCAATCCTATTCACCGCCTTCATCGTCAACGTTTTCAGAATCGATCACTATTGTTGTATTTGTTGTAAAGTGGAGAACCAATCTCGATTTCTTCTTCTGCCTGCGGTTTCAGATGTAACGATTGATTGTTATTTTTGTCTCAGATTTAACGATTCAAAATATAAAGAGGAAATTGTTGTGTTGATTCATAGTTTGTTTCAGATTGAACGATTCTAAATTGAACATTTCGTTTTGCAGATTCACCTTTATCTTCGTTTTCTGAATTCGTTGATTCACCTTCATCTTTGTGTTGAACATATCGTTGTCTTGATTCACAGTTTGTTTCAGATTGAACAATTATAAATTGAACATTTCATTTGTTCTTTTCGTTCTGGGTTTTTACTCTATCTTGGGACATTACCCCCTTGCTTATTGTGGGATTGAACGATTATGAAATTCTGGGTTTTGTGGGATGAAGTAATCGGTTACATCTTTGCATCTGTTTCAGCAATTTGGGATGAAGTAGTTCTGAGTTTTGTGGGATGAAAGAGTTCTGGATAAAGTAGTTTTGGTTGCATCTTTGCATCTACTTTAGATTTGGGATGAAAGAGTTGTGGATAAAGAATTCTGGATTTTGTGGGATGAAGTAGTGGGTGGCACGTGAAACTCTGTTCATTGATGAAAGAGGAAGATGAAACAATTCATAATTTTTTATTTTTTTAACAATAATTAATAATTATAAAATAATGAGCGAGACAATAAAATTGCCATGTAAGTATTAAAAAAAGCCACATAAGCAAGTTAACAGCCACTTAGGCATTTTTGTAACAGAGTTACCAAAAAATCGTTAAAAAGGACTATGATGTTTTAGTCTCAAAACTTAAGGGACCTAATCGTTACAAAAGAAAGTTAAGGGACCTATTCGTTACTTTAAAATAAGTTAAGGGACCTCGGAAGGTATTTTGCCTTTATTTATGGTTATCATATCACAGTTATTTAATGATAATAAAAAAACAACAATTTTTAATATTTTAAATCTGGATATTATATTAGAAAAATAGATCAATAAACAAATTTACGGAGGTAAAATCATTACAAAACACTAACCATGTCAATTGTCATTACTCGAGAAAAAAAATATAATGAACTCACTCTTTATGTTAGTCCATGATGTTTACGCAACACATTCATGCCTTTTACACACAACAGTTTAATAATGTTGGAATTATGTATCTACGCTTTTTAACCGTTGCCTTTACCTTTTTAACATGTGGCGTAATAGCATCTTGGTGGCAACTTGGTCGAGAATACCCATCTCATTTTCCAACAATTGTAAAATTGTGGCCTCTTCAATCTTTAGTATTCGTGTGTATGTGTCAAATCGCGTAAATAATTTTTCCAGAGTCATTTTTATTACACTACTTCCTTGCTTTCTTCTTCCACATATCAAGTACAAGGTATTCATTTTATTTCTTTTTTATTGCAGAATCGAGGGGTCCTTCATCAAAAATCTTGTCTTTGTTGTTGTTCAAGAAGCTTCTCGTGCACTAGTCGTGTGCGAAGATTTGCGAGAGAACATACACATCGTCTCTTTCATCAAATCTTTGTTGTTGGACGCCAAGCTAAAGTAGCACCAAAACAATGAGTTGTGCGAGTGGTTGCGGTGGGTGAAGCGTGTCTTCTTTGGTTGTATAGTCGACAATTTTTGAGTGCGAGGCATTTCGAAAGCTTGTATTAAAGGCTTCCAGCAGCACTAAAGGAATGTACACCATTTCTTTTCAAAAACTTCAAACCCTCTATATCATTTATTGCCTTAGAATGAAAGATGAACTCAAAAATATTAAACAGAAAAATATCAAACCCTCCATTTTAAGCAAAGTTTTTTCAATTGTAGCAACTAGTATATGCAATGGTTATAATACTTAAGCAACACATCGTAAAATGACGTAATTTGAATCGTTCATTTTAATCTAACAGTTATTATTTAATGTTCTCATGTTCTCACAATAACTTAGTATTCTCACCCGAATCCTCCCCTATATATATATATATATATATATATATATATATATATAGAGAGAGAGAGAGAGAGAGAGAGAACGGTCTAAGAATCATTCACTTCTTGGTGGGGAGAGTCGACCATGGGAGACGCGAAGCTCGTCGATGAAACAAAATCTACACCGTGCGAAGAGGTCACGGACGAACGACGCTCCAAGGCTTCCACTTCTTTTCGTAGAGAACTACCCGTGCCTATCAAAAATAATAATAATTATATGATAGAATATTTGCTTATTTTTCATAGACTTGGATGGTGTGAGTGTGACAGTGGTTATTGAATTTGAATCACCAATAGTTGGCAAGCTATTGTATTTGAGGTTAATGAATGCATTCATATTTTCATAATCTAATTCCGGCTTAGTAAATATAATCTGTGTTTACATGGATATAGTGCAGTCACGTTTGTATTTAATTCATTTCAATTCACACCCATTACATTTTGGTTTGTCATTCAATTCTTATAGACCACTGCAATGCAACTGGTATATTGGCCACATTCTTTGCTCATCTTTCTCCCCTCTAAAATGATCAAGGATTTGATTTATGAATGATGTTCAGGTAATATAGAAAATGTGGTGTTTTTAGTGTTTTGGCCAAAAGCATTTTTGATTTATTGTTGGCATCATTACTTCTAAATAAAGTAGACAACATAAGCATGTGCAATCCTACTCAAACACTTAGTATTAAACATTGAGAATAACATGAACACCAACCTGTATAGTTTTTGAAAACAATGTGGAGTAACAATGTGGAATAACATGAACACCAAGAAACTCTTGGTAGTTTTATAAATCAACAAATTAACTATGATGGCAATCTTAAATGATTTGACTTCCATAAGAAACAAAATAGAGACAAACAACTTTTCATTCTCACTTTTCTCAGCTTCTGCACAACAAACGCTTATCAGCAAAAATAAGTTGGAAATTAGAACAAGGATTCAACTCAGCTTGATAAAAGGGAAGGGCAAGAAATCAAAAGGAATGTCTAAAATATATGATTTATAACAGGACAACTAAATTTGTTAGCTTACATGGGTTACAATCTGCTAACAAAACTGTCTCGGTTACAATCTGCTAAAATGTCTAGCTCAACTTCATTATTTTTGAGACAATATAAAATGGCAGAACAACTTAATCACTGCGAAACTTTCAGAGCAAGCCAAACATTGTAGAAGTTTAAGAGCGAAACAGTCTAATAAATCTTGGCTAATTGTTTCCATAAATCATAGTCATAATATTTGTGAGGTAAAGAGTTACTGTGAACAATAATTACAATTGCAAACAGGTTGCAATAAATCAGGCACTCCATCTCAAGATTAATCAACTTCCTTAATTTTCATGTCTAAACCATCACTTGCGTTGCTTCTCTCAAACTTGTTTGCACATAATATGCCATTCAACTATTTATTCATTCATGTTAGTCGCATTCACATCTGTTACAAATTATAATATAATATGCCATTCTCGAATTTGCAAACTTATCAAAGATCAATAATTATCAACAATAAGGCCAAAACAAACAATAGAACATATATTATTCAACTTGTCTCAGTTTGCAAAGAAGTAATAGATTCCTCGGTAATCAAGATTAACCCCACGTTTTTGAAAGCATATTTCCTGCAAGACGAAAAAAACTATTTCATTATAAATTTATCTTGATCAAATCTAAGGATCTTCTCAGGGTCCTCATCAATTTAATAGATAGTAAAGGTACTTTTTTAACCAATCTTGCAAACAAACAAGCCCTTCTACCAAACTTTTCATCACCAGGTTGTTCAGTAAAGTGATCCATACATCAAACGCAGGTCCTACACCAAGTTATTCGCACCAATAATCTAAAAATGAACCATATTGTGCTGTCATTTTGCCACAACAGCTTTTTATGGACCAATAGAGAAGACATTACCATGATTTATCAATGTTAGCATTTTATATACAAATAAAAGACAAAAGGTATGAAATGACGCTCATTCCTGATCCAAAGAATAACTTCATTGACATTTTCCTTCTAACAAACACCCACTTAAGATTTATCAAATACTACTAAGTGGGAATTTATTAGAAGAAAAATGTCAATGAAGCAATTTGCACTACTGCCAAAGCAATTTGCACTACCTATTTTGTCATGTCCTTGTTTTTGTCTTTGCTCAGGTGGAGCATCATATTGAGTTAGAGCAGCAACATTCATAACATTGCTCTCAAGTTACCATTGCTTCTTTAAGCTGTGCCTCTCTCGCTCACTGAGAACTAGGGTTTGGAACTTGGCTGTTAAAGGGATTTGTAAAAAGATTTTGACCCGACCCAATGTACAATCGGGTATGGACTCATCTCTTATACAAGATGTTAAGGCCCATATAGTTTTTTTGCTTTTAGGTATGTTTTGTTTTTGCATATTTCTTATTTTGGGTATTTTTCTTATCAAACGGTTCTTTAGTTTGACTTATATATATATATATATATATATATATATATATATATATATATATATTACAACATTACAAGTTTACTTATATAAAATTTTAAAAAAATGAAATGATTTTTGGATGTTACTATTCTTAAAATTTAAAGTATATCTAACTTTATTGTCAAAAAAAATATATCCAACTTTAAAAAAAAAATACAAACTACTAATATTTTGGATGTTTTTAATTCACTAAATGCTATCATGTGTAATATTTTAATTAGTAGATACAGAAAAATAATTGCTTTTTTAATTGAATTATAAAATTTTTATGTTATTTATTATCTTTTGTTAGTGCGGGTAATGGGCATTCCCATGGACATTTGGTGCCCATAGGGTACAGGCCGGGCACTATAATACACTACCTATATTGTGTGGGCTCAGGTACGGGCACAATAGTACCCTGCCTATAGTCGATTCGCTGGGCTAGGCTAAAATTGATAGCTCCATAAGTGAAGTAAAGTACCCCAAAAATCGACTCGATAGCCCAAGTGTGTTGGATTGAATTAAGCTCGGTGAACAGTTAAATTTTTTTGAATCCTAAAGTACCCCAAAAATACTGCTCAACTTCACACTTAACGTGTTTTGTCATGGAAGTAATTTCATTCACCATCCAATTATTGAGGAACAAACTTTATGTATTTTAATAGTTAAAAAAAATTGAGCCCTAAAGTGCCCCAAAATACACTACTTAAAGTTAATTTTTATTTTCACGAAACCGATTATTAAGGAAGAAACTTCGCATATTTGATTTTTTTTAAACTAAAATACCGCAAAACACTCTGGTTAGCATCAATTTTGTCTTAAGATTAAAAGAAAATAGCATTAAAAATACACTTGAGGGGACCAGTCAGGGACCCATTTAAGGAATCGGGGTGGCCAACCCGCCAAGTTTTTTTCTTTCTATTATTTATGTTTCTCCTTATTTTTTACTATTTCTAAATATTTTTTTAATGTTTTTTTGCCGAATTGTAGCAGACCAACCCACTAACTCATCGTTGTTACTTGTTTTTGGCAGATTTAGGCTGGTCAACCCGTCAACTCGCCTATTTTATGCTTAAAATATAAGCTTTAAATACATTATTTATTTATTTTAATAATGGGCTAGTTCGTCGGCCCGCTAACCCGCCGAGAGGTAAGACGAGCTCAATTTATCAACCCACTATCCTTTGACGGGCCAACCCACCCTGCCCATTTTTTGGCTGGTTCACGGCGGAATGAGCCGGGACGGGTTTTGTTCGTTTTGCCATCCTTTTGGGGACTAGAGGGATTTGCAAGAATCAAATCCCGTACTCTCAATGATATGTGTTTCACGATTTAGGAGAAGGGGAGGAAGAGGAATTTGCAAAGATGGGAAGACCCTCACAAAGTGTTCCGCAACTTAGCTAATTTGACCACCACATGAAAATTATATATGTATATTTTCATTTATTGTAGTCTATTTAGCTCAAGTCTACACTATAATCAAGGTGAGATGCCTTTTCAAAAGATATATTTTTCTCAATAGTTAAACCAGAGATTTTCCAAAAATAATAATATTTTTGTTTACTTTTTCTCCACTTGTAAGTCCACTTAGTGGAAAATGGGACATATCACATACGCCCCTACTAGGATTTTAAATATCAATCTAGACAACAATATATTTATTTATTATTTGCCTATAATTTATTTATAATTTGCCTATTTCCAATAATTTGAATATCTAGATTCATTGCAAATGTTTCCTCTATGGCAATTTGGTTGGGTTAGCAAATTAGCACCTAACTTTGTTTTTTTCCAACCAAACAATTAACGTTAATAGTCAATTACTTAACCATGTTTGTTGATAATTGTCTATTGTCAATTACTTAACCATAACAAAGCATATAATAATATCTGTGATTTTTTTTAAAGAAAATACAGATGCAGGCCATGATGTGATATACTTCAACTAAAACAACAATGTATGGACAAAATAAGCAAGTTTTTTTTTTCCTTTTGACAATAAAATAAGCCAAGTTAATCACTTTAATTTTAATTTTTAGCATGTAAATATCTGAAAGAGAATATTTTAAAGGGAAAAAGATCAAGAAAGAGACGAGAAATTGAAAAACAAAGTAAAGGAAACGACACAACAGTTACATCAAATTTCTGATTTTTCCACTTATCAATCTCAATATATTTTTGACGGGTTATCATCCTCCAATTAAAAAATAATGACAATAACAATATAAAATTGACAAATTAAGTTTCCAGCTATATCTTCTCTTCTCTCAGAAAAGTTTCCATCTATATAATCCATATCCATATATTAGAGATAAGAGAGAGTCCTTATTGAAAGGAAACACTTTGTTTCAATTGGTAAAAATACAGCTTATCTACAATGAAATAAATTCACATATCTTTACTATTTTGTCCTAGGGGTTTGGTGTGGGGGATGAGAAAGGAAAAAATCATTCTAAATTTGAACTGCAATCAAAGTGTCTATATAATTTATGTTTTTCTAACAAAATGACAAATAACACTACACACTATCTAGGAGGCGGTATTTCCATATGTCACTGAAATTATCAATACATCATCAAACAACATTTATTTATGTTTTACCACTAACATGTATTCTCTTGACAATTTCTCTGTTGATGTAATGACCTTTATGCTAACTACTCCATCAGTTTCCAATTAATCTTTGGTACTTTTAACATGTTACACACAAATTAAGGTACCGTTAATTTGTGATAGTGAAGTATTAAAATATCCGCTTTGTAATTATCTTGGAAATAGATGAAGTCACAAAAAAAAAGTGTTAAAGACAATTAATTCATATATTGGCTCTCTAAATGACTCAATAAATATATATGTATATTTGGAAAATTTTGGTGAATAGTACATTGAGTTTTTAAACATACCATTGTTTTGTAACAAATATTTTTTTTGACAAATGTTTTGTAACAAATATAAAAGGCTAAAAGAACCAAAAGTTTAGAAACTGAGGGAGGAATATTTAAATACCTCTGTAACCTTTATTTCAACATATTTCCACATGAGTTTAATTGTTATACAACGTCGGTATTAAAAGTGTTTACACCGACAATTAATCACAAATTACAATTCAGGTGACTTTTCATGTAGTTAAGATAATATTCAAACAATTTTAATGACATGTGAAGTTGTGATTTGTAAACAATGAAAAACAAATCTTTATCATTGCCCTGGGTATGGAGAAACTTTAAATCTCTGAGCCAGCTGTCCCACCCTCCGAAGTACCTCCAATCCAGTGAGGGGATTAGTCACTGCGTTCAGCGGTGGGTACTCTGGTCTCGACAAAAAAAACAAATCTTTACAACGAAAATGTATATAAATTAAATTTTTCAAATTTTTTTCTTATAAATAATAAAAAAAGGAATAATAGCAAAATGGATGTCTATAAAAGCCATTGTCGTAGTGGATGAACAGTGTGTAGCAAATTCTAAGGCTCAAAACCAGAAATTCTCCTTTTTCTTCTTTATTCTGACTTATATCAGTAGTGGCAGCGGTAGTTGTTGTTGTGCTTTCTTTCTTCATTCACCTTTACTATCTTTTCCCTTTGAAGGTATTCTTCTTCAACACCTCCTCTTCATTCATATCTTCATTCTTCCTTTCAAATTCAAGTGTGAATGCAAATAATTATTAGTTGTGAATTCTTATTCTTAATTTACTACTCTTATTGTAATCTAGGTCTTCCTTCATTAGGAATTCTACCTTCTATTTAATAATGATTCTTGCTTAATTTCCATGTTTTAATTGAAGAAACAAAAATTAATGCTTATTTTTTGCTATATATTCAGATAAGAATGGGAGGAAATCTCAGTATTCCGAAAACTGAAAAGTTTTCTGAAGATGGTGAAAATGACAATCTTAGATATGGCTTATCATCTATGCAAGGCTGGCGTGCAACAATGGAAGATGCAGTGAGTAATTACTGAAATAATTTACTTGTTTATTAAACTAAATTGAAAATATTGTGTTCCCTATCATTTTTTCTCAAGCAAGAATTTATTTCTCTTATGAGTGAATGGATTTTTCTTATTTTATATCTTTTATACAAGCAATTTACAGTTAAGATTGTAAGGGCGATTTTTGGTATATTTCCATTTTACAAAATATGTTATTATTTTTTGGTAATAATAAAATATGTTATGTTTTCAGTTTTGATTATAAAACTGCCACATTATTTATAAACTATGAAAGTTGTTTTCATAGTTTCTTATAAACATTGAAATTCAGCAACAATATGAAAACAAAGAGTTTTGCAATAAAAATAAGATGAACTTTGTGATTCTGGTAGTAGAGTTGTAGAAACAAATATTTATTTTGTCAAATTTTATAAAATGCAAGTCCTAACATTCCTTGAATTTTGAGATGATATGTTGTGCATTTGTATGGCACTCTGTTGTTTTAGTGTACTGCATGATTGAGCTTTGCTTAATGTGTAAAAAGTTGGGAAATGGTGGTATATTGTTAGGGGGGTTAGAAGTTGAATTTTTTGGACAAAATATGTGTATACCACTTATTATGCTTAACATTGTAGTTGAATTTTTTCCATTCTCTTCTCTTTTGCTAGCATGCTGCACAACTTGATCTGGATGCATCTACTTCGTTTTTCGGAGTTTATGATGGTCATGGAGGTATGAATTGAACAGGCTTTTTACTACTAAATTGCAGATGTATTCTGTGCATGCTAATGTTAAATATAATGGTTGAATTGGAAGGATGCTAATGTATTCTAAAAGGTAAGATATAGTAATAAAACAAGAAAAGTGCAGAGAATATAATGTTCCTAATTGTATAATTTTTTTTGTTTGTTTCTTTCAAAATTTCTTCCTTTCTCATAGAAATTCATCTAGTTTACATTTGTATTGCTTTATTTTCATCAAATATTACTATATCTGAAGCACAAATTGAAGTTATATTTTGAAAATTGATAATTGTACTCTAATTTGGTTAACTGGAAACTGGACTAAAACTTGTGAAGCATGTATGAACTTGTGAAACATG
This sequence comes from Astragalus glycyphyllos, assembly GCA_963573325.1. Classification (NCBI taxonomy): domain Eukaryota; kingdom Viridiplantae; phylum Streptophyta; class Magnoliopsida; order Fabales; family Fabaceae; genus Astragalus; species Astragalus glycyphyllos. The sequence continues at coordinate 84,336,999 of OY754309.1, read as the reverse complement.
TACGAACCTTAATTCAAATTAATCCTGGGATGCTTCTGTCACAGAGAATTGTTTTTTCTGCTGTGCTTTTAAATATTTTATGTATCACATGTCATTCTATGTTTTTACCGCTTACTGGCTCACCTTTTATAGACCCTTTTCTGATAGAAATTATATAACTCATAAATATCTGTGATCCCAGCCAGAGAAAGAGGAGAATATTACAGAAATAACACGTGTTTTTGTAGTCAAAACTCAAAAATATGTCATAGATGCTCACTTAATCCAAAAAAATTCAGGTAAGGTGGTTGCTAAGTTTTGTGCCAAGCATCTTCACCAACAGGTGCTCAAGAGTGAAGAATACGTCGCTGGAGAAGTTGGAGCCTCTCTTCAAAAATCTTTTTTCAGGTTAGATAAAAAGAAGGCCTGTTGTGTATAATTACTATTAAAGGTGGTTTCCCTATCATGTATTCTGCTATTATTGGTCAAAATTGTTTTCACCCTTTTATGCTGTCAAGTTTTGTACTATTTAAATTCTAAAATATCCTTTTAGATCATTAGCTAGTTTTTCCTGCTGGTCAAATTGATATTTATTTATACATGAAAAAATGATCACTATAGAAGTAATAAAACCAGTGGTTGTGAACTAGCATTTTTGTTATTATTATATAGAATGGATGAGATGATGCGTGGTCAAAGGGGATGGAAGGAATTAGCAGTCTTGGGTGATAAAAACAAGTTTGGTGGAATGATTGAAGGATTGATTAGGTCTCCAAGAAGCAATGATGATAAGGATCAAATTGATGATTGGGCCTTTGAGAAGGTAAGTGTAATGTTTGAAGCATACTTCATTTATCAATTTTCAGTATCATATAGCACAAACAGTATTGTTAAGATATTTCCCAGATTTTCCTTTATTTATGTAAATATCCCATGTATATCATTATGATTCTTTTTTCAAATTAATTATATAGACTAGGTTCTTGTACCTATCCCTATAATTAAAGGGATCTTGATTGTAATCAAGTTGTTGTAAATAATTAAGGCTGAGGGTTAAACTCTCAAGCAATTCATATCATCTCAATCAATTAGTCTAAAAGTATGGTTTACTTTTCATCTTCCTTTTTTTGTTTTTGGTTTTTTTTATTGGCATTCAGCAATTTGGTCTTTCATATTGTATGCAGGGTCCTCATTCTGATTTTGGTGGACCAAATTCAGGTAGCACTGCCTGTGTTGCAATCATTAGAAACAACCTACTTTTTGTTGCAAATGCTGGTGATTCGCGCTGTGTAATATCTAGGAAGGGTCAGGTAATTTCATAATGGGAAATTCTTGGATAATTTGAGAGGTTAAGTTCATGAAAGAGATTTGTTTGAATACACAAAAAAATTTAGGTCCTTTTCTTTTGAAGGCTTTGTGTTAAGTTTTTTAAAGTAGCAGTTTGTGCAGATAATGACATTTTTTCTCTGTCTAATTGATTTTTGTTCTACAGGCATACAATTTGTCTAGAGACCACAAACCTGATCTCGCGATTGAGAAGGATAGAATCTTAAAAGCTGGTGGTTTTATTCATGCCGGACGAGTTAATGGGAGTTTAAATCTTGCAAGAGCTATAGGTAGAGCTTTTCCAAGTGTTAATGCGGGCTTCCTTTATTTAGTGAGGCACATTCATGAATTTATGAACATATATGATAGATGATAATTAAGTGCACCAAAAATAAAAGGAAATTTGGCATTATTACACTTCGTATGCTTTATTTTGGTTCTTTATGAGGCAAGAAGATGTTGCTTGCATGTGGTTTGGGTTCAATACTTCTCATTCATATGTTTTGATATTCTGCAGGTGACATGGAATTTAAGAAGAATAGATTTCTTTCTGCTGAAAAACAAATTGTAACAGCCAATCCAGATCTAAACATTGTAAGTTTATTCCTTTGCAAATCAGCTTATTTGGCAAGTTTTAGGAACCCATAGAGATTGAAATGAAAGTTAAATGGAAAGAATCATAATTCATAAGAATGCTTATTCTATCCTAATGATACATCCTAACAGTAAGTGATATAGATCAACCACAATTTCGCAATTGCAGAATGGTAAAGTCAATAATAAAAGGCTTGATTAAGAGTCTCAATACTTACTAGTATAAACTACAAGTTTTGACTAATAGTTTTGTTTTTGACATTTTATCATAGGTTGACCTTTGTGATGAAGATGAGTTTGTAGTCTTAGCTTGTGATGGCATATGGTATGCTTTTTGTGCTTTTATATCCCCATTTTAGTTTTGAGTTTTATAATGTATTTGGAAAATATTTTAGCTTTTAATGGGATTGTCCTCCTGTCTTGAAAATTCTTGAGTAACCTTCTTACTACTGGTTCATGTTTCAGGGATTGCCTGTCAAGCCAACAATTGGTAGATTTTGTACGTCAAGAACTGCTCGTGGTAAGTTTTCAAAATCAATAAATAGCTTTTTTAATACTCAATGGATACTTAGCTGTTTTTCTTACATATGAATTCATTCCTATTGATAATATTTAATGCAGCACTTAGTACTGTCATCAATAAGAGTTGTTATCATGCTTGTCATTCGTCGGAGAGAATTAATCAATTTTACAGGAACGAAAAACATATGCCAAATATATTTCTAATTCTATACATATTTTAACATGGATAATAGTTGTATTATTTAATGATACTATTTTATATGACAGGGAACCAAACTTTCTGCTGTATGTGAAAGAGTACTGGACCGGTGTTTGGCGCCATCAATTGCTGTTGGTGAGGGATGTGATAACATGACAATGATCTTGGTGCAGTTCAAAAAACCTTTGCAATTCAGTGCACCAGCTCAAGAACAATCCTCTTCAAATGAACAAGGTGCATCTAGATTGGAGAGCAGTTGAAGTTAGCAGATTCTGTATACCAATTCACTAACACACATGTATTGTATAGTGTGGATGGTTGTTTTCACATCTTGAATCTGTTTTGCTTGTTCAACAAATGTTAGTATTTCTAGTTATCAATAGTAGCAACATTCTGCAGACATTTAGAGGTGTTTAGCTTAGGATATTGTATATATGATATATCACTAAAACAATTACCTTGTTATGGTCTCGTATAACAAGGGAAGCAAGAGTTGAATTTTCTTGAATTGTAATAAAAATAATTATAACGATGACCTTGTTAGGTGGGACTGTTTAGTTCGAAGTGATTTATTTGTAATATATATATATATATATATATATATATATATATATATATAAATAATGAAATGCATAACTTGATGGACTAAAAACTAACTCTTAAGTTTCATTGGTTCTCTCCTTTTGTCATGTTTTTGAAAAATATTTGTATGTTTAGTGATTTGTTGTTTAATAGGATTTTTAACGTTGGGATGAAATAAAACTAGATATACAAAAGTTATCTTTTATTCAGTCATTATTGAGCTTACTTACATTTTTTCTGTTAAATGTGAAATTTCACCCTTAAAGTTGTCTTCATCTTAAGTAGAATGGGTTAGTTTCTAGAATGAGGTGTTGGTCGAGTGGAAGCAACTTGTCCTCTTAAGGAACACTGGCAGAGAACTTGGGGAACTTCAGTTCGAGTCCTTGAGGAGTTATCTTCACTAGGGACGTTGAGAACCAATGGCTAAGACTTAACCGACTAGCAGAATTAAAGATTTTGTCCCATAGCTGTGTCGGCGAAGTCGTGGCTAGTCCTCGTAGACTTGCGCAGCCCGAAAGACTAATTAGGATGGGTTCCGAAAAAGAAAAACTATTACTTGCTTAGTGCTCGTTTGGTTTGGCGAATTGGCGATGGGAGGGTCTAGAATCGATTCTGAAGTTACCTTTCGTGATTTTAATAACCCATGAGTACTTCTCTTAATATTTACAAAGATGAACTACAATGTAAATCAACTTTTTTGGTTACATAGAGAAAAGGAAAAGGAAAAAGAAAACAAAAACAGAAAAAAGACTACAATCTAGGAAAATGGACTCTACTAGCATCAGCTAGAAGAGCATTAAGCAGTCCCGAGGGCGGGAGATCAACAGAAGTCCAAGGAGATGAACTCGAAGCTCCCAATTTAGCCAAGAAATCCGCGCAAGCATTGTCTTCCCTAAGCGAGTGATATATCTGAACAAATCAATATAAATCAACTTGTGTGAAAAAGTATTTATAGATTATATTTCTTTTGGGTATAAAATTATAATTAATGATTTTAAAGTGGGCTTGTTTGTAGTAAAGTGCATAAGTGGGGGTTACCTTTTTCTTTTGGGTATAAAAAAAACCGGTTTTTTTGGCAGATTAGATAATGATGATTTAAAGAAAAAAAATACTTTCCTTCTTATGTAAAATCTTAAAGTCATATTTCATTCTATCGGAAAAAGATGCATCGTTTAATCATATTCAAGCGAGTATAAAAAGAAAACAATGTTTGATTCTTTAGCAAGGACATCTTCTATAGAGTTATCAACAACGTCGAATTAGCAAATGTATAATCTGATAGGATATTAAATAAATAAATAAAGTGTAAGGGGAGGGAAATGAGAGTTGGTTGTAACCACTTGCATACGTGGCAAAGTGGAGGGAAAGTGGGTGAGTTAGTGGATGTTATAAATAAAAGTTGGGGAGGATTAGAATCATTAAGTAAGCAAGAATTTGAGAGTTATTCCCTTGAGAGAGATTAGGCCTCTAAAAGTGCCTTTTGGGAGACCTTAGGCTTCTCGAATTGCCTAGTTTATCGTTATGTCATTGTATTACCGTTTTTCACCATGAATATATGGTTTCATTGTTCCATTTGAGAGATGAGAAATTCAGTTTCCTATCATAATCTTAAGTTGTGATGTAGTTGTCTACTTCACCAATGACTCCCAAGAAATACCATTTAAGATGAAGCAACCAATCCAATGTGGTGTGATGTTATTTATTAATTTTGGCTTTTATATTTAGCCATTTTCACGAACCATTGCTTCAAACCACATCACTTGCTTAAAGTATGGGAGTACTTAGTACGATCATTTGGTAATTTAACTATTTGAACATAGTCATTTTTTTCTCCCACTGATGTATTCAAATAGATTTTTTGGTCGAATAAGATAATTGTCGTGTGCCCTCATTTGATGATGTGAAGGTTTGGCCATCTATTGTCATATTTTCACTTCCATCGAAATGGTGAATTCCTCATCAAAATAAATATCCTTAAAATATAGATTTTTGAACAAGTAATTCGAGAGAGACAATTTTTTTTCCTACTCTTAGATTCTCTCTAAAACTTTTGGCACATACTTATTTAAAGGTATATAGTGTGGTAACACTTTTTATGTGTGACGTGAAACATCGTATCATATCAATTGTCTCTTCACTTATTTGTTGAGTGTGGATAACTAAGGTTGTCATCAACTCCAATTTTGTCCTCAATTTAGTTTTTCTGGAATCACCCCCTCTTTCCTTTCCTCTCAGGCATTTATGAAAGTATTCATCTCTTATATGGTTCAAAACCTCAATTGCCGTTTTATGCTATTAGTTTAGATGTTGTAAGCTTGTCGGCAGATTCATCATTTTCAGTTTTGACGACATAGAATTTGTATTACTTTCAATATAATGGACTGATTTGAATGAATGAACATTATTTTTAATAAAAAAAGAATATTTTTTTCCCGATTTTCATTGCTTGTATTGAAATAACCGAACTGTAAATAAAAAAGGGGTATTGGCTCCAAAATGAGTTGCACACCCAATTGTGCGACCAATTAATCCCATACAAGCATGTGTCCCAGAATGGTAACTGGTGGTTGAGTGAAAAAGACATCGTTGGTGAAAATGCAGGCGCGTACGGGGTTCGGACCCCGCTCCCCCCTCCTCTGTAACTACTAACACACTAATTTCTAACCATTTTGCCTATAAAAAAAGCATGACAGGTGCTTGAAATCTTGAAGTCAACTCTTGACATAATCTTGAAGTTATGCTTTTCTTTCTGCCTCTTCGGTGTACAAATGAAGAGAAGTCCAACCAAAGGCAATATAAAGTTACAACTATCACATAGCCACTTAAAAATATTACATGTCATCGTGTTTTAATCCTAACCATTAAGAAGGCAACAAATGTTTATGATTTAATCTCAACTATTTAAAGTTAATTAGATTTAATGGTTATGATACTTGGACATATACCCACATACATGATACTCAAGTGGGGAAAATTGATTCCTACACCCCATTTTTTCCCCATTCTCACACCTTATTTCCCCTCCTTTTTCTCAGAAATGTACTTAATTCCTATCCATTTCCATACCCTTTGATCGTCACCCCTACCTTCTCATTCATAAATAACCCATATGTACAATATCATCATAGCCACCGAAACCTAGCTACTTTCTTCCGCCACCATGGGACCATTATAACCACTCTCATTAACCTTTGGTCAGCCCAAACCTCAGCAAGCAACCACACATAGATATGTTCTATATATTTCTTTATAAATATAGTAAACTTTAAGTCTGATAAAAAAAGGCAAAATTACATCAGGGGACCTTTAACTTATTTATTTGTAACAAGTTGGCCCTTTAAATTTCTTTTGTAACAAATAGGCCCTTTAAGTTACCCGACGTTGACACCGTTGGCCCTTTTAGTAAAATGTAATATCGTTCATTACATCAAAATACACCAAAATATGTTTGTTTGCATCAAAATACATAAGCTAGAGTAGTCACAATATATAAAGTAGCATTACATCAAAATATATAAGCTAGAGAAATCATTAAAAGGGCCTATTTGTTACAAAAAAAACTTAAAGGTCCAACTTGTTACAAATAAATAACTTAAAGGTCCTCTAGTGTAATTTTGCCGATAAAAAAATATAGTAAAATATAAGTGTTTATCAATCATATGAATTGTATGGGCTCGTTTTTTTTGGTCTATATATTTTTTTGTTCTGGAATCTTAGAATCTAATGTAGGAATTAATCTATCTACAAGACATGCTTATAATCATGAATATACTATAGCGGAAAACAAAGGCATACAAGTTTGTTTCTATATAATCAAGAACAAAACCATGATCTTGACAACCTTACGATCTACGACATATTGATATATCAATGATTAGATAAATACCTGGATCCATAGCAAAGAAGTGCAGAACAGATCTTGAGAAGAAAGAGTGAGCGATAAATGAGGAACAGCTATTCGTCAGCTTTATGGTTCTTCCTCAACCGGGACTCCTAATGCCTTAGACTCTCTTCAGATGGGAGAGGAGAGTAAACGTGTGTATTGGCGTTAGTCCGGTATATTGTGGACCATAGCCTACTTATAGTGTGACAGTCTATTAGGGTTCCCATTATCCCTCTAATGGGCTATCACTGACATCCACTCATATTGGGCCCATATCAATAATAATTAATTAATTAATTAATTATATAATTAGAAATCCAATATAGCCTTTTACTTATTTTAATCACATATCAATCAAGGCTCCTAATTGATAAATAACTAATATAATTAATAAAGAATATATGCCCATTATTTATGATATTGGAATAAAATATTCCAACAATCTCCCACTTGGGCAATATATTATACTAATTATATCATAATACTTTAGGCCGGCATCCGAATGTTATTTATCTTTAGATTTCCCTATACAATCTGGTCCACCTCATTTATCAACAATGAGACCAACGCGGCTGTCGTAACTAACGTCTTTTGTGACTGTACCTCGATGACCATCATATTAACATACTTGATGACATAGATCAATATGGATGAGTGGCGTGGAAATTTCATGCAATGTGATCTCATATCATGCCTATTTCCAACTGGTCCAACTTAAATCTTTAGAGAGATCAAACTGAAGTTGCTGAAAATGCAAAATATATTTTGCATACAATATGATACAAACATATTTAATAATAACTCAACTTAATTTCTGCAGAAAGTCAAAATAACATAAAGTCTGTATCAATACCAAAATTCTAGAACACAAGGGAAAACAAGAAAAGACTCACAGTAATCTAAGGCAATCTCAAAACCAACACCCATATGAGCAATGTGCTCATGGTAAACTTTAGGTGTCAAGCCTTTGGTTAGTGGGTCCGCTAGCATAAAGTTGGTCCCTATATATTCTATCAAAATTTGTTTCTTTTGAACTCTTTCCTTCACAATAAGATACTTGATGTCGATGAATTTCGACTTTGTGGAACTCATGTTGTTATTAGAGTATAGGACAGTTGCACTATTGTCACAATAAATCTTCAATGGCCTCTTAATGCTTCCAATGATGCTTTGGCCTGAGACAAAATTTCGCAGCCACAAAGCATGTTTTGATGCCTCAAAACAGGCCACAAACTCTGCTGCCATGGTTGAAGGAGCTACTAAAGTCTGCTTGGCAGACTTCCAGGAAATAGTCCCTCCAGCCAAAAGAAAAATGTAACCAGATGTGGAACGTCTGCTATCTGGGCATCCCGCAAAATCAGAGTCAGAATACCCAATGACCTCTAAGTTATCTAACTTCCGATAGGTAAGCATGTAGTTTCTTGTTCTCTTCAAGTAGCGTATCACGCGCTTCACCACTGTCCAATGTTGCATACCAGGATTACTCAAATATCTACCAAGAACTCCCACTATAAATGCTATGTCAGGACGAGTACAAACTTGAGCGTACATAAGACTTCCCACAGCCGAAGCATAAGGAACCTTTTGCATCTCTACCTTTTCAAGATCTGTAGCGGGGCACTGATTGAGACGGAACATGTCTCCTTTAGCCACGGGTGTATCTCCCGGTTTACTATCTTTCATGAAGAATCTATCCAAAACTGTATCAATATAGCTCATTTGTGACAATCCCAAGATACCCCGAGAGCGATCTCTAAGTATTTGGATACCCAAGAAAAGAAGGCATCCCCAAGATCTTTCATCTCGAAATTCTTCGTGAGAAATCTTTTAGTTTCGTGTAATAAGCCTATATCATTACTTGCTAATAGGATATCATCGACATATAATACCAAAAAGATAAATTTACTCCCACTAAACTTTTAGTATACACAATCATCAACCGCATTAGTCTGAAAACCATAAGAGGTAATAACTTGATGAAACTTGTAATACCACTGACGGGAAGCCTGTTTAAGGCCATAAATGGATTTCTTAAGTTTGCATACCATAGACTTTGGATCACCTGAACCAAAGTTTTCTGGTTGCACCATATAAATTGTTTCGTCAATGTTTCCATTTAGAAACGCAGTCTTCACATCCATCTGATGCAGCTCTAAGTCAAAATGAGCGACTAGTGCCATAATAATCCTGAGAGAGTCTTTCGAAGAAACTGGAGAGAAAGTCTCTTTGTAATCAATGCCTTCCTTTTGAGTGAAGTCTTTGGCGACAAGACGAGCTTTATATCTTTCAATGTTACCCTTGGAATCCCTCTTGGTTTTAAATATCCATTTGTGACCAATGGGTTTCTTACCTTCAGGTAACTTGACAAGATCCCAAACGCCATTGTCAGCCATTGACTTCATCTCATCCTTCATGGCATCAATCCACTTAAGAGAGTTAGAATTATTCATGGCCTGACTAAAGTTGACTGGATCTTCCTCAATCAAGCCAATACCTTCCTCATGTTCTTGGAGAAATACAACATAATCATCCGAAATTGCACTTCTCCTTTCTCTAGTGGATCTTCTTACTGGCACCTCTTGAGGTTGTTGAGTTTGAACTTCTGGTGGTGCTTGAGGAGGAAACTCAGTGTTGACTTCTTCTTGAGCAATGTTAGGAATAACATTCTCATTTATTTCTGGATCTGTTGCGTGCACAATCACAGGTACTAAGACTTGACCACTGTCAGTAACAATTTCTTCATCAAAAGCAACACTCCTTATGTTTCCTTCCCCTCCAAACTCAACTTCCTCAAGAAATCTTGCATTTCCCGTTTGAAAAAATGTTCTTGTAGTGGGGTTGTAAAACTTATACCCGCGAGAGTGTTCTGCGTACCCAACAAAATAACAACTAACTGTTTTAGGGTCCAACTTACCTTCATGCGACCTGTAAGGCTTGGCTTCAGCTGGACACCCCCAAATGTGTATGTGCCTAATGCTGGGTTTTTTCCAGTCCATAGCTCATAAGGGGTTTTAGCGACTACTTTGCTTGGTACTCTATTGAGGATATAAACTGCAGTTTTCAATGCTTCTCCCCAAAGTGACTCTGGTAATGAAGAATGACTAATCATACTCCTCACCATATCCTTAAGAGTCTGATTTTGTCGTTCTGCAACTCCATTCATGTTGGGTTTCCCTTGCATTGTGTATTGCGGAACGATTCCTCACTCATTGAGGAAAAGTGCAAAGGGCCCTGGACGTTGCTCACCTGATCCATCATATCTACCATAGTATTCACCACCACGGTCCGATTTGACAGCTTTAATTTTCTTTCCTAATTGAAGTTCTACTTCAGCTTTGAAAGACTTGAAAACGTCTAGAGATTGAGACTTCTCATGAATTAAATATAGGTAACCATATCTCGAGTAATCGTCTATGAACGTAATAAAGTACCATTGCACATTCCAAGAATTTGTAGGGAAATGAACACAAATATCTGTATGTATTAGTTCTAAGACGTCTTTAGCTCTTTCGGCACCTAAATTCCTTTTGTTTGTTTGTTTGTTTGTTTGTTTGTTTGTTTCCCTTTAAACACTCTACGCAGACTTGAAAGTCAGACAAATCTAAGGGTCCAAGAATATCCTCCGACACAAGCCTCTGAATTCTCTGTTTAGAGATGTGACCTAAGCACTTATGCCATAAAGTGGCGGAATTCTCATTTAATTTTCGTTTCGTACCATGTGAACTTATTTGCAATATTTGGTTATAGGAATGCTTAACATCAAGCATATAAAGATTATCAATTAAAGACCCGTAACCAATAATATTTGGACCATAAGAGAGACTAGCTTTGGCATCTTTAAATGAATAGTCATAAGCAGATTTGTCCAAAACCGAAACTGAAATTAAATTCCGTCTAATTGACTGGCAAATATATGTCTCAAACAAATCCAAATAAAAACCAGTCTTTAAATATAGTCTAAAAGTTCCTATAGCCTCAACTGCAACTTTAGTGCCATCGCCCACATAGATGAATCTTTCAGCATCATTCGGCGGTCGGCTCCACAGGCAACCCTGCATGGACATACTAATGTGAGTAGTAGCACCAGAATCTACCCACCAAGTATCTTTAGGTACTGAAACTAAATTAACTTCAGAACAAACAAAAGTGAGAGGTTTAACCTTCTTTACACGCCATGCGGCGTATTTAGGACTATCCTTCTTCATGTGTCCTGCCTTCTTGCAGAAAAAAACAAGCTGAACCCTTATCTTGGTTTTTCTGCTGCTTCTTCTTAGAAGAACCTTCTGCAGTAACATTATTTTTCTTCCTCTTCTTGTGTTGAGAATTTGAAGCTAAATGAGCACTTTCAGTCCTTCCCCTCCGCAGTCTCTCTTCCTCTTGCACACAGTGAGACATAAGCTCATTTAGGGACCGTTTATCCTTTTGAGTATTATATGTCACCACAAATTGTCCAAATTGTGGAGGAAGAGAGATCAAAACCAAATGCACAATCACATCATCAGGGATGTTCATCTTTAGTGCCTTGAGTTTTGATGCAAGGTTGGACATCTCCATAATGTACTCCCTTACGTTCTCTTTACCATTATACTTCATAGAGGTAAGTTTGGCCAAATGGCTACTTATCTTAGCCTTATCACTTTTTCAAATGATTTCTCTATTGATTCCAAGAACTTCTTAGCATTCTCATCTTCCGGAATTGATTTCTTGATGATCATGAGGCACATTCAGTTGGACCGATCCCATTTCTCAATTTTGAGCTCATAAGAGTTCTCCGGAGTGGGAATGGGTCGTGCCTCCCTTAGTGCCTGGTCTAAGCCCATACATCCGAGAACGATTTTAACGGATTCCTTCCAAGACTTGAAATTCATCCCATTCAGCATAGGGATTTGGTTAATTTGAGTAACAAAATTTAGAGAGCTAGCAACAGCAACTAAAAAAGAACAAATAAACATACAATCAACATTAGTAGCACATCAAATTATAAATAATTATTAGATGTGCAAAAATAACTTTAATTGTGAATTAAAAGACCCAAACAAGATACCAAGCGCACCATTAGTCCCAATCTTTGGATTGCAAAGACTAACTGCAAGCAGTACTCTCAACGCAATGATCAAATATTGATGATAAGTCCTGTCAAACAATGGTTGCCTTTGGGCACCCCAATTGCTCACATGGATAAATAAATTTATAATCACCACACATTTACCATCACATGCATGTTATTATTCGGCCAAGTTGCGCCTTCCTTTGGGCCGACATCAACTCGCATGAATAATTTCACGCTACATCTTTTGTAAATTTAATCAAATTGACGTACGTAACAGAGGTTACTTTGGCAACGTGTTGTTTCAATCAACTCAATTAAAATATACTAGACAATTTTATTAATAATAATATGGGAAATTAAAGGGTCTTAATTCACATGTTTCCTACACACAAGTGTAAGAGGAAAAAAAAAACTGAACGTATGGTTATAGCCTCCTAAAGGCAAAAGAATGAAATTACAAAAGTTACAATTCTTCAGCACAAAATTAGCTTCTCCGAGCCTCATATGGTGTTGTCCTCTTTTGCCTTTCTCGATCAATTACAATATTAGAAATAAAATAAAATAAATAAAGAGAAAGCCACAGTGCGCAGACCGTATTTAAATTAAAATCACGACACGCAAGTCGACCCAAAATAAGTAGACGCATAAACAACACCGAGGCCATAACATACACCACAATACAAATTATTCAATAATAAGAACACCAAAATATTATTGATCTTTATTACCATATATGAAGAGATACGGTCATGATACTAAACAGAAAAGCTACTGCGTAATATACGGATCAAATAAAGCAAATAGTGATATAATACAAAATCATATCAATAGGGTTTGCCGGTCTGTGTGGTTTTCCTCTGTCAATAGGGTTTTTGTTACATCCAAGATCCAAATTCAATTACCGCTCGAACCAACTCTTATTGGTTTCAAATTATTACTTTATATTATTACTTGAAATAGGTGAATCACAACAAAACTATAGGCTCTAATTTTCTAAAAGTAACTTGCTATTTCTATTATCCAAAGCAAAAAAAAAGTACAATAAGTAGATAATTTTTTTGGGTAATAATAAGTAGATAATTTTAAAGTCACTGTATGGAACAAAAATAATTATTTGGATTCTCCTGACTGAGCTTTTCTTCAAGCTTAGTATAAGCGATGCCAAAATTAGGATATTCTATTGAAGTGCTTCCATTTTGAGGAGGATAATTACGAAGGTATGGTGTTGGAGAATACCCTCCTTCTTGATGAGATGGAGAACCCTTTAATATTATTGTTGGAGAAGAAGGTGGGTGAGTTTGTGGAGAAGGAGGACAACTCTCTATATTTTGAGAAGGTTCTTTACAAGACTCCTCTACCTCAGGCTCTGATTCATGATTTGATGAGTTTTCAGAAACATGTGATTCATTGTTTATAGATGGAGAACTTTCTATACATGTTGATGGTTCATTGTCTACCTCGGGCACTGGATCAGGGTTTGATGAGGTTTCTATAGATGTAGATGCATTTTTGTGTTTCTTTTTTCCAAACATTTTTTTAAGAAATCCTTTCTTTTTATTCCCTCCTGCCATGCACTTCTTTTTGCTTCAGTTTTTCTGCATTAACATCCAAATTTAATTCATCAATATATGAACAATATTAAATAACACATGCGCACATAATTTTATAATGTGATTTCTAAAGAAAATTAATTAGGAGGGTTAGAAGAAAACAAAACAATAGAGAAATCATTGTAGGAAATCCAATAATTATATAAAAAAAACACTCATTTTCGTATGATACTATTTTTTTTTTTACAACAATTTTTTTTTTGACAATTTTTTTTTACAACAAATGACGAGTGTTATTTTGGAATTTTGATTTGCGAACACTTTACAAAATGAATTCAATACCTAACACTTCACTTATTTCTTTTATATCTTTCTTTTCAAGAATTAATCATCTACGTATACCTACCACTTCTCGCTATTCTATTTCTCTTAAGGTGTTATAATAATATTGAAGTGTTAAAGAAGCATATTTCTATTACTTTTTCTAGCCATTTGGAAATATCACTTCTTTTTGTTTTTTTTAATTGGTATACGCTCTCGTAGTAAAAAAAAAAATACATATCAACCAATAAAAAATAATCGTATGAGTGACTTTTAAAACAACTAAAATAAAATAAAATGTTTTGAATAACATGTTGTATCTTGAATATGTTGTAAAAAATTTTATACGACAACAAAGTATATAAATTAAATCCCTTTTGGTAATGTACATCATGTGAGTAATCTTACATCTCCGGTGCCTATAGGATGGTAACTAAGGAACAAATACCGATAGCAAGCAATAGCTAGGTTTGTGGTATGAAGCATCTCTCAATAATATTTTAAAACATTAATGTGTAAAATTTGTCAAAATTGGAACAAGTTGAAGACTTGAAGTAATTCATATGCTAGTGATTAAATCTGCTTTGTTTGATAGAGAAAATCTCAAGAATGCTCATGTGTATGCATGAATGAAAAAATTTATAAACAAACTTTTTTTTGAGTATAAACAAACTTACATATATATACTATACTATTGAACTAAATATGTTAAACTTTATTCGCTGAATCTAATTCCTTGTCGATTTTTTCTTTCTCTATATTTGCAAATTTTGTATAGCTTTATAGTACAGTAGAATTATTCCATTAAAGATTTTCCTAACTCGTGATCATTCTCAATTAATTTTATTTTATTTGCCTTTAAATATATTCATAATTCCATTTATTTCTAGACCACACTACACCGCATGAATTACACATCAACTTGTTATAATTGTTTCGTAATAAAAAAAATTAACATATATTTCTATACAGAATAACTATCAATATATTCATGTGTCAAAAAAACTATAAATATATTCATATATTTTGATTTAAAAAAATAAAGTAATTTAAAAAATGGCCAAAACAATTGAGCTATCTGAAATTTGAAGTACACATTTATGTTTTATGTCAACATAAATCTTATATTTAGAGTTGACAATGTCACATGTTTATCTGAAAATTTTAGCTTTAAAAAAGTCTCGTGTTGGGTTGGCCTGAGAATAGGTGAATTGTAACACCCTTAGTAGCAAACCTTAATTCAGTAGTTAATCTTAGTCAATATCTAGGTTGACTTTCTTGCAAAATCATATCTCAAGCAATGGCGGACCTTCATGTGGACCAGGCAGGGCCGTGGCCCGCCCTGGAAAAAAAAATTATATAGGGGTGAAATTACAGAAATACCCTTACTCTAATTTTTTTCCCCAAAAAGTAGCATAACTTTACACTCCACAGCCAAACTCTCTCTCTCAACAACCAAACTCTCTCTCTCACGTCTCCATTCTCCAACGCAACCACCACAACTGAGAGGTCTTTTTCAGCAATGAAAATTATCAAGACTAGGTTGAGAAACAAGATGGAAGGTAAGTTTCTAGCTGATAGCATGACAGTTTATATTGAAAGAGAAATTAGTGAAAACATTAGTTCCGAGTCTATTATTGAAGATTTCAAGTCACTTGGAACGCGTAGAGCATTACTTTAAGGTACACAGTTTAATTTTTTGATGAACAACTTTGTGCTTAATATGATTTGCATGTTTAATTAATATATTATAATAGTTTATTTTAGCGGCCCTCCCTAGTTTTTTTTCAAGATCCTCCACTGATCTCAAGACCTTTGATTGTTTATATGGTGACATGTTATTATGTGTTTCTAGATTCGTACGCATGTTTGGAAGCATACAACAGGGTTAAAAATAAGCTAAAATAAACGAGCAAGGAAACGTATTGATTCATAACCCATCCTTTCATGAGCGTACAAAACACATAGAGATTGACTGTCACATGGTGCGTGAAAAGGTTCAGCAGAAGGTCATACATTTGCTACCAGTTCCTTCTGCTTCCCAGTTGGCTGATGTGTTTACAAAACCTCTCCATGTACCTCCTTCTCCTCTTTTGTTACCAAGTTGGGACTCTGCAACTTTCACAGACCAACTTGAGGGGGGATATTAGGATACTATTGTAAATGAACATACTTAGGGTATTATTGTAATTGTACATATCTGTTCATACCATGGTTACTGTGAATATGACTCTAGTTAGTTTGTAGTCATAAGTTAACTAGTTCAGTTTAGAGTTAGTTCATATTCAGTTATGTATCCGAGCCTCATCAACAATCTTGTATATACATTGATCATTATTCTTTGATCCAATAATAAGATGGATTATCAGTTTTCAGTCTACTCTCTGAATATCAAGAGTAATCATGATCCTATATGCATTTCTTGTGATAACTTACAATAACAATAAAACTAACATTATAATTGACATATTATGCATTTCTTGTGATAACTTACAATAACAATAAAACTAACATTATAATTGTTGCACCCCGAAAGATCCGGATTGGACCTTTCATCGTACAACGTGAAAATTTGTGAAGCCGCCATCAACATTTTTTTATTTAGGGACCAAAACATTGAAAAAGGGTCCTTTTTAAGGCGGGTGGTCCTTTGAGAACTAGAGATGTAGGTTCGGGGGTCGGTTAGGTGTGGGGAAGGTATTAGCATCCCACACCTCCTTTCTACCGAAAGGGAACCTTTAACTTGATGTGCGGTTTTGACAGAGTTGATTTGAAACAATTCGTTCTACTTCTTTTTTTATTTGAGAAAAGTGTTTTTGAAAACGGGGGGAAAGAAGAATCTTTTTATTATTTTTTAAAAGTGTGCTTGACGGGATGTGACCCGCTCCTACGTATCTCCCGGTGCGATGGAGAATTCAAAGCTTACGTAGTTCTCCTTAGTCGAGAAACTTTGGTGGTGTTTTTTATTGTAGGGGTTTTCGGTCCTAGACCGTACAGTCCACTAGACCTAGAACAAAGACAACCCCGCCTGTACAGACGACGTGCCCCCTACTTATTGAAAATGTTTTTTTGATTAAGGAAGAAAAAGATTTGTCGTGAGGTTGATTACTTTTATTTGAGCAAGTATCTTAGGCTCGCACGAACTGTACAGCTCGCTAACCCTAAGACGCTAACCGATCCCGGATGTACATCCGATTTGGTTCCTTACTCATTTTTTGAAATAGGGTTCAAGTTGTTAATTACTTGTTTTAATTCTCATAAGTATCCCAAGATGTTTGAGATGTACAGCTCCGATCTTAGGACGCTAGACAACACCGGCCGTACGTCCGACTTGCCTCCTTATGAGTTTTCAAAAAGGTTTATTGTTGATCTTAGAAAGAATTTGATTGTCTTATGAAAACAATTTGAGAAAAGATTGAGTTTGGAAAAAAAGCTTAGAAAATGATTGATTTGAAGAAAGGAGAAGGGAGTTTGAGGGTGACATTGGTCACAAAAGGTTTGTTGGGATGGCGTGGCATCCAAAAGGAAAAGAAAGTAGAACATTCAATCAATTTCCAAGTCAAGAACCAAAGTGCAACATTTAACAAATTGCAAGCAAAGCAATCAACAATGTAAGCATAAGCATAAACATTACCAATTACAACATTTGAGCACAAGAATGACACTTAGTCATCAACATCTAATGGCATGCATATGTAAGATCAACAATAGGCACACAAAGAGATCATACAAAAGTTCAATTCAATTAGGTGTCAACACAAGATAAAGCACAAGGTTGAATCCCTTTTGGTAATCCTTGACGCTTGAGACAATGCACAAGTGCATAAGTGTCTAGTCCTTTTACCAAATCATCAACATTAAAGCATAACATTGACCTAGAAAGAACATCACATTTGCAAGACCAAAAGTGACCAAAAGAGGGCATTAACAAGTCATTTTTATAACCAAAATTGATTAATCAAGTTAGAAACTAGCATTTGCATTTTCAAGCAAGAATTGCACAAAGAAAATTGAATCATCTTAGGCAATCCTCATCACTTAAAATGAAATGCCTAAGGCACAAGTGAGAGTCCTCTTGCCAATCATCAACATAGAATAATTTTGCAAACAAGTTACTAACAAGCAAACCAAAGTTTACAATCAAAGCACAAGGTTGTGTTGAATCATCTTAGGCAATCCTCAACACTTAAAGTGAAGTGCACAAAGGCACAAGTGTGAGTCCTCTTGCCAATCATCAACATAGAGTAATTTTGCAAGCAAAGTACATAACAACCAAACCAAAACAACTTGAGAAATCATTTTACCCAATATTGCAAACCCATTTCACAAGAAAATTAACAAACCCTAATTCTAATCATGATTTGCGAAGCATCACATCATTTTATTCAACAAAATGCAAAATCATAGTAAAAACAACATAAATCACAATTTATTCAACAAAATGCAAGATCATAGTAAAAACAACATAAATCACAATTTATTCAACAAAAATGCAAGATCATAGTAAAAACAACATAAATCACAATTTATTCAAGGGTGAGAAGCAATCTCAAACACCCAAGCCTCCCTAAGTGCTTGTCAAAATGTTTGAGACACCTCTCACCAACAACAATCAACAAATCAACAATATAACAACACTAAAATGCATGAATATGGTAGGATGCAAAATTAGAAACATGATATCTACATTTTGATGCAAAAAAAAATTGAAGATGATGCTAGGTTTTAAGAAGTTTACCTCAAATCCAAGCTAAGGAATGACTAATATGAAGAACAAGACCACAAATCAACTTGAATCTTCACCAAACTTCAATGAAACCCACGAAATACTTGCTTAAAAATGTCCTTTGATGATGCAAGCTTGAATTAAATTAGGAGAGAAGGAAGATATATGAAGTAGGAATGGAAATGAGGTGAGAAAATGGAAGTGAAATGAAGAAAAATGGAGGAGGGAATGGAGAGGAAATTCGGCCAAGGGAGGAGAGGAGAGGAGAGGTTTGTGTGCTAGGGTTTTGTGAATGAATTGTGAGGCCAAAAGTTCTTTTTGAGGTGAGGTTTCTAAGGTATATATAGAGAGCAACTAGGTTTAAGGGTATTTAGGACATTGTGCTTTTGCAAACCATTGAGATTTGAGCTAGAATTTGAATCAAAGGCCAAGATTGCAATGCACATGGATTAGGGACAAGGAGAAAACACAAATGAGTGAGGAATAGCTGGTCATACACAAAAATTATGAGTTTTTGTTGCACAAAAATTGTTGAGGGCACCTAGGTCATTCTACACAAAGTTGTAGCCTAGGATTTGATCTAGAATTTTAATCAATGGCTAGGAATACAACTCACATGGATCAAGGGCATGAGGAAACACAAAATGAGGTGAAAATGAGCTGGAAAATTCAGAGCAAAGAGGCCTTGGTGCCCAAGTTTTGCAAGCTTGTCAAGAAAAATAGTACATTTTGTCTTATTGGGGACACTTCCTTATTTTCACCATTTTTGATTATTCTTTTCTAGATAATTCCATAAAAATCATGCCACTTTGGGCCATATCCTAGGAATCAATGATTGGGCCCAAAATTCCATGATATCACCCTTCCCAAAATTGATTTGAGACCTCACCTTGATGGAAATTCCCATTTTGCCCTTTTGCTTAAAATTTGAATTTTATGCCAAAAATCATGCATGCATGCGCACAAAAATTCATAACCCAAATCATCTAGATCCAAATAAATTCCTCTGAGATTGAACAATGATTTTTGGTGAGAAATTGCTTAATTTTGGAAATGACCAAAATACCCTTTTGCCCTAAAAAAATTGTTTTTTACAACAAATGCATTTCCACTCTAACAATGAATTTAAAAGCCCTAGAATGACTTTTAAAAACCCAAAAATGCATGCACAATGCTCTTCACTCTTCAAAATAAAACCACACTTCTCAATTTATTTATTTTTTTGTTGAGAATTAGGGTTTTGACCTAGGCGGACAAAATTAGGGTATGACAGCTGCCCCTCTTTATTTGGATTTTAACAAGGAATATGAATTGGCCGAAACATATTCCGAGGCAAAATAGAAATAAAGAATTCAGAAATTATACCAATTTTGTCTACTTAGAGAAACCAGAATTTTCCTTTTTCTTTTTTTCTCTTTTTTTGTTCCTTTTTGAAATATCATACAAATGCGATGAAAAGATTTTTTTTTTCTTTTTTTCTTTTTGGAATCAATTGGTGCCAACCCTCAATAAGCCAGCGAAAGCATTAAAGAAAGCAAAAAAACAAAAAACAAAAAAGGGGTGCCGGCCCTCATTAAGCCGGCGAAGGAGGCTGCCTAAAGCCTTTTAACGAATCGCGAACGATCCGAGTTTGCACTTGGGCCTGGGGAGCACGTGGGCTCAAAGGGGTGGTCTTTCGAGCGACCGGGGGAGGGTACTATATCAAGTCTAGATCTCGATATTTCCCTAGGACTGCGCCATGTTTTAGGCCAACACAGCTATCCTTTTCGACTGGACCTATTGAGGTCAGGGGGACTTACTCGCAGCTCGAATACGAAGTGAAGTCAATCTTCTGGGGGACACGTGGGTCCAAAGGGGATTTGAAAATCCAATTGGTTTTCTTCAGTTGGTCAATGCTGCCGCACCGATCCAGGGTACCTGCATACGTTGGTTGATGCAAGGAATGGTGCATGAATGCAAGTTTTTTTCTTACCTTAGTGGTGATCGAACGAACACGAGTTTCGTAGGATCGACCATCGGCGACTTGAGCTGTTACTAGCAGATAGCAACTTATTTGGATGCAGAAAAATTTAGCAAAGACATGGATATTCATGAAATGCTCTTTATTCTTTTTTCAATGAATGCACAAGAGGTGGATATGCAAATGTAATGCAAATGTATGTTATGCAAAGGCAGGTTATCCGAATGCACGTGATGCAATGAATGTTTTTAATTTTCTTTTAGCATAGGGACTTTAGGATTCTTGAGTGATCAATTCAAGCATCCTATCGTGACGACTATGACTATTTATTAAGAATGCCTCTTTTTGTTTTGAAAACTGATTTGATGTTTGATGTGATGATGATAAATGCTATGGAATGTCTGTGTTCTTTTGCTTTTATTGTGATGAATGTGGATGATGCGAATGTAATGCTTTGAATAACATGAAATGCCTACATGCATGAGGAGGATGAATGATTGGAGTATTTAAACATTTTTGTAAACATTTTTATGATGATGAGACGCGAGACTTTGAATGCAAGGAATTGAGATGGCTATGGACCATTCTTTGGAAAAACTAGATTTGATTCAAACTCTGGTGTTCTCAAGGTTTTTATTAACAAGCTCACTTATTTTCCTTTCCATTTCCATGATGACTGAACTTTAAACACCACATGATCAATTTGTATTCTCTCTCTCTGAAGCATTGACTAGTAAGTATGCATAAGAGTGCAGATGTGGACGAGTGAGTCAGTTAACTTGGGATTGGTTTAGGACAGTGAGTTGAGAGACTGCCCCGGCAGGAATTTATGGATGTGAATGACTTTAGGGAGAACTCTGCTCATTTGAGCGGGAGTGAACAGTTATGGAAATGCCCCACTTTAGAATGACAATTTCAAATGGGTTCTTTGAGTGGGTTTGTGAAAGGGGATGAAGTTATGGTACTGGTTATGAACTGAGGGTGGTATATGAATGGGATGGACAATGAACAAACTTTTCCAAGACCAGGGTGGGTGGGTGGTGAAGAGAATGCCCCAACTTTTGGATCTGAGTGGTGTTCTCAGTGCAAATCTTTGGTTCACTATGAATGTCTTGACTTTTGGCATGAAAGAAGCCTCACTTGGTGATCACTAAACCTTGTTTTAATCTTTGGTGCAAATCTTTTCCTTTGGGCCTGAGACATGAGGACCATCTAGGGTAATAGCAATGCCAGAGCCGCGCATAAGTTTGCTTGCCATTTGAAGTGATTGTGCCCGCGTTTGTTTTTTTGCCAATTCATTTATTTGAGGGATCCCCTCTTTTCTGTGATTTTCAGAAATTTCGCAATGATTGTAATGCTTTTTGACTCATGCACAGGTTTCACAATTCAGTATCATCAATCATAAAAACATTTATTTTAAAACAAAGAGACAGAATAAGTGAAGATAAAAGACACGAAAAGCAAACACATGGAAGAAAAAGTTGAATTCTTATTGTTATGGAAACTGGACGTGCAGAAGGTCACGCCAATTGAAAGTACATTGAAAAATTTTTAAAAATGGAAAAATACAAGAAAAAGGGGAAGCAGATCTTGTGTTTTTTCTTTTGAAGTAACGATGCCAATCGTCCATACTCATGATCTTGATCACCCCTTTATCCAAACTTTTGGGAGTGCTGATTGCCTTTTTCATTTCAAGTCCAAGTTTTCTGACCCTAATTTTTGCCTGGATCGCCCTTTGCGGGTTTTCAATCCACCGGGTCGCTCTGGTTTTGCCTAGGCCGCCCTTTGCGGGTTTTCAACCTAGCGAGCTGATTCTTACTTGGCTCATCTTTCTCTTTTTTCATTTATTTCTTTAGGCATACTCTTTTCTGACTGCATCTGAATTTACTGGAAACTGGGGTTTTCTTTTCTTGCATCCCATTTTGCGAGAATTAAAGGCCCCTCCGGAGAATAAGTTCTTCGTCTTCATGATACTGGGTTCATCTCCATGGGAATCCCTTCGGAGGTTCATGATCTTTTTGAGCATTGAGTCTTCTTTGAAATTGTTGAAGATGAGCTTTCTTCGGTTTGAACTTTCTCTTATTCTTCTTCTGACATAAGACAAATGTACTTTGGTTTGATAAGGCTCAATGAAAGTATTACTTCCATCATATGGGGTTTGCCCCTGTTAGAGTGTAAAACGAAGCCTGATTTCCATGAAGGGCATCATCGTCCTTGATATCCTTTGTTGATTGTCTCTAACTGCCCCATTTTTAGGGTGGCGTAGGGAGGGATCATGATGCTTGACCTGGAGTCTTCATACTGTCATTTGTGACTACCTTAGCTTGGAAAGCTGCGCAACAGACCGAACTTTGGTAATTACAGACTTTGTTATAAAGGCAAGTGTCTTATGTCAGAAGGGTGATTTACACAAACTTGTTGATTCATTGCTCTTTATCATGGCGTCAATCCTCTCCTTTGCTCAAATTGATCATGTCTCTTGATTCCTCATGAGGACGGACCACTTTGTTCTCTTATTTTTGCACAACAGCTTGATTGCAAATCTGATGGTGGAGTCTGAGGAATGACTGAGGGTTTGTGGAGGGCGGGATGACGAGGTCGAGGTAGTGTTTGCGGTTTTATGAAAGGAGAGATGTATAGGAATGATGAAGTGTTTGAAGGTTTATGGAAGAAAGGGTGGTCATACACAACAAGGTGTAGGAAGGTTCATTGAGACAAGGATCTCTTACGCTTTATGGCCAAATGTATCAGCTCACAACTTATATTTCTTTCGTCTCTTTTTCCCTTGTTTTTTCATTTTTGGGATTTTCATTTTTTGAATCTGTTCTTTTTTGTTTCATTTTTTCTGATTTTTTTCTTTTTTGCTTTTGAGTTGAGTGAGCTGATAAAAGTGATACACTATTTTTGGATATTTGAAGTGATCCTTGTCTGGGGTGATTGGAGAGATAATGGCAATGAAACCCCTGCAGCGGTTGGAGGATGCTTGATTGGGTTCTGGTATTAACTGGGGTGACAGGAGGTTCAGAGGGAGGAGCAAATGAGATGGGTTGATTTTGTAGAAGGGCCACTGGTAGTGAGGAAGGTGGCGATGGCAGGCATTTGGTTATGAATTTTTTTTGTGATGGGGTACTTGTAATGGGAAATGGGAAAGTTGGTTGATCTGAGGTAGGAAAAGGGTTTGGTCGCGAAAGAGGTTCGCTTGTAACATTTGTTTGGTTTCCTCAGCATTGCTCCACTTTGCTTGAACTTGTGCTTTGACTTCATTGCCCAACCTAGTTGTGGCATCATGAATTTCTACAGCCTTAGCCAATTCTTCACTTATTAACTCCGAAGAAACATCCCAGTTGTCTTCAGCCTCTCTCTCAGTTTGGTTAATTGGGTAATCAGAGTCACAATATGAACCATTGGCGTCGTTGTTTTCAAAGATTATTTTCATTTATTATTATTTTTGATCCGCGTTGGGAGGAATTGAAAGGCAAATAACAGACACATGACAAAATGAAAGAAAGAAATTTTATTGAGGAATTCAAAATAACATTTTATTGATGATGATACTAAAAGGAAACATGTGTGCCCTTATCGAAATATCCTAAGGCCTTGGGCAGAGCCAAAGGATTGCATTACAGAAAATTGTTTTGAACTGAAAAACTACATGAAAATCAACAATCACTCATAAATGCTATGAAATGCATGACAAAGACACAAATGTTTTGATGATGCCGCTTTCACCACTTCAACCCTCTTCAACAACTGCTATCCTTGCTTAATAGTCCACAGACCCTGAGAACTTGATCCTTCCCCCTTTCTCAAAAGTTAACTGCTTGGAATCAATGAAGCCCTGAACCAAACTTTTCAAAAGATAGCAATTTTCAGCAGAATGCCCAATTGCCCCAGCATGGAGCTCGCAAGTGGCTTCTGGATTGTACCCGCTTGGGAACGGAGGTTGAACTGATCTCATCTTGCGAGGAGTGATCCATCCATGACTGATTAGATAGCTGCATAGGTCGGCGTATGACACGGGGATGGGGCGGGATCAAACTTGGATGGAGAATGATGATAAGGGAAGGAAACTGACAGACTCAAACAAGAGAAACTGCACATGGCATGCACGCCCACTAGAAGAATGCTTCGTAGAGAGTTAACATTGGTTAAAACATGATGGAAATTTTTTTTTGATGAACTGTTTCAGTCTTTTATCATGGAATGGATGAGATGCAATGCCTTTTTTGAAGAAAATGCAAATGAACTGTTGATTTGAAAAACTGAGTGCCTTGGAACATCTTGAGTTTGCAAATAAGTAAGGGTAAACTTTTTCAACAGATTATTTTGCAAAAGCGTCTCGTCTCTCATCACAACTTTTTTATTTGGTTTATGCAATGTATGAATGAACAAATCATGATAAGCAAATGCATGAAAAATGACCACTTGAAAAGTGTAATTATTCTAAAGGAGATTTTTTTGTTTGTTTTTGATGCAAGATGAAATACGAAACTCCAATGCATTTTTGGATGATGCAAGATGCAAGAATGATATTTTCTCAAAATGATTTTTATTCTTTAGAGGCACGGCAAGATCTGAAATACCAATGCCCCTTTTTGCGAAAATGATGACGTGAGGCAACCAATTGTCGTTACTCTGAGTAACTTGCATGAAACATTGAGTGGATCCTGACTCAATACTTCACGCAATATACTGAAATGCTTCAACATTTGGTTGACTCCACTTATTCACTTTATTTGAAAACAAACTGCGCCTGATTGGGTCAAAGTGCCCCGATATCGTAGAGTATCATCTCAAATTTGTAGTGCACAAACAAATTTGAGATATTACCCTTCATCATTCAAAGATGCACTTCTACCCATGGAACGATTGCATAAGGAGTTTCTCTTATTTCATTTCGTTTTTTTTTTTGGAAAATGATTTTAAAAATGATTTGAAGATGCAAGTGATTTATTGAAATTTTTTTTTTTTTTAGAAAAAGGTGCTTTATTTGGGGAAAAAGGTTTTTAGAAAAAGGTGCTTTATTTGGGGAAAAAGGTTTTTAGAAAAATGTGCTTGACGGGTATGACCCGCTCCTACGTATCCCCATTGTGATGAGGAATCAAAGCTACGTAGTTCTTCTTCGTCTTTTTTCTGAAATAATGCTTATGAGGTTAATGAAATGATGCATAAATGCTACATTGGCTCGACGCCCACATTATTTGATGAAGGTTTTTGTACATGATTATGGATGACTGAAATGCTTATGCTATGCAGATGATAATTGTTTTTTCGTTTTCATTTTTCTTATGCAATGAAATGAAATGCATGATACTCGCAATTATTTTTAAAATGCACGAGAGACGTGATTTTTATTAAATGAAACTATATGCAAAATGAGAGGTTCACATATTTATATGCAAGGGAAAATAACAATGCACGAGAGATGTTTCTAAAAAATGTTTTTTTTTATATGCGAGAAAGTGCATGATACTCGCAATTTTTAATGCATGAAAAATCATGATCTTCACTGGATGAAGATGTATGCAAAAGGAAATGAGTAAAAAATTACTTACAATGCAAAGGCTTTCAAAAGCCGGAAATTCACACATTTTTTTTTGATAATAATTTTTTTTCGGTTTATTTGCAAAAATATTTTATTTAGCATGGATGCAGGGGTATGAAGCTCCTTTGTGTCCTACCAAGGTTTCTTAGAGACAGGATCTATGGCTATTTCTACGGGTACACACTTCAAGGTTAGCACTAAAAGAAGGACCCTAAATAAGGTTCCTAGAGCCAACGACCTCATCTGAGACCACCGATCACAGGGCCGTACGTCCAAGTGATGGTATCATCAAACAAAGCCAAACTCTAGGTGAAGTCTTCGCAACCACCCAACAAGACGTACGTCCAGTGAGCAGCCACTAATGACTTCGTTCTAGCCTAAGATATGCTCTAGCCCGGGTATAGGGCTGTCTCACCAAGAAATATAAGGGTAAATAGAGTGCAACGTGTGTGTAGGAGCACAACTACAAACATACCCCCCCACCTGCAAAGAAAATCCAGAAACAGTCCATACAAAGAGTCGTCTACCCTAGGGTTTTACAAGCATATATCATTTCAATACAAACAAGTAAACTAACCTAGGGTTCCAACAACAATCATATGCACTGCTTACCTCAAGAAAGGGAGCCAAGAAGAGGGGTCATAATAGAATCGGGGGAATGCATGAACTTACCTTGAAGAAAGGGAGCAAAGAAGAAGGGATCATAGTAGAATTGGGGGAATGATGCATGAGCTTACCTTGAAGAAAGGGAGCAAAGAAGAAGGGGACATGGGGATTGGAGAAATGCATGATCATATTAAGCATATAAACAAAAGAAGATGAAAGGAGAAGAAGGAACAAGAAGCGAACATAGAAGAAGAAGAGTCAAATGCACAAGAATGCAACATAACAACACGAGAATGCAAGAGAACATTCAAACATCAGAAAGAGAGAAGAAAAAGAAGGAGAAGAAAAGAGAGAAATAGAACAATCACATTCAAATCAAACAATTAAACCGCACATCAAGTTAATTAGGCCTGACCCTCGTTTTAAAAGGAAAGTCCCCAGTGGAGTCGCCAGCTGTTGCACCCCGAAAGATCCGGATTGGACCTTTCATCGTACAACGTGAAAATTTGTGAAGCCGCCATCAACATTTTTTATTTAGGGACCAAAACATTGAAAAAGGGTCCTTTTTAAGGCGGGTGGTCCTTTGAGAACTAGAGATGTAGGTTCGGGGGTCGGTTAGGTGTGGGGAAGGTATTAGCATCCCACACCTCCTTTCTACCGAAAGGGAACCTTTAACTTGATGTGCGGTTTTGACAGAGTTGATTTGAAACAATTCGTTCTACTTCTTTTTTTATTTGAGAAAAGTGTTTTTGAAAACGGGGGGAAAGAAGAATCTTTTTATTATTTTTTAAAAGTGTGCTTGACGGGATGTGACCCGCTCCTACGTATCTCCCGGTGCGATGGAGAATTCAAAGCTTACGTAGTTCTCCTTAGTCGAGAAACTTTGGTGGTGTTTTTTATTGTAGGGGTTTTCGGTCCTAGACCGTACAGTCCACTAGACCTAGAACAAAGACAACCCCGCCTGTACAGACGACGTGCCCCCTACTTATTGAAAATGTTTTTTTGATTAAGGAAGAAAAAGATTTGTCGTGAGGTTGATTACTTTTATTTGAGCAAGTATCTTAGGCTCGCACGAACTGTACAGCTCGCTAACCCTAAGACGCTAACCGATCCCGGATGTACATCCGATTTGGTTCCTTACTCATTTTTTGAAATAGGGTTCAAGTTGTTAATTACTTGTTTTAATTCTCATAAGTATCCCAAGATGTTTGAGCTGTACAGCTCCGATCTTAGGACGCTAGACAACACCGGCCGTACGTCCGACTTGCCTCCTTATGAGTTTTCAAAAAGGTTTATTGTTGATCTTAGAAAGAATTTGATTGTCTTATGAAAACAATTTGAGAAAAGATTGAGTTTGGAAAAAAGCTTAGAAAATGATTGATTTGAAGAAAGGAGAAGGGAGTTTGAGGGTGACATTGGTCACAAAAGGTTTGTTGGGATGGCGTGGCATCCAAAAGGAAAAGAAAGTAGAACATTCAATCAATTTCCAAGTCAAGAACCAAAGTGCAACATTTAACAAATTGCAAGCAAAGCAATCAACAATGTAAGCATAAGCATAAACATTACCAATTACAACATTTGAGCACAAGAATGACACTTAGTCATCAACATCTAATGGCATGCATATGTAAGATCAACAATAGGCACACAAAGAGATCATACAAAAGTTCAATTCAATTAGGTGTCAACACAAGATAAAGCACAAGGTTGAATCCCTTTTGGTAATCCTTGACGCTTGAGACAATGCACAAGTGCATAAGTGTCTAGTCCTTTTACCAAATCATCAACATTAAAGCATAACATTGACCTAGAAAGAACATCACATTTGCAAGACCAAAAGTGACCAAAAGAGGGCATTAACAAGTCATTTTTATAACCAAAATTGATTAATCAAGTTAGAAACTAGCATTTGCATTTTCAAGCAAGAATTGCACAAAGAAAATTGAATCATCTTAGGCAATCCTCATCACTTAAAATGAAATGCCTAAGGCACAAGTGAGAGTCCTCTTGCCAATCATCAACATAGAATAATTTTGCAAACAAGTTACTAACAAGCAAACCAAAGTTTACAATCAAAGCACAAGGTTGTGTTGAATCATCTTAGGCAATCCTCAACACTTAAAGTGAAGTGCACAAAGGCACAAGTGTGAGTCCTCTTGCCAATCATCAACATAGAGTAATTTTGCAAGCAAAGTACATAACAACCAAACCAAAACAACTTGAGAAATCATTTTACCCAATATTGCAAACCCATTTCACAAGAAAATTAACAAACCCTAATTCTAATCATGATTTGCGAAGCATCACATCATTTTATTCAACAAAATGCAAAATCATAGTAAAAACAACATAAATCACAATTTATTCAACAAAATGCAAGATCATAGTAAAAACAACATAAATCACAATTTATTCAACAAAAATGCAAGATCATAGTAAAAACAACATAAATCACAATTTATTCAAGGGTGAGAAGCAATCTCAAACACCCAAGCCTCCCTAAGTGCTTGTCAAAATGTTTGAGACACCTCTCACCAACAACAATCAACAAATCAACAATATAACAACACTAAAATGCATGAATATGGTAGGATGCAAAATTAGAAACATGATATCTACATTTTGATGCAAAAAAAATTGAAGATGATGCTAGGTTTTAAGAAGTTTACCTCAAATCCAAGCTAAGGAATGACTAATATGAAGAACAAGACCACAAATCAACTTGAATCTTCACCAAACTTCAATGAAACCCACGAAATACTTGCTTAAAAATGTCCTTTGATGATGCAAGCTTGAATTAAATTAGGAGAGAAGGAAGATATATGAAGTAGGAATGGAAATGAGGTGAGAAAATGGAAGTGAAATGAAGAAAAATGGAGGAGGGAATGGAGAGGAAATTCGGCCAAGGGAGGAGAGGAGAGGAGAGGTTTGTGTGCTAGGGTTTTGTGAATGAATTGTGAGGCCAAAAGTTCTTTTTGAGGTGAGGTTTCTAAGGTATATATAGAGAGCAACTAGGTTTAAGGGTATTTAGGACATTGTGCTTTTGCAAACCATTGAGATTTGAGCTAGAATTTGAATCAAAGGCCAAGATTGCAATGCACATGGATTAGGGACAAGGAGAAAACACAAATGAGTGAGGAATAGCTGGTCATACACAAAAATTATGAGTTTTTGTTGCACAAAAATTGTTGAGGGCACCTAGGTCATTCTACACAAAGTTGTAGCCTAGGATTTGATCTAGAATTTTAATCAATGGCTAGGAATACAACTCACATGGATCAAGGGCATGAGGAAACACAAAATGAGGTGAAAATGAGCTGGAAAATTCGGAGCAAAGAGGCCTTGGTGCCCAAGTTTTGCAAGCTTGTCAAGAAAAATAGTACATTTTGTCTTATTGGGGACACTTCCTTATTTTCACCATTTTTGATTATTCTTTTCTAGATAATTCCATAAAAATCATGCCACTTTGGGCCATATCCTAGGAATCAATGATTGGGCCCAAAATTCCATGATATCACCCTTCCCAAAATTGATTTGAGACCTCACCTTGATGGAAATTCCCATTTTGCCCTTTTGCTTAAAATTTGAATTTTATGCCAAAAATCATGCATGCATGCGCACAAAAATTCATAACCCAAATCATCTAGATCCAAATAAATTCCTCTGAGATTGAACAATGATTTTTGGTGAGAAATTGCTTAATTTTGGAAATGACCAAAATACCCTTTTGCCCTAAAAACATTGTTTTTTACAACAAATGCATTTCCACTCTAACAATGAATTTAAAAGCCCTAGAATGACTTTTAAAAACCCAAAAATGCATGCACAATGCTCTTCACTCTTCAAAATAAAACCACACTTCTCAATTTATTTATTTTTTTGTTGAGAATTAGGGTTTTGACCTAGGCGGACAAAATTAGGGTATGACAATAATTGACATATTTTTTTAGAATAAGAAGGATTTTGATAAACCTACAAGTCGTTAATATAATAACATTTGGCTTAAAAGCAAAAATGTTGTTCTGTAGGAACTCCATCTTTAGGACCACGTGATCAACTCATCAAACTAGTTTCGGAAGCCATCACAATGGTCCAGATGTAAATCTAATGATGTTGGCAGGTGTGACTGTTTCTGTATCTTTTTATGTGTAGATGAGGGAACCGATCTTCTAATGTGAAAGGTATGGCCTATCTATTCTCAAACAACAAATGGGTAAACCAATCAATAAAGATTTTCCACTAAGAGAGATGGTTAGAAACCTTGGGAGAGAGAGAGACCTTTAGCGAGGAAGAGAGATGATGAGAATGAGCGAAACACTCTGAGAGCACTAGGAACATCAAGAGAGGGAGAAGACGAGGGTAGGCATATGGTTGATTCAGGTTGGTAGGAAGTCAAGAGACGAAGGACTGAGTAAGCGCAGAGTCAAACGGACGTGGCCAGGAACTATCAGTATTACAAGAAGGAGGCGAAGAGGACAACCTATTTCTTTACATACTTTCCAGAAAATTTCCAAGCAAAGCATATGCTTAAAGCTTTTCTCAAATATGGAGAGTTTGAGGAAGTGGTTATTTCGGCAAAGAGAGACAGAAGAGGGAAACGTTTCGGTTTTGCCAGAGCTGTGGAAATTTTTGACCTTAGGACTTTCGCTACTAAACTGGACAATATTATCATTGGTAGTGAGAAGATTTTGGTGAACCTCCCCTGGTTTGATCGTCATAGCAAAGAGTAGAATAAATCTCTGGATATCAACAGGAAGCCAAACAGTCGTCAGTATGCTTCTGTGAGTAAGCCTGATCCTAACCTAAAACGACCGCACAACCCAATCATAATCCCCTTTTCATAGAAAATGCTAACCTCTATACTACCAATGGCCTCAAAAATCATCCTGAACCTTCCATCCCCAAAAAAACGTGTACCCCTCATAACCAACCCATTAGGCAGCATCTTGACCAGAGAAATGTAGACTTCATCCCCCCACCTAAACCAAAACGGCCTTGGGCTCACAGAACTTTTGATGTTGATGAATCTATTGTTCGGAAGTACAATAGTGCATACGTCAGGGTGGTGAATAGACTGGGCCTGGCATATAGAATTCAAGAAGAGTTTGTGCAACAAGGGTATTTTTCAGTGAGAGCTACTGCAATGGGAGCCAATTTAGTTCTTCTTGAAAGCTTAGAAGATGGAGAGATGGAAGCATTGATTGAGGATGCACAAGATTGGCTTGCTACATGGTTTTCAGATATTAGAAAATGGAGTCCAGGGGAGGTTGATGATGAATGCTTAACATGGTTAAAGTGCTACGGTATACCGGTACATGCTTGGAATGAGGAATTCTTCAAATTCATTGTATCATGTACTGGAGAATATGTGACTTTAGGTGAGAATACAGAAAAAAGAAAATCAATGGATGCGGCAAGGATTCTAATAAGGAGAAAGAGATATGATGTTATTAATTTTGTTGAAAAGTTTGAGATAAATGGAGAGTTGTTTGTTATAAAAGTAGTAGAGGATTGGTTTGCACCACAATGGTTCTCGTGTAATCAGCCAAAGGTTAGCCCATCAGTCCCAAGCAGTGATACAGAAAGTAGTGATGAAGATTTGGGTGTTACAGATGATGATCAGTTTGAACAGCTCAACGGTGATGAGGAGCCGGTTACGCCGCAAACCGGAGAGACCGTCGGAGAAGAAGGTTTTCCGGTGGAAGATGAAAAGGCTGACAGTTTGAAAACCAAAACAATGATGAATAATCTTGGAAAACAAAAGGCGGCGCTACAGGAGCATGCATATGGTATTGTTGAGATTCTCAAGGAAAAGGCAATGATGGGAAACCTTGATCCTAGTGAAGGGTGTGCAACGGGTTCAAACATTGTACTGATCACGTGTGTTAATGGTTTAAAGGAGAGGGTTAAATTTTTGAATTGTAAAACAGTGGAAGTCAATATGGCAGATGGTAAAATAAGTTACTATCCTTCAGTCTCCTCTCACCTTACTAGCCCAACTTTGCCCCTTAGCCCAATCTTGGAGCCCAACGAGAATTCTCTCTCATTGGTTCCTGATTCCCCCACTTCTATTGACCCAACTCCTCTCCGTCAAGGCCCTATTGACCCACTCACCATTGCTAACCCAACCCACTCCTCATCCCCTAACTCCACTCTCCACCCCTCCTTCCCTTTTGAGCCTACCGACAACCTGTTTCCACTCTCCACCCCCCTCCACCAGTTGCGGCGCTGCCTTCTCATCCCTCTTCGTCCGTTGGGGCTCTTCAAGATGTTGGTGTCGCTGAGAACCTTCCAAAGCTGCCGTTAGTGGTGGACCTCCCACCCCTTCCATGTGTGTCACCTTCAAATATTGAATCACAACCTATTTTTATTCTGAGTCAAGATAGTGAAAGCTCTCTGGAGACAGATTCATTTAGCAATAATGGAGATGGAAATAATTCCAATTTGGTAGTGGAGAATGATAAATCCATTTGGTCAGATAAGTCATTGTCTAAAGTAGAGAAAGTATGGAATATGGCAAAAGAAATTGGTGTCTCTAGATCAGGGTTAGATGAATTTTATATTCACAAGATCAAGGAGATGGAGGATAGGGACAAAGCATACAACTGTCAGAAGGAGACACTTCCCGGTGATAAATGAAGCTATTCACTTTAAACTTGAGGGGGATTGGCAGTATTACCAAGCAAAAGCGAGTGAGGCGCTTAATTCAGAAGGAGAGATTTGATGTATGTTTTTTCCAAGAAACAAAAAGAAGTAATATTGATTTGGCGGTTGTGTTGCGCCCGAAAAATCCGGTTTGGGACTTCTCGTTTTGCAACGTGAAAAATAGTAGAGCCGCCACCAATATTTATTTGGGAAAACATCGGAAAAACCCTTTTTTTTTTGGAAAAGCGAGTGGTCTTTCGAAATCAGAGATGTAGGTTCGGGGGTCGGTTACGCATGGGGAAGGTATTAGCATCCCATACGTCCTTTCTACTGAAAGGGAACCATTAACTCGATGTGTGGTTTGACAAAGGTTTGAGTTGAAAGCGATTTGTTCTACTTCTTTTCTTTTCTTTTTATTTGAAAAATCGTTTTATTGAAAACGGAAGACAGGAATATTTTTGTTATCTTTGAAAAGTGGAAACAAAACAAAGATTTTTTAAAAGGGTGCTTGACGGGACGGACCCGCTCCTACGTACCCTCACTGGGTTGAGGGATCAAAGCTACGTAGTTCTCGGCTTTTGCGTCTGAAAACGGCTTAAGAGTTTTTCGCAATTGGGTGAGCGTTTGTGAAGACCGAACAACAACGGTTAGAATGGCCTCACTACTAACTCTTTTTTTGAAAATAAAATCATCATTAGCGATCTAAACGGCAACAGCGCGAGTGATCATCAATGACAATTTGTTTTATTTAATGGAGGAAGAAAATGTTTTCGCAAAGCAAGGAGCGTTTGAAAATGAGTTTAGAAAATGGGTTTTGGAAAACAAGTAGAACATTATTCAATCAATTCCAAGTCCATAACCAAATGCAACAATGAATGAACAAGATCCAAACATACTCACCAATCAAGCAATCATAAACATGTTGATTATTAACCAAGATTAAACATGCCAATATAATCAAGAGATCCAATTATTAAGGATGCAAGACAAAGTTCTCAAGACAATTGTGTGTGTGTGTGAGAATTGCTACGGGACGGGCAACAATCTCAAAGGGGTGCATATACCTTAATGACTCTATGCTACAACCGGAAAAGTAGGCTTACGTCTTCATTAAGAATACATACTAGTGGAAGGAAGGGCACACAATTAAATCAAGTCATTCAGATGGCATCAAGAACAAGTGAACACAATTGATCATAGGCATAGAGTATTCTAGGTTTAATGAATGAACATGTGAGCGATGATACATGATTAAGCAAGCATGTGAATGCATGAGCATACAAGAGAATGCATGAATAAGTATACAAGAGAATGCATGAGCATACAAGAATGCATGAGCATTTATTATGCATGGTATACAAGTATGAGTGAATGTGTGTGCAAGCATGCAAGGTGTCGCATAGATGATGCAAACAAGTGAAATGCAAAGTTTGAAAATGTTTTGAGTAAGAAGTGGTAAAAATGTTTTGGGGTTTTAAATGAGAAGTAGTAAAAGTTTAAAATGCAAATGATTGAAATGATTTGGGATTTTTTTATGCAAATTTACAAGTGGTAAAAAGTTTGAGTGAGAAGTTAATGAAATGGTAGAGTAAAAATGCATGAGGTAAATGGTAATTATTTAATGAGATGGTAAAGTAAAAAGGTAAAAGGGTAAAAACAAAATTGCACAATTGCATTTATTCACACAAGATCAAAACAACACGTTTTCAAGCACAAAATATGCACAAAAGTGGCCTAAGGCCGAAGCAATGCTAAGCACAAATCACCATCAAATTTCATGCTAAAATTCACAATTAATACATGAAACAATTCACAAGACTAAACCCTAGATCATCATGCCATGTTCTAAAGTAAGCATCAAGCATATCATGTATTTTATTCTTCACAAAATCAAAGAAGTAAAAAGGCAACAAAAACCCTAGGTTTTGAAGCAACAACCCGAGGCACCCAACACCAAAATCAAGCCAAAATTCAACTTAAAATCATGAAATGAACAAAATGAACACAAGAACCCTAAAATCCATGCTATGGCCGAAGCAAAATAGGTAGGAAAACAAGGTTTTATTTCACCAAAATCATGCAAATGAGGTAGAAATGCAATGAATGATGAGAAAACACAAGAATCTTTCCTTCAAGGCCAAGGACTCATCTCAAACACCCAAGGCTCCCAATGTCCTTGTCCAATAATGTTTGAAATGAGTCATCAAAGCTTCTTTCAAGAAGGAAAGAGGAATAGAAGAGAGATTACATGATGAAAATTAAAGAAGATGCAAGGGTTAGTGAGCTTACCTCTAGATCTAGCTAGAAAATGAAGAAGGAAAGAGAATAGAAGCAAGAACACTTGAAGAACACCACAAGAACCTCTTGAACCTTTCGCAAATGCTTGATTCTTGATGGTTTTTGATGAAACTTTGATGATTATGCAAGTTTAGAAGTAGATTTATTGAAAGGATGAAGAATAAACAAGGTTTGATGGTTGATTTTTTTGGAAGAATTTTGAAGAAAAGAATATGGGTATAGTGGCTGGTTGCTTCGAAGGAATGAGAGAAAGAGAGGAGAGATTTGGGTGCTAGGGTAAAAAAAATGAGTGTCCCCATGGTCTCCTATTTTGGGTTTTATATGAGGTGCAAAATTAAGGGTATATAGGACATTGTGCTTTTGCAAACCGTTGAGATTTGAGCTAGAATTTGAATCAAAGGCCAAGATTGCAATGCACATGGATTAGGGACAAGGAGAAAACACAAATGAGTGAGGAATAGCTGGTCATACACAAAAATTATGAGTTTTTGTTGCACAAAAATTGTTGAGGGCACCTAGGTCATTCTACACAAAGTTGTAGCCTAGGATTTGATCTAGAATTTTAATCAATGGCTAGGAATACAACTCACATGGATCAAGGGCATGAGGAAACACAAAATGAGGTGAAAATGAGCTGGAAAATTCGGAGCAAATGAGGCCTTGGTGCCCAAGTTTTGCAAGCTTGTCAAGAAAAATAGTACATTTTGTCTTATTGGGGACACTTCCTTATTTTCACCATTGTTGATTATTCTTTTCTAGATAATTCCATAAAAATCATGCCACTTTGGGCCATATCCTAGGAATCAATGATTGGGCCCAAAACTCCATGATATCACCCTTCCCAAAATTGATTTGAGACCTCACCTTGATGGAAATTCCCATTTTGCCCTTTTGCTTAAAATTTGAATTTTATGCCAAAAATCATGCATGCATGCGCACAAAAATTCATAATCCAAATCATCTAGATCCAAATAAATTCCTCTGAGATTGAACAATGATTTTTGGTGAGAAATTGCTTAATTTTGGAAATGACCAAAATACCCCTTTTGCCCAAAAAACCCTAATTTTGCTCCAAAAGGCATTCCAATCCTAAAAATGATTTTAAAAGCGCTGAAATGACTTTTAGAACCCAAAAATGCATGCTCATAGTTCTTCACATCCTTCAGAATGATGCTTCACTTCATAATTTATTTCTTTTTGTGGAAAATTAAGGTTTTGTTCCAAGCCGGACAAAATTAGGGTATGACAGCTGCCCCTCTTTATCTGGATTTTAACAAGGAATATGAATTGGCCGAAACATATTTCGAGGCAAAATAAAGATAAAGAATTCAGAAATTATACCAATTTTGTCTACCTAAAGAATCCCGAATTTTCCTTTTTCCATTTCTATTTTTTTTTGTTTTTTCTGATGCAGATGCGATGACATGATATTTTTTGTTTTTCCTATGAGCGCCAACCCTCAATAAGCTGACAGAAAGCAGAAAATAAAGAAAGCAATAAAAGGGGTACTGACTCACATTGAGCCGGCGAAGGAGGCTGCCTAAAGCCTTTTAACGAATCGCGAACGATCCGAGTTTGCACTTGGGCCTGGGAGCGCGCGGGCTCAAAAGAGGTGGTCTTTCGAGCGACCAGGGGAAGGGTACTTTATCAAGTCTAGATCTCGATATTTCCCTAGGACTG
This sequence comes from Astragalus glycyphyllos, assembly GCA_963573325.1. Lineage (NCBI taxonomy): Eukaryota > Viridiplantae > Streptophyta > Magnoliopsida > Fabales > Fabaceae > Astragalus > Astragalus glycyphyllos. The sequence continues at coordinate 84,299,533 of OY754309.1, read as the reverse complement.
CGCCATGTTTTAGACCAACACGGCTATCCTTTTCAACTGGACCTATTGAGATCAGAGGGACTTACCTGCAGCTCGAATACAAGTTGAAGTCAGTCTTTCTGGGGGACACGTGGGTCCAAAGGGGGATTCGGAAATCCAATTCATCTTCTTCAGGGTCAATGCTTTCACATCGATCCAGGGGTGCCTGCTCTGGTCGCAGGACTTTTCTTCAGGTTTCTCAGGTTGGCGGTACCTGCACATGTTAGCAGATGCAATGCATGGTGCATGGAATGAATGCATGTTATGCAAAGGCCTGTTATGCGAATGCATGCGATGCGATGATTTTGGGTGAATGATGAATGCTGGGGAATGCTTTTCTTTCAGCTTTGATTGTTTTTTTTTTCATCTTTTAATTCTTCTTTTGATCAGCTTTCTGTTTTCTGATCATTTGTTTTTTCTTCTTTTTGCCTGATCAGCTTTTTTTTTCCTCTGATCATTTGCTTTTTTGTGCTCTTCTTTTTTTAATAAAAGGCTTATTCTTTTGCTGGTTCAACCGACCCCCGACACTCCTGGCACGAGACTGAGGAACTGATTTACGGGACCCATGAGCCGAGTGCAAGTTTGCTTTATGGTTTGCCTTCTGGAATGACTTATGAGTGCAACTTTCCTTGCAAGATTAACTTTCTTTGGGAGATTGCTTATTTCCCGTGACTTTTAAGGATTTCGCAATGATTTGTAATGCTCTATGATGTATGCACATGTTTTGCAACTCAGTATTACCATCATCATAAAACGTTTATCTTGAGCAGAGAAGCAGAAAATAACAAACCGGTAGGAAAAAGTTGAGCTTTATTGATGTAGAAGCCAATCGTACAGAATGTTACGACGACTGTTCAATACATTTGAAAGTTTAAACTACAAAAAGACACAAAAAAAGAGAAAAGCTAATTTCTGACTGTCCGTCTCTGTGGAGCAGTGCCAACATCTGTGTCCTTGACCTTGATCATTCCCTCATTCAAGCCTCGGGGAAGGTTGTATGCCTTTGTTTAACTTTCCACGCCCAAGTTTTCTGACCCTAATTTTTGCCTGGATTGCCCTTTCGGGTTTTCAATCCACCGGGTCGCTCTGATTTTGCCTAGGCCGCCCTTTCGGGTTTTCAACCTAGCGAGCTGATTCTTACTTGGCTTATCTTTCTCTTTTTTCGTCTATTTCTTTCAGGCATAATACTTCTTCACTTGATCAGAATTGACCGGATTCCGGAGATCCTCGCCATCCATGTCCCCAAATATTGGATGCACCGTCAAAGATCATCCTCCACCTTTCGTTTTCTTGGGACTTCCCCTCGTCGAACAATGCCATGATGTCTTCATCAGGGAAATCATGCTGCATCGGCTGGTAGTCTGGAATGGGCTGACAAGCCAGGTACTCTGCGAGTGCACTACCCTTAACTGCCTTCTGCGTGACATACAGGATATCATATTCAGACAACTGCATCTGCCAACGGGCAATCCGTCCTGTGAGAGCTGGCTTCTCAAATATGTACTTGATCGGGTCTACTTTAGATACCAACCAAGTTGTGTGGCTCAACATATATTGCCTCAGGCGGTGAGCAGCCCATACCAGAGCACAACATGTCTTTTCAAGCGCAGAATACCGTGTCTCGCAATCTGTGAACTTCTTACTTAGATAATAGATGGCATGTTCCTTCTTTCCAGATTCGTCATGCTGCCCCAGCACGCAGCCCATGGAATTATCTAGCACCGTGAGATACAGGATGAGGGGCCTGCCCGACACAGGTGGCATCAAAACTGGCGGATTCTGGAGGTAGACTTTGATCTTCTCAAAGGCAGCTTGGCACTGATCATTCCACTTCAGTTCTTGATTCTTGTAGAGCAGCTTGAAGATTGGCTCGCAGGTGACCGTCAGCTGGAAGATGAATCGGGAGATGTAATTCAACCTTCCCAGAAAGCCACGGACTTCTTTTTCTGTTTTGGGCACCGGCATTTCAAGGATGGCTTTCACTTTGTCTGGATCCACCTCAATCCCCTTCTGACTAACAATGAAGCCTAGCAACTTCCCTGATCTCACCCCGAATGTGCACTTGGCAGGGTTCAACTTGAGCTTGTACTTCCTCAACCGATCGAAGAGTTTTTGCAAGTTGACAATGTGCTCTTTGTCAGTTTTGGATTTTGCGATCATGTCATCAACATAGACCTCAATCTCCTTATGCATCATATCGTGGAACAAGGTGACCATGGCCCTCTGGTAGGTTGCGCCAGCATTCTTCAACCCGAATGGCATGACTTTATAACAGAAAGTACCCCAGAGAGTGATGAAAGTTGTCTTTTCCATGTCTTCGGGGTCCATCTTGATCTGGTTATATCCCGAATATCCATCCATGAAGGAGAATAACGAGTGTTGTGCAGTGCTATCCACCAAGACATCAATATGTGGCAGTGGGAAGTCGTCTTTGGGACTAGCACGATTCAGATCTCGGTAGTCAACACACATTCTAACCTTCCCGTCCTTCTTGGGAACTGGGACAATATTGGCAACCCACTGTGGGTATTTGGCCACTGCTAGGAATCCTGCATCAAATTGCTTCTTTACTTCGTCTCTGATTTTGAGGGACATCTCAGGCTTCATCCTCCTCAATTTCTGCTTTACGGGCGGGCATTCAGGTTTGACCGGCAGCTTGTGTACCACAATATCAGTGTCCAACCCAGGCATATCTTGGTAGGACCACGCAAACACATCAACGTAGTCATGCAACAGCTGTACCAACTTCATGCGATCTTCGTCATTCACGGCCGTTCCCACTTTGACCTCCTTCTTGTTCTCAGCTGTACCCAAGTTAATCACTTCGGTAGATTCCCCGTGAGGCTGGATTACCCTTTCCTCTTGCTTCATTAGTCTCATGAGTTCCGGAGGAGCTTCCCAATCTTCCTCAACATCCCCCTCGGCTTGGTCGATAGGATGATCAAAGTCAGAATGCGGACTGTTGACACTACTGTTTTCAGAGACCATTACTGTGGATCTGCATTTTACCGTAGCGAAAAAGCAGAATGAAAGGCGAAACAAGCAAGCAAGCAATAATAAAGCAGAAAAAAGACTCATGCAATGAAGAGAAAATGATTTTTATTGATTGAGAAATTCAAAACAAACGTTTTTATTGATGATGATGATTCAGAAAATAAAAACATGTGTGCCCCTAGCAACTGGTCTTATGGCCTTGGGCAGAGCCACAGGATTGCATTACAGATGATTACATTGAACCAAAGGTCACAGGAAAGTCGGCAGCTTCCCAGTTCTTCAACTATTCACCGTCACAGCAGCGGCGAACCAGACTTGCACTACCCTCTTCATCTTCAGAGCCATCCTTGATGACAGCAACTTGGTTGGGATCCAGCAGACCAGCACTCACGAAGCTCTGGCTAATGTCACAAATTGGGATCCTCTGGGGCCATGGATCTTGGCCTTTGGACTTGGCCAACCATTTGCTCTTTCGTTCCTCTGCTATCTTCTTCCGTTCATCTTCACTTGGAGTGTATCCCAGTCCGCAACGATCTTTGCTCTCCTTCAGCTGGATGGGCGCCAGGATTCCCTGTCCAGATTTTCCTAGGCCAGAACCAACCTTATATCCTTGGGCTAACATGATTTTAGCAACCATTTTTTCCTCCTTGGTCCTCTCAAGCACTGCATTTGCGATCTCCCAGGACCGAAAGGCCGTTTCAAGAGATTCTTCCGCCGCTTCCACATACTTGAATTCTGATGGCCTGTTCACCAGAGTCTCTTCTTCGCCAAACACTACAACAACCTTATCATCCACCACGAACTTGACTTGCTGGTGCAGAGATGACGGAATTGCCCCTGCCATGTGGATCCAGGGTCGGCCAAGCAAGCAACTGTACGAGGATGTGATGTCCATGATCTGAAAGTTGATATAGAAAACTTCTGGGCCAATTTGGATGGGAAACTCCATCTCTCCCAATACTTCCTTTTTGGATCCATCAAAGGCTCGCACCAGAGTCGAGCTTGGCTTCATGTAGGAACAATCCACGTCCAGCTTATCCTTAGTGGATTTCGGCATTACATTCAATGAAGATCCGTTATCTATCAGCACTCTCGCCAACACATAGTCCCCACACTTAACTGAGATGTGGAGAGCCCGATTATGCTTTTTTCCTCCAGCGGGCAACTCATCATCAGCAAAAGTTAGGTGGTTTGCAGCCACTATATTCCCCACAATCCCATCAAATTGGTTCACTGAAATACCCTCTGCAACATGTGCCTCGCTAAGCACCTTCATAAGAGCATTTCTGTGTGCTTCCGAGCTGAGCAACAATGATAGCATGGATATCTTCGACGGGGTATGCTTTAACTGATCGACAACCTGGTAGTCACTCTGCCGGACTATCTTCAAGAATTCATTTGCTTCCCTTTCCGTTACCTTTTCCTGGGAAACTTCTGGTTCCTTTCCCTTCTCCTTCCGAACTCTCTGTTCACTTTCCTTGGAAGTTTCTGTACGAAGGGTCTCTGGAGCAAACACTCTCCCGCTTCTGGTGATCCCGCTCGATCCCACTATGTTTGTTACAGTAGTAGTATTTGGAGAGCATTCTACTGTAGATAGCGCAGTGTATTTCCATGGGACTGCCCTGTCCGACTCATAGGGGAAAGGAGCCGGAACTTCAATCACTATTGGTTGAGCATTTGCTTGCACCAATCTGGGATTGTAATTGTAAGGGATTTCAATAGGTCTTCTGATTCCTCTACCTTTATCAGAGTGTAGAGCCAACACCTCTTCTTCAACATCATGGGTTCCTATCTGAACCACACACCGATCCAACAGGTCCTGTAGGATCATTTTAAAGCTTTCACAATTCCCCACGCATGTGGAATCAGCACATCCTTCTTCATGGCAACACCCCTTCTTGACCACTCCAGCATGGCATAACTCCGAGTAGACAACACCCAACGGAGTCTTGCTCTTCTGCACATCCTTCACCAATTTCCCAACAGAACTTTCTATAGCATTGGTTGCTGGCCTCTGATGGCCTGGCAATGGATTGGTTGTTGTGTTCGGGCTGCTTTGCTTAAACGAGATCCAACCAGCATCTATCAGGTCTTGCACCACATGCTTAAATGCCTTACACTCCTCCACAGTATGACCGACCCCGTTTTCGTGGAAACTGCAGGTAGCATTAGCGTTGTAGCTTCTTGGGAATGGCGGTTGAAGGGCCTTCATTGACCGAGTGTTGATCAAGTTCTTTGAAGTCAGGTGATTAAACAACTCAGTGTATGTCATTGGTATAGGATCGAAACTGGTCCATTTCTTATACTGATAACCCTGAGCTTTGTGATTGTCACTGCTTTGCTGAGGTGATGCAGGGGCAGAGAATGGAACAGTTTGTGATGGAGGGGTATCAAAGGATGAGTTTCCTCCTGAGACTACATTTGTTTCCCCTTCTTTCCTTTTTGGGAAATGGGAGAAGTGCTTCTTCTGGCTGTGGGAGCTACCGGAGCTTCCTGAATTGCTGAAATGATTTGAAATCTTCCCACTTCGGAGACCGTGCTCAAGTTTTCCCCGAAGACTATCATATCGGAAAAATTAGATGAGACACTCGTAATCAGTCGGTCATAATAAATTGCTGGCAAGGTTTCCAGGAACATGTACACCATTTCTTTTTCGGTCAGAGGAGGTTGAACCTGGGCAGCCAAGCTTCTCCATTTCTGGGCATATTCCTTGAAAGTCTCCTTTTCGCCCTTACTCATGTGTTGCAATTGTGACCTGTCCGGAGCCATGTCCATGTTATATTTATATTGTTTCATGAATGCTTCGGACAGATCCTTCCAGCAACGGATTTCTGAGGCTTGCAGTTTCATGTACCAATCTAGAGGAGCTCCGACCAAACTGTTTTGGAAGCAGTAAATCAGCAGTTTGTCATCATTGGCATAAGGACCCATCTTCCGGACAAACATTGTAACATGACTCTCAGGACAGCCGGTGCCTCGGTACTTGTCCACCTCAGGAGCTTTGAACTTCGGTGGTAATACCAAATCTGGGACTAAGCATAGCTCACGAGCTTCTCTAGCCCTGACGCCAGCACCTTCCACAGCTCTTACCCTCTCTTCTAGTGCACGAATCGGGTCATTTGGCTGCGATCCCTCAAACATGTGGCCTTGGGGTTGACTGCCCATGCTATAGTAATATCCTCCAGGCTGAGGAACATTGTGAGGGTGTGCAACAAGCCCCGGAGTAGGGCTGAGCACAGCATGAGGACTAGGAGTCTGGACCTGCGGTCTTCCAGCAGCTCCCCCAGACACGGCAGCAGTAGCCTGATGTGGCCCAACAGCGTCAGCAGGAATGGGTCTAACAATTTGCGGCATGTACTCGGCGGGCATCCCCCAAGGATATCTTTGTGACTGATTCTGCCTATTCATCCCTGAAGCAAAGACGGGATGACTGATTCCAGACCCCGGAGGAACTGTGGTTGCAGCATTAATTGACACTGGAGGAGGTATAAAAGAAATGACACCATCGGGACCCACCACAGCGGTACCTTCAGCAGCGGTTCCACTCTTTAGGCTTTGTAGCAAAGCCATCATCTCATGCATTTGGGTCTCCATGGCCCCAACCTTATCCTTTAGAACCTGGTTCTCCAGAGCCAGCTGCTCAGGATTAATAATCTGCACACCCAGATCTTCGTGCTCTGGATTACTCTCGGTCTCAATCTCTGGGTAATCTTGCAGATTGGCCATCAACTTTGCTTGCAGTCGGGTGAAGTATCGGTGACGGAGAACCAGCTTGCCTGACTTGCTCTGACGAAACATTTTTTTTTATGAGCAGGGGTATTAATGAATGCAATGAATGCAATGCAAATGGGTGTTTGTTTTAGTTTGTCTTATGCCGTGAACCACAGTGTGCCATGTCTTGCCATAGGCCTAACAGTGGACTTTGATTATTTTTGTTTGAAACACGACAAGATTGGAATCAATAAGTGAAACAAAACATACTCCATACATTCAAATTCAAGCAAGTACTTCAAGCCTTACATTTCAAAAGGTAGAATACTCAAATGGAAATACGGTCATCCAGAAAGAGAGAGTACAATGAAAATTACAAACAAGAGCTCAACTACATAGAGCTTTGAAATCTTCAGTTCTCTTTCTCTTGTTGCCTGTGGGAACCCTTCTAGTCTTTTCTCTGACTTCTTCTGTAACACCCCCCTTTTACTATTACAACTAAATAGACAATTATCAGAGTCACCTCGAAGGGCGCTACATTTTTCACCATTTTAAAAAAAAAAACACCATTTATTCCAAAAAAAAATCTCCAAAATAATTTATATAAAAGAAATCACCAAGCAGCGGAAATATTAACCAGTTTAAACATCTCCAGAATTAACAATTAAAGACATCTCCAAAATTAATTAAAACAATTTCCAATAACTAAAATAATAGTTCAAAACGATAACTAACGACTCCCCGGTGCTACATATCAGAGCTGACACAGACCCAAACGAGAGAGGAAGCAAAACCTAGCAATTCCTCCACGAGCACTAGCGATCACCTGCAGCGTTGCCGCATGAGAGCAACATTCCAAGCAGAAGGGGTGAGTCTAACAGAGATAATAAGCAGATGATAAAAATATGCTAGCATCAGGTAACTACAGCAACACAATACAATTACACCATATCACAGCACCAGATACCAAAGGAAAAATCCATTTGACAGTGAACCACCAAAATTATAACATTCATAGACAATGGGATGATATGCAACCCCTCCAGTGGGCATATGCATGCGGTACCGATCACCAAAATGAGCCACAACGGGCATATCACCAATAAACACCAGAGGCAGAGCCTATATCACCAAAACATGCATATGACAATGCGACACCATGATTATGCACCAACTCACCATAACAAGTATTTAAAATAAATACTATATCACCAGAATTAAAACAAATGATTTCACCAAAAAATAGCACCAAGTTGTAGCATCACAGCTACCACTAAACTCTCCTGAGCATACCAGCACCGCACCTGAAATATTAACACCAGACGGCTCCACAACGCGGACATAACGCACGCACACCACGCACAAGACTGGCGCACAGCGCCTAGGCACATCGCACCTACTTCAGCGAATTAATTAAAATAGCAAACGACATCGGATTTCAACAAATAAATACTTGTTGGAAAGCCCTATGGGTCTGGTTATCATCCCTAAGTTCAGTTTTTGAAGGAGAGTGTCCAATAGGTACAGTTTTCGAAAAGCACACAGGCTAGTTGCAAAAGAGGACAGTTTCTGTCCTTCAAATTCAAGCAATTCCAAAGTGACCAAAACTCAATCAAATTGCATGAAACTTGTGGATAAACTGGGGCAAATTTTTCTAGTTTTCAAAGAAATTGGATTCGTTCGAAAAGGAGTTCTTTTGAAAACGTGGTAACCAAAACACTGACCCTGTGTCCAGATTGTTTCCAGAATCTTACTCTAACTTGTGGAATTCATATCTCGAGCTACACAACTCTAAACGCACCCAAACCAGTGCCAAATTAACAAGCATTAAGTCTATTTTCCAGAAAAATAAACCACATAATTTTTCGGTCAATACAACGTTCCCAGTCACCGAAATACCGAATCTATACCCAAATCGTTTCCAGAATTTTAACCTAACTTGTATCGCCTATAACTCGAGCTATACAACTCCGAATTTAACGAAACCAGTGCCAAAACGACCGGCGTTAAGTCTATTTTCAAAAACAATCAACCTCATAATTTTTGGATCAACCAAACAGCGCCAGTTTTAGAAAAACCGAACCTGTGTCCAGAATCGCTAAATTGCCAAACACCAAACCCTAACGGCAACGACACCGCAACCACCACAACAAAAACGACAATTCGACAACAACAATCAACCACGCACAGCAACAACAAAAACACGAACAATAACAACACCATCATCGTGATACAACAATCACGCAACAACAAATAACGAAACAAATCACAATAACGTGCAATAATCATCAAAGCACCAATCTCAACGAAAACACGATATGCAACAACACGAACAATTCAACAAAACCCTAGACTACCCACACATAATTATCATCAACCCATTATCAAGGTTAAGCCCACCCTTACCTCGAATAACGTAAGCTCCGGAACACGACGAACGAGACACGAACAAAACCACAGCAACACGAACGATCTCCTTTTGAAATTCTTCGCGAAACCCTCCTCTTCTCTCCCTCTTTGCGCCGCGTGCTCTCTCTCTCACTCTCACTTTCATTTTTCTTTTGCTTGCTGCGAATGAGGGTTTGGCTTAAACCCCCAGGGTTTAAGTTGAGGGCTCAGTAAACACTGGGCTCTCTACGTCACCACCTCCTTTACTCGTTTCACCTCCTACGCATATAAAATATTAACCTTTTAATTTATCTATATCCCGCCTCCAAATTATTTTAATAATTCAATCAACTATTTTTAATTAAATTATTTCCGGGGTGTTACAACCCTCCCCCACTTAGAATCTTTCGTCCTCGAAAACATACCTGATTCAAACAGCTCTGGATAGGACTCTCGCATCTTGCTCTCCAACTCCCATGTCATGCTTTCACCAGCAGCTCCTAACCAGACCACTTTCACCAGGTTTATCTCTTTGCCACGTAAAGTCTTCACTTCACGATCTTCAATTCGCACAGGCATTGTCTCCACAGTGAGATTATCCCGCACATGCACATCATCCATCGGAATCACATGGGACGGATCCGAAATATACTTCCGAAGTTGCGACACATGAAATACATCGTGCAAATTCGAAAGATTAGGCGGCAAGGCCACCCTATAAGCAACATTACCAATTCTCTCAGTGATCTGATACGGTCCAATGAAACGAGGAGTCAACTTCTTTGTCTTCAATGCACGCCCAACACCAGCCATAGGCGTGACTCTCAAAAACACATGATCACCAGCTTGGAATTCTAAATCCTTCCTTCTCTTATCATGATAGCTCTTCTGTCTACTCTGCGACGCTTTCATTTTCTCACGGATCAATTTCACCTTTTCAGTAGTCTCTCGAACAACCTCGGGTCCAAGAACAATACTCTCCCCAGATTCATGCCAACACAACGGAGTCCTACATCTCCGACCATACAATGCCTCGAACGGTGCCATCCCGATGCTAGAATGGTAACTATTGTTGTAAGTAAACTCGATCAACGGAAGGTGAGTATCCCACGCACCTCCCTGCTCAAGAACACAAGATCTCAACAAGTCTTCCAACGACTGAATGGTCCTCTCTGTCTGCCCATCAGTTTGAGGATGATAAGTTGAACTCAACCTCAATTTAGAACCCAACGCTTCTTGCAAACTCTTCCAGAAATCAGAAGTGAACCTAGGATCTCTGTCAGACACAATGCACAAAGGAACACCATGCAACTTCACAATCACCTGAATATAAATCTCTGCCAATCTCGACACCGGATACGTGATATTGATAGGAATAAAATGAGCAGACTTCGTCAATCTATCCACAATCACCCAAATCGAATCGTGCCCCCTCACAGTATTAGGTAACCCTATCACGAAATCCATAGAAATACTATCCCACTTCCATTCCGGAATCTCCAACGGTTGCATCAACCCAGCAGGCTTCTGATGCTCAACCTTCGATTTCTGACAAGTCAAGCAGGAATACACAAACTGCGCCACATCACGCTTCATACCAGGCCACCAAAACATCTTCTTCAGATCCTGATACATCTTTGTAGCTCCCGGATGGATACTCAACTTACTCCTATGACCTTCTTCTAAAATTGCTCTTTTCATCTCCTCATCATCAGGAATGCAGATTCTCCCACGGTACTTCAATACATTCTGCGCATCCAACTCAAAGTCTTTATTCTCGGATTGATCAATCCCAACCATCAGGTCAACTAATTTAACATCTAATTTCTGAGCTTCTCGAATGCTAGCCATGAATTCATTATCAATCTTCAACATCCCCAATCTGACACTCTGAGGCGTCACTTCACAAACCAAACTCATATCCCTGAACTGCTCAATTAATTCGAGTTCTCTAACCATCATTGCTGACATATGCAACGTCTTTCGACTTAAAGCGTCAGCTACCACATTAGCCTTTCCCGGATGATAGTTCAAGCTAAAGTCATAGTCTTTCAGCAACTCCAACCATCTGCGCTGTCTCATATTCAACTCTTTCTGATCAAACAGATACTGCAAACCCTTATGATCACTGAACACCTCAAACCTCGAACCATACAGATAATGTCTCCAAATTTTCAACGCGAACACAACTGCAGCAAGTTCTAAATCATGGGTAGGGTAGTTCTTCTCATGAGTCCTCAACTGTCTCGACGCATAGGCAACTACCTTACCATTCTGCATAAGCACACCTCCCAACCCCATCTTGGAAGCATCACAATACACCACAAACGACTCTTCCGGATTAGGCAACGTCAGAACAGGAGACGTCGTCAACCTCTTCTTCAATTCTTTGAAGCTCTCTTCACAACAGTCATCCCAGATGAAAGCTTTACCCTTGCAAATCAACTGAGTCAACGGAAGTGCCAACTTCGAAAATCCTTCTATAAACCTCCTATAGTAACCTGCCAGACCTAGAAAACTTCTAATCTCAGTAACTGACTTCGGAGACTCCCATTGTAACACGGCATCAACCTTAGACGGATCCACGGCAATTCCATCCCCCGAAATAACATGACCCAGAAAGCTAACCTCCTTCAACCAAAACTCACACTTAGACAGCTTCGCATATAATTTCCTGTCCCTCAGAATTTCCAATACCAATCTCAGATGTTCTGCATGCTCCTCTTCTGACTTAGAATAAATTAGGATGTCGTCAATGAATACCACCACAAACCGATCCAGATACTCACGAAAGATACGATTCATGTACTCCATGAACACTCCCGGCGCATTAGTCACACCGAAAGGCATCACGAAATACTCATAATGCCCATAACGGGTTCTGAAAGCTGTCTTCTGAATGTCTTCGTCTTTCACCTTGATCTGATGATAACCCGATCTCAAATCTATTTTACTGAACACCTGAGCACCCACCAACTGATCCATTAAGTCATCAATCCTCGGAAGCGGATACTTGTTCTTAATAGTCACCTTATTCAGCTGCCGATAGTCTACGCACAACCTCATACTACCATCTTTCTTTTTCACCAACAACACTGGAGCTCCCCACGGCGACACACTTGGCCTCACAAATTTCTTTTCAAGCAGATCCTCGAGTTGCTTCTTCAGTTCTGACGATTCAGATGCAGACATTCTATACGGTGCCATAGACACAGGTTTAGTATCAGGTACCAGATCAATAGCAAAATCAACCTCTCTCTCTGGTGGTACATCCGGAATCTCGTCGGGAAAAACCTCAGAAAACTCTCGCACCACCTGCAACTCATCAACCTTCGCTTGGCTCTCAGCAGACAATGACGCCATTAATGAAAACAACTGGACGTCTTCCCTCATTACCCTATGCAACTGACCAGCAGACAACAAACCAGACTCTTCCTCTTCAGGAGGAAAGAAACTCACAGACCTTTCATGACAGTTGATATGAACATGGTTATCAACTAACCAGTCCATACATAGAATAACATCCATTCCGCTCAGCGGCAAACAAATCAAGTCAACGAGAAAATCATTACCGAATATCGATAAAGGGCATTTAGCACAAACAACCGAGGTAGTCACCGAACCCTTAGCCGGAGTATCGATAACCATCTCCCTCAACATAGAAGATAAAACAAGATCTAATTTCTCAACACATGCAGTAGCAATAAAACAATGGGTAGCACCAGTATCAATAATAGCAATGAGAGGAGAATTATTAATATAGCATGTACCTCTTATCTCATTCACTGCATCTGACCCCGCCAGAGCGAACACCTTCCCAACGGACCTTTCTTTCTTCGGTTTAGGACACTGAGTGCTGATATGACCACCCTCACCACAGTTGTAGCATAACACATCCTTTCGATCACAGCTAGACGCCATATGACCCTCTTTACCACACTTGTAGCACTTCTTCACATCACCTGGACAGTCAGGACGCTTATGACCGGGTTTACCACACTTGTAACATACCACACTAGCAGCAGCATCTCCCCACTAGGTCTCTTACCCACAGCAGTTCTCTGATTGCCCTTACCAGCTGGAACCTCATACGGCTTCCCACGACTCGAGAAATTCTTCTGCCTATCCCTCATGACTCTAGAATGAGCATTACTGTCTTCCTCGAAGATTCTGCAGCTGTCAATCAACTCCGAGAACACCCGAATTTTCTGATACCCTATCGCCTTCTTGATATCAGCCCGCAACCCATTTTCAAACTTGATGCATTTGGAGAATTCAGCACCAGCCTCACCATAATGTGGATAGAACTTCGCCAATTCAATGAACTTGGCAGCATACTCAGTCACCGACATATTACCCTGCTTCAGCTCCAGAAACTCAATCTCTTTCTTCCCACGGACATCTTCAGGATAATACTTTCTCAGAAATTCTCTACTGAACACAGCCCAAGTGACCTCTTCATTCACAGTCGCCAACCTCTGCCTCACCTCCAACCACCAGTCATCAGCCTCCTCTGCCAGCATATGAGTACCATACCTGACTTTCTGCGCCTCAGAGCAATCCATAACACGAAAGATTCTCTCCATCTCTTTCAGCCACGCCAAAGCACCATCAGGGTTATACTTGCCCTTAAAGGTAGGAGGATTCTCCCTCTGAAACGTAGCCAAACTGCGCGACCCAGCATCACCAGCAGCACCTGGGTTATTCTCCACAGCTTGAGCCACAGCCTGCAAAGCAGCAGCGAGTGCAGCATCGTTCCGTCCTGCCATCTCAACCTAACACTGCAACAGAAACTATAATCAGAAACGAGTAACAATTACTCAAGTGTTACTCGACTCGACGACTCGACAACTTGGCCGGACAGACCGAACTGCTCTGATACCACTAATGTAACACCCCCCTTTTACTATTACAACTAAATAGACAATTATCAGAGTCACCTCGAAGGGCGCTACATTTTTCACCATTTTAAAAAAAAAACACCATTTATTCCAAAAAAAAATCTCCAAAATAATTTATATAAAAGAAATCACCAAGCAGCGGAAATATTAACCAGTTTAAACATCTCCAGAATTAACAATTAAAGACATCTCCAAAATTAATTAAAACAATTTCCAATAACTAAAATAATAGTTCAAAACGATAACTAACGACTCCCCGGTGCTACATATCAGAGCTGACACAGACCCAAACGAGAGAGGAAGCAAAACCTAGCAATTCCTCCACGAGCACTAGCGATCACCTGCAGCGTTGCCGCATGAGAGCAACATTCCAAGCAGAAGGGGTGAGTCTAACAGAGGTAATAAGCAGATGATAAAAATATGCTAGCATCAGGTAACTACAGCAACACAATACAATTACACCATATCACAGCACCAGATACCAAAGGAAAAATCCATTTGACAGTGAACCACCAAAATTATAACATTCATAGACAATGGGATGATATGCAACCCCTCCAGTGGGCATATGCATGCGGTACCGATCACCAAAATGAGCCACGACGGGCATATCACCAATAAACACCAGAGGCAGAGCCTATATCACCAAAACATGCATATGACAATGCGACACCATGATTATGCACCAACTCACCATAACAAGTATTTAAAATAAATACTATATCACCAGAATCAAAACAAATGATTTCACCAAAAATAGCACCAAGTTGTAGCATCACAGCTACCACTAAACTCTCCTGAGCATACCAGCACCGCACCTGAAATATTAACACCAGACGGCTCCACAACGCGGACATAACGCACGCACACCACGCACAAGACTGGCGCACAGCGCCTAGGCACATCGCACCTACTTCAGCGAATTAATTAAAATAGCAAACGACATCGGATTTCAACAAATAAATACTTGTTGGAAAGCCCTATGGGTCTGGTTATCATCCCTAAGTTCAGTTTTTGAAGGAGAGTGTCCAATAGGTACCGTTTTCGAAAAGCACACAGGCTAGTTGCAAAAGAGGACAGTTTCTGTCCTTCAAATTCAAGCAATTCCAAAGTGACCAAAACTCAATCAAATTGCATGAAACTTGTGCATAAACTGGGGCAAATTTTGTCTAGTTTTCAAAGAAATTGGATTCGTTCGAAAAGGAGTTCTTTTGAAAACGTGGTAACCAAAACACTGACCCTGTGTCCAGATTGTTTCCAGAATCTTACTCTAACTTGTGGAATTCATATCTCGAGCTACACAACTCTACACGCAACCAAACCAGTGCCAAATTAACAAGCATTAAGTCTATTTTCCAGAAAAATAAACCACATAATTTTTCGGTCAATACAACGTTCCCAGTCACCGAAATACCGAATCTATACCCAAATCGTTTCCAGAATTTTAACCTAACTTGTATCGCCTATAACTCGAGCTATACAACTCCGAATTTAACGAAACCAGTGCCAAAACGACCGGCGTTAAGTCTATTTTCAAAACAATCAACCTCATAATTTTTGGATCAACCAAACAGCGCCAGTTTTAGAAAAACCGAACCTGTGTCCAGAATCGCTAAATCGCCAAACACCAAACCCTAACGGCAACGACACCGCAACCACCACAACAAAAACGACAATTCGACAACGCGACAACAACAATCAACCACGCACAGCAACAACAAAAACACGAACAATAACAACACCATCATCGTGATACAACAATCATGCAACAACAAATAACGAAACAAATCACAATAACGTGCAATAATCATCAAAGCACCAATCACAACGAAAACACGATATGCAACAACACGAACAATTCAACAAAACCCTAGACTACCCACACATAATTATCATCAACCCATTATCAAGGTTAAGCCCACCCTTACCTCGAATAACGTAAGCTCCGGAACACGACGAACGAGACACGAACAAAACCACAGCAACACGAACGATCTCCTTTTGAAATTCTTCGCGAAACCCTCCTCTTCTCTCCCTCTTTGCGCCGCGTGCTCTCTTTCTCACTCTCACTTTCGCTTTTCTTTTGCTTGCTGCGAATGAGGGTTTGGCTTAAACCCCCAGGGTTTAAGTTGAGGGCTCAGTAAACACTGGGCTCTCTACGTCACCACCTCCTTTACTCGTTTCACCTCCTACGCATATAAAATATTAACCTTTTAATTTATCTATATCCCGCCTCCAAATTATTTTAATAATTCAATCAACTATTTTTAATTAAATTATTTCCGGGGTGTTACGTCTTCAACCAAGGCCCTGCAAAACTTCACGAATTTGTAAACTGCCAGTGGAGTGTTAAAGGGAAACATCTCAACCTCAGCCTTTCTTAGCTTTTTAGGTACACCTGCAAGAGCTTGGTTGGCCAACTCTGCAAGCTCAGAGAATCTAGCCTTCCACTGTTGAATTTCATCTTTCAACTCAATGATAACTGCCTGTTCTTCAATCCTGCCAAGCAGTTCAACAAAGCGGTGTTCCCAATGCTGACTCTCATCCTTCACCTGCCTGTATGCATCATTGATGTGTCGAATGTTTCTTTTTAGTTCATCAGAAATCTCTCGCTCAAATCCTAGAGCCTGCTTGTATTCTTTGAGAATGCTCTCAACTGAATTTCTTTCTTGCGTGACACTGCTCAGTTTGCTTTCCCACTCAGCCTGTAGCAAGCGGGACTCTCTTTTTGACTTTGCAAGCAAGCTCTTCACAGTCCTCTCATCCATCTTTGTCTTTTCATAGAGATCTCTCCACTGACTGGTCTCTTCAATGGCTCTCTTTTGTTTAGCCTTTTGCCTCTTGATTTCCTCTTTGGCTACTTGCAGATACTTTTGAGCTTCTAGCTTTTCCTTCTCTTCTACTTTGAGTTTCTTGTCAAACTCCTCAATGGCAGCAGATTTGAGAGCATTATCTTCTTTTAATCTTTGGTTGTTCAGAGTCAACTTCTCTATCTCAGCTTGCAAGGATTTTTTCTCTTCCTCTGCTTTCATTAGATCCAACTTGACCTCACCTAACTCTTCAATAACGGGAGTACCAGAGTCTATTACCTCCCTCTCAACTTGCAATAATTTCTGATAAGGCAATCGGACGCTCTGAATCCTTTTCTCAAACCATTGAGCAAAGGTAACACCACTAGTTCTCTGAGAGATCTCTACTTTTCCATAACGAGTCACCATACTCCAAGCTTGCAAAATCTTCCTAGTCAAACTGTCATCCTTTGGACCTCCCTCATAGATGTAAAACGGGAATGCCATCTCTTCAGTAGGCGAGTTCCTCATAGGATATCCTAATTGTTTCAGCGTCAGGGAGGGATTGTAGTTAATGCACCCTTTAGTGCCCATCAGTGGAACATTTTGAAAACCACCACAGCGGAAGACTACCTCAGGTCTAGCTTCCCAGCAAGATGAAAGATACCAACGAACCGAGTGCTCGTCTAGACTCCCTAGAAACTGGATCCACTCTTGAATACTCATGGTTTTCACCTCACAAGATACAGCATAGTCAATCAACTTTTCCACTTTCTTTGGATTGGTGAAAACATGGATAAGAAGCCAGGCATATAATAGATGGGAAGAGCAAGAGATTTTCTTCCTTTTGAGTTCACAGTGGTGAGTAAGAGCGGAATAAGTGTCAGCAAGCATTGCAGGGATCGGATTGATAGGTTTCTTCTCATTCTGGAAAGCTAAGAAAATGCCAATGACAGTCACATCCACAAGTCTTTCAATCTGCGGAAAGAGAACAATCCCGAAGATTGTTAAGGCCAAGATTTGCTTGAAGACAACCCAATTTTTGTTTCTGGCATGAGTATCCATCATACCCTCGAGATAACTCTGCGGGAAACCTACCACAAGGTTCTTCCTCTGCCTCTGGAGCTTCAGGTCCTCTACCTTTACTTGCAATAATGCAGCAAACTTCTCATCCGTGTAATACTGCTCTTGATACTGGCAGGGAGCAGCTTTGGTCTGAGGGAAACCCAAGATCTGATGATATTCTTCCAAAGTGGGAGCCATTTGGAAATTTTTGAAAAGGAAGCATATGATTTCGGAGTCATAGAATCTGCTTAGAGCCACGATAGCCTCAGTCTGTACCTCTAGCAACAACAACTTCCGAAGGTTCCCATAAGAGCTGTCAAACGATCCCCTTTCAATAGGTCCCATTAGGTCAACATATCCTTTCAAGCTGGTGACGTCTACCTTTCTTACACCCGGGTACCTTGGAACATGCACTGTCTCACTTCTTGATTCCATTAAGTTCCTCTGGCAAGATTCTTTGTCACTTTGTGATTCTCGGCAAACAAACTTGAGTAAGATGCAATGATGCATGCATGGGTTGTATGTAATGCGAGGATGTATGCAAATGCTGATGATGTTTTATGCATATGCAGATTAGGGCAAAATCTTTATTGGCATTGATTTAAGCTCTTTTTTTGAAAATACGGGCCGTACGTTGTTTCATATGGACCAGTGAGAGAAAGGCTACAACGGCAACTCGTTCTCCCTTTTTTTTGAAGAATGCAGGCCACATGCTACTTCATAAGAGAAAGGTTACAACGGTAACTCGTTCTCCCTTTTTTTTGAAAAAATGTGGACCATATGTTACTTTATAAGAGAAAGGCTACAGCGGCAGCTCGTTCCCTTTTTTTGAAAAGGGTGGGCCATATGTTATCTCGTACGGACCGGCAAAAGAAAGGCTACAACGGCAGTTCTTTCTCTGCTTTCTTTTTTTTTTTGGAAAAATCTCCTTCTACTCCTTTTGGAAAACATGCCTAGATTACAATGCAACACACAATTTGTATGTCCTTGTGTCCTACGAGGCGGGAACCTAGGTTCTAGGGCAACTCAGATGTTCCTCCCATGTTGGCTTTAATCACTTCCTCACCAGGTTACCAGAGCTAATTCTCTCTCACAATAGCACCCACAACGATGGTACGCCATCTGGTGTGAGGCATCGTGAAAGAGCATACTCCGGCTGAAACTTTCGTGAGAGTCAGAAGGACAACGGTCCAATTGCCAGTCACTACTCATTTCCACTCCCCTAAGTTTTGTCAGACCTTGGGTTTTAGGCCCCTCTCAAAGCACAATAAGCATAAGGTGTGAGTGTGTGTAGCAAGGACATACCGCCTAAAACTACCCATCATAAACCCCCACCTGCAAATGAAAACCCAGAACAGTCCAGACAAAAGCATACAATAGCATGTTGCATATCATATAGCATTCCAATTCAAGAATTAACACAGGAAGTCAATAAGCAATCGCAAACATTGTTTACCTTAAGAAAGGGAGCCAAGAGGAAGGGATCATGATAAGGTGGGGGAGAAATGCATGAATTTACCTTTAGAAAGGGAGCAAAGAAGAGGGGACGTGGGAATTGAGGAATGCATGAACATGGTATGTGAACAAAGAGAAAATGCGCAAGGAGCACACATAGAAGGAAAACAAATGCATATGAATACAACATAACATCATGATAATGCTAGAGAAACAATCAAGCATCACAGACAAAGAAAGAAGGGAAAAGTAAAAGAAAAGGAAGAAAAGGAAGAAGTAGAACAAAGCTTTCAATTCAAACGATTTAAACCACACATCGAGTTAACTAGGCTTGACCCTCGCCTTTTATAAAAAGTCCCCAGCGGAGTCGCCAGCTGTTGCGCCCGAAAAATCCGGTTTGGGACTTCTCGTTTTGCAACGTGAAAAATAGTAGAGCCGCCACCAATATTTATTTGGGAAAACATCGGAAAAACCCTTTTTTTTTGGAAAAGCGAGTGGTCTTTCGAAATCAGAGATGTAGGTTCGGGGGTCGGTTACGCATGGGGAAGGTATTAGCATCCCATACGTCCTTTCTACTGAAAGGGAACCATTAACTCGATGTGTGGTTTGACAAAGGTTTGAGTTGAAAGCGATTTGTTCTACTTCTTTTCTTTTCTTTTTATTTGAAAAATCGTTTTATTGAAAACGGAAGACAGGAATATTTTTGTTATCTTTGAAAAGTGGAAACAAAACAAAGATTTTTTAAAAGGGTGCTTGACGGGACGGACCCGCTCCTACGTACCCTCACTGGGTTGAGGGATCAAAGCTACGTAGTTCTCGGCTTTTGCGTCTGAAAACGGCTTAAGAGTTTTTCGCAATTGGGTGAGCGTTTGTGAAGACCGAACAACAACGGTTAGAATGGCCTCACTACTAACTCTTTTTTTGAAAATAAAATCATCATTAGCGATCTAAACGGCAACAGCGCGAGTGATCATCAATGACAATTTGTTTTATTTAATGGAGGAAGAAAATGTTTTCGCAAAGCAAGGAGCGTTTGAAAATGAGTTTAGAAAATGGGTTTTGGAAAACAAGTAGAACATTATTCAATCAATTCCAAGTCCATAACCAAATGCAACAATGAATGAACAAGATCCAAACATACTCACCAATCAAGCAATCATAAACATGTTGATTATTAACCAAGATTAAACATGCCAATATAATCAAGAGATCCAATTATTAAGGATGCAAGACAAAGTTCTCAAGACAATTGTGTGTGTGTGTGAGAATTGCTACGGGACGGGCAACAATCTCAAAGGGGTGCATATACCTTAATGACTCTATGCTACAACCGGAAAAGTAGGCTTACGTCTTCATTAAGAATACATACTAGTGGAAGGAAGGGCACACAATTAAATCAAGTCATTCAGATGGCATCAAGAACAAGTGAACACAATTGATCATAGGCATAGAGTATTCTAGGTTTAATGAATGAACATGTGAGCGATGATACATGATTAAGCAAGCATGTGAATGCATGAGCATACAAGAGAATGCATGAATAAGTATACAAGAGAATGCATGAGCATACAAGAATGCATGAGCATTTATTATGCATGGTATACAAGTATGAGTGAATGTGTGTGCAAGCATGCAAGGTGTCGCATAGATGATGCAAACAAGTGAAATGCAAAGTTTGAAAATGTTTTGAGTAAGAAGTGGTAAAAATGTTTTGGGGTTTTAAATGAGAAGTAGTAAAAGTTTAAAATGCAAATGATTGAAATGATTTGGGATTTTTTTATGCAAATTTACAAGTGGTAAAAAGTTTGAGTGAGAAGTTAATGAAATGGTAGAGTAAAAATGCATGAGGTAAATGGTAATTATTTAATGAGATGGTAAAGTAAAAAGGTAAAAGGGTAAAAACAAAATTGCACAATTGCATTTATTCACACAAGATCAAAACAACACGTTTTCAAGCACAAAATATGCACAAAAGTGGCCTAAGGCCGAAGCAATGCTAAGCACAAATCACCATCAAATTTCATGCTAAAATTCACAATTAATACATGAAACAATTCACAAGACTAAACCCTAGATCATCATGCCATGTTCTAAAGTAAGCATCAAGCATATCATGTATTTTATTCTTCACAAAATCAAAGAAGTAAAAAGGCAACAAAAACCCTAGGTTTTGAAGCAACAACCCGAGGCACCCAACACCAAAATCAAGCCAAAATTCAACTTAAAATCATGAAATGAACAAAATGAACACAAGAACCCTAAAATCCATGCTATGGCCGAAGCAAAATAGGTAGGAAAACAAGGTTTTATTTCACCAAAAATCATGCAAATGAGGTAGAAATGCAATGAATGATGAGAAAACACAAGAATCTTTCCTTCAAGGCCAAGGACTCATCTCAAACACCCAAGGCTCCCAATGTCCTTGTCCAATAATGTTTGAAATGAGTCATCAAAGCTTCTTTCAAGAAGGAAAGAGGAATAGAAGAGAGATTACATGATGAAAATTAAAGAAGATGCAAGGGTTAGTGAGCTTACCTCTAGATCTAGCTAGAAAATGAAGAAGGAAAGAGAATAGAAGCAAGAACACTTGAAGAACACCACAAGAACCTCTTGAACCTTTCGCAAATGCTTGATTCTTGATGGTTTTTGATGAAACTTTGATGATTATGCAAGTTTAGAAGTAGATTTATTGAAAGGATGAAGAATAAACAAGGTTTGATGGTTGATTTTTTTGGAAGAATTTTGAAGAAAAGAATATGGGTATAGTGGCTGGTTGCTTCGAAGGAATGAGAGAAAGAGAGGAGAGATTTGGGTGCTAGGGTAAAAAAAATGAGTGTCCCCATGGTAACACCCCGGAAATAATTTAATTAAAATAGTTGATTGAATTATTAAAATAATTTGGAGGCGGGATATAGATAAATTAAAAGGTTAATATTTTATATGCGTAGGAGGTGAAACGAGTAAAGGAGGTGGTGACGTAGAGAGCCCAGTGTTTACTGAGCCCTCAACTTAAACCCTGGGGGTTTAAGCCAAACCCTCATTCGCAGCAAGCAAAAGAAAAATGAAAGTGAGAGTGAGAGAGAGAGCACGCGGCGCAAAGAGGGAGAGAAGAGGAGGGTTTCGCGAAGAATTTCAAAAGGAGATCGTTCGTGTTGCTGTGGTTTTGTTCGTGTCTCGTTCGTCGTGTTCCGGAGCTTACGTTATTCGAGGTAAGGGTGGGCTTAACCTTGATAATGGGTTGATGATAATTATGTGTGGGTAGTCTAGGGTTTTGTTGAATTGTTCGTGTTGTTGCATATCGTGTTTTCGTTGAGATTGGTGCTTTGATGATTATTGCACGTTATTGTGATTTGTTTCGTTATTTGTTGTTGCGTGATTGTTGTATCACGATGATGGTGTTGTTATTGTTCGTGTTTTTGTTGTTGCTGTGCGTGGTTGATTGTTGTTGTCGCGTTGTCGAATTGTCGTTTTTGTTGTGGTGGTTGCGGTGTCGTTGCCGTTAGGGTTTGGTGTTTGGCAATTTAGCGATTCTGGACACAGGTTCGGTTTTTCTAAAACTGGCGCTGTTTGGTTGATCCAAAAATTATGAGGTTGATTGTTTTTGAAAATAGACTTAACGCCGGTCGTTTTGGCACTGGTTTCGTTAAATTCGGAGTTGTATAGCTCGAGTTATAGGCGATACAAGTTAGGTTAAAATTCTGGAAACGATTTGGGTATAGATTCGGTATTTCGGTGACTGGGAACGTTGTATTGACCGAAAAATTATGTGGTTTATTTTTCTGGAAAATAGACTTAATGCTTGTTAATTTGGCACTGGTTTGGGTGCGTTTAGAGTTGTGTAGCTCGAGATATGAATTCCACAAGTTAGAGTAAGATTCTGGAAACAATCTGGACACAGGGTCAGTGTTTTGGTTACCACGTTTTCAAAAGAACTCCTTTTCGAACGAATCCAATTTCTTTGAAAACTAGACAAAATTTTCCCCAGTTTATCCACAAGTTTCATGCAATTTGATTGAGTTTTGGTCACTTTGGAATTGCTTGAATTTGAAGGACAGAAACTGTCCTCTTTTGCAACTAGCCTGTGTGCTTTTCGAAAACTGTACCTATTGGACACTCTCCTTCAAAAACTGAACTTAGGGATGATAACCAGACCCATAGGGCTTTCCAACAAGTATTTATTTGTTGAAATCCGATGTCGTTTGCTATTTTAATTAATTCGCTGAAGTAGGTGCGATGTGCCTAGGCGCTGTGCGCCAGTCTTGTGCGTGGTGTGCGTGCGTTATGTCCGCGTTGTGGAGCCGTCTGGTGTTAATATTTCAGGTGCGGTGCTGGTATGCTCAGGAGAGTTTAGTGGTAGCTGTGATGCTACAACTTGGTGCTATTTTTGGTGAAATCATTTGTTTTGATTCTGGTGATATAGTATTTATTTTAAATACTTGTTATGGTGAGTTGGTGCATAATCATGGTGTCGCATTGTCATATGCATGTTTTGGTGATATAGGCTCTGCCTCTGGTGTTTATTGGTGATATGCCCGTCGTGGCTCATTTTGGTGATCGGTACCGCATGCATATGCCCACTGGAGGGGTTGCATATCATCCCATTGTCTATGAATGTTATAATTTTGGTGGTTCACTGTCAAATGGATTTTTCCTTTGGTATCTGGTGCTGTGATATGGTGTAATTGTATTGTGTTGCTGTAGTTACCTGATGCTAGCATATTTTTATCATCTGCTTATTACCTCTGTTAGACTCACCCCTTCTGCTTGGAATGTTGCTCTCATGCGGCAACGCTGCAGGTGATCGCTAGTGCTCGTGGAGGAATTGCTAGGTTTTGCTTCCTCTCTCGTTTGGGTCTGTGTCAGCTCTGATATGTAGCACCGGGGAGTCGTTAGTTATCGTTTTGAACTATTATTTTAGTTATTGGAAATTGTTTTAATTAATTTTGGAGATGTCTTTAATTGTTAATTCTGGAGATGTTTAAACTGGTTAATATTTCCGCTGCTTGGTGATTTCTTTTATATAAATTATTTTGGAGATTTTTTTTTGGAATAAATGGTGTTTTTTTTTTAAAATGGTAAAAAATGTAGCGCCCTTCGAGGTGACTCTGATAATTGTCTATTTAGTTGTAATAGTAAAAGGGGGGTGTTACATTAGTGGTATCAGAGCAGTTCGGTCTGTCCGGCCAAGTTGTCGAGTCGTCGAGTCGAGTAACACTTGAGTAATTGTTACTCGTTTCTGATTATAGTTTCTGTTGCAGTGTTAGGTTGAGATGGCAGGACGGAACGATGCTGCACTCGCTGCTGCTTTGCAGGCTGTGGCTCAAGCTGTGGAGAATAACCCAGGTGCTGCTGGTGATGCTGGGTCGCGCAGTTTGGCTACGTTTCAGAGGGAGAATCCTCCTACCTTTAAGGGCAAGTATAACCCTGATGGTGCTTTGGCGTGGCTGAAAGAGATGGAGAGAATCTTTCGTGTTATGGATTGCTCTGAGGCGCAGAAAGTCAGGTATGGTACTCATATGCTGGCAGAGGAGGCTGATGACTGGTGGTTGGAGGTGAGGCAGAGGTTGGCGACTGTGAATGAAGAGGTCACTTGGGCTGTGTTCAGTAGAGAATTTCTGAGAAAGTATTATCCTGAAGATGTCCGTGGGAAGAAAGAGATTGAGTTTCTGGAGCTGAAGCAGGGTAATATGTCGGTGACTGAGTATGCTGCCAAGTTCATTGAATTGGCGAAGTTCTATCCACATTATGGTGAGGCTGGTGCTGAATTCTCCAAATGCATCAAGTTTGAAAATGGGTTGCGGGCTGATATCAAGAAGGCGATAGGGTATCAGAAAATTCGGGTGTTCTCGGAGTTGATTGACAGCTGCAGAATCTTCGAGGAAGACAGTAATGCTCATTCTAGAGTCATGAGGGATAGGCAGAAGAATTTCTCGAGTCGTGGGAAGCCGTATGAGGTTCCAGCTGGTAAGGGCAATCAGAGAACTGCTGTGGGTAAGAGACCTAGTGGGGGAGATGCTGCTGCTAGTGTGGTATGTTACAAGTGTGGTAAACCCGGTCATAAGCGTCCTGACTGTCCAGGTGATGTGAAGAAGTGCTACAAGTGTGGTAAAGAGGGTCATATGGCGTCTAGCTGTGATCGAAAGGATGTGTTATGCTACAACTGTGGTGAGGGTGGTCATATCAGCACTCAGTGTCCTAAACCGAAGAAAGAAAGGTCCGTTGGGAAGGTGTTCGCTCTGGCGGGGTCAGATGCAGTGAATGAGATCAGAGGTACATGCTATATTAATAATTCTCCTCTCATTGCTATTATTGATACTGGTGCTACCCATTGTTTTATTGCTACTGCATGTGTTGAGAAATTAGATCTTGTTTTATCTCCTATGTTGAGGGAGATGGTTATCGATACTCCGGCTAAGGGTTCGGTAACTACCTCGGTTGTTTGTGCTAAATGCCCTTTATCGATATTCGGTAATGATTTTCTCGTTGACTTGATTTGTTTGCCGCTGAGCGGAATGGATGTTATTCTAGGTATGGACTGGTTAGTTGATAACCATGTTCATATCAACTGTCATGAAAGGTCTGTGAGTTTCTTTTCTCCTGAAGAGGAAGAGTCTGGTTTGTTGTCTGCTGGTCAGTTGCATAGGGTAATGAGGGAAGACGTCCAGTTGTTTTCATTAATGGCGTCATTGTCTGCTGAGAGCCAAGCGAAGGTTGATGAGTTGCAGGTGGTGCGAGAGTTTTCTGAGGTTTTTCCCGACGAGATTCCGGATGTACCACCAGAGAGAGAGGTTGAGTTTGCTATTGATCTGGTACCTGATACTAAACCTGTGTCTATGGCACCGTATAGAATGTCTGCATCTGAATTGTCAGAACTGAAGAAGCAACTCGAGGATCTGCTTGAAAAGAAATTTGTGAGGCCAAGTGTGTCGCCGTGGGGAGCTCCTGTGTTGTTGGTGAAAAAGAAAGATGGTAGTATGAGGTTGTGCGTAGACTATCGGCAGCTGAATAAGGTGACTATTAAGAACAAGTATCCGCTTCCGAGGATTGATGACTTAATGGATCAGTTGGTGGGTGCTCAGGTGTTCAGTAAAATAGATTTGAGATCGGGTTATCATCAGATCAAGGTGAAAGACGAAGACATTCAGAAGACAGCTTTCAGAACCCGTTATGGGCATTATGAGTATTCTGTGATGCCTTTCGGTGTGACTAATGCGCCGGGAGTGTTCATGGAGTACATGAATCGTATCTTTCGTGAGTATCTGGATCGGTTTGTGGTGGTATTCATTGACGACATCCTAATTTATTCTAAGTCAGAAGAGGAGCATGCAGAACATCTGAGATTGGTATTGGAAATTCTGAGGGACAGGAAATTATATGCGAAGCTGTCTAAGTGTGAGTTTTGGTTGAAGGAGGTTAGCTTTCTGGGTCATGTTATTTCGGGGAATGGAATTGCCGTGGATCCGTCTAAGGTTGATGCCGTGTTACAATGGGAGTCTCCGAAGTCAGTTACTGAGATTAGAAGTTTTCTGGGTCTGGCAGGTTACTATAGGAGGTTTATAGAAGGATTTTCGAAGTTGGCACTTCCGTTGACTCAGTTGACTTGCAAGGGTAAAGCTTTCATCTGGGATGACTGTTGTGAAGAGAGCTTCAAAGAATTGAAGAAGAGGTTGACGACGTCTCCTGTTCTGACGTTGCCTAATCCGGAAGAGTCGTTTGTGGTGTATTGTGATGCTTCCAAGATGGGGTTGGGAGGTGTGCTTATGCAGAATGGTAAGGTAGTTGCCTATGCGTCGAGACAGTTGAGGACTCATGAGAAGAACTACCCTACCCATGATTTAGAACTTGCTGCAGTTGTGTTCGCGTTGAAAATTTGGAGACATTATCTGTATGGTTCGAGGTTTGAGGTGTTCAGTGATCATAAGGGTTTGCAGTATCTGTTTGATCAGAAAGAGTTGAATATGAGACAGCGCAGATGGTTGGAGTTGCTGAAAGACTATGACTTTAGCTTGAACTATCATCCGGGAAAGGCTAATGTGGTAGCTGACGCTTTAAGTCGAAAGACGTTGCATATGTCAGCAATGATGGTTAGAGAACTCGAATTAATTGAGCAGTTCAGGGATATGAGTTTGGTTTGTGAAGTGACGCCTCAGAGTGTCAGATTGGGGATGTTGAAGATTGATAATGAATTCATGGCTAGCATTCGAGAAGCTCAGAAATTAGATGTTAAATTAGTTGACCTGATGGTTGGGATTGATCAATCCGAGAATAAAGACTTTGAGTTGGATGCGCAGAATGTATTGAAGTACCGTGGGAGAATCTGCATTCCTGATGATGAGGAGATGAAAAGAGCAATTTTAGAAGAAGGTCATAGGAGTAAGTTGAGTATCCATCCGGGAGCTACAAAGATGTATCAGGATCTGAAGAAGATGTTTTGGTGGCCTGGTATGAAGCGTGATGTGGCGCAGTTTGTGTATTCCTGCTTGACTTGTCAGAAATCGAAGGTTGAGCATCAGAAGCCTGCTGGGTTGATGCAACCGTTGGAGATTCCGGAATGGAAGTGGGATAGTATTTCTATGGATTTCGTGATAGGGTTACCTAATACTGTGAGGGGGCACGATTCGATTTGGGTGATTGTGGATAGATTGACGAAGTCTGCTCATTTTATTCCTATCAATATCACGTATCCGGTGTCGAGATTGGCAGAGATTTATATTCAGGTGATTGTGAAGTTGCATGGTGTTCCTTTGTGCATTGTGTCTGACAGAGATCCTAGGTTCACTTCTGATTTCTGGAAGAGTTTGCAAGAAGCGTTGGGTTCTAAATTGAGGTTGAGTTCAACTTATCATCCTCAAACTGATGGGCAGACAGAGAGGACCATTCAGTCGTTGGAAGACTTGTTGAGATCTTGTGTTCTTGAGCAGGGAGGTGCGTGGGATACTCACCTTCCGTTGATCGAGTTTACTTACAACAATAGTTACCATTCTAGCATCGGGATGGCACCGTTCGAGGCATTGTATGGTCGGAGATGTAGGACTCCGTTGTGTTGGCATGAATCTGGGGAGAGTATTGTTCTTGGACCCGAGGTTGTTCGAGAGACTACTGAAAAGGTGAAATTGATCCGTGAGAAAATGAAAGCGTCGCAGAGTAGACAGAAGAGCTATCATGATAAGAGAAGGAAGGATTTAGAATT
This sequence comes from Astragalus glycyphyllos, assembly GCA_963573325.1. Classification (NCBI taxonomy): domain Eukaryota; kingdom Viridiplantae; phylum Streptophyta; class Magnoliopsida; order Fabales; family Fabaceae; genus Astragalus; species Astragalus glycyphyllos. The sequence goes on along the minus strand of OY754309.1, from coordinate 84,271,022 downwards.
CCAAGCTGGTGATCATGTGTTTTTGAGAGTCACGCCTATGGCTGGTGTTGGGCGTGCATTGAAGACAAAGAAGTTGACTCCTCGTTTCATTGGACCGTATCAGATCACTGAGAGAATTGGTAATGTTGCTTATAGGGTGGCCTTGCCGCCTAATCTTTCGAATTTGCACGATGTATTTCATGTGTCGCAACTTCGGAAGTATATTTCGGATCCGTCCCATGTGATTCCGATGGATGATGTGCATGTGCGGGATAATCTCACTGTGGAGACAATGCCTGTGCGAATTGAAGATCGTGAAGTGAAGACTTTACGTGGCAAAGAGATAAACCTGGTGAAAGTGGTCTGGTTAGGAGCTGCTGGTGAAAGCATGACATGGGAGTTGGAGAGCAAGATGCGAGAGTCCTATCCAGAGCTGTTTGAATCAGGTATGTTTTCGAGGACGAAAGATTCTAAGTGGGGGAGGGTTGTAACACCCCGGAAATAATTTAATTAAAAATAGTTGATTGAATTATTAAAATAATTTGGAGGCGGGATATAGATAAATTAAAAGGTTAATATTTTATATGCGTAGGAGGTGAAACGAGTAAAGGAGGTGGTGACGTAGAGAGCCCAGTGTTTACTGAGCCCTCAACTTAAACCCTGGGGGTTTAAGCCAAACCCTCATTCGCAGCAAGCAAAAGAAAAATGAAAGTGAGAGTGAGAGAGAGAGCACGCGGCGCAAAGAGGGAGAGAAGAGGAGGGTTTCGCGAAGAATTTCAAAAGGAGATCGTTCGTGTTGCTGTGGTTTTGTTCGTGTCTCGTTCGTCGTGTTCCGGAGCTTACGTTATTCGAGGTAAGGGTGGGCTTAACCTTGATAATGGGTTGATGATAATTATGTGTGGGTAGTCTAGGGTTTTGTTGAATTGTTCGTGTTGTTGCATATCGTGTTTTCGTTGAGATTGGTGCTTTGATGATTATTGCACGTTATTGTGATTTGTTTCGTTATTTGTTGTTGCGTGATTGTTGTATCACGATGATGGTGTTGTTATTGTTCGTGTTTTTGTTGTTGCTGTGCGTGGTTGATTGTTGTTGTCGAATTGTCGTTTTTGTTGTGGTGGTTGCGGTGTCGTTGCCGTTAGGGTTTGGTGTTTGGCAATTTAGCGATTCTGGACACAGGTTCGGTTTTTCTAAAACTGGCGCTGTTTGGTTGATCCAAAAATTATGAGGTTGATTGTTTTTGAAAATAGACTTAACGCCGGTCGTTTTGGCACTGGTTTCGTTAAATTCGGAGTTGTATAGCTCGAGTTATAGGCGATACAAGTTAGGTTAAAATTCTGGAAACGATTTGGGTATAGATTCGGTATTTCGGTGACTGGGAACGTTGTATTGACCGAAAAATTATGTGGTTTATTTTTCTGGAAAATAGACTTAATGCTTGTTAATTTGGCACTGGTTTGGGTGCGTTTAGAGTTGTGTAGCTCGAGATATGAATTCCACAAGTTAGAGTAAGATTCTGGAAACAATCTGGACACAGGGTCAGTGTTTTGGTTACCACGTTTTCAAAAGAACTCCTTTTCGAACGAATCCAATTTCTTTGAAAACTAGAAAAATTTGCCCCAGTTTATCCACAAGTTTCATGCAATTTGATTGAGTTTTGGTCACTTTGGAATTGCTTGAATTTGAAGGACAGGAACTGTCCTCTTTTGCAACTAGCCTGTGTGCTTTTCGAAAACTGTACCTATTGGACACTCTCCTTCAAAAACTGAACTTAGGGATGATAACCAGACCCATAGGGCTTTCCAACAAGTATTTATTTGTTGAAATCCGATGTCGTTTGCTATTTTAATTAATTCGCTGAAGTAGGTGCGATGTGCCTAGGCGCTGTGCGCCAGTCTTGTGCGTGGTGTGCGTGCGTTATGTCCGCGTTGTGGAGCCGTCTGGTGTTAATATTTCAGGTGCGGTGCTGGTATGCTCAGGAGAGTTTAGTGGTAGCTTTGATGCTACAACTTGGTGCTATTTTTGGTGAAATCATTTGTTTTGATTCTGGTGATATAGTATTTATTTTAAATACTTGTTATGGTGAGTTGGTGCATAATCATGGTGTCGCATTGTCATATGCATGTTTTGGTGATATAGGCTCTGCCTCTGGTGTTTATTGGTGATGTGCCCGTCGTGGCTCATTTTGGTGATCGGTACCGCATGCATATGCCCACTGGAGGGGTTGCATATCATCCCATTGTCTATGAATGTTATAATTTTGGTGGTTCACTGTCAAATGGATTTTTCCTTTGGTATCTGGTGCTGTGATATGGTGTAATTGTATTGTGTTGCTGTAGTTACCTGATGCTAGCATATTTTTATCATCTGCTTATTACCTCTGTTAGACTCACCCCTTCTGCTTGGAATGTTGCTCTCATGCGGCAACGCTGCAGGTGATCGCTAGTGCTCGTGGAGGAATTGCTAGGTTTTGCTTCCTCTCTCGTTTGGGTCTGTGTCAGCTCTGATATGTAGCACCGGGGAGTCGTTAGTTATCGTTTTGAACTATTATTTTAGTTATTGGAAATTGTTTTAATTAATTTTGGAGATGTCTTTAATTGTTAATTCTGGAGATGTTTAAACTGGTTAATATTTCCGCTGCTTGGTGATTTCTTTTATATAAATTATTTTGGAGATTTTTTTTTGGAATAAATGGTGTTTTTTTTTTAAAATGGTGAAAAATGTAGCGCCCTTCGAGGTGACTCTGATAATTGTCTATTTAGTTGTAATAGTAAAAGGGGGGTGTTACACCCATGGTCTCCTATTTTGGGTTTTATATGAGGTGCAAAATTAAGGGTATATAGGACATTGTGCTTTTGCAAACCGTTGAGATTTGAGCTAGAATTTGAATCAAAGGCCAAGATTGCAATGCACATGGATTAGGGACAAGGAGAAAACACAAATGAGTGAGGAATAGCTGGTCATACACAAAAATTATGAGTTTTTGTTGCACAAAAATTGTTGAGGGCACCTAGGTCATTCTACACAAAGTTGTAGCCTAGGATTTGATCTAGAATTTTAATCAATGGCTAGGAATACAACTCACATGGATCAAGGGCATGAGGAAACACAAAATGAGGTGAAAATGAGCTGGAAAATTCGGAGCAAATGAGGCCTTGGTGCCCAAGTTTTGCAAGCTTGTCAAGAAAAATAGTACATTTTGTCTTATTGGGGACACTTCCTTATTTTCACCATTTTTGATTATTCTTTTCTAGATAATTCCATAAAAATCATGCCACTTTGGGCCATATCCTAGGAATCAATGATTGGGCCCAAAACTCCATGATATCACCCTTCCCAAAATTGATTTGAGACCTCACCTTGATGGAAATTCCCATTTTGCCCTTTTGCTTAAAATTTGAATTTTATGCCAAAAATCATGCATGCATGCGCACAAAAATTCATAACCCAAATCATCTAGATCCAAATAAATTCCTCTGAGATTGAACAATGATTTTTGGTGAGAAATTGCTTAATTTTGGAAATGACCAAAATACCCCTTTTGCCCAAAAAACCCTAATTTTGCTCCAAAAGGCATTCCAATCCTAAAAATGATTTTAAAAGCGCTGAAATGACTTTTAGAACCCAAAAATGCATGCTCATAGTTCTTCACATCCTTCAGAATGATGCTTCACTTCATAATTTATTTCTTTTTGTGGAAAATTAAGGTTTTGTTCCAAGCCGGACAAAATTAGGGTATGACAGGTTGTTGCTAGGTTATGGGGAGGGGATGATTTTGATTGGCTTGCTCAGTCCTAAACCGGTCTCTCTGGCGGGATCCTGTCAATTTGGTGCAAAGGTATGTTCGTCTTCCTTTTTTCTTTCTCTAATCCTGGTTTTGTTGGAATTGCGGTACAAATGGATAATAGGATTATCTATTTGGTCAACGTGTATTCTGGATGTGCAATTCGGAGAAAACGGGAACTATGGTCGAGTTTGATGGCAGAGAAGGCTAGGCTCAGCCCGAGATGTTGGGTTATTGGTGGGGATTTCAATTTGGTTACTAGCAGATCGGATAGGAGAGGGAAGAATGTGCGTTTCAGTAATGCGGAGGCACATGACTTCAGATTTTTTATGGCGGAGATGGGGGTAGTGGAGCTTCCTTGTTTGGGGAAGAAGTATTTGTGGTATCAACCAAATGGCACGGCAGCCAACAGGAATGATAATGTAATTAGAAATTAAAAAGTGATCTCAGCCATATATATTTTAGTACGCTACGTGTCGACTTGGTATTGCAAGGACTTGAGATCACAATTTACTTAGTAAATTGCAAGGATATGAACTCATAAAATTCCAGAGGGAACTTGCAAAGAAATTGAATCCCTAGTTTCAAAATTCTGGTGGGGATCAATTGAAGTTCAGAGGAAAATTCACTGGATTAGCTGGGAGAAGATGGGCTCTATCAAAGCTAAAGGGGGTATGGGGTTCAGGAGTTTTAGTGATTTCAATGCTGCCGTACTTGGGAAACAATGCTGGAGGTTGTTGGATGATGACACCTCTCTTATGGCTAGAGTTTTCAAGGGTAGATATTATCCCAGAACTGATCTTTTGCAGGCTACTAAGGGATTTCAACCTATTTATGCTTGGAGGAGCATTCTCAGTGCTAGAAGGATGATTGAAAAAGGCTCTAGATGGTTGATTGGAAATGGGGAGAAGACAAGCATATGGCAAGCTAACTGGCTTCCTGAGCAGTCTAATTTCAAAGTCTGTAGCCCCATCAATATTTTGGGCCCAAATGCCACTGTGAACTCTCTGATTGATAGAGATACGAAGCAATGGAATAGGCATCTGGTTTTTGAGGTGTTCAACAATTATGAGGCAAAGCAAATTATCAATATCCCCATATCTTGGAGTTTTCCTTCAGATCGTTTAATTTGGCATTGGGAATCTAATGGTAAATATTCTGTTAAGTCTGCCTGCCACTTGCTCAAAGAAGAGAGCCGAAGAAAAGTCCCTGAATCTTCTAGCTCTTTGAACAACAGAATGTGGAAGGCAATTTGGAAAACTAATGTTCCTAACTGTGTTAAAAAATTTCTATGGAGATTGGCTAAGGATATCCTTCCTACAAGGAGTAAATTGGAAAGGAAAGGGATCCAACTTGACACTCAATGCCAAATTTGCTGCTCATGTGTGGAAACAAACACTCATTTATTTATGAATTGCCCTCTAATTCAGCTGGTATGGTTCTCCTCTCCATTAGGTGTCAGAATTCCTCTCCAATATGATCTCATGTCTTGGATTCTTCATTGGATTACCATTGATGATCCTTTGGCTAGACAGATCTTCATTGTGACTTTGTAAAAAATCTGGAAGAGTAGGAATGGCTTAATCTTTAAACAGACACCCTTCAATCCCATTGCAATTGCCTCCAGCAGCTCCTCTCTTGTGGATGACTATAATGTGGCAAATTTGAAGTCTAGTAGTGCTCCAACATCTCCTCAATCTCTGCATTGGATTGCTCCCCATGCTGGTGTGACAAAGATAAATACTGATGCTGATTGTTTTGCTGATGGATCCTCGGCCCGGAGCTTTATTGTTAGAAGTCATATAGGTGCTGTTTTGAATGCTACAACACACAAGGAAATTGGGTCTGGTAATCCCACTGTGGCAGAAGCTTTGTGCCTCAGATGGGCTCTCAATTGGGGTCTCACTAACAGTTGTTCTAATTGCTGGTTTGAGTGTGATGTAGAGTCTGTTGTTCACTGTTGCCTGGATATGAAATCTGTTTCTGCTATTGATCCTATAATTGTTGATTGTAAATCTTTGTTAGCTCAATTTCCTAGCTCTAAAATTTCCTTTGCTCGTAGGGATTGTAACCAAGCTGCTCATGCGCTTGTTAGTGTAGCTATGCAAGTAGGTTCCACCTTTTGGCAGGGGTATGTCCCTGAACCAGTTAACTTCATAGTTTGTAATGAGGCATTGGGCTCGTTTTCTTCTCAATTAATGATATGAGAATGCTTTGTCGTAAAAAAAAAGAGTCTAATAATATACAAAATATACGAAATATGTGAACACCCAAAAATTACGCTAGCATGAAATTCATTTGTCTACCTTACTACAACATCAATATTTTCATCAAAACATGGATAAAAAATTAATGGAGGGACTAAAATTGTGGTTTGAGATCAAAATTGCGAAAATAATGAGGGACTAGAATTACAGAATTGGTAAAATTGGGGAAACAAAATTGCGAAAAATAAAATGTGGGGATTAAAATTATGGATCCGATAAAATAGGGAGATAAAAAATACAATTTAGGTAAAAGAAAACACACAAATATATGAATGTATTTTACTTTTAGAATCATTTCATCAAATTAAGTTGACGAATATTAGAAGACGGTAAATATACCCAAGGAGAAAATTCTGAATATTGTATTTGTCTAAACTTAAATATTATTGACCAAAGAATAAATGAATTTTCTGATAAATGTACAAATACTGAAGAGCTTAATGTGCATTAATATATAGAAGTTAGTTTTGATAAAGAGTGTTTGAAGAGATATAGTACTACTAATTAAATTAAGATATTTAATTAGTATATGTAGGAAATCATCAACACCTACTACACATACAGATAAAGTTACAAAGACAAAAGATATACAATAAAATTTTAATTTAAAAAAGAAAAGCAGAGGCACGCATCTGTAATTTTCTGTTGTACTCTATCTTCATTTTCATCTATTTATAGCCTGAAGCCAAGCTCCATTTCCTATGGTCCCTTTATTTTCTTCCTAAATTAGTGAAACTTGCAGCATCTCACTTGCACAGTGCAAACATTATTGTTCACCATCTCTCTCTTCTTTAACTCTTTTGCCTCTCTCACTTACAAACCCATATTTGCTTTTGAAGCATTGATTTTGCGCTAGCTGTGCCTGTGAGAGTTTGGAGGATGAGGACAAATACGAGATCTTCAAAGATTGAATTCTGCTTTTTACAAATCAGTGGTAGTATCACGTTGTGGTTTTATTTTATTTTGTACTAGACCATTGCCCGGGGAAAAAAATTTGGACTGTAAAATTATTTTTTTTAGGAAAGTTTTACAATGCATGTCAAAAGAATTGTAGTTTTGGTACTTTCAGAAAATTGTATACAACATGATTCATCAACAAAAGACTATAGGATTTTGTCAAAAAAACAAAAGACTATAGGATAATTACAAAGCAATATCAGAGGGAACTATGGTACATGAGCGATACATTAAATTGTCGTAAATGAGAATATGAATAATACTCAAAACTGTGTTAGATGTATCTTTCAATGCAAGTTCATCACCATGGTGATTACACACACACACTGTGCTATCGAGAGAAAGAGAGAGAGATGACGAAAATCTGTTATAGGATCTAACAGAATTGAATCTTATTAACTGAATCTCAAAGTCAAACATTTATATCTATTACAATGTTAAAATGACTAAAATGCCCATGCTTAACTAATGTAAAAGTACCATCATACCCTTACAGCTTATTCTATGTAAAACAAGTATATATCACTATGAATTATCAAGCCACTCAACACCATCCCCTAATTCATAGTGTCAAATTGAGTAACACCTAACTCAGCTCTTAGCTTCAGAAACTGCTCAGTCTTCAGGGCTTTGGTAAGTGTATCTGCAATCTGTGCTTGAGTGTTGCAGTAACAAACTTCAATGATCTTCCTTTCAACTTGGTCACGCAAAAAGTGAAACTTGGTCTCAATATGCTTGCTTCTCCCATGAGACACCGGGTTCTTGGCAAGCATGATTGCAAACTTATTGTCAATCATGAGCTTTATTGGCAGCAATGCCCAATTCTGTCATCACAGATCTCAGCCAGATGGCTTGGCAGGCAGCAGTGGCACCTGCTATGTATTCAGCTTCGCAGGAAGAGAGTGCAACCACTGGTTGCTTCTTTGAGCACCATGATATTGGTGCTCCATAACACATAAAAACATACCCTGTAGTACTCCTTCTATCTACCTTATCCCCACACCAATCCGAGTCAGAGTAACTAAGAAATTTCTAGCAACCTTGATCAGTCATTGCAGGGAATAGAACACCATATCTCAAAGTGTTTTTCACATACCTCAATATTCTTGTAGCAGCCAAGTAATGTGACATCTTAGGCTTCTCCATAAACTTGCTCACAACACCTACAGCAAAGCATATATCTGGTCTACTATTGCACAAATATCTCAAGGATCCAACAAGTTGCTTGAATAAGGTAGGGTATACACATTCTCCATCAGCATCAGCATCCAGCTTTAAATTCACCTCTGCAGGGGTTACAGCAGGTTTGCAATCTAACATTTTAAATCGTTTTAAAAATTCAATTGCATATTTCTTTTGATGCAGCAGAATTCCTTTAGCAGTATAAAGAAATTCCATTCCTAGGAAATACACCACTCTTCCTAGATCATTCATTTCAAATTCCATCATCAACTTACTTTTCACAGCATTTACCTCAATTTTACAATCACCAGTCAATAAGATGTCATCTACATAAAGGCACACTAGTGTCATGTTACCTTTATTAGAGACCTTCACATACACACCATACTCCACAGTGCACTTCTTGAAGCCACAATCAGAGAAGAAAGCATCAATTTTCTTGTTCCAAGCTCTTGGAGCTTGCTTAAGGCCATACAGTGCCTTATTCAACTTGTATACCAACTGCTCCTTGCCTTTCACTTCAAAACAGGGAGGTTGTGTAACATAGACCTCTTCATCAAGTGGACCATTCAAAAAGGCTAATTTAACATCTAGATGTAGCAGAGTCCATCCCCTACTACAAGCTAGAGCTATCACTAGTCTAATTGTTTCATGTCTAGATACGGGTGCAAACACCTCACTGTAGTCTAGACCTTCCTTTTGCAAGAAACCACGAGCTACCAACCTTGCTTTGTGTCTTGCCACTGAGTCATCAGGATTCAATTTTACTTTGAATACCCATTTTACTGATATTGCTTTCTTGTTGGGAGGAAGCACTGTCAAATCCCAACTCTTGTTCTTTTCTATTGCTTTCAATTCTTCTTTCATGGCACTTCTCCACACTTCATCCTTTATTGCTTCTGTGTGACTCAGTGGTTCAACATCAGCCAATAGTGCAAATCGGACCAAATCACCATCATTATTGGCTTGATTGTCAGTAATCAAGTCATAGTCTGCTAGTCTAAGTGGAGGATTTTTCTGTCTTTGTGGCCTGTTCTGTGTCTCAGGTTCTCCATCAGACTCAGACTCACTATCTTCTTGTTGTTGTGGTTCTTGCTCTTCATTCACTACTGGTGCAGGCACATTTGCATTCTCTGCTGTGATTTCACTATCTTGTTCAATCATTACAGTTTCTGCTCTAGTAGTTGTTGCTCTACTAGAGTCCCAATCCCACATCTCAGCTTCATTCACTAGCACATCTCTGCTAAATTCAATTTTGTTTGTCACAGGGCAATACAACTTGTATGCACCTGTAGAATGATACCCTACAAGTATCATTGGACAGCTTTTGTCATCCAATTTTCCTCTCTTCACATCTGGCACATGTTTGCACATGTTTGTAGCAAACAGCTCCAAACACTCTCAAATGAGCAACATTGGGCTTCTTTCCACTCCACACTTCAAGTGGCACCTTGTCCTTCAATCTCCTTGTAGGACATCTATTCAATATGTATGCTGCAGTTGACACAGCTTCTCCCCACAAGTTGTTTGGTAATTTCATTTCCTTTAACATGCATCTTACCATGTCAAGGATCATTCTATTTCTTCTTTCGGCCACACCATTGTGTTGGGGTGTGTAGGGAGCAGTAACCTCATGTTCTATTCCCTGTTCCACACAATAATTCTTGAACTCAGTAGAATTATACTCCCCTCCACCATCACTTCTCAATATTTTCACTTTACTCCCACTCTGCTTCTCTGCATAATTTTTGAACTTCTTAAATTGCTCAAACACTTCACTCTTCTGTTTGATCAGGTAAGTCCATAGCATTCTTGAAAATTCATCAATGAATGTTACAAAGTACCTGTTGCCACCTAGAGAAAGGACTTCAAGTGGCCCAGATACATCAGAATGTACAACATCCAGAGGCTTTGTTGCTCTTGAAGGTAGTTCTGATGCAAATGGCAATCTTGCCTGCTTACTCCTTATGCATATCTCACAAGTTCTTTCACTGGCAGTCACCTTAGGAATGCCCTGCACCAGCTCTTTGGACTTCAATTGACCTAAACTTCTGTAGTTTAGGTGTCCATATCTTTTGTGCCACAATGCACCATTTGTCATGCTAAGACATTGAGCTTCACTTGCTTCAATTCTTACTTTGAAGGTTCTGTTCTTCTCAAGTGGAGACTTGAAGATCAGCTTCTTGTTTTTGTCATAGAGAAACATCTCATTATCCTCCATAATCACTGAGTATTCCTTTTCCAATAACTGGCCAACACTCATCAAATTACTCTTCATTCCAGGGACATACCAGACATCCTCAATTAGGACTTTTGTGCCATCACTCATCTGCACCAGCACATCTCCCATTCCCTCTGCACTCAAATACTCATCATCAGCACACCTTATTCTTGTTTTCTTGTGTCATCAAAATTTATCAGCCACTGTTTGTTGCGAGTAATATAATTAGAACAGCCTGTATCTAAATACCACAGCTCTGTAATTACACCATTATCACTTGTTGTCACCATCAGTATCACAGACTCTTCATCTGAATCTCCTTGTGCTATATTAGCTTCTTCTTTCTTATTTTCTTTGTTGGGCCAACATTCATCAGCAAAATGTCCATATTTATCACAGTTATAACACTGTATTTTTCTTTTGTCAAACTTCTCTTTGTTATTATTGTATTTCTTTCCACCTTTGTTGGATGATTCACCTTTCACAGCACCACTTTTATCATTCTTCTTACTAAGCCATTCGTGCTTCTTCTTTTTCCAGTTATTTTCTTTCCACTTAGACTTATTACTCGTGTTCTTATCAATTTGTGCCTTTAGTGCTTGCTCACTTTCTTTCTCAGATCCCCTCTCTATCACTAACAGTTCATGTGCCTCTAATGTGCCTTGTAATTCATCAATCCTCATAGTGCTAGTGTCTCTAGATTGTTGAATTGCAACCATGATAAAATCAAATTTAGGAGTAAGAGATCTGAGTACCTTCTCAACAATCACTTGTTCAGTGATTGTTTCACCACACGTCTTCATCTCATTCGTGACTGCAACAACTCGCGAGACATAATCTGCTATCCTCTCATCATCTTTCATGCTCAAATTCTCATACTGTTTCCGCAGAGATTGAAGTTTAACCTTCTTCACCGATGCGTCACCACCATAGCATCTCACCAGAATGTCCCACGCATCCTTCGCAGTCATAGCCTCCGCAATTTTTTCAAACACTTTCGCATCCACACATTGGTGGATATAGAACAGTGCTTTCTGATCTTTCTTCCTCGTCTCCCTATGTGCATTTCTTTGTGCCTCCGTCGCGTTCTCCGGTACGAGAATATAGCCTTCGTTGACGAGCTCAAGCACATCTTGAGCGTTGAACAACACGCGCATCTGGATCGACCACCGTGTCCAGTTCTTCCCGTCAAACACCGGTAATTTTGTGTTAAGGCCACCGTTGCCTCCGTTCATCTTCAATCTCTCTGTAGCACTCACTCAATTCTCGCAATCACTCGTGTTTCCCAACCCTAGGAATCAGAAATCGTGATTCCTTTCGATTTCGTGCTTCAATCCGATGCGAATCAAGAACAACGAAATCACACTCACCTTACACTCACTCGTGTTTCCCTTGAATCGTAGAGGTCAAAGGTCTAGATACCATGTCAATGCAAGTTCATCACCATGGTGATTACACACACACACTGTGCTATCGAGAGAAAGAGAGAGAGATGATGAAAATCTGTTATAGGATCTAACAGAATTGAATCTTATTAACTGAATCTCAAAGTCAAACATTTATATCTATTACAATGTTAAAATGACTAAAATGCCCATGCTTAACTAATGTAAAAGTACCATCATACCCCTACAGCTTATTCTATGTAAAACAAGTATATATCACTATGAATTATCAAGCCACTCAACAGTATCAATAATAATGGATGGAAGATTAAAGAGCAATGTGGTAGAACAAATTGAACCCAAATACATGTAGATGAAACCTTGCAAAAGAATATGTTTTCCCATTTGTCTTTTGATTTCCGCCTATCTCCATTTGACGTCAATATTATATACTAAAATTAGTTAACATTATAGCAAAGTAAAAGAATATTTTTTTTTCAAAAGACTACAAAAAAATATAATTGTTACTTGTTTTATTTTTATATAAGATACAATTGTATAAATTAAATAACAGTTGATATAGCTAACAATAATTGTCACATAGTTATACGTCAAAAAGTTGTTTCACATATATTAAGGGCAGTGAGTACTCCCCAGCTCCCCGTCCCGTTACTTCAAACTTTTCTTCGCCCCGTCCCTGCACTCAATTTCTATCTTTTTGAGTTTTACTCCCTTTCTCCACGGGGACATGGTCCTTATCTCTGTCCCACAAACTTTTCCTTGTCCCCGCTCCAGATTCCAATTATGAGAAAATTTCATCCCCCGCCTATGTACCCTCAAGTGTATGGTAGGTCCCACTCTCATCCCCCAAACTTTTCTCCACCCCCGCTCCTCGTCATGAGATGTTTTTCTTCGTTACTTCTGTCCCCAAGGTGACATGGTACTCGTTTCCTGTCTCCGAATTGACTGCAAAGAATTTTCTCCCTCGTTCAGTCCTTATGGGAAAAAGTTTTCCGCCTGTGAGGCCCTTGTTGGGACAGTCCTCTCAAGGATCCTCACGCACAGGGAAAATTTCCACCCCTAGGTCAATGCTCGGTAACAAGAATTTATTTTATATTAAAATTGATTATAAAGTTCACATGTGTCGGCTAACAATATTGATCAAGCTACTTACAATTGCTGCAAATGGATATCTTTGATAAATGAAATCCAACCAAATCAAACAACCTCATGCACCTTGATTAAGCATGAGGATATAAAAAAAAACTTATTAATCAAAGTGGCACTAATGGCCAATTTACAACTGTCCCCGGGGATTTGAACTCAACACCTTGAGGATATAAAGCTAGCTTTTACCACTTAGCTAGCACCTCAAGTGTAACGAATATTATAAAATTAATGAGGATAAAAATGACTAAAAAGATGAGACGCTATAAGCTATAACGTTTCAAAAAATGCTAAACGCTACTGCTTACCAAACACGTCTAATTTTTTCCATCTGTTGTCCGCTAGTCAAATTCGCTAGTCAAATCCACTATAAACTAGCAGATATGACTTGCCAAACAGAGTCTTAGTAATAGTGCTTCTAGTTTAATTTTTTTTGGACAAATAAAACCGCCGTTATATATGGTGTATTGTTAATTTAATTCTTAAAACTATGTTAGTCTCTCAGATCAGAAGACGCATCTCAGAATTTTCCTTCACTTGCTCACGTCTCCATATTTCGTTTGTGCTTTTTTTTCATAGTATTTAGGCTCTGTTTGGCAAGTCAGATCCGCTAGCTTATAGCGGATTTGACTAGTGGATGAGAAAAATTGGAGGTGTTTGGCAAGCAGTAGCAGGTAATGTTTTTGAGGTAGCTTATAGCGTTTTTTGAAACACTACTTCAAATAGCGTTTGAGCTTATAGCTTATAGCGTTTCAACTTTTTGGACCTTTTTACTCTTATTATTTTATAACATCTCATATTTGTCCCAGTAAAATTAATTTTTTATATTTCCAATTTGAAATGCAACGTAATGCGCGAAGTTCGTTTTTATCATTTTTTTTGGGTACATATAATTATACGTTTTTATCATTTTACATTTCAAAAGAAAAAACACGGCAGTCATGTATGTTAACCTCATCATCTTTTATTTGTATTTTTTCTTCAATGTTTTATGTGAAATGCTAGATTTTTTTCGTTCACTATCATTGTGTTCATTATCAGTGCACTGCATAAGTTAGAATTCACCAAACACACGTTGGATTTCACAAAAAAAAGCACTATATAAGTTAGATTTAAAAAATATATAAATTAGATATTAAAATATAAATATTAAAATTAGTTTAAAAATATTTTAATAGTTAGTTTGATTATCATGAATTTATAGAATAAAGTTTATAATTGATTAAATAAACCTAACAATTAATTAAGCATGTCCTTTTATGTCATTTTACATTTATCAGCTTGTTCAACCACTAATTTTACCAAACACTTCATTCGCTATCAGCTAGCTTATCCGCTATCCGCTATCAGCTAGCTTATCCGCTATCCACTATAAGCTCATCCGCTATCAGCTAGCTTATCCGTTATCCGCTATTTTTTACCAAACAGAGCCTTAATAAATACCCTCCCCTGTTTTATTATTATTATTATTATTATTATTATTATTATAATGTTATTTTTATATTATTATTACGTTGTTTTTATATCTTACCACTGAATGAGCCAAATTTGTGTTTCAATCAATATTCAAAATTCAAAAACAAATATGTTAGCAATGCTCACTCGAATCTGTTTTCAGAACGGTAAGTACCTTCAATTTTCAAACACCTCAAATTTCAATAAAGTAATATTTTTAATAAAAAATGTTAATACACAAATATTTTCTACCCAACAACTACGTAGCATTTGATTCTCTACCAGGATATACGTAGCAGTAAAGGAGAGCTCACATTTGTCAATTGCACCAATTAAAAAATATCTTTTCTTAGTCATTTCTAAAATTACTCCCATTTTTCATTCTCAAAAAATCACATAACAAATATATATTGCTAAGTCCTTTTCAATTTTTTTTATTACTAGGGTAAAATAAATATATTTTTACATTAACATCTTTTAAGAAGGATCGATGTCGTGGGTACTAATATCTTCCTCACGCATAATCGACTCTCAAACTCAAATCTGGTCCATAAAAACCCTTATACAACCCAAAAGGATTTGTGAACATTTGCCCATAAACCCTTTTGATAATTAATTTTTTAAAGGTATGAAGTCAACTAAAAATTTCCATCGTTATTAAGTTCATTGACATTTATATCTTCATTAATGAACAACCTATCAATTAAGTAGATTTATTTTGCAAAAATTCAACACTAAATTTGTTGTCGATCTATTTGTCCAATTAATCAAATAACCAATATTGCTCACTATTTATTCTCAAATGATTTCAAACATAACTAGATTTTTGATTCTCTTATACTATATGTCTCCAATTATTGATCTCAAAATAACCATGAACATTGGAATAATTGTGTATGCACAGGTAATTACCCAACCTATCTTTGGTGTGGTTGAAATGTTGGCTAGCCAAAGGTGGTCAGAATTAAGTTTTATAAATGGAGAGTACCCAATAAGCATTTGCAAAATGAACTTCAACTTAAATTTCTTTAGGCTTATTTGGAGGACCATATTTGTCATGGTAGTTACTGTTTTGCCCATGGCAATGCCCTTTTCAATGAAATGCTTGCTCTTCTTGGAGCTATGGGGTTTTGGCTATTAACAATATATTTTCCAGTTGAGATGCCAAACAGAAGACTAGCAAAAGAACAATAAAAAATGGTTTGCACTTCAAACCTTGAAATTTATTTTTATGCTAGTGTTATTAGCTGCAGCATGCATGCATGTGCGGCCATTCATGGATTGCATAAAGCATTTCAGAAATTCAAGCCTTTTATGTATAAAGAGTAGTTTAGTTCGCAGAAATATTTTCATTTTCATACTTAGTTCAAGTACATTTCAAAGGCGAAGTGATCAATTTTGAATTTAGTTGTGTTGTGTTATTATACTAGCGGTATACCCGTGCATACGCACGGGTACTGTCGTGTTCTTTATATGAATTGATTAAATCAGAAATTAAGTAGCCCAAATATTTGAAAATAAATAGATATAGAAAACCAAAAAACTGTGTTAAAAAAAAAAAAGAAAACCAAAAATATAAAAGTATATTTCTTCATAACGACAATTTATTTTTTTGACAAAATGATCTCTAATCCTTCAATACATGTTTTCACCGTGTTTTTTATATATCAGTGACAAATATTTGTCCCGTGTTTTTGTATATAGACAATTATTTGCCCTTTTTTAGGTATCAGTGAAAAATACTTGTCATGTGTTTATTTATATATCAAGGAAAGTTATTTGTCATTTTTTAAGTATCAGTGAAAAATATGTGTTCCGTGTTTTTTTATATATTAGGAACAGTTATTTGTTATTTTTTAAGTATCAGTGACAAATATTTGTCACGTATTTTTTTCAATATTTATCAGTAGTCCGAATAGTCACCAATCTTATTTTTTCTGAAATTTTTGCTAGTGAATTGTTGAAAATAATAGTCTTTAAAATTATCTACAACAATTATAAATCCCGTGTTAGTAGTTAAGTCTTCTCGTTTTAGTAGTTAAATTGATTAGTTTTAGGAGATCAGTAGATTAAATCCCGTGTTTTTTATATATTATATTAGTTACAGTTAGTATCAGTGACAAATATTTATTTTGTGTTTATTTATATATCAGTAAGAGTTAGTTGTTCTACTCTTAGTTACCATTGACAGTTATTTGTCCTTCTTTTAGGTCTAGAGACAAATAACTGTCACAGGTGTGTTTTTTTTGTTGTCATGTCATTGGTGCGTAATTTCTACCGGTTTTGCTGGTGACTAATCTACGCCAGGGAATCTGGCTCGCCACGAGTACCCGGCTTTGTCAGCCCGTGTGGTTCTCCCCTCCTAACAGAGTTTTTGCCACACCCAATCTTCGATCCCGGAGACCTTAGTGTGGTATCTAAGTCTAGTTACTACTTGGACTAACCCTTATTGGTGTAACAGGTGTGTTAGTTGAATATTTATCGGTAGTTTAAAAATTCATTAAGTTTTCTCTTTTTTTTAGAGGAAAAAAAAATATTATTTTGAAACTTTTTTAGAGGAAAAATATTATTTTAAAATAGTAGACCACACTTTTTTCTCTCTCCCTTTTCTTTGTTCTTCTCTTTCTCAAGAACCTTTTTAATCTCAATTATCAAATGACCCCTATAAATAATATTGGGATAAATTATTTAGTTAAGGGTATTTTTGTAAGTTTGGTAGTGGTTAGTTTGCTTAGAGTATTGTAGATATGTTCAAACTTTCGTTTTTAAAAACCTAAATTTGAGTGCGATGGGTTAACACACTTCATCTAAAGGGACATACTCGAGTTAGATTATTGGCTATGGGACATTCCTGTTTAAAAACCTATATTTATTATAGGTAAAAATTTGTACACTAGGAATTCTTTAAGTTATTTAATTTTAATGAATTAGTCCTTTAAATTTTATTGTACCAGTTAGGTCCTTATGTTTCCTAACGTGTACATAGTTAATCCTTTTTTATTTCCCGTTTTAAAAATGGTGACATGTCTATTACGTGGGTGTTGTGGTAGTTATAATACTAATGTGTCTATAATGTTACTGACGTGGCAAATCCAAATAGACTTTTTAACTTTTTTAGTAAAATAATAATAATAATAAATTAATAATAATAATAATAATAATAATAATAATAATAATAATAATAAAAAGTAACTTGTATAACTAAAGATGAGTATATGCTTGTAGCGTGATGGTTTTAGTCACCAAAGTTGTAATTGTAAATAAAATAATAACAAGACCTTTTTAATAAAGTTTTTAATTAAATTTCTACTATCATCCATTTTTTAATATATTAAAACTTAATTTTTCACTTTCAGTTGTTGATTTTGATTAGGGATTAATTGTAGTTGTGAAAAGAAATTTTTAAAGTTGTAGCCACAAAAGACTAGATAAATACTATACTACTTTTCACTTTCAGTCCTTCTTGCTTAGGGAGGGGTGTTCTGGCATATATATATATATATATATATATATATATATATATATATATATATATATATATATATATATATATATATATATGTCTTTCTTTCTTTTTTGTTTATTCTTTGCATTTACTTTTATTGAAAATATTTTCTTGAAATGGAACTTTTTTGGTGTTCTTACAAGGTACATTCTAAAAGGTGAAACAGCACCAACTCAACTTGTTTCTTTTATTTTTTCCGATTAATGCACAAATTGTTTATCAGTTTCACAATATTTGCACTATTTTTTGTCTTAATTTGACAGATTTGCACCTTCTCTTACTATAGCTTCCTTTAAGATATCTATGTGGCATAACATAGTGATTTTATAAATTAGGCATTTAAACTATCCAGTTATTTTTATGATAAATTTCAAAGTGTCCCTAACATATAAATTTCTGTAGGAAAAATTCGACAAAAGTTGTCCAATGGTAATTTAGGTTGTTCAATAACTTATGCAATAGGCTTAGACTCTCTTTGTCCAAGTTTCAATATTCTTTACTGTTTATTCTTTATGTAAATGAAGTTTCATTATCATAGTACGTACTCATTTCAAATGTGGTCACTGTCTCCTTCAACAACTGATTTATGTGGTTAAAATGGATGAATCTCAATTCTAGATGTGCGAGACCCACTAGGAGGAACTCACTCTTGCAGTGATAGCCAAAACGCTCTTCTTAATTAGTTCTTATCAAGCCTAAAGACCTTCTTGAGTCTTCTTTTTTTCTTTAATTTTTTTTTTATGGAGAAAGACGGGCTTCTTGAATCTTTCTATTACAAGGAGAATGTGACTAAAGTTATTTGATGTCAAAAAAACTCTATAAAGGTGTGAGGTCCTAAATCTTCTATTTAAAGCTTTATGTTAATCATAATAAACATTTGTCTTAGAATCTTACATTCACTCAAACAAATTTGGGGATGAGCTGCGTTTTTTTTTTGTCATGGACAGCGTTTCTGAGCGCTGCTAAATTTGGCGCTGCTGATTCCATCCCCACAATGGGCAGCGTTTAAGAAGCGCTGCTCATTGGTAGTCAAGAGCGCTGCTTATCATGTTATCGCATTTTTGGAATGAGCAGCGCTTCCTACTATAAAGCGCTGCTCATTCCCAAAATGCGCGAACACAATGGGCAGCGCTTCTCCCTTCAAGCGCTGCCCATTGTATAAATTTTTTATTTTTATTTTTTTCTGTTTTTATTTATTTTCCTTTTTACATTTGATATTTTCCTGATATTTTCCGACCAATGATAATATAATAATAAATTTATCATTGAAATGGGCGAATGTAAATAATATTATATTTTGTGGCAAATTCGATAATTATAAATATAAATTGGTCAATTTCTTTTTTGACAAAGAATTGGTCATATTTTTTTTAATCCTAAACATAACCACAATAAAATGAGTGGATGGAAATAAAAAAAATAAAGCAACAGGCCCACAACCACGTGGGGATGGAAATCATCAATCACAACGAAATGGAAATCCCAATCACAATCACAACGAAATGGAAATCCCAATCAATGTATATATAATTTGATAGTTTGTTTTTTGATAAGTAATTCAATATTTGTTTGATATTGATATAATTCTTAGTTCATTTTATTTTACTTTTTCAGTATTTTTCTGGATATGTGTCTGGAGTTCCTTTTTCTGATGAGCAACTTATTGAGCTCAAAGGAGAGTGGTGTCATCATGTTGCCGGTGTTATACATGAAAATCGAAATTGATGTAATTTTTTTGGATATCCTATTTTTGTAGTATCTATATTGGATATCTTGTAATTTTTGCTGTTATGTTGACATTCATGTTTTGGTACATGATGATTTATGTAATTTTGGTTAGCATATATGTGTGTATGTTGGATTTATTAATTAGTTGGAATTTGATTTGAAATTGGTTTTTGATTTGGAAATTTCATTTGGAAGTTTGTTGTTGGTTGATGAATATGAGCAGGGAGCAAGGAATTGGTAATAGAGAAGAAACAGAAAAAAAATTCTTTAAAAAAAATTTAGGCATAGGTAGCGCTTTCTGTAAGCGCTACTTATGGAAATAGAGAAGAAACAGCTAGAATTAAAAAAAAATTAGGCATAAGGAGCGCTTTCTGTAAAATGCGCTACTTATGGCCTAAGCGCATCTAGGAATGGGGAGCGTTTGAACAAAAAAGCGCTACTCTTGGTCTATGCGCATCCGGGAATAAGGAGCGCTTACGCTTAGAAGCGCTACCTTTGGTCTATGCGCATCCGGGAATAAGGAGCGCTTACGTTTAGAAGCGCTACCTATGGTCTATGCGCATCCGGAAATAAGGAGCGCTTATGCTTAGAAGCGCTCCTCTTGCCTGTTCATTGGTAGCGCTTTTCGAGCGCTACCTTTGGGGGATTGGCAACAGGAGCGCAAGCTTTAGGAGCGCCCGAAAGCGCTACTGATGGCTTAAAAAAAGCGCTCCCAATCTCCAAATCTATTGTAGTGTGGTACATGTGTAAAACAAACTTACACTAAAATTGGTAAACTGGAGTAGGTAGATTGAGGGAAAGCAAACCAAGTTACACGTAACGGGTATAATTAGATAATCTGCCAACTCAGCATCAACACATGGGCAGTTAATTAATTTAATAAAACAGCAGCACACACATTTACTCCACTTGTTGCTTTTATGCATTTTGAGGCTTAAGTCATTTACATGTGTCATTTCATATATATTAGCAATTTTGCATAATTTTATTATTAATAGTAAAACTTGTTTTTGTTATTTTGTAAGAAAAAAAGTAAAACAAAAAAAAAGAGACTTATAACAAAATATTAAAGTTAACTATTTTGTTATAGAATTAAAAACAAAATTAAAAAACACAGAAAATTACAAATTACAAAAAAATACAAACAGAAAAATCACACAAAATATGGTATCCAAAAGTACAAAAAAAAAAGTGGTATTGACGATAAACATATTCTATTTTGGACTAAAATTTCACACGGACTTTAATCATACTCTTGCAAATTTTCACAAAGAAAGCATTGTCTAACATGTGGTGTCTCCCTTTACTCAATTAGCAAGAAAACAAAAGTGAAGAAAAATAAATAAGAAGCACCCCCAAAGCACCATCATTGTGGTTTGTGATACTCTCAATTGAAAAACTATTTAATATATGAAAAATTATATGTTTTATAATTTACGCTTCAATTATAATAGAAATATTTAACAATTATACTTTTTGTTATGTTTAAATTTTAAATTTAAATTATCTGCACTAATCTTATTTTTTCCTTTCATGATTAATCTTTTTTTTACTATTCATGGTTAATCTTATAAGCCGCTACATTTTAGGAGTTTTTCATATTTTCATTTCATCCCACTACACGGTTTGAGGGTTTGCTATGAAGAACAAAAGCTAAATTATAGTTTTGATCTCCCTATTTTTACAAATTCAGACAATTAGTCCCCTATGAAGGGCATATAAAGTCCACAATGGTTACAATATTAATGTCTATATATTGAAAGTAGAAAAACTGACGTGCCATCTACAATTGCCCTTCACGGTCCAACAAAACAATAATTAAAAATAAGCTGAACGTGACATGATGTTTTTTGTTTGGATATTTTTACTAAAAGTGATTTTCTTTTTATAATTATTTGTTTGGATAAATTGGATTAGAATTACTTTTAAGTGTGAAATTACCAAAATGTCTCTCAATTTAAAATTATATTAGAAACTTAAGTTTGATAAAATAGAAAATAAAAAACTAAACAAGTATGTAAAATATCTAAATCAAAATTACAATTAGAGAATATACTTTAAATTACAATGCAAGTTAATAAATGATAATTTTGAAAGATGCAAATAAAGTAAATGGCACTTATGGAATCAAAATGAAATTTATTCTGACTCCGATGTCTAGTGGAAAGGGGTCTTAAATTCTGGCTCCAATTTATTCTATCGCCAGAGATCGAATCTGGGTACTACTAGCCGAATCTTCCCTTTAAGATGAACTATATCTTGAATTTTGAGATTATTGTTTCTCCGTAAAGTAGAAACTGATGAAAACTTCAACAATATATTACAATATTAATTTTTATTATTTTTACATGAAAAGGAGAAACTGATTGTTTTGGATTAGAAATTTAACGCCATTCTAAAAACACATTTTATTCAAGGTAAATTCTACCATACTCATTGGGAGTTTGGTGGGTATGATACCTTATAGACAAAATTAGTTCAATTTTAGTTTTATTTAGAATATTTAAATAGAAAACAATGAGGTGTCATTGAATGATTGGATAGGGTATCATACCTTTCATATCTTAATGGGTATGAGAGTGTTCACCTTTATTCTATAGGCAGTCCTGTTGTAATTTTATGAGATATTTCAAAAGTATGAAAGTCCTACATAGTGTGACTTTTTGCGTTAATTTTTATTTACTGAATTATTATTTTATAATATATTTTTAGACTTACTTGAGCCTATCCGAAAATACATTTTAAGCTATTTTTATCAAGATATTTCACTTCATTTGGTCAAACCGTTTTGTAAAATTAATTTTGCTTTATTTCACAACAGCTATTTTATTACACCGTTTTATTACTATTGATTTCGTAACGGTGTAACGGATTATTTTAATGACTATTTTATTACATTGTTTTATTACTATTAATTTCGTAACGGTGTAAAGGATTTTTAATGGCTATGACTAATGGAGTGTCTACTACATCAACTATGTGTAGCCTATAATATAAAAAGGCTATCGAGTAGCACTTGAAGGGATGGGAAAAATTCATTTCGTTTTACACTCTCTACTTCCAAAATATTCCTGGGTTCATCTCCTGTCCAATTGTTCTTGCCAGTTCGGATTCCTCATTCGTTATTTGCGATTGGGACGAGACCGGTTGTATCTCGGGGAATTTGCGCTGTAGAGGCGAATAAATTCTTCAGGACAGCCACCAGGCGCCTCCGGTTGTTTTCTCTAACGTTTGTTTTTTTCGCAGGCATTCTGGTTTGTTGATCTTGTTGCGTATATCACTACAAGTCCTTTATACATACTAGTAGCGAACGTGATTGTTGCGCGCGATTGCACATGTATTTGATTTGACTAGTTTATATTTAATTAAGAAATGCATACACTACATGAAAAAAATCAAAATAAATCTTTTTTATATGGAAAATGCACTAGCATATTTAAATAATACCATATTTTAGCATACATACTTTCTATTAACAATTTATATACATAAATTTCATAAAGTTAAATAAAGTATTATAGCAAGTCGTGCAACAACAAATGTGCTCGCCACTTTGTCTCAAAGGGTACGTAACTACGTATTGCTTTATTCTCAATATATATGGGCGAATCACAAGTTCATTATTACCTAGACGATTATTTTGAATTCATTAACAACTTCTTTATTATATTATACTAATACCATTCATTCAAGATTAATGTGTGGTGGAAGAAATTCTCTGCATTCCATTTTTGGATGTGACTCAACAAGATGATTTTGTTTGACAATTGATCATTGGGGAGTTCAAATCAATTGCTTCATATTGGTGTTTAGAAACTTCATCCCCTCTGGAAGCTGAAGAGTTAGGGAGCTCAATTAGAATATATTAACCGTTGAATTTTAATTAATTATGTCCTGTTTGAATCAGTTTCTTTTTTAGTTTTTAAATTCTATTTTATAAATCAATTTTGTAAAAATGTGTTTAAGAAAAAGTTAGAAAAAAAATAGGGTTGGTAATCTAGTTTTAAAAATTGTTTTAAGGGTGGGAGAACAAAAAGTACCAAATATATGTATAATATACAAAAAGTACCAAAGATTAGGAACAAATATAGTATCATTTGAATTTAAAAAATTAGACATGAGTGACGGATCCAGAAATTTTTAGTAGTGGAGGCAAAAAAAGAGCCTATAATATTTTTTCAAAAAAATAAGAAGTTTTACAAAATACATAATTTTATTACAAAAAGTCCTAAAATCCCTAAATTTCTACAAAATACATAGTTAAAAAGGCATAATTACTACCATAATACTTTACATACATGTGATTGATTTGTCTCTAGTGTATTATTTAGATCATGTGAGGTCAGCATAAAAGATAAAGAAGGGTCAACATGTTAAAATACTCCTATTATTAGTTGAAAAAAAACCCAAAAAGTGGGGTCAGCTGACCCCACTGGACACAATGGAGATCCGTGCCTCATATGGATAATCATAACAAGTGCACACTATAAGAAGGACACAATAGCCGCAAAATTATCAGCGACTCAAGACATACAATGTGTTGGACCCAAAAAAAAAAGACACAATGTGTACAACTTTCATTTCACTGCATCTTGAATTTTGAGATTATTAATTAATTGTTTCTCCTTAAAGTAGAAACTAATGGAAACTTTAAAAGTAAGTGTATCACAATATATATTAATCTTTTTACATGAAAATTTAAACTATTTGTTATTCGGTTTTTTTTTAGCAACTATTTGTTATTCGGTTAGAAATTTAATTATTCTAAAAATGCATTTTATTAATTATTCTAAAAATGCATTTTATTATCTATAAGACTTCGCTCAATTGGCAAATGCCGAAATTGTTCGGCTCGATGAATATCAAGTCTCAGGTCCGAACTCGGGACCTCAGTTGTGTGCATGAGTTTCTAGTGGTAATTGTTACTTCATCTATAAAAAAAATGCATTTTATTAATAGATAGGTGTCCTTTAGAACATACATAATAACAAACGTGACCGATGCAATTGCATTTTCGGATATGATATTAAATAAACAATGCACACACAACATAAAAATATTGCTAAGGGACTAAAAATAACAAAATCCATGAATTATTATCAGTTATGATTATAAAAAAGTTTTCGCCGACAGCGCATAGCAATTAAACTCATACAGAAATACATTAACATATTTTTATAATTAATACTATATTTTAAATAAAAATACTTTCTAATTTCCATTAAAATTAATATATTTTTATATTTAGATTCTATAAAATTAAATAAAAATATTACAACAATCCATACAACACCTAAGTATAGGTGAATCACAAGTTCCTTATTACTTAGCTAGTTATTTTGTATCCACAAGTTGCTTATTATACTATTTTATATACCATATATTCAAAGTCACACAATAGAATATGAATACTGGTTATCATCATAATCATAGTTCGGATGTCTATTAGGCGCATGGGTGTCATTAATTAGTATACCCTCCATAAGAAGGTTGTCCATAAGAATTGTTTAATGAAGTGCTTCCATAGTTTGATGATGAAGTGCTTCCATATTGAGGCTCTTGTCCATAATTAGGCCATGTTGGATTATAACTTCCTTGATAATAATAAGAAGAGTTTGATGAATTGCTTTGATTTGGAGGAGGAAAAATTGATGGAAAGCTTTCATTATAATCATAAGGATGTGAAGAATAGTTTGGTATTTGATTATACCCTCTTTCATAAGGACATTGAAAAGAAGAATCTGGGTGAGAAGTAGTATAATACCCTCCTTGATCATATGAATAAGAAGGTGGTGGTAATCGATATTGGATTTGCGGTGGGGAATCTCTTTCTATTTCTTTCTCTTCAGTATGATTATTAGAAAACTCGCTAGGCTTTAGAAGATGATCTGGTGAGAGCGAAGGAACAGCTGATGATGATGATGATGATGATGATGATGATGATGATGATGCTTTGCTTATAGATGGAGAATTCCCTTTAGATATTGATGAGTTATTGTCTTCTACCTCAAGATTAGATGTAGATGCATCCTTGTCTTTCTTTTTTTTAAACCATTTTTTTATATTTTTTTTCAATTTATTCCCTCCTGCCATGGAGTTCTCTTTGTTCCGATTCTCTGCGTTAACATCCAAATTTAATTGTATATCAATATATTAACAAGACTAAAGAACACATATGCATGACACATCAATTTATAATGTGAACATAATAATAATAATCTAAAGAAAATTAATTAGGAGGGTTAAAGAAAACAAAACAAAAGAGAAATTGTCGTTGAGGAAATACAAATAATTATATATAACCATCTAATAAAACACACATTCTTACATAATTTTTGGTTCAGACCATTGAGCTGACTACCTACAAAGTGTTTAACGTTTTCAACTGACGCATCAATTTTGTCCATTGTGGGAATCGAACCCGATATAACATCGAGTTGATCACACCCTGAATCTTACACGATATTAAGGCTTTGTAACAAAATACCATGTGTTATTATTATTTAGAGTTTTAATTTTTGAACATCTCACCAAATCAACACCCAATCTAATATTTTTCATTCTTTATCGATTCTATCACTTACTTATTATGTTAATTATTTTTTTTTATAAGCAAACGTTAGTGGGGGTGGGGGTGGGGGAATGTTAGTTTCTGGGGTTTGAACCCTGGACTTCCTTCTTGCAACTCCTTCATGTTCCTTAGCTCGCCAACTGAGCTACCTTCTTGGGACTACTTATTATGTTAATTGTTTCTCTCTCTCTCTCTCTCTCTCTCTCTCTCTCTCTCTCTCTCTCTCTCTCCCTCCCTCCCTCCCTCCCTCCTATCTCTACCTCTTTCATGTGTACAAAAACATTTTCTTATTGAATAAATCCTCAGTTTATTCTCTTAAGTATCACTGTTCCAATTTAGTCGATAAACTCAAAAAAAGAGCCTATTAAATAGTCTCTAAAGTTAATTACAATCCACCAATAATTTAGTCTCTAATTAAGGGGTAAATTTCAAGGACTAAATTGATGGACACGAAAATAAATTTTATGAACTATTTAATAGGTTTTTATAACTTAAAGACTGAATTAAAGAAAACTTGATTGTTAAAAGACTAATGCGAGAGTTTACTATTCTCCTACTATTTTCCCCCATGCGGAGATCTCTTCTTTCGTTAGTGTAGAGTAGGGGTGGACACGGGTACACATTGACCCAACCCAACCCGTAACCCCATCAAACCCAATCCATAAAATCCGGATTGGTTTGGGTAAATGGATTGGGTTGGTTTTAAAATAGGGAGACTCATAGAGTACGTTGGGTAGCGGGTCTGAAAATTTTGAACCCACTAAACCCAACCCAACTCAAACCATACCATTATGATCTTACATATACTAATATTTTTTTGTGTGTGACCTTACATATAACAATTGAGAATTGAAACGATTTTAAAGAGAACTTAATTTAGCGAGCAGAATACTCTCAAATATGTAGTTGAATGTGACTTGTAATTTTTCTGTTTTGCTGATCATAGAAACAGATGAAGAAAGCGACTTCATGGGTGGGATGTGATCTATTTAGTTTCTTTAAGATACTTTCGTATTAAAAAAGTTATCTTTTCCATGAGCATAACAGGTTTTCTGAAGACCTTTTCTTTGTTCGATTTTTTTTAAAAAGATACTAATGAACCCAATGTCCAACCCAACCCATTTAATATCGGATTGGGTTGGGTTGGGTCACACAAAAATTTGTGTCTAATTTTACCAAACCCAACCCATAAGTATTTGATTGAGTTGGATGTTTAAACGCATCAAAACCCACCCAACCCATCCAATGCCCACCCCTAGTGTAGATCATGAGTAATCATAGCTCTCCTGTGAAGCTCTCAAAAAAAAAAATCATAGCTCTCCTGTGTCCATAGGATGGTAGTAACTTTAAAACACTAAGCTTGTGGTATAAAACATCTCAATATTATATTTTGAGTCCACTAGAATAATTTAAAACTGCTAGCATTAATTGTAAAATTGGAACCGTTTTATATAAGATTTAATAAACGGGTTGAAGACATGGAAACAATGCGTGTTGGGAGCGAGTTTTGCATCCCCACCCCACCCCTATGCCTATCTCTAGCGGGTTGGGTTTTGCATCCCCCATCCTGTCTTAATTGAGGACGGGTTTTTCCGCGAGTACCTGTCTTCGCCACTAAGTTATAGAAAAAATAAAGAAGTTATATTTATGTTAATTAATAGTATTAAATCATAATTATTATAAAATATGAAAAAAAATTAAAATATTAAAATAAACTTTTCTATTAAAAATAGATCACAATTAAAAAGAAACAAAATTTATGAAACAAAATGAATGATTATATATGCATAAAATACAATAAACAGTTATTATATTGTTGGGTGAGTTCGGGGCGGGGACGAGGCAGATATCTATCCCCGACCCCATCCTCGTCCCCGATAAAAGCGGGGTTTCTCCGCCAAACTCGGGTCGATCGGAGTCAAGTGGTATATATCGGCGAGTTCGGATTTCTTTGCCATGTCTAGGTTGAGTAATTCCTATGCTATTGTAGTTAAATTTGCTTTGATTGATCGAGAAAATCTGAAGAATGTTCATGTGCATATGAATGGAAAAAATTATAAACAAATTACAGAATATTAAATTAGAAATGCTAACTCACCCTATTTCCTTTCCAATTTTTTCTCTCTTGCTCTCTATATTTGCATATTCTGCTTATCCCAATTTATAACACAAAAGAATTAATATTTCCATTAAAGATTTTCCTAACTCGTGCATTTTGTTCCATAAAAATCCTCGTGCATTTTGAATTAATTTATTTTATTATGCTTTAATTAAATTTTAGAATTCCATTCATTTATTTATACACCACACCAAATGAATTAACAATTCATTTATAATAATTAATTCTATTCCAAACGGAACTCACTGAGAGAAAATCGTACCTCACGTAAATCTGAAATTCGAGATGACATGGCCGAGGTCTGAGATGGTATCAGCTCCAATGTGAGGCACGGGGAGGCCGCCACCTGCACGCACTTTGACGCCCAAGTCAGTCCATCATAAAGATAGGGCATATGAGAAGAGTGGAAAAAAGTTTACCATATTTTAAAGTGTGGAGTGGTATATATAGTGGTGCAACTGGGCTTGCTTACAATCGGGCTCCTAGAAGCCCATTACGTCTAATCAAAGTTGGATCCGGAACAGTAGACCCCCAAGTCGGTTGCACATGTTGTGGAGCCGACTTGTGAGCAAAGTCTTCCTCGTAAGACATCCAACCTGCTGAAGTTAGCTAAATAATGAAGGAAATAATAGCGTGTAATATAGTCACACATTTACCCCCATTGCTGATAAGAAAATTTTAATAATCCAGTTTCTTTATTTATATATATATATATATATATATATATATATATATATATATATATATATTATCATATATTTGACTATATAAACATATGATTCTTTCAGATTTATAGTGTCTTGATATTCAAATTAATGCATCCTGGAACATCTTTGTCTGACAGTAGGCCTGACTGCTTTCTTAAGATGGTATTGGATAAAACACTTAATTGTTGGTAGTTTGTATATGACATTTAGAATATGCCCATTCGGGAAAATCTTCATTGCACTGGCCAAACTGTAGTGTAAATAAAGCAATTCATCAAATTGTTCCAAGAATAAGATATCTGATACATAGTTCTATTACTCCTGTACTGGTTTCATATCCATTAAGAGTATGCATGCTGGGATGTATGAGCAGTTTGACTCCACATTTATCGACAAACAAAATGGCGAGAGGTTGAGTTTGGACTTTCATTTATTATTCACTTTTATATGGAAGTCCGATGTATCGTTCACTTTTTTGAATATTATACAACCTATCCTTATATTGGAAAATGGACTCCTTTTTGGATATTTGTGAGCTTCTGAATGAATTCATCACTTTTATAAACATGCTTTTTATCTGCCTGTAACTTCCTCATTAAAAGCTAACCTAGCAATAATTTGATGTCACAGGTTGAGTTTTTTGCAACTGCTGAACATGAGAGGGAAAGACTTAAGTATTTTGCTTCGCCTGAAGGAAAAAGATTATTTCAAGAGGAAAAATAAAAGATTATGCTCCTCATGACTAGCTGCATTAGATCTCTGTGACGGTATGTATGCAAAATAAGCCACTTGTTACATCTTACTTTAGTGAATTAACCTTTTTTTTTTTTGCGTCTTGTTTTAAGCAGCCGTCTATGTTCCAGCCTGGTTCCATAAAGGTTCCCTTCCTACACCATCGCCGTCACTTCCTCTCTTTCTTATTGGACCTGGAACAGGATGTGCGCCTTTTCGGGGATTTATAGAGGAGAGGGAAATGCAGAGTGAAACTAGTTCAACTGGTCCAATTACGTTCTTTAGCTGTTGGAATGAAGATGGTGAATTTTTATACAGAGAGGAAAGGGCAATGCAGAGTAAAACCAGTTTGTTTTGACCCATGGTGACCATTTTACCGAGTCCTGTATTGGTTTTTCCAAGCTCATGGTTTTTATACATATAGGAAAGGGCAATGTATAAACATAGATAGATACTGATATCTGTGG
This sequence comes from Astragalus glycyphyllos, assembly GCA_963573325.1. NCBI lineage: Eukaryota > Viridiplantae > Streptophyta > Magnoliopsida > Fabales > Fabaceae > Astragalus > Astragalus glycyphyllos. The sequence goes on along the minus strand of OY754309.1, from coordinate 84,240,799 downwards.
TAGTTATGGTATCAGCTTTAGTGGTAGTGCAACTTAAGCAAGATATTTAATGGCTACTGTGACTGATCAAACTATTATATGATGAGGTTTGTACTGAATATTGTTGCATCCATACATGATGCTTTTAAATGGTATAAGAGTATAAATATGATGATATATCTTGAAATCTTTGGTTACTTGATTTGGTTGGTCAAACGATGCGTGCTTACTCCGGAATTGTATGCCAAATTCATGATTATTTAATGAATTTAATTATAAAAATATTGAAGTCATAACAACCTACACAGGACATGGCAGAGAAGCAAAGGATAGTATTGCATATAACATTTGGTGGATCAAGAAACGTATTCAATTATATTGATTCTAGCCATTTTGCAATAGATGAATTGATTCAAACAAGTCTAGAAAGCATGTAGATAAGAGTTTCACGTGAAATGGATTGATTCATAAGAGAAATGAATTGATTCACAGAACAAGTATAGAAAACATGTCTAAAGAGAAATGAATGGATTCACCAAAATACAACCTTATGCGAATCGATTCATTTTGGATTTTCAATTAAACTGAATTGATTCAATTGTAAATGAGGCTATTCATCCAGAAGCTAGTGTTCAGAAACCTAGGGATCATGAAAATCAATGATATTGCTGCACATCCATTGCTCATACTCACCCATACAGATACACTTCCTTGATATCACAAGGCTTAGGCTTCAACTTTGTATTAATCTCACTATTTAAAGGGTGAAGCATCCCTATTGTTGCGGGCTTCTAAGACTGAGGTATCCTTAAGGTTGTAAGCACAAAAATTGTAATCGTTGATATAATCTCTAAGTGGTGCTTGGGGCTAGACGTAGTTCACAAGTGGTTAGTGAGCAGACTAGTATAAATCACAGCGCATTCCTCTCAACCCTAACTAATCGCCTTATTTACTGCATTATTTTATCCCTAATTATCTTGCTTTTATTTGTGTAACTCGTTAGTGTGAGTTCCCTCTTAAGTTTTAAAAAGCTGATATTTTTTGCTGTCTTTATCTCGATGACTGCTTTCTAGTATGTTGCAGCCGATCAATCACTTGAATAGAGATGCCAAAATCGACAACAATTTTGTTCATTAATGCAGTTTACACATGTAATTAGTGAGTCGTGGACTTAGTTAATGGATATACTGAACATCATTAAATACATGAGGAATTGAAGAGATAGAAATAATTGTTAATGTCATTCAAATTATTGATAAATTATACGAGACTCCCTTCATCTCGTATTAATTGACGCTTTAGCCACAGACACAGCAACAACAACAACAAAAAATGTCCGGTATTATTTGTCGATTTGGTCCCTAAAATGTAGTAAAAGTTCAATATATATAGTGTATGACATTTATGATATATATAAAGTTGGTGTTGACATTTGCAAAAATGTTTCTATTTAGTCTCTCCATTATATCAATTTAGTCCCTCTATTTTGCATAAAAAAAGACTAAATTGAAAGATTTTTTTTTACAAAAGTCAGGGACTAAGTTGATATATCGTAAATGTAAATGGCTAAAATGAACTTTTGTGAAATTTTCAATGGTTAATAAATTAGCTAATAACTATTAAGTTTGTTATTAATTAACACTATACTTGTAGCCGTTGTTCTCTTTGTACTAGTTTGCAAATACTAACGACTCCAAAGGAAATTTCTTAGAAGGTGTAAAATTACTAATAGTAGTAATACGTGCCTGCCTGGTGTTAAGACAGCAGGTTCCTGTTGCGGGAAATCAATTTCAATTAACATTGCTTCAAAATTCTGGAGCAAAAGAAGAAAGCTTCGCTTTGGCAGCATAGTGAGCAAAGCAGTAGCAGTCATAGGCAAACAGAAGGAGGGTTTCAGATGCTGGAAAAGAGGTTGGTAATAACAATTTCATTTTTCTTAAGTATGAACTAAAGAATATACAATAGGTTCAGTTTTGTAAATAGATTAGTTTTTGTATATAGATCAGTTTTGTAATTGTATGTTGTAAATAAAATTGTAATTACATTAGTTGAAAACGGTACTAGTTGAGAATAAATAGATAAGCCCTTTTAATACATGAACCAATTAGGAGTTTCGGAATCTGTTTAAAAAAAATGAAATTAGCAATCTTGTTTGAAATAATTTTGGTTAACACTAATCTGTTCAAAACTGAAATAGGCAGATTCTGAATGGTAGGAAAAATAGATTAGAAATAGGAGAACAAAACAAAAATCGAAAGAACCATCAAAACCCAGATTCTGACCACCGTAGGCGGTGGTTGTCAGCCATTAGCGCCGCCAGAACCTCCTTCGTCACCCTCAGAACCCCCGTCACCACCGTAAGCCCATCATCATCGCATCACCGAACAGCCACCGTCGTTCTCCCAAACGCGCAGCCACCGTCGTGAAGCCATCATAGGGAGTCCACGTCGTCTTCTCCGGCAAGCTTCACCGTCACCACCACGAGTCTCGTCGCAAACGTCCCTCTCTCCGTTCGCGCCTCTTTTTCTCCTCTCCCTCTTCTTCCATTCGTTCTTCCTTCCTTCCTTTCTCTCTCCCCCTGAATCTTCTCCACAATTCTCTCTCTTTCCTCTTTTTTCTGAACTCTCTCTCTCCACAAGGTGAAGGAAACAGCGCATCAGGGAGAATTGGGAATTATGTTTTTTTTACATGTTTCCTTTTATATCTATACTTACTTATTTGTATTATATTAATTTTTAAGAAAATCAAAGTAGTCAGATTCTTTTTAACACCCCTTGCGTTTCATTATACGCCCCACCCAGCAAGCCTTTTTCTTTTCGCGACCCAACAACACTCCAGCCCAAGAAAAGCTCTAATGTTCGCACCCCCTGTTAATAATACAACCCCTGCAGTTAATTACACCCCAATTTACTAATTCAACCCCTTTTCGTTTTTTTTCATTTCTTTTCAAAAAATTAGTTTCTTTTACAAAAAAAACCTATAAAAATCAACAAATAAATATTTCTACTCAAACAAATATAAATAGGGGATTAAGTCGATTATACAGTCGGGTTAATCAGCGTTCTATGACGAATGAGTCATACGGCTCAATAGTCATAGAACCCCTATAAAAAAATAATAATTAATAAAAAAACCATTTTTCCCAAAAAGCGAATAGGGGACTAAGTCGATTGTACAGTCGGGTTAGTCAGGTTCATACCTTTACGGATCAGGTCTTGAAATCCCTATTTAAAACAAACAAGTTCTAAAATAAAAAGTACAAACACATTCCTTTTCAAAAAATCAAATTTTTAAAATAGGGGATTAAGTCGATTGTACAATCGGGTTAGTTAGCGTTCTAGGGCAAATGAGCTGATCACTCAAGTATCCTAGGATCCCTAAATAAAAAAACACCAACACAAACTTTTTCTACCAAGAGATACGTAGGAGCAGAGGGCGGCCGACCTCTGTCAATTGCACTAATAAAAAATCTTTTTTAGTATTTTTTCTAAATAAATTCTTAATCCAAAAATACCAAGTATCTCTCTAAATTTCCTTTTACCAAAATAAAAAGGGTAAAATAAACATTTTGAAATCAACATTTTTTCCTATAACTAATTAGCAGGTAACCTTCTTAGGAAGGGTGTCGTGGGGTGCTAATACCTTCCCCATGTATAACAGACTCCCAAACCCTAATATGGTCTCAAGGACCTTTATCCATTCAATAGGGATTTTCCAATATTTGCCCTTAAACTAAACCTTGGTGGCGGCTTCATATTTGAACCTTCGAGGAATCCTCTCCCGAATTTTTCGGTCGCTACACACTCATAGTCATCGAGATAAGCATTTTAAGCAGAGGGCATTCATTTTACATGCTTGTTTGCTTCTTCCACTCCAAACTCATTTGTGATTACAGAGATAAACATTTTAAGCAGAGGGCATTCATTTTATTAAGCTTGCTTCTTTGATACACTACTTGCTTATTTACAAAGATAAGCTTCGTTTCTTAAGTAGAGGGCATTCATTTCATCCATAGAAGAAAATGGCTGAATCCGTGGCAGAGTCATTCATCACCAAGCTTGTTTTTGTTGCTATTCAACAAGCTTCTCTTGCATTGGGAGTGTACCACGATTTGCAAGATATCTTACGCACCGTCTCTTACATCAAATCTGTGCTTTTGGATGCTGAGCCAAAGCAACACCAAAACAATGAGCTATCCGAGTGGCTTAGGCAGGTGAAACACGTCTTCTACGATGTTGAAAATATAGTTGACGATTTCCAGTGTGAGGCATTGCGGAAGAACGTAGTCAAGGCCTCCCGTAGCACTAAAAGGAAGGTACGTTGCTTCTTTCTTAAGTAGAGGGCATTCATTTCATCCATAGAAGAAAATGGCTGAATCCGTGGCAGAGTCATTCATCACCAAGCTTGTTTTTGTTGCTATTCAACAAGCTTCTCTTGCATTGGGAGTGTACGACGATTTGCAAGATATCTTACGCACCGTCTCTTACATCAAATCTGTGCTTTTGGATGCTGAGCCAAAGCAACACCAAAACAATGAGCTATCCGAGTGGCTTAGGCAGGTGATACACGTCTTCTACGATGTTGAAAATATAGTTGACGACTTCCAGTGTGAGGCATTGCGGAAGAACGTAGTCAAGGCCTCCCGTAGCACTAAAAGGAAGGTACGTTGCTTCTTTTCGAATACTTCAAACCCTGTTCTTTATCGCATTAGAATGGCGCATCAGCTCAAAGATATCAAACTGAAGTTAGAAAAAGTTGCTTCCAATAGGCACTTGTTTGGCCTCCAAACTATAGAAAGAAATAATCTCATTATCGAAAGACCGGAAACTCATTCCTTTGTAAATGAATTTGATGTGATAGGGAGGGAACAAGATGAGCAAAAAATCATAGACTTATTAGGGCAAGACATTGAAAGTCCCCTATCTGTTATTACCATTGTAGGAATTGCAGGGTTGGGAAAGACCACCCCTGCCAAATCTGTCTTCAATCATAAGAGTACAATTGAGTCTTTTTCATTGAAGATGTGGGTCTCCGTTTCCATTAATTTTGAACTTAAGAGTGTGTTGGATAAGATCCTCAAAGCTGCCAATGACTCCGCTCCCAATCCGATTCAAGAAGAGAACTTAAAAGACTACAACATGGAGCAAGTCCAACATCACTTGAGAAACATGCTAGGGGGCCAAAAGTTCTTACTTGTATTGGATGATATTTGGAACGTGGATCGAGTGAAATGGCAAGAATTGAAAGATATAATACAAGTAGGTCCCAAAGGAAGCAAAGTACTAGTCACCACTCAAAGCTACACCATAGCTAACCTTATGGGCACCGTGACACCTCAACTTTTGCAATGTCTTTCTAGCTGTGTCTGTATTTCTCAAATGGGCATTCAGAGAAGGAGAAGAGAAAAAGCATCCGAGGTTGATGGAGATTGGTAAAGAAATTGTGGATAAATGTGGAGGTCTTCCATTGGCTCTGCGGACATTGGGTAGTTCCCTTTTCGGAGATCTTGATGTACAAAAGTGGAAGTTTGTGAGGGACAGTCACATTTTGGAGTTTGCAACAAAACCAAGATGACGTTTTTCCCGCTCTTAAACTGTGAGTGATATGTTGCCCTTTTCTTTAAAAAATGTTTCGCGTCTCTCCTTCTTTAAAAAGGGCCTGCGTGTTTATTGTGGTGAAGTTGTCGTGCTTTGGCAGGGACTTGGCTTTCTTCCATCAGCAAACCATGGTAGTGATTATTTTATTTTAGAAGAAATGGGACATCACATTTTGTGTGAGTTGTGGTCAAGGTCTTTTCTCCATGATTTTTCTGACTATGGCCATGCTTGTTCTTTTAAAATGCACGACTTAATGCATGATCTTGCAAGTTATGTGGCTAGGGATGAGTTCCAACAGGTGAAATCCAGCAATGAAAGTATATCCTAGACTGTCTTGCATCTGTCGTTTATCAAAAAGGATTTCCTTGGCGAAGCTCAAGTTCCTACTTCTTTGAGAACCATATTGTTTCCGGACGAAGCTAGCCACAAGGCTTTCTTGAAAGATTTGGTGTCATGGTGCAAATACTTGGGGGTTTTGGATCTACTTCATTCTAGTTACGATAGTTTGCCTCGCCGCATCGGTAAACTTAAACATTTAAGATGCCTCAATCTTCAGTTGAATATAAAACTCAAGAGACTCCCCAGATCAATATGCAAACTCTTTGGATGTGAGGAGCTTGAAATATTGCCCAGCAAAATAGGTAAGCTGACCAGCCTTCAAAACCTAGGGATAACCACAAAGCAATCTCAATTTCCTTTCAACGAGATTGCCAAGACTTCAATTTGGCAAAGACTTCTACATGAGATTGCTTTGAGACTTCAAAGACTTCAAAGACTCATGTTGAAGTCTCAAAGCAATCTCATGTTGAAGTCTTTGCCAAATTGAAGTCTTGGCAATCTCGTTGAAAGGAAATTGAGATTGCTTTGTAGTTATCCCTAGGTTTTGAAAAGACTGGTCAGCTTACCTATTTTGCTGGGCAATATTTCAAGCTCCTCACATCCAAAGAGGTTTAAAGTTAGCAAACTTTGGAGTTTGCATAATGATCTGGGGAGTCTCTTGAGTTTTGTATTCAACTGAAGATTGAGGCATCTTAAATGTTTAAGTTTACCGATGCGGCGAGGCAAACTATCGTAACTAGAATGAAGTAGATCCAAAACCCGCAAGTATTTGCACCGTGACACCAAATCTTTCAAGAAAGCCTTGTCGCTAGCTTCGTCCAGAAACAATATGGTTCTCAAAGAAGTAGGAACTTGAGCTTCGCCAAGGAAATCCTTTTTGATAAACGACAGATGCAAGACAGTCTCGGATATACTTTCATTGCTGGATTTCACCTCTTGGAACTCATCCCTAGCCACATAACTTGCAAGGTCATACTTCCATGCATTAAGCCGTGCAATTTAAAAGAACAAGCATGGCCATAGTCAGTAAAATCATGGAGAAAAGACCTTGACCACAACTCACAAAATGCGACGTCCCATTTCTTCTAAAATTAAATAATCACTACCATGGTTTGTTGATGGAAGAAAGCCAAGTCCCTGCCAAAGCGCGACATCTTCACCACAATAAACACGCAGGCCCTTTTTAAAGAAGGAGAGAGACGCAAAACATTTTTTTAAAGAAAAGGGCAACATATCATATCTCAGTTTGAGAGCGGGAAAAACGCCATCTTGGTTTTGTTGCAAACTCCAAATGTGACTGTCCCTCACAAACTTCCACTTTTGTACATCAAGATCTCCGAAAAGGGAACTACCCAATGTCCGCAGAGCCAATGGAAGACCTCCACATTTATCCACAATTTCTTTACCAATCTCCATCAACCTCGGATGCTTTTTCTCTTCTCCTTCTCTGAATGCCCATTTGAGAAATACAGACACAGCTAGAAAGACATTGCAAAAGTTGAGGTGTCACGGTGCCCATAAGGTTAGCTATGGTGTAGCTTTGAGTGGTGACTAGTACTTTGCTTCCTTTGGCACCTACTTGTATTATATCTTTCAATTCTTGCCATTTCACTCAATCCACGTTCCAAATATCATCCAATACGAGTAAGAACTTTTGGCCCCCCTAGCATGTTTCTCAAGTGATGTTGGACTTGCTCCATGTTGTAGTTTTTTAAGTTCTCTTCCTGAATCGGATTGGGAGCGGAGTCATTGGCAACAGAGACCCACATCTTCAATGAAAAAGACTCAATTGTACTCTTATGAGTGTGGAGTGGAAGAATCAAACAAGCATGTAAAATGAATGCCCTCTGCTTAAAATGCTTATCTCGATGACTATGGAGTGTGTAGCGACCGAAAAATCCGGGAGAGGATTCCTCGAAGGTTCAAATATGAAGCCGCCACCAATGTTTAGTTTAAGGGCAAATATTGGAAAGTCCCTATTGAATGGATAAAGGTCCTTGAGACTAGATTAGGGTTCGGGAGTCTGTTATGCATGGGGAAGGTATTAGCACCCCACGACACCCTTCCTAAGAAGGTTACCTTCTAATTACTTGTAGGAAAAAATGTTGATTTCAAAATGTTTATTTAACCCCTTTTATTTTGGTAAAAAGAAATTTAGAGAGATACTTGGTATTTTTGGATTAAGAATTTATTTAGAAAAATACTAAAAAAGGTTTTTTATTAGTGCAATTGACAGAGGTCGGCCGCCCTCTGCTCCTGCGTATTTCTTGGTGGAAAAAGTTTGTGTGTTGGTGTTTTTTTTATTTAGAGATCCTAGGACACTTGAGTGATCAGCTCATTTGCCCTAGAACGCTGACTAACCCGATTGTACAATCGACTTAATCCCCTATTTTAAAAATTTGATTTTTTGAAAAGGAATGTGTTTGTACTTTTTATTTTAGAACTTGTTTGTTTTAAATAGGGATTTCAAGACCTTATTTTAGAACTAGAATTGAATATTCAATCAAAAAACAATAACCCGACATCCTCCACCCGTTTACAGTCTTATGCTTGAGGGTTTTGCGGGTTTCTGGCGGTTCATCGGTGGTTGTCCAGTCTAACTTTTGTGATTTACAATAGATCATAGTTATACCATAGTTAACAGTTACTGATATAATTTAAGCACAATACTACCATCAAAACTACATCTGAACTACTACCTCCGGTCCACTTTATAAGAGAAAAAACACTTTTTAGGTTCATTCAATAAATGATGTATCTAGTATATAACATATACTAGATATAGTATATAACATATACTAGATACATCATTTATTGAATGAACCTAAAAAGTGTTTTTTCTCTTATAAAGTGGACCGGAGGGAGTATCATTTCTGCCATTTCTGTATAAAAAATGCACAAAAGTCTATGGTAAATACAATATTAATACCTATTGGAAATAGTCTTATCCAGTGTTCTAAATTCAATAAACAATCATGACTTTGGCATACAATTTCAGAGTAAATGTGCCTCATTGACCAACCAAATCAAGTCCAAATTTAACCAAAGATTTCAAGATACATCATCATATTTATGCTTATATTCCACTTAAAAGCATCATGTGTTGAATTGCAACATTATTCAGAACAAACCTCATCAAATGGTAGTTGGATCAATCACGGTAGCTTAACTTGCACAACCACTAAAGCTGATACCAAAACTACCACAGATATTAGTATCTATGTTTTTCAACGGCATTCAAAATTCGGAATTGTACAGATATGTGCAAAAGACATATGAATTTGATACTCAACTATTTGGTGTATCAGGTGTGTAGAGGGTTTCATTCCCTCTTGATGTTCTTAGGGTCTGTTTGGGAGGTTTGAGAGGAAGGGAGGGGAAGAGAGGGGAGGGGAAGTGAGGAGGAGGGGAGGGTTAGCCTTTCTCTTGTTTGGATGTCAACATTTGGATGTCAACGATGGTGAAGACAAGGGAGATGGAAAGTTGGACTATGCAAATTGACAATTTTATCGTTTTCTCATTAAATTTTGATGGTGATGTACTGCACTTTGTTTTTTATAGATGTATTATTAAACTCCTTTTCATTGCTTACTTTTTTAAATATTTTTTTACAACATTTTTTTAAATTAACGTTTTTTTAATTCCAACGTTGCTCTTTTATTAACCAACAATGTGTATTAAAAAAATTTAAATATTAATATCAATTATCCACCTTTTTTTTTACTCAATCAAGTATCTACCTTTTAACTATTACACATACACTTTTTTTATCAAAGTAAATTATATACACACCTTTTTTTACCAAAATAAATTGGTAATACTTCAAATTTATTTATTACTATTTAATTACAATCCAAAATTTAATTAATTTATAAAATGATAATTTTAATCCAAAAAACACATACAAGATGAAATTCAATATTTTGATAATATTATAAAATTCAAAATGAGAAATATTCATTAAACTCAAAATTACAAAGACATTGTTTCTGAAATAAAATAGACAATAGTCACTGCTGTAACGCATTCTCAAATAAACATATGTCCGAGTCAACAAATGATTATCTACTTGAGAGAGGCGACTTCAAATAAACCTGCATAAACATCCATTACCTGCACCCAAAAGAAAACACAAGATATGTCAACATAGCAAAACTAAAATGTCGAAAACCTATGCAAGATGAAGGACCTTCAATTGATAATAGACACAACATTCTTAAGTACACAGTCTGCAAATGTTAGGACAAAAGAATTAAGTATCCAAACTATATGGAAAGAGTAACAGTATATAGAGGATCAAATGAAAGCATGACTAGCCCAAGAATATTATAATCATAAGAGGATCAAATTAAAGCATTATCTAATCATATCATAAACACTGCATCAGATTATCAATATAAATTATTGGAGAAATAATACAGATATTAACAGAAAAATTTTCACAGAAGTGATAATTTGAACTACAAGTATATAACAAATTAAAGAATGCAAATTAGAAACCAAAATTCACACATCAACAAGTGAAATTCACATTACTGCTAACAATTTAAAGAGTTCCTAGAATACAAGAGTTCCTAGATATCCCAAATACAATGAACTGGAATGTATGCTAAACTTCCAATAGTATACATGATTATCCTCTTAAACCAGCATCGTGAACTTTGTAACTACTACTAATGAAATGCCATCTAGTGAACTTTCCCTATCATTTCTTGTTCTAATAACATTTTTACAAACTGAGAACCCGGGGCATAACTAACAGCTTCTAATCTACATAACTAAGAATTTCATGTTGTACAAATTGGCTACATTTTCTGATTGAACTTGATACTGAGACAACCATGGATTGATACAACCATTAAACTAAGAAAATAAAACAAAAGTTTTCTGAACTGTTGTAGTTTTTTTTTCTCATTGGTATTTTTTGGCATTATAGTGTATCTAACGTGAAAGTAGATTTACCCTTTCCCTGTTCCCTTTGGCTGCAAATTCTATCAAAGAATAACTTCTTCTTCGGCCATTTTATAATCTTAAATCATTAGAGCTGCATACTGGTTTTAACTAGACTTCATATGTTGCCATGAAGATATATCTCTTCATATGCTATAAACTTATCTTCAGCTTAAGATTTAGACAACAATAAAATCAATAGCAATAGCAATATAGTTACCACTCCATCTAGTACTACTACAACTAATCCAGTCATTTTATTTGACATAAATATGAATCTTTCAGTTTGTGATTGTTGAAGATATATACACCATGCTAATTATAACCATAGAAACCAAAGAAGCATATTCAAGATATCAATTAGAACATGTTATTACTATGGGTGTATCATTCTTTCAACCTGTTTTTTGATTATACGACAACCTCTTTTTTATGTTAATTTGAAACGAAAGTTGATAAAATCAACACCTAGGAGATACCAGTCATCATGAACAATTCCAAGAATATTCATAAATGATTATAATCCTGAAGCAAAAAATCAGAAGCAAAAATTATATCAAAACCAAATCTCAGAAATCACAGTCATATTCACTAAAATATATCAAAACCAAAAGAAAAAAGCACACCTAAATTGATTCAACCTAGTCACACCTAAATCCCAGAAATCAAAAATTGAAAATATGTGAAAGAATCAATCTGAGAAATAAAAACCAAAATCAACAAAAAACAGAGAAAACCTATAAATTCAGAGATCTTCTATGTGTGTTGTGATTGTGAAGTGTGGAGAAGAGGAAATCACGAACCGGGAAAGAGAGAAATCGCAATCGGAGAGAACGATCGAGAGAGAGATCGAGAGCGATCGAGAGATGAAGCTTCGATCGAACGAACGAGAAATGGAGCTTCGATGGCGAGGCTGTGGGAGATGGAGCTTGGAAGGAGAGAGAACGAGAGATCGAGAAACTGAGAATGAGAGAGAAAATTAGGGTTGTATCTATTTTTGGAATTTCAGACTTTTACTGAAGGCAACTTTGTCATTTCATAACCAAAACCCCCCTAAAACCCCCAATTTGAGGGGAATGCGAAAATGGACCCTGAAGAGGGTTTAGGAGGGCTGGTAAAAAAACCCCAAGCCTTTCCCTAATTTTTTTAAACTCCCAAACAAGGAGTTCCTTCTCTATAAGCCTTCCCTTCCCCTCCCCTCCCTTCCCCTCCTAACTCTCCCTCCCAAACAGACCCTTAGAGTTTTTAGGAGAATACTTTCAGAGGGTATAAGCAAGGTTTCATTCTATTAGTCATTAAAGTGTAAGCCAACTATAGAAAAACATGAGCTTGGCACCAATAGAGGACTCGGTAAAATGGTCACCATGGATCAAAACAAACTGGTTTTTCTTTGCATTGCCCTTTCCTCTCTGTATAAAAAGCCACCATCTTCATTCCAATAGCCAAAGAACATAATTGGACCGGTTGAACTAGTTTTGCTCTGCATTTCCCTCTCCTCTATAAATCCCCGAAAAGGCGCACATCCTGTTCCAGGTCCAATAAGAAAGAGAGGAAGTGTCGGCGATGGTGTAGGAAGGGAACCTTTATGGAACCAGGCTGGAACATAGACGGCTGCTTAAAACAAGACGCAAAAAAAAAAGGTTAATTCACTAAAGTAAGATGTAACAAGTGGCTTATTTTGCATACATACCGTCACAGGGATCTAATGCAGCTAGTCATGAGGAGCATAATCCTTTATTGTTCCTCCTGAAATAATCTTTTTCCTTCAGGCGAAGCAAAATACTTAAGTCTTTCCCTCTCATGTTCAGCAGTTGCAAAAAAAACTCAACCTGTGACATCAAATTATTGCTAGGTTAGCTTGTAATGAGGAAGTTACAGGCAGATAAAAAGCATGTTTATAAAAGTGATAAATTCATTCAGAAGCTCACAAATATCCAAAAAAGGAGTCCATTTTCCAATATAAGGATAGGGTGTGATGGGTTTTTCATAATATTCCAAAAAGTGAACGATACATCGGATTTCCATATAAAAGTGAATAATAAATGAAAGTCCAAACTCAACTCAACCTCAGAGTAAGTAATGAAGGGTTCAGACTCTAACACGTTCATTCACATCTTGATCTTAGACGTTCTGGAAGGAGGTAGGTACAATTACAATGCTAGTAACAACAGGCGAAGGATATGTCATTAGTGAGACCTCATTCTCCTCGCCATTTTGTTTGTCGATAAATGTGGAGTCAAACTGCTCATACATCCCAGCATCCATACTCTTAATGGATATGAAACCAGTACAGGAGTAATAGAATTATGTATCAGATATCTTATTCTTGGAACAATTTGATGAATTGCTTTATTTACACTACAGTTTGGCCAGTGCAATGAAGATTTTCCCGAATGGGCATATTCTAAATGTCATATACAAACTACCAACAATTAAGTGTTTTATCCAATACCATCTTAAGAAAGCAGTCAGGCCTACTGTCAGACAAAGATGTTCCAGGATGCGTTGAACGAGCACTCCGAATTTGAATATCAAGACACTATAAATCTGAAAGAATCATATGTTTATATAGTCAAATATATGATAATATATATATATATAAAGAAACTGGATTATTAAAATTTTCTTATCAGCAATGGGGGTAAAAATCTGTAACTCTAAATCAAACCTGTACAAGACAGCTCAACTACAATGAGCCAGGCATAGTATTGAAAATAATAACTACCACAGATATTAGTATCTATGTTTTTTCAATGGCAATCAAAATTTGGAATTGTAAAGACATGAATTTGATACTCAACTATTTGGGGTATCAGGTGTGTGTGTAGAGGGTTGCATTCCCTTTTGATGTTCTCAGAGTGTTTTTAGGAGAATACTTTCAGAGGGTACAAGCAAGGTTTCATTCTATTAGTCATTAAAGTGTAAGCCAACTATGGCAAAGCCGTGAGCTTGGCAAAACCAATAGAGGACTCAGTAAAATGCTCGCCATGGGTCAAAATGGACTGGCAGTCAACAATCATCCCCGCCTATAAATTTAAAATTACATCAAATATCATTTATTGAAAGGGTAGAAGCATACAACCTTTAATAAAGCTTTTGCAAGAGCCGGAGTTAAATGCTGCAAGAGAACTAATTCAGGATTCAATTTTGAATACAGTGCACAACACCATCAAGCTCTAAATTCTCTATGCTCCTGAATTTAAATTACATTCTCCTTCAAATAAAATTTTACCTGGTACAAAACAACATTTTCAATAAGCTTAGTCTCTACAACGAACTTATTTTAAAAAAAAAAATTATGAAATAACACAATAAAGCTTATTTCATTAAGGACCTAATCTTAAGCAATTACTCACTCATGCAGCAAGCAACTAACTTCTGAATATCCTTCTGAGAAAATATGAAACAGGAAAGATCAGATTAAGCATACAATATTTTTGCAAAAACTTATAGTGTCAAATATACAGATAGTGTCAATTATGCAGATACACGCATGGACTCGATTACAAATTATTTAAAAGCTCAAAAAGATAATTACGATTATTTAAAAGTTTTGGGATCGAATTATAATTCACGAATCCAAGTAACATTGAGAAAGTTGGCTGCTTTTGTTTGGGCATCTTCCTTCAGATAGGGAACTTATAAAGAGAATATAAAGAAAGGTGGTTCCAGATTACTTTGCAGAGATGACAAAGCCATTTCCACCTGCGGCACAGAACCCCCACCGCTGATCGACCATCCGATTTTTCAGATTTAATACCTTCTGAAAGGAATACATTTGGCAGGATTCTTTTTCTCCAAAAATTCATTTAGAAGTCCATGCGTTGGGAGTAGTATAAGATACTTCGGGTCCGTTTGGAATGACTTATGTGAACTTACGAAAACAACTTAGAGCTTATGTTATTTGATTACATTTTCCCTTCGATTATAGAAACAACTTATACATAAGCACTAGAATGAGAAGCACTTATTAAATAAACGCTTAAGCTGTGTATTGAAATACACCCTTAATCTACATCAATCACTTATGCTAGTTTGCACCGATTATGATTATAATTCTGTTAGCACCTAGGACCAACTCTTTCTTTAGTCTATAAAGCCTGAAAGCATTTTTGTCTCTTGCCGGTAGAAGCTTTGTTTATACTACAAAGTTGAGCGAAGTGCCAATGTCTTGGAGAATGCTACCCACGAAGGGTTCTGACGGGCAGAGGGTTCTGACCGACAAGAAAGTTGAGCGAAGTGCCACCATGTAAAGTGTTGTGGAGTGCAGCCGCTGAGGACGTTGGCTCAGGGGCGATGCTACGTTAGGGACTTGGGTATTTTGGGGTGCTCAAGTCTCATATTGAGTAATATGGGATGTTTAATGGAGTATTTAAGTGGTTTTGGTTCTTCCTCTTTAATAGCTAGCTTTTAAGGGATGATTCCCCAGGTGCTTTGATACTTATCACCATTCAGCAAGCATGAGGTCCAGAATATTTTAAGCATAAACAATTCATCA
The DNA here is from genome assembly GCA_963573325.1 of Astragalus glycyphyllos. Taxonomy (NCBI): domain Eukaryota; kingdom Viridiplantae; phylum Streptophyta; class Magnoliopsida; order Fabales; family Fabaceae; genus Astragalus; species Astragalus glycyphyllos. Next base: position 84,225,436 of record OY754309.1, on the reverse strand, counting down.
GGCAATTAAATGAATAGTTTTCAAATACTGAAATTTTCAGCCGAAGTTTCAATTTTCGATACTGATCTCGAGTGCCAAATTTCCCATTAGTATCAAATAGGCCCTTTAAAAACTCTGGAAACCTAGACTATATTCTGAACATTTTCCTTTTAGCATCTTTACAACTCCACTAAGACATTCAATCTTATGCATCAAAATATCTTGACATACTTGAGTAAGAACAGTTAATAATTCATTGCCATTATCATAACAACTAAAAGATAGACTTTCTCGGCGAAAGTTTAACATACCTCAATTTGAAAAGGAGAGGTTGTATTCGCGTATCTTTCAACAACTTAACCATTTTTATCAACCAAGAATTTCTCGAAATTCCACTTGACAATATCACCAAAAAAGCCCCCAGCACTTGATTTCAGAAACTGGTATACTGGAGCAGTAAATGGTCCATTTACATCAACCCTAAATTTGTAAGTGTTGGGTTTTGAATGTTTTGAGTCGTTAAAATTAATTATGAGTATTTTTTTTTGGGTTTTGAATGTTAAGTTATTTTGAGAAAGGTTTTAGCAAAATTGTATTTTTCTAAGTGTCAAATTTGAAATTCTAAAGAGTTTTGTGCAAGTATGCTTAGAGAAAACAAAACCCACTTTTTTTTTAGATAAGCAATACTTTCATCGAAGGGAGCACAAGGGGTGCCCAGCCCTTACAATGGGAATAAAGGAAAGGGGGAGGGCCTCCTCAAAACCTCCCTAAGCCAAAACCCAATGCGAAAAAGACTCAGGGAGGAAAAAGAGTACCTACCACCTGCACTATAGTGAGGATAAGCAACCTAACTCACTGTTTCTCCCCCTAAAGACTACAAATTGTTTAAGCATTGTAGTGGATTAGACCACCACATTGAAATGGAAAATGCGGAATTACAATTCAATCTATAAATACACCAACACCAAGAAAGACTTTTAATACGATTCACCACCATCTCGATATTAGGCTCCTCATTATTGAAAATAGCTTCATTCCTCGCCAGCCATATGCTCCAACAAGTAGTTAACCAAACCACGTGCTTCGTGCGTTTTGCTTTCTTCCCCTTACACAAGCAGTAACACTGGTGGACAAGACCAACAACATCCAAAGACAAATCAAGAGCAACACCAATCCAAGATGTAACACACTTCCAAACCGAATTCGCGAACCCGCAATGGAGGAACAAATGATTCACGGACTCACACTGAACGTGACAGAATGAGCAACGAGCATCGTCTTCCAAGTGGAGAACATTCCTGCGCAATAGTTGCTCGCGCACTGGCAACACATCCAACAGCAACCGCCAGCCAAAAACCAACACTTTCGAAGGCACTATTGATTTCCATAAACCTGCAAAAAAATTCTGCTACACCGAGACATTAGAGGATAAATCACCACGGACCAGCTGAATATAAAAGGTTTTAACCTAATAATTCTTCAATTTATCGAGCGACCAAATCCAAGAATCCATCTTCATTCTCGTTGGAACCACGGGCTGGAGAATATCTCGCAGAATATCTGCCTCAGCTGTTCGTATAAAACAAAACCCACTTATTTTAACCCAATTGGCCGAACCCCTTAGTTAGTTATGTAGGGTTAGTTGGGAATTTTATTTTTAACCTAGGTCTGTTGTATGGTTTAGGGAACTAACATTCTTCCGCCCCCCACTAACATTTGCTTATAAAGAAAATGATATGCAAGGATTCAATGGTCAGAAATCAAATTGAAGCTAGCAGATGTTTTGAAAAGCAAGCAAAGTTTATTGTATCAGTGATTTTGTTTTGACCATAGAATCATTCATAATATAATATCCAATGTATTGATGATTGGGCAGTTGAATTCTTAAATTTGGCAGAAGATGATGTTCCCCCCACTGGAATGCAGGTATTTATCTTCTTTTTTTTTTGAATTCAAAGAGGGCTTAAAGCCCAACAAAACAGAACAACGACAGGACTACAACATTACAGTTCTTGGAGTAGGGACTCCCTTGACATCACTAACAATCAAGTAACTTAAATCGCTAGGGGGAGAGGGATAGAGAACATAGTCCTCAACTTGATCACAGGCCCTTGTAGCCAACGCATGAGCAAGCTTATTGGCTTCCCGGTAAATGTAATATAATTGAACAGTCCAAACATCATCCTTCAGAAGCTCCAAGATTCTTCTCATCAGAGACCATCCTTCATGGTGACCAAGGCTCCCAGTTTTAATTTGCTGAATAATGTTGCTCGCGTCCATTTCCACAATAATACACCGGAAATTCATAGATTTAAGGAGTTGAAGGCCTTTAACAAGAGCCCAAAGCTCTGCCATGTAGCCACCGCAAGTGCCCAGGCAAGTGGAGAAACTATTTATCCAATCCCCTCTATCATTTCTAATGACACCACCACACCCAGCTTTATTTTGACCAGACTTGCTAGCTCCATCAATGTTGAGCTTGACCCAACCAGCCTCTGGGGGCTTCCACTGAATCATCAGAGTCTTGCTGTTCCTGGAAACATTGAGCACCCAGTTCTTCTTTCTATCAGCATAGTCCTTAGTGACATTCATGACAACAAACCAAGGACGCCAAGGAGGAACAAAATCCTCATCATGGTTAATCTTGTTTCTCCAGGTCCAAATGAGATGGCAAGCATTAGCCCACAAGGATGTCCAATTGAAGTCAGTGTAGATTCCTAACTCCTCTCTCATATTTATTAAGATCCAATCCTCTAGAGATGAATGGAAGAAACTCTCGCTATAATGAGGTTGAATCAGAGGTAACCACACTTGAAGAGCCAATTTGCAGTCACGAAGAGCATGAATAGTGGTTTCAATTTCACCACAGTTATCACAAATGGGGCTACCAATATGCATCAAGACTCTTTTGTGATTAGTTAATAATCTGTCATGCTTCACCAGCCAAATAAATTGTCTAACTCTCTCTTTGGCTTCAAGTTTCCAGATGTGCTTCCAATCATTCTGCTCAGCTTTAGGCTGAAAGCCACAAATCAGATTATACGCAGATGAGACTGTGAAATTACCCTGTAAATTGCCTGGCCAAATATTCCTGTCTTCACCATCAGAAAGCCTGGGAGTGGCTTTGAGCTTGTTCAAAATATCAGTAGGTAACCACTGACTAAGTTGATCCATAGCCCACTCACCATTGGAGTTAACCAGATCAGAGACTGTGCAATTTAGCAGATGCACAGGAATGTTAATTCTACTTTCAGCGATGGAAGTAGACTGCATAAGCCATATATCATTCCAAGCATGAATATTGAGACCATTACCAAGAGACCAGAAACTAAAATTTTCAAAAGAAGCATTGAAACGAATTAGATTCTTCCAAAGGATTGAATCAGTTCCTTTGGCCACCCACTCTTGACTTCTAGGGCTGTTTCTAGCATATTTTCCTTGTAAGACTTTACTCAACAATCCCATACTACCATTCCTGAGCTCCCATCCAATTTTCATCAGGCAGGCTTGGTTCATTTCAGTAAGCTTTCTGATACCAAGACCTCCCAAGTATCTAGGAGTAGTCACAATTGACCAATTGACAAGATGGTATCTTCTATGATTCGACTCATTTCCCCAAATAAAAGCTCTCTTCATTTTCTGAATTTCCTTGAGGACACCCTTAGGGACCATTGTGGCCATCATTGAGTAAATGAGCATAGCAGTAATAACTGACTTGGCCAGGGTAGTCCTACCTGCAAGGGAGAGCTGCTTTGCTTTCCAACCAGCAAGCTTGTTACTAACTTGGTCAATCAAAAATTGGTAATCAATCCTCTTAGGTGCTCTCCCTATTAAGGGAACACCCAGGTATTTTCCAAGGGAGGTCACTTCTTTGAAACCAGATATATTAATTAAGGTATCCCTCATCTGCCTAGGGACATTTTTGGAGAACATCATACTTGTCTTCTGGTGATTAATTTCCAGGCCAGATAGCTCACAGAACTGATGCAGGATGGTCATAACAGTATGCATTTGAACCTCATTGGCCACACCAAAGAGCAAGAGGTCATCTGCGAACATTAAATGAGTAATCATAGGCCTTCTTCTTCCTGCTTTGATACCCTTCCACATGTTGTCTTCAACAGCTTGCTCAATAAGATGAGATAACTTATCCATACACATGACAAATAGGTAAGGTGACATTGGATCACCTTGCCTAATTCCTCTCTGAGGTTGAAAAAAATCAGTTCTGGAACCAGTCCACATAATGTTGGTCTTAACACTAGTAACAGCTTGCATAATGATTTTGACCATGTTTGTAGGTAACCCAGCCTCTTCTAGAATATTCAAGATGTAGGACCACTTCAACTTATCATAAGCTTTGGAGAGATCAACTTTGATGGTGAAACAGTCTGTCTTGCCATGCATCTTAGCCATGCTATGAGCCATTTCTTGAGCCACCACAATGTTCTCTTGGATTTTCCTACCCGGAATAAAGCCTACCTGATGAGGAGAGATGATGGTGGGAATGATTTCCTTCAATCTGTGAACAATCACTTTGGTAACAATTTTATAGATGGTATTACATAAAGATATTGGACGAAATTGGTCCACAAACTCTGGCTTCTCAGTTTTAGGAATCAAACAAATGTCAGTGAAATTGACACTGATAATCTTCTCAGGAGCCTGCCATACCTCCTTCACAAAGGTGCACACACTGGTGCCAATGGTTTCCCAACTGTGATGATAAAAACCCGGGGGATACCCATCAGCTCCTAGAGCCTTCCAAGGACTCATGCTAAAAATAGCTTGCCTTATCTCCACATCAGTAACATCAGTGCTCAAGGTGTTCAAGGAATCCTTAAAGATTTTAGGGAAAGAGATCTGGTCATGTACTAGTGATCCTTAGTAGCCTGCTGAGCAAAGAGCTGCTTGTAATAGTCAGTGACAATACTAGCAATTTCCTGATTGTTCTCAATCCAAGCACCAGTGTTGTCACGAAGGGCCCGAATTTGATTTTTCCTGCGACGAGTAGTTGCTTTTAAATGGTAGTATTTGGTATTCCTGTCCCCATCATTCAACCAAGTTGCACGAGAGCGTTGGAACCAGTGAAGCTCTTCTTGATAGTTGATGCTATTAAGCTCCTGCTGTAGCTTCCTTTCTAGTTTAGCAAGGTAAGCTCTCTCCCTGCCATAGTGAACACTTCTTTGAATCCCTGCAAGCCTTGCTAGCAATTCACGCTTCTTGTTTCTAACTTTATTAAAGTAGTGTTGTTTCCAATTAGTGAGATGCTTGCTCATATGGAATAAGCTATGATCAATAGACTTATGCTTGTTCCAATTATCAGAGATCACCTGATGGTAATTAGCATCAGTAAGCCAGGCACTCTCAAACCGAAAGATGTGACTGTGGTGAGCAACAATGTTCCCTCTAGGGCAAACTAGAATAGGATGGTGATCAGTGGCCTTAGGGAAGTGCAATCTCCAGCTATCATTGCTCAATGCTCTGTCTAATCTTTCAAATAACCTTTCTCTACCATGGTAAAGAGCTCCTCTCCATGTAAAACGAGTTCCAATTGCTCCAAGATCTATAAGCTGGCAAGCATTAATTCTTTGAACAAAGGTTGCAATTTTGGCATAAGGTTCCCCCCCCCCCCCCCCCCCCTCCACCTTTCCTCTCACTTGCATCAGAGATGTCATTGAAATCTCCCACTAGCATCCAATCCCCATCCATGTCATCAGCTATAGTTTTTAGTTCAGTCCACATTTGCCCTCGCAGGTCATCATGAGGACTACCATAAACTGCAGTCAAGTACCAAACTATGTTACCAGAGCCTGTAACTTCAAGATGGATGAACTGAAAGGTGGTTTGCAAGACTTTCAGCTCAATATTAGCACCCCTCCAAGCAACACCTATGCCCCCAGCCAGACCATGATTAATAGAGTAGCAGTAACCATTGAAGCCAAGCAATTTGAACGTTTTCCTCAACTTACCTGGGTCCACTCTAGTTTCCATGATAATTACAATATCAGGTTGTGAATATCATCAAACTGCTTGATGTTACTAAACAAGTCAGGGTTGGCTGCACCCCTAACATTCCAAGCCAAAATCTTGTTGCTTTGTATTGTCATTATCATTATATCCAAATAATTAGCTTCCCAAGGAACAATCAAACAGACTTTGAGGCTGTAGCCTCATCCAAACTCACCATATCTACATCACATCTTTCTGAATTTTGAGTTGCTTGCTCAGCAGGATGTTGCTCCACTGAAGGGATGGATTGTTGAACCGGGGAGGGATCCTGCTGCTCACACATTTGTTTATCAGGGGGTCTTGGAGCATGACTATGAAAGGTATCCAAATCACATTGATTTAGTTCCCCTTGAGCCACTCTCCTAGCATTGTTAACATTAGCAAGGATCTCTTGAGAGTTAACCTGAACTTGACCATGTGCATCAACAGTTATCCAATCTTCATAGTGAATGAATTGATCCCTTTTTGGTAAGCCTATTTCTTCTGTAGAGCCCTCTCTAGTGTCTTTTTATTGTCCATATCCATGCCAGCAATTCCACCATCAGGTTCCTTCGCATTTGTATTACCACTCAAGTCACCTGTAATATTGTTTGAGCTGTCCTCTTCCATAGTCTTCACATGGTCCCCTCCTTTTTCTGCCTCAACTCCTGAATTATTGCTCTTGTGATTGTTCTTATCATTGTGCCTACCATCCATGCTAGTATGGTCATTTTTATCCCCTGTGCTAGCTGGAACATGTCTCTTGGGGAATCTGCTATGGGCAACATTGGTGTTTGTAACAATTGGTGGCTCTGTCCCTACCCTCCTGTTGTCCTCCTGGTTGTTTCCATTAGCATCTTTAGACAAAACAGTATACCTAGAGCCCATCTGCTGAGGTTTATCATTACCTTCTCTACTCCCCACCACATTCTTTTTCCTAGTATTACCCCTATTCTTCTGCACAACTGTCCACAAGTTGTCTTCTTTAACCTTGTCACTGTTAGAAGGGGTCTCACTAGATTTATCCTTTGGTTCATCTACTGTATAAGCACAACCTTCTCTATAATGCCCAAATCTACCACACTTTAGACATAATAAGTGCAATCCTTCGTATTCAATCTTGTATATCCTCTTCTTGACCTCAAAAACTGCAAGAAGGGGCTTTGAAAGATCTACTTCAACACAAAGACGGGCATATTTGCCCCTTTCGTGAGAAAGAGTGGTCTTATCAACTTTCACCGTCCTACCAATTCGATTTCCTACAAAATGCAGAAAGGAAGGATCATAGTGTTCTATAAGGAGACCAGAAAACCTTACCCACACGGTGACACGATCAATGCTAGCCTTTTCCGGGTGGAAGTTAGGGCTCCATTCACGGACAATCAGATAGTGATCATAGATCAACCATGGTCCTTGCCCCAAAGCGTAATCCCTGTCTTTGTCGCTGGTGAATGTGACCAGAAAATAGTCATGGCTCAAGTCTATGATGGAGATCACACCATCTAAAACCCACTGTTGGTTTAATCGATTTTCCAGAGCCTTGAATCCAATTTTCTTTCCTAACAGTTTCACGATTAGCCCCTTTTGCCACGGCTTTTGTATGCGAGTTTCTTCCCATTTTGACAGAGTAAAAGCTGGGCATTCTTGAGTGCCCCACATCTTCTCTTCAATGACGATTCGATTGTTGAACATCTCCTCAGTGAATTCAAAGGTTTCACCTTCCATGGCAGTATCTCCAGGTTTCTTGGTTGATTCCGTATCTTGCCCCATGACAGTGTCCTTAAAAGAGCGCTTGACACTAGTAGTTGGGTTCTCTTTTTCTTCTTCAACGAGATCGCCGTAGAACACCGGCGTTGAAGAGGCAGTCGAGAAAGTCTGATTTCCTCCTTTCACTCTCTTGAATGTTCGTCGTTTAACTGTATCAGAATCAGGAGGCGCGGTGGCCGGCTCCTCCGCCGCCATCGCGATGGGGGGAATCTTGGAGAACAACTTGGCAATTTTTTTTCTTACAATTGTTGTCTTTTTGCAGGTATTTATCTTTCTTCATCAAAGCACGCGCCTTAGGTGTTTTTTTACACGCCTTAGTGGTACACTGTGGCTAACTTTAGTGGCACTCAACTAAAATTTTGCCAGGTCTTTCTAGAACAGATTCATTGTTTGTATTTATTGGCCCTTTTAAATTAAATAAGGAGAAGAGAAAAAAACATTCAGAGTTGATGAAATTTGGGAAAAATATTTTGCATATATGGTCTAATATTCCATTTGCGGGGAGGACATTGGGTAGTTCCTTCAAAAGAGAAGTTTGATATACACAAGTGGATGAGGGATGATGAGATTTGGAACTTTCAACAAAAAGATACATTTTGTATGCTCTCAAATTAAGATATGATCAATTGTCTTATTTAAAAAAATGTTATGTTTTTTTTTTAAGTTAGTTTTGATGTTATCATGGTTTCACAAGTACTTCATTTTCTTCCATCATCAACATGATTATTTGGGAGACATTGGAAATCATATTTTTTGAATGAGCTATATATAGTCAACATCTGATCTTCAAGATTTTTTTGACTATGACGGTGTTTCTTATTTTAAAGTGTAAATTTAGCGAATGATCTTGAACCGTAGGTGGCTAAGGGTGTGTTACAACGATTGAAATCCAAAACTAAAAGTATAATTGAGACTGTTTGCATTTTTCGTTTATTAAAAATGGTTTACTTGGCCAAATTCAAATTTCCACATGTTTGAGAACCATACTCTTTTTTTGATCAAGCTAACGACGGAACTTTCATTAATGTTTTGTTTTTGAGGTTCAAATACTTGCGGTTTTGCAATTAAGTTACTCTAGACATGAGAGTTTGCCTCACTCTATTGATAAATTAAAACATTTACAATGTCTCAATCTCGAGTTTAATGAAAAAAACTCGAGTGTCGCTGAATCCGTATGCAGACTCCAAAATTTGCAAACTTTCAGACTCAATCTATGTGAAGAGCTTTAGACATTGCCTCATGGAACATATGAACATGACCAACCTCGAAACCTTTTTATAGGCGCAAAGCAATATGAATTTACAAAGAGATTACAAAATTGAATTGTTTAGAATTTTTATTTGTTGAATCCTGTCACAACTTTGGAATTTTGTATTCCATCAAACGATGATTCAAAATTGTGGTAACATTCGACAAATAAAAATTTTAAGAATTCAATTTTGCAATCTATTTGTTTGGAAATTCAAATTGCTTTGTGTGGTTATAAATAAATAGGTTTTGAAGGCTGGTTAAGTTTCTTATTCCATCGGGCAATGTTTGAAGTTTTCAAGTTTGCAAAAAAAAAATTGGAGTCGGCATGTGAATTCAGAGAGCCTCTTTGAGTTTTTCATTAAACTAAAAATTGAGACATCGTAAATGTTTTAATTTACCAATTAAGCATGACAAACTCTTGTGCCTAAAACTACTTAATTGCAAAACTCGCAAGTATTTGAACTTTTACACCAAAAGTATACTTTATGGAATATGGGTCTTGTTATGTTTATCTTCACTTTTTGTTATGATTATACTTTATGGAATATGGATCTTGTTATGTTTATCTTCACAATATTGTTGTGTATGTTTGCAGATTGTTTCAGCCCCATAAGCAAATATTTGTTTCATGTGTGGCTTGTTGATTGTTATGAAAATGCAGCACAGCCTGAAGCAGTTACCAGGTCCAAATTCTTGCATTGACTAGTATTGCATGGTTCTACAAAAGTATATTTATATATTAAGGACCTAATTGATTTAGCAGCTAAGTATGGGAGATTTGTGGTTATGATCTTATCTACACTATATATGCACAAGTTTAGTCATGACAAAACATGATTTTCTGTTTCTTTTGCCTCGGAGCAGATTAGGATGCAATGAGCACAACTTTACATGCAAAATGGAGTGTTTCAAATGCAGCTAGCGCACTCAGAAAACACATTGTCAAACATGATACTTTGGAACCTCCGAGGGATTTTGATTCTGAAAAAGAGAATTCTGCATCAGAACCTGAGGGACCTTGAAACATGATACTTTAACTCCTGAACAAAATGCATAAACCGAATGTTAATATTGTGATTTATGAGGGATCAACCAATGTATGAAAACTTCCATTTTTAACCACAATACACATTAATTAAGAACATCAAAGTATTATTAGGCTATCATTTTCTCTCATTTTTTTGTCCTTTCTTCGTTCTATCATAGACTCATAGTAGAAGAAAAGTAACTCCATTGCATCTTCATCTCACATCACATTGTTACCTTCTGTACAAAGCTAGCTATTAAGAACTCAATAAAGAAGCACATGCTTAGAAGATATCTCTCTCCTCCATTTTGTTGGTACAGAGTTATTACTACACCATTTTTATTACGTTTTTTGTCCATAATTTGATTTTCTCACGTTCTTTCATTAATTGGTTTCTCACCTTAATAAAAATTTGAATTTCAAGATTTTAAGACTAATCTGTATATTTTGGTACGAAATCATGATAAGCTGTTTCTCACGTTCTTTCAAAATCATAAGACTAATTTGAATTTCCCATTTGGTACAACAAGTCATACTAATTACACCAGTTTAAGAGCTTAGATATACTAGCATTAATTAGCAACAAATTTGACAAAACAAGAACTTGGATCCACACTCCAAATTTCTCTCCCGTGAGTTTTTTCTTCTCAAAGAGGGCTAATGGAAGCCTTTTCGTGAAAATATCAGCAATTTGCTAACGCGACGGGACATGTAAGACACATACTTGTCTGCGAGCAACCTTTTTGCGAACAAAATGGATGTCCATCTCAATATGTTTAGTGCGCTGTGTTGAGCATGATTGCCAAAGAGATAAATCGCACTAGCATTATCTCAATGGACCAGTGTACGTAGATTTCTAAATGGGACAACGAAGTTCCAGAAGAAGGTTTCTTAACCAACATGACTCAGATACTACATTCGCGCGACCCCCTAGTATTTGGCTTCTGCACTAGAGAAAGTAGCCTACAGTTTAGAGGACCAAGAGATCAAATTGCCACTAAGAAAAACACAATAACCAGAAGTTGAATGTCTTGCATCCGGACATCTACCCAATCAGCGTTAATATAAGCAATTAGAGTGGTTGTTGAGGACAGATAAAGATGTAATTCATGATCCAGAGTGCCCTGAATGTAGCGTATGATGCGCTTGAGAGCATATGCATGTGTTCCTCCAATATTTGTTGCACAACATATGATATATCGAGCTTAGTGAAAAATAGATATTGCAGGGTTCTTGCAAGATTGTGATAATGCGAGGCATCATCGTAAGGTGCGCTAGAAGTGGCACTCAGCTTTGGTTAGGTATCAATCAGAGTCGCACTCAAGTCGTTCTATGATTTCTTAGGCATACTTTTCTGAGATAAAAATAGACCGTCTGTATGACGAGTTACAACTATACCCAAGAAATAGCGCAATGGCCCTAGATCTTTCATGGCAAATTTGGAACGAGATGTGATCTTGCTTGCTGTGAGAGAAACCAATAGTAGAGACATAATTGACAAAGCGGTTGCACCCGGCCCGAGGGGCTTGCAAAAATTTCAGAGACATAATCGACAAAGCGCTTACAAAAATTTCTTCAACAGACATACATAATCAGATGACTTGGGTCCCTAAAGCCCATGGGCTGATGCATGTATATAGTATTGTAGCACGGGTCGATATTCTAGTTAAATATATCCTCATGAATATAAAAAGTAAACTAAAGATCAATTCTTTCTTTGAATAGGCAAAATGGCAATCTAAAATAACAACTACGATGAGAAAAGTATGACATAATCAAATCCAACTAAACAAAATTTAACCACACTAGCAAATTAAAGAACGATTCTTATGCCATAGAAAAGTAAAGAAAGTACTAGTCTTACGGGAAGGAGAAACAATAGGATGGGAAAATCGCCTATCAATGTGGATTGCCACTTCATTTAGTTGAAATATTGTTGGCTTGTGACACAAATTTTATGGTTCATGTTCATAATGTTAATTGGTTTTGATCAAGAAGGCACAACGATCTCGTTAGTCAATCACATGGTGTATTCTACAAATGGGGTGAACGATGTTTGTCTAAGATCATATCGACATGCTAACCAATATTAATGAAATTTAGTATGTCGATATGAACTCTTCTCTAACTACGTCGATCACCTCATTTGTCTGGCTTGACATGAATCATATGGAAGTAGAATGAGTCATGTCGTTGACTATGTGGAGAGATTGTTGTGCCTTTCTGATTGAAAGTAATTAACACGATGAGTGGTAACCAGCCTTGTATTTAAACAAGGGTTAAATATGTTTTTAGTCCCTACAAAATTTCACTATTTTGTTTTTAGTCCCTATAAAAAATTTCGTCAACTTTTAGTCCCTATAAAATTTCACAATTTTGTTTTAAGTCCCTATAAAATTTCACAATTTTGTTTTAAGTCCCTATAAAATGTAAACTCGTGTATACCTTTAAAATTTTTTAATGATATTTTGCATACACGTTAAAGATATTAAAAATATCTCCCTCACAAAAAATAAACTCAAAATTTGATTTCTAGGTTAGTATTTCCTTTAATTTGTTTATCGAATCTTTTGCACTTAAAAAATTTAGATTTAATTTATGCGTTGTTAAAAAATTCAAAGTTTTTCTGGAAGAGATGTTTATAATGTCCTCAATATGTATGCAAAACATCACTCAAAAATTCAATGGATATACACTAGTTGGCATTTATAGGGCTAAAAACAAAATTTTGAAATTTTATAGGGACTAAAAGTCGATGAAAAATTTTATAGAGACTAAAAACAAAATAGTGAAATTTTGTAGGGACTAAAAACATATTTAACCCTTTAAACAAAATGGAAGCAACAATCCACTCAGCTCTCTTGAATGACGCATATGCTTTAATTTTTCTCTATTATCTGGTGAGTGGGTGGGATCATCAAAAGAAGTATGATTACTCAATCATCAACCACGACAAAAAATGCACTTGAGATCGATCCTCTAATCACTTAAAATTTAGGAATTCCCGTTAGATTTTTAGTTGATAATTAAGTCATAATTTTTATTTTATTTTAGACTGATAATTATGGTTTAGCTTATTTTAAAGTATTCTGTGTTATTAGACACGTAGGTTAGTGTTGTATTCTATTTTTAAGCCATAAGCTCATAAATATGCGGAATATTATTGGTAAATTTTAGTCTTATTCTCTTATAATCTAATCTAATGTCTGATAAAATCTAAAAGTAATTAGGGTGACTATATAGTCTATTTTGTGTAACTACTTTTTCAAATGTTTATACGCCTATGTGAAAATGTGAAATAGCTTTTAATGTATATATCTTTTTTTACCGTATTTTTGGTGCGCAGTTTCCATCGGCTTTTTGTCGGTGACTAATCTATGCCGGAGAACCTGACTTGCCACGTGTAGCCAGCCGTGTGGTTCTCCCATCCTAACAGAGTTTTTGTCACACCCAAAATTCGAACCCGAGACCTTGCGGTTGGATCCGAGTCCAGTTACCACTCGGACCAACCCTTTTACAACTATATATCTGTGATAACCGTTATTAAATTTATCTAATGCTATTTGTTTTTAGTACAACTATATCCTAGAAATAAGTAAGCAATATTTTAACTATTAATTTACATAAGTTTTTCTATGAAATTGTTAATTTATGTAGTTGAATATTTGGAAATGTATTAATTTTTCTATTTTTATTTTGTAAATTAACTATTAACTAGTTGCATGCCCCGTGCTTCGCACAGCCTTCGTTAATTACAATATTGCAAGTTCCTACATATGTTTAGATTTTAGTGCTAAAAGTATTATCGGAATATCAATAACGTATCCAACGAAGATAATACGGAAGTTTACTCCAGCTTATGTTGACTCGCAAGATAATACGAAAGTTTACAACGAAGCTGAAAAACAAACAAACGAATTCACAAAGCTAATCAAAATTAAAACCAATCAACACAAAGACATAACTACAAGATATATGCGCTGCAAATTTATACCTGCTCAGTAGCGAATTCAACCTCATGCTGTTCGAACTTTATCGCCATTGAAAAACGGTAATCAACATTACGGGATGCAAGCGACGAAGAAGCCATAAAAGATCTGTAACCTACAAACAATCAACGCAATACAGCAAATAATAAATTGACTACCAATGATTAGAATTAGAAGAAAATGAAAACGATTAATACAAAACAATGAAGGAATTACCTCGGAAAGGATGGACAGACAACCTAGAGAGAGCAAGCAAGAGACTCAATGCAAAAGAACTAACACATATATATATATAGGAAGGAAATAATTAATACACATATATTTGGAAAAAAAACAAAAGACAAATTACACATAGCAACCACAACACACATGGAGGGCGGTGAGGAATTATTAATCAATTTTTTAACCAAAATGCAATATCATTTGATTGGATAGTATGCGGCAGGTAAAACAAAACGAAGGCTGGCGGGAAACCATGACTGCAGGCCGATACCATCGTAGAATCAAACTACAGAGACCCAACCGCATTACATAATTTCCAGAAGAATTGATTGCTAAATTTCATTGATTACGTATTTGGTTACAAATTATTATTTTTTGTGACCAAACCAATTATTTAGGAACGAATTATCTGTAGCTGAACATCTATAATTTTTATGGACTCTAAATTACCCCCAAAATACACTGCTTAGTGTCTCCATTTACGTCAAGTGTCAAGAAATTATTTTTTCTTTTCACCAAACGGGTTTTTGTGGGAACAAAATTTGCGTATGTTAAAGTTAAAGTTTTTTTTGGACTCGAGTCCCAACAAACACACTGCTTAGTGTCCCACTTTATGTATTCAAAAACGAACTCCGCCTATTTAAACAACTAAACTATTTATACTACCCAAAAACTCAATACTTAATTAATATCTAGCGTTACGTATTTAGTGACGAACTTATTTTTCTTTTCACCAAATTAGTTACGGATTATAAAATTAGAAAGGAGCATTAACAAAGACATTGAAATTGAACATTCATAGATAATCATAATAATAATAATAATAATAATAATAATAATAATAATGATAAGTCTAAAAAATTCTAATAACATAATCGATATTCATCACATGTTAATAAAAATATAAGGATAAGAAGTATATAAGAATAAATTTTTTTAAACGTTCAGAAAACTATGGTCCTACAAAATATAACGAGAAAAAGTATAAAAAGAAATTGATTTTTAAAGTGCTGAAATTAGTAAAAAGGTGAGTTGCATGGGTTAATCATAAAATTATTGTTTTTTTGTTTACCAAACCGATTATTGAGAAATGATCTTTAAGTGTTTGTGCAGTTTAAATTTTTCTGAACGCTAAAGCACCTCAAAATACACGGCTTAGCATCACAGTTAACGTACTTTGTAATGAAATTATTATTATTATTATTATTATTATTATTATTATTTTCACCAAACGAACAAACTTTGCATATTTGAATGCTAAAGTACTATAAAACACACTGCTTAGCATCAAACTTTACGTATTTTATCACTACTTTTTTCACCAAACTGGTTATTGAGAAACAAACTTTGCGTATTTTAACGGATAACATTTTTTTGAACCACAAAGTACACTAAAATACACCGATTAGAATCTCACTTTATGTATTTTGTCATGAAATTAAATCTTTTTTCACCTAACCGGTTATTGAGGAACTAACTTTGCATATTTGAACAATTTTAATTTTTTTTGAATGCTAAAGTACTCCAAAATACACTGTTTAGCATCTCACATTACATTTTTTTTAGCATCTCACATTACATATTTTGTCATGAAGTTAAGTATTATTTTCACCTAACTGATTATTGAGAAATAAACCTCGCGTATTTAAATATCTTAAAAAAATTTACACCGTAAAGTTCTCCTTAAATATAAAAAGAAAAGAGGAAAAAAAGAAACCTTTAAATATAAAAGAAAAAACTGAAACTTAAAATATAAAAAAACAAAACAAAAACTGAAAGTTATAAAACCAAAAAAAAGGGAAAAAAAATTGGAGAATGGTGCGCGAATGGTGAATGCAGGACAGGAGTAGTAGAATTGCCAAATGCAGGCACCCTACTCCATTATATGATAAGATTTTTATTTTTAATTCTCAAATATACATTTTTCTCAATAAAAAGAAAATAATTCGCATAGATATAAAATAACGTGCATCATAGAGGTCAAACGCTAATTGGTTGTATAGCTATAGAGTAGAACCATTAATTTTGCCCAATCTACCCCATTTTGCCATGAAGTACTCAAAGCCCTACCGATTGGGGCTGGCCCATGGGCCCTAATTTTAAATAAAAGATGCTATAAACAAATTATTTTTTGGAAAAAACTTATGTGCAGTGCTATAGGTCCTGGTGGTGTTGTACTTCAAAGGAAAAGAAGGAAAACTTCCATCAACCACGTGGCAGTTGTTGGGTTTCAAATATAATTTTATATTTTTTTCTTTTAAAATAAAGGGTGTTTGTGTCTAGACCAGTACAATCAGTATCTATGGTGCAGGTACTGCACCTAAGTATTGCTCTTATTTTTTTTGAGCCTCCTTAGTTAACGCTCGATTCTTTTTATTTTCTCTTTTGTACAAATAGACAAAGGTTAGGGATGGGGCAGAAAAAAGTGGAGCGTTTCAGATTTGAGCACACGCTCTTTGTGTCCACACTTACTTGTGTTAGGGATTCAAACCATGCTGAGTTTTTGGTGATTTGCTTTGCTATAGAACTATCAATTTAAAAGAATTGGCTAAAGCAAGGAATGCTGCTAATAGAATCTGACTTGAAGAATGCTTTGGGGTGGGAAATTACAGCACTCGTGGGAAATTAACGGTATGAATTTATATAAGATTTACCCATTAATGGGAAATTTTCTTAATTCAAATGTAAATAATTTATAACGAGATAAGATCATACTGTGTTAATGGTTAAATCTTACAAAAATTCATAAAAAACATGTTATTCAAACGAAAAAAGGTCATTCAACCTAAGTAGCTAAAAACATTGACTAGTAATTTATATTTGAAGGCCAAAGCCATGTAAAATCAATGTTATAAAACTCGACTCGGCCCGGCCGGTCGGGTCGGGAACCAGGGAGTTCACCGAATCGAGCCACCCTATGGATCAGACATGCACCTATCTCGGTCAAAGTCGTTGGAACTTGGCTGACTCGGTCTGATTACATTTTCAATACCCCATTATTAATGCATGTGCGAGTTCGCGAGTTCCCATGCACTGATTGTGCGCCTCCCAAGTGCTCGGTCTGACTCGGTTTATGTTGTAGAATTAATGTTGGTTTTTTGACCAAATTTAATGTTGTTATTTAATAATTACGTTTTCAAATACCCCATTATTAATGCATTCTCATGCACTGATTGTGTGCCTCCCTTGTGCATGAGAATTGACTAGTAATTTACATTTGAAGGCCAAATCCATGTAAAAATATTGCTATATATTCCATGTATCCCATTAGTAAGCGAAAGGTTTGCACCAAACCAACTTGTAATTATTGATAAAGGCTGAGGATTGAACTTTAGACACCCTAGTAAGCGAAAGCTTCACACCAAGCCAACTTGTAATTGTTGATATTGGCTAGTAATTGACTAGTAATTGTTGATATTGGCTTAATTGTTGATAAAGGTTGAGGATTGAACTTTAGACCCCCTAGTCAGCGAAAGCTTTACACCAAGCCAACTTGTAATTGTTGATATTGGCTTACAAATTAATATTGCTATATATTCTTGAAAAACCGGTTATGCGGTTCAACTGTTGACCTTTCGGTCCGACCCTTGACTCGGGCCCAGTACCCTCACCGAGTCGGTCACTGGTCCGAGTTTTAAAACACCGTGTCAAACTGTAAACTTGCAAACTTGTAGTAAAATCGAGAGTTTATTAATTTTATCAAAGTTTACGTAAACTTGTATAAGTTTACATAAAAGAGACTTTACCTGCTAGTTGACTTGTTTTTTGTAATCTAGAATCGCAAACTCGTAAGAGTTTAACAACCGTGACGACATCATTATCCATTAAAAAAACCAGTTCAAAAATCAAAACACTGTTGAGTAAAAAGAATTTAAGATGAAGACTAAAGGCTCAAATTGATCCATAATAATTTCCTCGCGAGACAAATTTATCTGTGACAATTTTTTCGGGACACATAATCCCTCACGTTTTTAAAACGGGACGCGTTAGTTCCTCTGTCCATCAACTGTTAAAAGAAGTCAGGTAACATATCCTACCTAGGACGTTATGTTCCAACGTGTCACATTAACTGAAACATCATACGTTATTTCAGCTCAATTTGATCTTTGGATTTACCTATTTTGAAATTTTTAGAAAAGGGACATATTGATCCCTGCAATTTTTGGGAAAAATTAGTCCTTGACTTCTTCTTCTTCAAATGATGGTCTCTGGAAATCAGAAACCAGTCAACCATTTGCAAACATAGAAGGGCAAGGAGTCGCCATTGAAGGAGAAGGTTTAGGTTTAGAACAAAAATTAGGGACCCAAAGAACTCCTTATTGGGGTTAGCTGATGTCTTTGCAAGGGTTACAACACACTCTTTTTCCACAACAGCATCTTAAGCCACTCAAATTATACGAGTATTTTCTGTTGAATCACTCCAACTTAGTTCATGACCACAATAAAATTGAGTAGCTTGAGATACATGGTTGCTTGCTCTTGTAAATCATAAACACCAAACAATAATGGGCATATAGAAATCGAAATACTTTATTTTATTGTCGAGTTGGAATATTGAATTATTATTGTGTTAACCTATAAATTATTTGATAGTAGAAAGACCATTACGAGTTTAAGAGTTGAGCCTACGATTTGAGTTTACATATGTTCCATGATTCATGTCTGTCGTTGCTTTGCCTTGTGATTCATGCCTCCCTTTTATTTTTATATTGATTGATTGTTGATTCACCTTTCTTCCAATTTCTTGCGGCAGATTTCGTAATAACATGCCCTTTATTAATATACTTTGAACATGTTATCATGTAGGTTTTCTGAAAATTGAATTATAAAGTCAAGATTGAAAATAAAATGAACACAAGGATAAAACGAGTAAAACCCAACGAGTAAAACCCTGAATTTGGTCTTTATACTATTACTCTCTTTTAAATTTGGTCCTTGAATTAAAAGAACACAATAAATAATCTCTACACTATTTTAAATCCATCAAATTAGTCCATTAAATACTATCATAATAGGAGAGAGAATGATAGTGGAGACACTACTTTGATGGATTTAAAATAATTTAGAGACTACTTATTTTATTTTATAGTTCACTGATCAAATTAGAAACAGAGTAATAATATAAGTATAAAATTGAGGGTTTACTAAAACACATAGCAAACATTTGAAATAAAACCGAAAATAATTATTGAAGAATATGACATCCATGGAAGGTAAGAGAGAAATGATTAAAAGACTTTAGTATTCATCAAAGGGAATTGATACAAATGATGAGAGTGTTTCTAAATTGATTACATGAAACCTATTTATAGGCATGTACCAACTAATAACAAACTCACTTATAACTACCAGCTATTTCCCTAACTAGCTACTAACTAACTATCTCCCTAACTTCTAACTAACTATATATCTAATAGTCCCCCGCAAGCTAGAAGTTATTCACAACACTTCTAGCTTGGCATGAACAATAGAGAGATACATCAAACCAAAAGAAAATTACAATGATTCATATTAGGTGGTTTTAGATTCATCTTGATTATTCTTATGAGCAAAGAAACATTAGGTGCAATAGGAACCGCAAGAGCGTCTTTCTTGGCTTCTTGAAATGGTTCAAATATAATCCCAATTAATTGTGCTGGTGAATCTCTAGCAGCAAAAGTTATCATAGCCTGCTTCTTCATGCCAAATTCTCCAAAGCAGCACACTAGTAACATGACACCGAAAATCATAATAACACCAACAACACTGAAATTAGGATCAAGCCAACCACCAAAAGTATAACAGATATATGTTCATGCATATACTTCCTTCTCAAACCAGGGATAAAGTCACCCATTATCATCACTGGCAGAACCTTTGTGGATTTGAACATGATAAAGATCCCTTTGTTAAGCCATGTGAACCCATGAGTGCAGCAGAAAATTTCCGTTGCGGAAACAAATACAGAAATTGGATCAAGAATCGATCCAAGAAGGGACATCAATTTCAGAAAATCGAAATCGCAAAGAGAAAAGGAATATCACGATCCAAAATGAAATTGAAACTCGGCTTCAGATCACAATCATTGGAAATCAAAATGAAAGGAGGACAATGAAGCGGAATGCAAGACAACAATGTGTAAGAACGCCAAAACACGATGTGTGGAAACGCGGAACACACAACGGAGAAATTGAAATCGAAACTCAA
The DNA here is from genome assembly GCA_963573325.1 of Astragalus glycyphyllos. Classification (NCBI taxonomy): domain Eukaryota; kingdom Viridiplantae; phylum Streptophyta; class Magnoliopsida; order Fabales; family Fabaceae; genus Astragalus; species Astragalus glycyphyllos. The sequence continues at coordinate 84,205,024 of OY754309.1, read as the reverse complement.
GAAATGGAGAGTCGAAATCAAGAAAGTGAAGGTTGAAGTCGCAAATCAACCGAGAAGATGAAAATGCAAATCAGGAAATGAAATTGCAAATCGCTCATGAGGAAATGGAGTTGCAAATCGCGAAATCAAAAATGATAAAGTAATGTGATGCAACAACACTGATTTCGAAGAATGACGAACGCGAAATTAAATCGCGAAACAGAATCACACGAGAAGAGTGTGAGAAGAAGATGAAGAATAGAATCAAAATCGATTCAAGAAATAAAAAAAGACAAATAGTAAAAAGAAAACGATCCGAAAATGAAATCGTAACGTAATCTTGAAGCGATTAAATATGAAATCGAACCAAGATTAAGATGAACGATTCTGAATCAAGATCAAAGAAGAAGAGAGATTGCAAAATCAGAATCAAAAAGAAGAAATCGTGATGCGATGATCATGAAATCAGAATCACAAACGGAAAAATCGGAAATGCGATATCGAATTCAAGAACAAAACATAGAACACGAAGCAAAAAGAAAACAACGCAGATAAGAAAGGTTAGAAAAGGAAATGAACGAGAAGAAAACTAATAAAACGAAAAAGAACCTGCAGCGGAATTCAGATTCAAGGTGGATACCATGTTTGCTCTGATATCATATTGAAGAATATAACATCCATGGAAGGTAAGAGAGAAAGGATTAAAAGACTTTAGTACTCATCAAAGGGAATTGATACAAATGATGAGAGTTATTTCTAAATTGATTACATGAAACCTATTTATAGGCATGTACCAACTAATAACAAACTCACTTATAACTACCAACTATTTCCCCAACTACTAACTAACTATCTCCCTAACTTCTAACTAACTATATATCTAATAAAAATGTTGAGAAATGGTGGATGAAGAAGGCATTTGAATGTCCAACCACCTCTCAATATTGCGCCACACCTTCTTTGACAAACTATAATCAGAAACAAGTGTTGTATAACCTCACGGTTTTCATTGCAAAAAGGACATAAAGCCTCTTCCTCCGAATTAATAACATGTCATTTACACAACAAATCGCGAACCGACAAAAACACATTGACAAAAACATGTCATTTACAGAGAGACTTTTGTCGAGTCTATGATCCTGCTCCAAAAATCATCGGCGCCGCTAATCACAATAACCTCTCTCCAAATATCACACAAAATTCTGACCATGTCATTGTTTTGTTGGCCATCTGCACTAAACCAAGAGGTCTTCCAAAGCCAATAATTATTGTTCCACACGCCCAAATCTGCCACCTTCGCGTTCTGGAATAAGCATTCTGCAAAAAGATTAACAAAATCCAATTTCAAGGGCCGCCGCCCTATCCAATGATGATGCCAAAAATCAACTCCTCGACCATCCCCCAAACCCCTTCTAACACACTTCTCGAACCATCCCACCTCAATCCAAACATTGCCCACACACTTAAGATCTCGTCACCATAAAGAATTTATCCTTCCGCCCGATGATTGTGAACTGTTGAACCAACATGAGGACAAATCAGCATATCTATAAGAAAGAATACGCCTCAAATAAGCTCCATCATTGGACAACATACACCACTTCCACTTAGCCAAAAGAGAAATATTAAACAACTCAATATTTTTAATTCCTAGACCCCCTTCTTCCTTAGGTTTACACATCTTATCCCAAACCATCCAATACATTAACCTTTCCTCGTCTTTTATACCCCAAAAAAATTCCCTTTGAATCTAATTAATCATAAAATTAATCACCACCTTCGGTGCCTTGTAAAACTAGAAAAACTAAAGTGGAATGCTATTTAAAACTGAATTAATCAGAGTTACCTGACCTCCCATGGATAGGGAACGTCCTCCTTTCCACGAAGCCAATTTTTTGCGAAGCTTCTCTAACACGGGTTTCCAAGTGGTGCTCCGCCTAGGATTAGCCCCCACGGGAATTCTCAAGAACTTAAACGGAAACCCCTTCGTGCGTCAATGAAGAAATGTTGAAGCGGAATCCAAAAACTCTTCTGACATGTTCAATCCTATAAGTTTGCTCTTGTGAAAGTTAACTTTTAAACCCGAAAAAAGTTCGAAGCTTCTTAGAATTGTTTTAATACACCAAAGATTGCCCCATGAAGCTTTCCCCATTAAAATAGTATCATCAGCAGATTGCAAAATGGAGAAATGAAGGTTGTCATTTACCTTATAATCCACAAACTACCCATTCTATACAACCTTCTCCATCATAGCCGACAAACCTTCAGCAACTATCAAGGACAAAAAAGGCGATAAAGGATCCCCCTGCCGAAGTCCTCTTCTAGCATTAAAGTCCTTCGTAGGGCTACCGTTGACCAACACCGACAAGGAGATAGAAAACACACAAGCCTTCATCCCCCGAATCCACTCCATACTAAAACCTAATCTGTCCATCATAGACACCAATAACTTCCACGAAATAGAATCACAGGCTTTCTCAAAGTCCACTTTAAAAAGCAAACACCCTTCCTTCATTATTTTTGCTAGATCAACAACTTCATTCACTACCCCAATCTAAAATATTTCTTCCCCTATAAGAAAGCAGATTGACAATTTGAAATCACCTTCGGGAGAACTTTCTTTAGCCTACTAGCTAACACTTTTGCCAATATTTTGTAAATACTACCGATCAAGCAAATGGACATGCATTCCCCCAAACTTTGAGGGTAATCGTTGTTAGGAATAAGAGCAATGAAGGAGGCCAAGAATGCTTTAGGTAAAGGTAAAAAGGCAAAGTAGGTAAAATACTTGTTACATTTGGCAACCTGTTGTGCATTTGGTTAGCTCGGAATGGCGTTATATATATATATATATATATATATATATATATATATATATATATATATATATATATGTATGTATGTATATTTGATAAGCAATGTTAGTGGGGAGGAGGAGTGTTAGTTTCCCGGGACCTCCTGCTTGCACTCTTTTGGTGCACTCGATATCCCTTAGCTCACCAACTGAGCTACTTACTTGGCATGAATGGAGTTATATATGTTTAGGGGAGAAGAGGCCAAACTTGATTTGATTGTGCTCCACATTAAATCTATCTCTTTGAGTTGGTTTGTGTATGGGGTCACTACAAAAAAACTCGGCGATTAGCCACGGTCAAAACCGTGGCAAACTATTTTAGCCACACTTAGTCTAGCTGTGGGAACTAAGGGCATCGCGAAATGTTAGCCACGACTAAAAGTAGATTTAGCCACGACTAAAAGTAGATTTAGCCACACCCAAACTAACCGGGGTAACATCCACTTAGCTACGGTTATGGTTTAGATTACTACGGTCAAACAGAGGCTAAATCCTCCCTCCAAACAGAATAACTAAAAGATTGGGGTTACTTTATTAAAATCTCTCTCAAATTTCCAGTAAATTTCCCCTCAATATACTCTTTAGTGTTGGCCAGCTATAGACAGGTTCACAAATATAAAAAATAAAGTAAGCATTTCACTATTGCATCAATACTACTTCAAAACATCAAGTAAAGAATAATTTATCGAGGTTACTGATTATGCATGCAGCCTTTTAATATCAAACAAATGATGTTGCAGAGATACAAACATATCTACTTCATATGTTGCCAACAATGATTATGTATTCTCGTAAAGGAAGGAAGAAAGTCATAATGCTAACAAACCCTAAAATCTAAAAACAATCTGACATGAGAATGTTTTTAAATAGAATTTAAAATGTTGCCAGCAAAAACTTTCTTATGAGAGGTTCAGTTTCTAGCTAAAGACAACTTTCCATTAGCCAAACAAACATGACTACAAGATAAACACCTAAAAGATAAGTTACAAAATGCATCTGCAAGTTCAATTCGATAACAGACACAAACTTTCTTATGAGAGTTTCAGTTTCTAACTGAAGACAACTTTCCATTAGCCAAACAAACAGAACTACAAGATAAACACCTAAAAGATCAGTTACAAAGTGCACCTGCAAGTTCATATAGGAATCAGCTGAAACAAGATAACCTACAAGAAGAAGAAAAACATAATATCCAACTTCAAACGATAATAATCATTGAAAGACAATAAATGTCTAAATACATCTAATAGTTGCAGTCAACTATTAGCAACATAGTAAGATGAGGGAAAACAAAATTTAGAGGGAGAACGAAAGTAAGATGAAGGCTAGGTTTACGCCGAAGCAGTTATCAGCGTGAAATTAAGAGGGAGAACGAAATTTTTTTGTAAAGCTTCTCGGTTATTTAGACACGAGTGTTAACATGGCTAACCTAATTTTTAGTCACGTTCAAACTAATTGTGCCTAACTTAGTGTGGCTAACAACCTCAATTTTGGTAGTGGGTGGGAAGAGACTCTAGTTTTCCATTGTCGTCTTGGTAGAATAACGCTCTCATTTGTATTAACAATTTTTGATTCTGCTTTGTAATATTTAGATTTGAGTACCCCTAATCCTCTCATCAATGAATCAATTGTTTATAAAAAAAACATTTGAAATAAAAGTTCTTGAAACAAAAGCGGTATGGAATTTTTTTTGACAACAGTATACGGAATTATTATTCCTAGTTTTTTTTAAGCAAATTATTATTCATAGTTATTATCTTAAAAAAATAACTATTTATTGCTTCAAAAAAAGTAACTATTTATTATTCTGTTTAATTATTATTATTATTTTGACAGTATTATTATTATTATTTCACAAGTTTTAAAGGTACTATAATTTCACGTGACAAAAAAGGGCAGTACTAGTAAGCAGTTGTTAGTCTTATTTTTTTTCCATCATGAATAATTATGTCAATTCTGACGAACGAGTCAAAACTAGATAATGGAAGAATCCTAATGAGAATCATCTTAGATACATGAAAGACAGCTCACATGTACAGTGAGGAATTCTAAAACTAGGCACATCACACATATGAATAAACAAAAACAATGTAACTAACTACCTAGTTTTCATATCTCGTCTGAAAGTAAATTTTGGAGTACTCTGAAGATGAATTTGGGAGGGACTATTCTTTGGGGGATGACACTTACTTAGAAGTTGAACCACTTCTGATATATCGGGCCTAATAATAGCTCGCGAATTAACACACCATAAAGCAAGACGAAGAGCTCTCCGAATACTGTCTTTGTCATATTTACCTTTAAGTAGTGGGTCAACCAATTTTGCATATTTCCATATATCTATCCTCATGTACAAAGACCTTACCCATTCAATCAGAATCTGCTCTTCGAGTGGCCTCTGGGGATCATAAGCCAACCTACCAGTGATCAGCTCCAAAAGAACAACCCCTAAACTGTGAATATCTGACTTGTGTGCCAAGTGACCACTCTCATCACCGGTCGGGTGTACTCTCGCCATGCCTAAATATGATAACTTGACATGATATCCCTCGCCTAACAAAATGTTACTGCTTTTCAGGTTAATTCCATGGATCATTTTATCATGCAGATACTGGAGACCGCTTGTTACGTCGATTGCTATTTTGATTCTTGTTTTCCAATCAAGTGGTCGTCTACCAGGTGGAAGATCAAACAAATGGCGATCTAAGGATCCTAATGCCATGTACTCGTAAACTAATAGCCTATGCTCCTTCTCGACACAAAATCCCAACATTTTAACAAGATTTGGATGGTCTGCGTTTCTGAATACGTCCACCGCTGCAGAAAATTCATGACTTCCTTGAAATCCTTTAAGGTTAAGTTTTTTGATAGCTGCAACCTGATTTACTTTGTCTAAGTACCCCTTGTAAACCTTGCCAAAACCTCCTTCCCCCAAACACTCCGAACTAAAATTTTTTGTTGCATTTAGAAGTTCTTCTAAAGTGAATGATGATATCTCTTGTGTATTCTCCTTGCCATTAGCAGCGCCGGCCTTCTTCTTCTTCTTCTTCTTCTTCTTTTTTCTTCCTTTTTTTTTGGTCAAAGCAGCGACGGCCTTAGACACATGTGGCCAGTGAACAGGGCCCTGGCCCAAACAAAAGTTTTTGAAGCACCAAAAAATACTCGGCAACAGAGAGGACAAGACATGAAAGAATGCTCCGGCTTCGCGAGTTGAATTTGCGACGCAGATTCTCGAAAAACACATTTCGGATTGTGAGAGGAAGACTAAGAAAAGAAGAAAGAGATAGTATATGTTTGGATCAGCGTTTCAACTTTCAAACCTTTAAACGCACGTTCAGATGCTAAAAGCGAGTTTTCTGTGCGAAAATATTGTTTGGGTGTTCCGATGATAAATCCAGCAGTTAGCTAGCCTTATCAAAATGTGCTTCACGAGAAAATCATGTTGATTGAACTATTCTTACGGGAAAGTTAGAAAAGCGAGCTATTCTTACGGGGAGGTTAGAATAAGAGTTCATTGTGATTGGATAAGAAGAGATATATAGGATTATAGTGAATGCCAAGAATATCGCCACATTTTAATCCAATCTGTTATTCAATTTCAAAAGAGCTCCATGGATTGCTCCTTCAATTAGTTTAAATATCAGGGTTTGTTACAACTCATATTATCGTGTCATGTTAATTAGTTTCGATAAGTAGACACTGCAATCTCAATATCAAATACAAATCCTAATCAATATTCAAGTTTTTACAACAACATATTGGATGACAGACGAGGGCGATGATGAATGGTTGAAGGATATGGGAGACACTTTGAGTTCGTGCCTACCATCATCACAACCACATTTCAATTGGTAAAGATGATATCTTGTATATATGAACTATGTCTTAGAGAATCTCTCTTAACGATTGTATATGGTGATGCATATTCTTAACAATTGCTAAGGGTGATTCTCTAGGACATAGTTCATAACAATAATTACTCCAATGTGTGACGATGGTGGCCAAAAAACTCAGATTGCCTCTAGTGTGACCTCCAACCATTCATCTTCGCCGTCATGTGTCATTCAATTCCACATGTGTTGTCTTGTCATGAATTGGTTTGACTTGGCACGCTTTGTTATTTGGATCGTGAAAAGAAATATTGTCACTCATACGTCATCACTCTAGAAAGATGAATGATATTTAGTACGAATGATTTTGTACGAAAGGTAAGATGATTGAAGTGCGCCAAATAACACCTCACCACGGGTTCGCTTTTTTGTGTTTTCATTTTCTATATTTTTTTTGCATTTTTATTTTTATTTTTCATTTTTTTGTATTTTTTATTTTTGTAAAACACGTTGACAATTAAATAAATTCTGATTTTTTTCTTATAATATTTGTAATAGCATTATTTTATTGTTTGTTTTGTCCTTAATAGTAATAATAAAACAAACAAAAAAAATAAAATAGCATTAAATTTTTATTTAAGATTTATTAAAAAAAGTAAAAAATACCGATTGAAATTGGTTGTTGCAGTTTCTCCTATGTACTTATTTTTTTTACTAGGTAACACATTGAATCATTATTTTTGTGTTTATATATGTCATTAGTATAAAGCTTCAACTAACTTAACTTTGTTTCAAGGTTATGATTAGACAAGTGCTAATTAATGATGATAATCTTTTTTCCTCTACTTTGGGATTTTTATTAAAGAGCTAATTGCCAACCTTATGTGCCATAGCTTGTGTCCATTTCTCCAATTTCCCCAAGTATTGTTTCCTTTTGAGTGCTGCGTGATATCTTTCATCTCAGCATATTTCTCTAAGCCTTTAGTTATTAACCTTTCCAACAGCTCTTAGGGGATGATCAAATTCCATGAGTTTAAGCTCGAAAGGTATCCATTTTCACACAAGCACAAAATTCCACTTTACTTTAATCATAAATGAAGACTCAATCATTTCATAACATTTTTTCTTCCTAAGAAAATCTATGCTGCAAGAAAACGTGTCAAAGAAACCAGAATGCTATGGAATGCCTTGAGGTATTTTTATGTATGCAAACATTCATTTTAAGATATAATTAATATGCATTTGTTTTGTTTTTTCCTTTTTATGCAAGAAATGCAATGCCCTTTTTTTTGCCTTTTTTTGAAGGAAATGCTATGAGGATTGACGAATGACAATGTGTTTTATTGTATTCACTCATAAAAGTATGCACAACATACAACTTTGAAAACTGATACATTAACAAATAAACTATTAAGAATGGATGTTTTTTTTGCTACTGTTGTTTAAGAAGGCAATGCAGCTAGAATTCCAAGTTTTCGGTTCTACTACCACTACAAAAAAAATCAGGGATTAGCGAGGGAAAATTCCCTCGTAAAATGACCCCAATCCCTCGCTAATGGTCATTTGCGAGGGAATTAGCGAGGGATCAGTTCCCTCGCTAATCTCAGATTAGCGAAGGAAATTCCCTCGCTAATTTTCTCGCTAATTAGTGAGGGATTTGAATCCCTCGCTAATGATCAGAAACACGTGGCCAAGTTCTGACAGCCACGTGTCTTTTATTCCCTCGTTAATTCCCTCACTAATTCCAATTTTTTATTGATAAACCTGCTTTTTTTATTGATATACCTGCTTTTATACCTGATTGAAATAGCTAAAACAGTTTTAATTAAAATCCAAATCAACATAATATAAATCCGAATCAACATAATATAAATCTGATTCAACATAAAATCTGAATCAAAACAACATAATATCCGAATAACAAAGTACTGAAATGTCAAACTGATAAACATAAGTCCTAAAAGCTGTTCAACCCCAATTCATGTCGCCACTCTACCAAAAGAAACTGTTCAACCCCAATTACAAAAGTTTCCTTCAAACCCGCTCTTCCAGGAAATAACCGATCATACACCCAATCACGATTAAATTTATGCCAATTCATCTCCACACATTTAACAAAATATGTTAGATTCCCATAACATTCCCAATAACCTATCAAGTTAGTGGCATCGATATGATCTCAGTGGAGATGATTCCGAGCCGAGTATGGGGGTCAAGGACAACACAAAACCCTTTTCCATCCAAGTAGTGAAGGAAGTTATTTCATATAACTCCCAACCTTACCGTTGTTAGTATCGTCTCGCAATTATCTCAATGGAGATGATTTCGAGCAAATTATGGGGGTGAGGGGCAGCACCTCACCCTTTTCCATCAACAACACACGGTCATCTAACCTAGGGTTTATCAAAACAACAATTAAACAATTTTCAATTAACAACTCTAAAATAATACACTTTTCAATTTCAACTATTTGACACAATTAACAACATACACAATTTTTAATTCTCAACAATTTTCAATCTAACTCTTCTCAACAATTTCACTTTAACAAATTTAAATTCATTTTTCAATTACTAGCATTCACATTTCACAATATTCACTCAATTTTAACTCACATTTCACACTCCTACAACTCACATTTCACAATATCACTTAATCCTAACACTCAATTATAACTCACAATTCACAACAACACTCAATTGTAACTCACAATTCACAACAACACTCAATTCTAACATCTAATCTATGAAGTTACAATTCACAACAATTCCGACAAACACAATTCTAACAACTAACTCAAAATTCACAACAACACACAACAACAACAAATAATTCAATCCTAACCAATTCAATCCTAACCAACAACAACAACAACAATTTATTTTAAAAACTAACCGTTATGAGAGAGATTGAGGTCCGGTGCGGTGGTTCGGTGAAGGTGCGCACTCCGGTGCGATTGTGAGGCTTCAAACACCAAATTTCAATCCTAACAAATTTCAATTTCAAGCAAACAATAAATAAATTAAAACAAGTTCAATAAATAAAAAATTAAAATTATAACAATATCATAAAAAGTGCAAATCAAAACTTACAAGAAGAGGAAAATGGGAGCTCCGGTGGTGGTGGTGGTGGTTTCGTGGGTGGTGGTGGTGGTGTGGTGGAAGAAGAGGGAAATCGTGAGAGAGAGAGAGAGAGGAGAGGAAGAGGAGCTCCGGTAGTGGTGGAGTGGTGGAAGAAGAGGGAAAGAGGAGAGGAAGAGGAGCTCCGTGGGTGGTGGTGGTATCGTGGGTGGTGGCGGTGGTGGTTGTGTGGTGGTGGATTTGAGAGAAGGGGGTTAGGGATTCGGATGGGTGAGAGAGGAGAGTGAAGAGTGAAGTGAAGAGTGAAGAGTGAGAGAGAAGAGTGAGGAAAAAAAAATTAATTCGTACATTTAAGGAGGTTAGCGACGGATTTTGCGTGGGAATCCATTCCGTCGCTAATCCTCACGTAGTCCTAGGTCCTGCAACGACTAAAAATTAGCGAGGGACCCAGTATTTCAATCGCTAACCTCCTTAATTTTCGTGCCCCATAAATTCGAATTGGCGGCCAATGGTTTGCGACGGCCCATTCCGTCGCAAATGCTCCTAATTCCGTCGCTAATCTTAAAAAAAACGAGGACCCTTATTCCCTCGCAAAATCCCTCGCAAATACCTGTTTTTGCGAGGGACTAGACTTCCCTCGCTACAGTCCGTCGCAAATAGGGTGTTTTTTTGTAGTGTACATATTGCCAAGTTTACTGTCTCTTCCTTGTTAACCGTCTTTTTCCTCTCCAAGTTTCATCTTCCATGTGAAGTAAAAGAGTCACAAACATTGTTAGAAACAATCGAAGGGACATAATTAATAGACAATCTATATATTTGCATGAAAATCATGACAAAGATGCAACATATCTATAACTTCTACGAAGGAAAAAAAATAGAGAAAAGGCCACAATAGTAAAAAATAGAGAAAATACTTACTGCTCCCTCATTCCTCAAATCCTTAGTAAAAAATAGAGAAAATACACGACATATACTATAATATTTACATATATAACTGTTATGGTATCGACGCAATGCGGAAACACAGGATCGAGACAATTGAGAATTAAAGAGAAGTGAGTAAGATAGCAAGTAAAATAAGACACAAGATTTACGTGGAAAACTCCTCAATGTGAGAAGTAAAAAACCACGGGCGATCACGAGCAAAGTTCCACTATATAAAAGAAAGAGTACAACAAGTCCTCTTATAGAAATGAGGACAAAGAGTAATATTTTTTCTCAATATCTACTCAAAAAATACTCTCAAATGGAACAAGAATTCTCACCAAAAATACTCACTTAAACTATTGTTGTAGTGAGTCTTATATGTACACTCTATGTTTTGTGTGTTGTGTTGCTTCCATATTTATAGGCCAAGATCAAAGTAGTAGTGAAGTAGGTGGAAGAGTAGGTGTAGTAGATGTAGTAGGTGGAAGAGTAGGTGTAGTAGGTGAGTTAGAACCACAAAACCTAACAATCTTCACCTTGGTTCGAATTCGACAAGTGCTCATCGCCAAATAAAGCCCCGAAGGGCACTTAAGTACTGTAAAGACCAACCAAGTCCAGACAATGCTGAAACTTGGTATTTGGAAGTGGCTTGGTAAGCATATCTGCTGGATTCTTAGAAGTGTGAATCTTTTCAACTATAATTTCACCAGCAACAACAATATCTCGGATAAAGTGACGTTTTACATCAAGGTGTTTGGTCTTGTCGTGATAGCGATTATTCTTAGTCAAATGAAAAGCACTCTGGCTATCACAAAACACAGTAAGAACACCATGTGTAAGACCAAGTTCATTAACCAAACCTCGAAGCCAAATAGCCTCTTTAATACCCTCTGTTGCTGAAATATATTCTGCTTCAGTTGTAGACAATGCAGCAATAGATTGAAGTGTAGCTTTCCAGCTGATAGCACTATTACAGAGAGTAAAGATGTAACCAGAAAGAGATCTTCTTGGATCAAGATCACCACCATAATCCGAGTCAACATAACCTACAACATCATTGGTTGTAGTCATTCTTCTGTCAAAAACCAAGCCAATACCGGAAGTACCTTTTAGATACTGAAAAATCCATTTGACAGCACTCTAGTGACTCATGCCAGGATTATGCATATACCGGCTTACCATGCTAACAACATATGCTAGATCTGGTCTAGTGCTTACCATGGCATACATAAGACTACCAACTGCACTAGCATAAGGAATATGCGACATGCACTCCATCTCTTCCTCTGTATCTGGGCAAAGGTCTGAAGATAACTTGAAATGTGCAGCAAGTGGAGTAGAAACAGGTTTGCAATTATTCATATTAAACCTATCAAGCACTCTCTCAATATACTTCAGTTGAGATAAGAATAGTTTACCAGCTTGACGGTCCCTGCGAATCTCCATACCAAGAATTTTCTTTGCTGCACCTAATTCTTTCATATCAAACTCATTACTGAGTTGAGTTTTCAATTTCTTGATCAAAAACTTGTCACGTGATGCAATTAGCATATCATCAACATAAAGTAACAAGTATATGAAAGATCCATTTTTAAAATTTTGAAAATAGATGCAGTCATCATATTGACTTCTGCAATAACCTTGTCCAATCATGAAAGAGTCAAACCTTTTGTACCACTGCCTGAGAGCTTGCTTAAGGCCATATAAAGATTTCTTCAAACGACAGACAAGATGCTCCTTACCAGGAACAATAAATCCCTCGGGTTGCTCCATGTAAATTTCTTCTTCCAGCTCTCCATGTAGAAAAGCTGTCTTAACATCAAGTTGCTCCAACTCCAAATCAAACAAAGCAACAAATGAAAGCAAAACACGAATGGAAGTATGACGAACAACAGGTGAGAATATCTCATTAAAGTCAATACCTTCCTTTTGATTAAAGCCTTTAACGACTAGTCGTGCTTTGCATCTTGGATCTACAACTCCAGGAATGCCGTCTTTCTTCTTATAGACCCATTTACACCTTAATGGTCGCTTGCCTTTAGGAAGTTCTGTCAAAGCCCAAGTACTATTTTTATGAAGACTCTCAATTTCTTCATTCATAGCCACTAGCCACTGAGAAGACTCAACACAAGAAACAGCTTCAGTATAGCTGGCAGGTTCAACACCATCATTTACCTCTTGTGCAATAGACAGTGCATAAGCAACTAAATAGTCACTATTAGTGTATCTGGCTGGCTTTCTGATTTGTCTTCTAGCTTTGTCTCGGGCAATAGAGTAATCATCTCCTTGTTGCTGAATAGGAGAAGTGGTACTATCATCACAATCATCATTAACACAATGATCTTCAATGCTAGATTCATTTATAGAGGAAGATGGTACATCGACTTCTGAAGTCGATGCAGGCTTCAATACAAACTCCACCTTCTCGCTAGTATTCTGCAGATTACCTGTACTAGTAGAAGGAGACACAAAAGACTGTTTTCCAGAAGATAATAATGCATCCTCATTAAAAGTCACATCTCTACTAAGAATTAATTTTTGTGATTTTGAATCAGAGCACCACAAACGATACCCCTTAGACTCAGATGCATAACCAAGAAATATTCACTCAACAGCTCTTGGAGCTAATTTGCCATCATTAACATGTGCATATGCAGGACATCCAAAAATTCTTAATTTAGAATAATCAACAGGATTACCTGACCAAATCTCTTCTGGAACTTTGAAGTCAAGTGCCGAATGTGGAGAATGGTTGACCAAGTAACATGCAGTAGATGCTGCCTCGGTCCAAAGATCACGTCGATGCCATAACCCAGCATTTGAGAGCATACAACGAGCTCTCTCAAGTAGAGTTCTGTTCATCCATTCTGCAACACCGATTTGCTGGGGATTTCTTGGAATGGTTTTGTGTCTAGCATTACCATGATTTGCGCAGAACTCATTAAAGTCACCACTGCAGAACTCTAATCCATTATCTGTTCTGAGCTTCTTCACTTTCTTCCCTGTCTGAGTTTCAACAAGAGTTTTCCACTTCTTGAATGTGGGGAAAGTCTCATTTTTATGCCGCAGAAAATAAACCCAGACCTTACGAGAAAAGTCATCAATGATAGTCATCATATAGCGGCGTCCTCCATAGGAAGTAACTTTAGAAGGCCCCCAAAGGTCAGAATGAATATAATCAAGAATACCTTTGGTACGGTGAGTTGCAGTAGAGAAACTAACCTTTTTCTGTTTCCCAAAAACACAATGTTTACAAAACTCCAACTTACCGATGCCATATTTACCAAGATGACCTTGCTTGCTCAGAAGATGCATGCCTTTTTCACTCATATGGCCCAGGCGCATGTGCCATAATTTGGTGACATCATTCTCAGGCATAGAAGATGATATAGCTGTTGAACCTGTCACAACAGTTCCTTGCAAGACATATAAACTACCAATTCAGTTAGCTTTCAATAAAACAAGAGAACCTTTTGATACCTTTAGAACTCCACCTTCAGCTGAGTACTTGTACCCGAGAGACTCGAGAGTGCCAAGAGAAATTAAATTCCGCTTTAAATCCGGTATATAGCGGACGTTAGTCAAAGTCCTGACGACACCATCATTAGTCTTGATCTGAACTGTACCTATTCCTGCAACTTTGCATTGGGCATCATTACCCATCAAGACAACACCACAATCAACAGATTCAAAAGTGGTAAATAAGTCCTTATAAGGACACATATGAAAAGTACATCCAAAATCAAGAATCCATTCTGTTTTACTCCTCTTATTAGAAGAGACAACAGATAAAGTAATGTCACCGTCAGAATCAGCTTCAATATTGGCAGCTTCAGGAGATTGTGGAGTTTTTCCCTTTTCTTGTTTTTCTTGCTTTTTCTTCAAGATAAAACAATTAGAAATCTCGTGCCCAGGTTTCTTGCAATAGCGACAGAATTTGTTGGGTTTGCGTCCTCTGGATTTGGATCTCGATTTTTTGTAACTGGTACTCCCTTTTTCTTGAGTTCTACCTCTAACACTTAAGCCCTCACCCTTGTCCATAGAATGAACCTCAAGATCAAATTTTTCTTTGGACAATAAATTAGATTTAACATCTTCAAAGGATAAGGTATCATTATTTCCATACAACATGATTTCTTTGAAGTGTTTGTAGGTAGAAGGTAAAGAGACAATCAACAAAACAGCTTTATCTTCATCATCAATTTTAATATCAATATTTTCCAAATCCAAAATGATAGAGTTGAATTCATCAAGATGAGATTGAATAGGAGTACCTTCAACCATTCTAATGGTATATAAGCGTTCTTTGAGACGAAGCTTGTTTGCAAGGTTCTTGGTCATGTATAGAGTTTCTAACTTCAGCCATAATCCCGCAGCAGTTGTTTCATTGACTACTTCACGGAGAACCTCCTTAGACAAGCAAAGTTGGATTGATGAAAGCGCCTTTTCATCCAACTCGTCCCACTGCTCGTCGGTCATGGAAGCCGGTTTCTTTGCCTTTCCATCTAAAGCTTTCTTTAATCCGTTCTGAGTAAGAACGGCCCTCATTTGGACTCGCCAAATAGAAAAGCTAATCTTGCCATCAAACTTCTCAATGTCAAATTTAGTAGACATTTTGAGATTCCCAACTGAGAGCTCTGATACCACTTGTTATGGTATCGGCGCAATGCGGAAACACAGGATCGAGACAATTGAGAATTAAAGAGAAGTGAGTAAGATAGCAAGTAAAATAAGACACAAGATTTACGTGGAAAACTCCTCAATGTGAGAAGTAAAAAACCACGGGCGATCACGAGCAAAGTTCCACTATATAAAAGAAAGAGTACAACAAGTCCTCTTATAGAAATGAGGACAAAGAGTAATATTTTCTCTCAATATCTACTCAAAAAATACTCTCAAATGGAACAAGAATTCTCACCAAAAACACTCACTTAAACTATTGTTGTAGTGAGTATTATATGTACACTCTATGTTTTGTGTGTTGTGTTGCTTCCATATTTATAGGCCAAGATCAAAGTAGTAGTGAAGTAGGTGAAAGAGTAGGTGTAGTAGATGTAGTAAGTGGAAGAGTAGGTGTAGTAGGTGAATTAGAACCACAAAACCTAACAATAACTACTAATTAAGAAAAATTAGGAGGACTATGACCCCCTCTTGCTCAAAGGAAGCTCTACCTGTTCACAACAATACATGGATGATGGATCACGTTGAATGACACATGGGAACGAAGATGAATGCTTAAAAGACATGGGAGGCGATTTAAGTTTTTAATCCTCAAAGTGGTGTTAGGTTGGTAAACAATAGTGAAAATGATATCCCATGCACAGCTGCCGGTAATTATTTTAACACACCATGTCCGGGAGAGGCTATCTTACCAATGGTATATCCTGGTTCATATTCTTTTGCTATTATTTGCAAGAACATATACATCACGATATACAACTGCTAAGACAGCAAGTCCATGACATGTTTCATAAAAATAGTTACTCATATGTGTAAAAGGGACATCATCTCAACTAATATTTACTAGCCTAACACCATCATAGCATTAAAAACCATTTGAATTCTCATGGTTGTAATAATCACAATTTTCTTGGTGTGACGACGCTTTTGGAATAATCATATCTTAATCCATCACAATGAACCATTACTTCCTTCGTCCCGTGAGACTCAGATCCTCTCATTCACTCATTCCCCCAACCCCCCAACCCTCCCCCCCCCCCCCCCTGAAAAGAGAGAAAGAAGGAAAGAAAATGATTCAAATACGTAAGAATCGTTATTTTTTTATATGACATATGAATCGTTCTTTTGTTTATTTTGAAATGACGTAAGAATCGTTCTTCATCCCTTCATAATTAACTAACGTGATCCACATTATGATAAAGCAAACCAATTATTAAACTACTATCCTTAATTAAAACTTTTTACATGTTTTGTTCATAAAATAAAGTATTTGACTTTTTTTACGTCTACTAAAATAAAAAATAGAGAGGATTACGCTTTAGGTAGGGGCCTACAACCCAGCCTACCTCACGCATAGGTTGGACCAGACTTGTTTTCAAATTTATAGTCTATTTACAAAAGCCTACACAGCTCACCATTTTGAGTGGTGTTGGCCTTCATAAAAAGAACTAATGTAGACTTTTGAATAGGCTTTTAGGCCTTGTTGAGCTTTTAAATAGGTCAGCCATAGCCTAGGCTCGAGCCTAACACTTTCAAAGTAGGTCAGGCTCAGGCCTTGCAAAGCCAACACGACCCAACCTATCCACATCCATAGCTCTAGGGAAAGAACCTCCTCGCCCTAGGGAAAGAAACCTCAATCTCATTGATATATCTGTGGTGGAGGAAAATTCCATGAAGAACATAGTTAACTGTAGTGAGCGAGTCAGAGGCACATAACACACACTCCCTCCGTTCTTGATCTTTGGTATTTTTGGCATGTTTCACACAGATTAAGAAACTATCTATTCATGTAACCTAAAGTCTAAAGTACCCCTTTGCAATATTAACTCTAAATTTTATATTTTTTTTTGAAATTGTTGTTATTGTGAGCAAAACAAAAGCGGCTGATAGTACTTGTTTTCTTGAATTGAATGGAGCTGTGCTTCATTTACATCTTCAACTGCAGGATTTGCCCCAAAAACAAAACTCTTCATAATCCTAATTCATTTACATCTAAAATATTTCCCCACCAAAAGTATAATTGCAGGAAGTGCAAAATAGACGTTAAAATATTGGTTTAAATATTTGATGCCCTCTGCAAATATACCCATTTTCCATTTACCCTCTGTAAAAAAAAGTTTACGGTTATCACCCTGCAAATATAAACAGTTTTTGGTCACCCCCTCTGTTAGATTATGTAGTGTATAATGGGTATAAACCATGTACGGTTACCCCCCTGCAAAATATAAAAAGTTTACAGTTACCCCCCTGCAGGGGGTAACTAGAAACACTTATTATTGGAAGGCTGATTTTAAAACTTTTTTTTTACAGGGGGTAAATGGAAAATTGGGATATTTGCAGGGGGATCAAATATTTAAGCCTAAAATATTCTTTAGTGAAGAGTAGAACTTTTTTTATCAAGAGTGAAATTCAAAATATTATGATGGAGGTTAAAATATTTTTTTAGTCAAGTGCAATACTAGTATGGAGAAGCATATGGATGGTGAGAGGAAGTTGGAAAGAGAATAAAACAAATGTGTTGAAATGACTTGGGACTCTAAATAAAGAACATTGGGACAATTAAATTTAATTTGGAGATTAAATAAAGATAAAGTGTAAATTTGGAAAGTTTTGGTAAATCGTACATTGCCACATTGGTATGTTAAAAGTACTATTGTTTTGAAACAAAATAAAGTGACCAAAAGTACCAAAGATCGGGCTCTATAACTCAACTCCCAGAAAATTCTAGTTCCGTTCAAAAGTGCGAGAATTCAATCAAATTCTAGTTCCGTTCAAAAGTGCGAGAATTCATCCCCATCACACCATAAAAGGCCCTCTCGAATTCTTCATTGGAATTTCGCACCAATCCTCCAAAACTAGATCCGAGTATTCCTCATGACACTACCATTCACATTGAGAATGACATTTTCCATAGGAAGACGAAACCAAGTGACAAAACGAGGGCCTTTTATCATTAGATAGCAACTTGAATTGCCACAAAACTTCGCTTCCATGCCACGAACAATAGGTGCAACTTTATAAATTAAAAACACAAGCATTTCTTGAAACCCAAATAAGTGAAATGACCTATAGTCCAACTAGAACTCGAACTCCATGATTGTTATAAGCATTGCGCAACCAAGTCATAATTGTATGAATGGTTGACGTATTTGACTATTTTTTGGACCATAATGGGTAGCAAAGTTCTACCTTAAAATATTTAACACTGCTGCATAATAATTTTATGAATAATAGTTCTACATACCTTCTCGTGAAACCTTTTTTAGTTTAAATTGAATTCCAAAAATATTAGTTTTTTAATTTTTCTCGAACCTTAAAAAATTAAATATTCTGGAAAGTTTATTTTTAATTTTTCTAAAACAAAAAAAAAATCCATACATTGAAACTTGGAGAAGGTAAAAGGCAAATTTTTTTGGGTTATAGGATTGGAGCATCTATAATATCCGTGAGCCGAAGTGAGTTGCCTAAGCGGGTCCAACCACTGCCAATTCATTCATTTTAAAATAACCTATTAACTTTTTTCTCCAACCGTCATCTCTCAAAAGAACTAAAAAGGGGACCTACCACTACTCTTTTTTAAATAATTTTTTATTTGTCTTTTGACCAAACTTTAATAAGGAAAAAAATGTGTTTTTTTTTGTCAAGAAAAATGTGTGATATTTCCATGTTTTACACAATTGCTCCAAACCTCATATTGCTTCTTAAGTTAACAACGTATAATAATAATAATAATAATAATAATAATAATAATAATAATAGTATAAAGTTATTATAAAGTTATTAAAATTGATACGAAATATTTTTTTATTTAACTTAGATCGATGGGAATACATAACACTAATTAAAACGATGAAAAAACACAATAATAAAATTAAAATATAATTTAGACTTCATTGGTCAGATGTCCAAAACGTTCCCAAATATGCTTCACCAAGTCTGCCTGAAGTTGGTGATGAGTCCGTTTTTCACGAAAATTTACCCCTCTTTGTAGGTATGTTGCGAGATCGGCATGAACACCATTAGATGTTTAACTGTTGAGACGTCATAGGCATCATGATCACAAGAATAATCGAACTCGCCACTATAGGCATGTCGTTCATCTTCAACGATCATGTTATGCAACAGTGGCAGAGTTAGCATAAATTTTATGGGGTGGCCAAATAAAAAATGTTTAGTTGCATTTTTTGTCCCCCAAACTTTCTTCGATTGATGGGTTTGGTTAAATTGACAACTTTGTTTATTGTGATTTTTCCATTACACTCTTGGTCCCTAAAAGTAGTGGATTGTGCAATTTTGATCCCGAATTTCCGAAAATTCAAGATTTTTGGGTATTAAAAATGCAAATGATCCATCATTTTGAGGGTAAAAATTGTCAAACTAAGAAAATTGGGGGCCAAACTTGTCAAAAGTAAAATAGAGGGACCAAAATCACCAACTTAATAAATATCACCATATTTGTTGGCGATAATGATAGACTAATGAATTTTGTTAATCTTTTACCTCCTTAGAAAAATAAATTTGATTGAAAGAGCTAAATAATATTTATTGGGGTAGCTAAATTTAAAATATACCTATTTGCTAAAATACATATATTATTTTTGGGGTAGCCAGGACTACCCCAAAGCTGCACTAGGAGCCGCCCTGTTATGCAATATGATGCATGCCCTGCATCATGATCGTAAGAACCGAATCGAGATTGGAGTACTCCAAACGCCCGTTCAACGTCCTTCCTTGCGGATTCTTGTCGTTTGGCAAATAATTTTCTCTTTTCTCCTTGGGTTATTGGAATGGTCTTGACAAATGCAGCCCATTTAGGATATGTCATCTCCTAATAGTACCCAATATGATAGTGGGTTTTATTACTCCACAATCGGAGCTTGTCCTTCCAAAACAGGATTAAACACATTGGATTTATTTAACAAATTAATATCATTAGCCAAAAAATGCATGCCAAACCCACAAAATCTTGTGATGCTGGGCAATTTTTCCATTCCCAGTGCATGCAGTCAATGGAGCCTAACATCCCTGGAAAACCATGTGCCTCCCCAAGAGAAAATGTTAAGCTGATTGCGCCTCTGTCTCTGCTTAATAGTGCACCAGAGAAAATGTTTACAGGAAGAGCCACAATGAGTAAACAACAGGCGAAGTAGTTATGAAAACACAAGTCGCATGGCAGGTAACTATTTCCCCTCAGTGTGATCCATATATTTGGGAATTAATAAAATGCATTTTTTGTTTGGAAAATTTTCAGGATTTTAGTACTTTTTATAAGAGTTTCAATAATTATCTAAAAACAAAATTTTATTATCTTTTTAATTAAATTATATTCTTCAAAATTTGAAAATTTTTTTGGTGCTTATCTGTTTTGGTGCTCACAAAAAAATATGAAGTATAAAGTAAACTAAACCCAATAAGGGAAAAAATTGTTGGCATTTAGGGTAAATATGCAAGATATAAGCATGCTTAAACTAGAATATAATAAAATATTTAACAAAATCGATATTGTGCCCGTTTGGATCGGCTTATTTGGAATTATCTACTGGCACAAGTACTTGTGAAACTGTTTAGGAGAGCTTATGGAAACGGCTTATGACATGTTTATAAGATGTTTTCAACTAATTTCCATAAACTCCAAACGATAGCTTATGGAAACAACTTATGACTTATAGAAAAATAGTTTAACATTTTTTCATCCTTTATTTTAGAAATAGCTTATGCATAAACACTTATATGGTAAGCACCTCTGTCATAAGTGTTTATTAAGTTGTTTATCCAATGCTTTTAACATTAATCGCCATATTGCCAAAAATTGGTTTCCTTACTAATTAAGTACTACATGCCAATTGTCTGAAAAAAAACTAATTAAGTACTACATGCCAATTGTCTGAAAAAAAAAAGTACTACAAGCCAAGAGCAACCCTTGTGATTCACCTGCATTCAGTTCCATATTTGATCAAATTGGATTTTATTTATAAATGATGGCAATTGACTCCGACGCAAAACCGTTGGTGTAGTAACATTGTTGGTGCAATGCATTAAAAATGATCATATAAACAGAATAACATATATTGAAATGAATGTCCAACTTGCATAAGAATTAGCTTAGCAAAATACACAAAACACCACTTTTCTAATGGATTTTCTTCTTCCATTTCTTTGTTAATCTAATGGGATTATATAAATCAAGGACAGTTTTTCTGCCATTCCTTTGTTTTGTCACATTAGCAACATTTTATTTCATGTACAATCAAAAGTCATAATCACAAAGTCTCCAATACTAAGCTGCTAAACCAATTAGATTCTCAATATATAGACACACACCCACACAAATCCATTCACGAGTTACATAATTAACAAACATAAAGAAAAAGAAAAAGAAATGAGTCTCAACATTAGTCATTTTGTTTATGTTTCTCACTTAGTCACGAAACAAAATTGAACACCAAGATGAAATAGACAAATTGTAAAAAAAAAAAAGGTCATCACCTAAGACCAAGAATATAAAGTAGCAATGCCTCTCTATCTCTCAAAAGTATTAAGTCTATCAATCAAATCTGCAAAGAGCACAAACAAAACAAAATAAAACAAAACAAATAATTTCATCACGGAATTAAGTCTCAAACGAGCTTATAAAGGAGGCATGTTGATAGGGACACGAACTGTTCTAGTCTCAAGTTCTTTGATGCAACACTTGAAAAAACTAGAAGTTTCCCAATGCCTTCAAATCAAATAAAGGCAATCAACAACACAAAGTGAAAAAATCAATTTTGGTTTTTTGCGTGTAACTATTTTCCTACAGATACAAGTCACAACTTGCATTACATTGTTACGCCGTTTCTTTACAAGAACTTTTAATCCTCTTATTTTTTGCCTTAGAATGTCACGTGAAATCAAAGTTATCAAAGAAACATTAGATAAGGTTGCAGCAAATAGGCACAACAATTGGCAGTTATAAATCGTGGGTGTTGTGCAAAGACAAGAAACTCATTCCCATTTAAACTATTCTGATGTGATAGGGAGGAAATGCGATATACAGAACAAAAATGTCGCCTATCTGCTATTCCTATTGTAAGAATTGGAGGGTTAGGAAAGACTACACTTGCATTCTTGCAAAGTCCATTTTTAATAATAAAAGTACACTTTAGTATTTTTTCATTAAAGAGATGGGTGTGTGTCTGTTCATTTTACTCTTAAGAATGTGCTCATTAAAATCTTAATCCTTCTCCTAAACAAATTCATCGAGAGAACTTTCAAAACTTCAATGTGGAGCGCAACTGTAAAATCATCTGGGAAACGTACTTGCTAGCCAAACCTACTTGTTTGTCTTGGATGACATCTGGAATGAGGATCACATCAAAGAATTGAAAGATCTAATATAAGTAGGTGTTGATGATGAGACCTAAAGTAGATCTTGAAGTTTAGGATCTTGAAATTTAGCAAATCAAAAGCTAAGTGAGTGACTCCAAATAATAGCAAAATTCAAGCATAAGTTCTAGCACAATCCAAAGCTTGGTAAACTTCCAAGCAAAAGAAAGAGACCTATGGTAAGGAATGGAGAAAAGTGAGAGAATATTATACCTTTGCAACTTTAGAATATTAAAGACATTCTCCATTACATTGGTCTTACCATTTTGTTGCGCACTTTTGGAAGTACCATCAATATTAGTGTTGCCTACCACAATTATGCTTGTAAAACTCTTTTCCTCATGTACCTCACAATTATCATATTTAGAGGCAATATGGTGTTTTTGACCACAATCAAGCTTTTCACCTTTAAAATTATTGTGCTCTTCCATTGCTTGTGAGACATCATTCTTTGCAAGTGCGTCAAGTGTAACATCATCTTCACTCATCTTCAAAAAGGAATCAACAAAACTAGAAGAAAAATTAGCATTAGAGGTCAAGAAGCAAAATCATTAGAAGCTTGAAGTTTGGGTGGCTCTTCCGACATTGGTCCAAGTTCCTCCTTACTTCCAATTTTTGGGACCTCATTAGAAATTTCCATCATTAGGGGCTCTCGGCCAACTCTAGTTGCTACATCCTCCCCATTGATTTTGACATTCATTTCATTTGCTTCTTCCTCTATTTTCTTACTCAAAGAAATTTTATCATGTTTCTATTTGCACCCCCCGCAATTATCAAATACAGATTTGCACCCCCCGCAATTATCAAATACAGATTTTTCTTAATTCCAAAACATGATTTTCTTAATTCACCAAGAATAATAAGAGCAACATAACAAGCACCAACATCCAGCAAAACAAGCTCATGTAAGACACGTGTAAACAATGTCAAATTTTGTCTTTCAATTTCAAACACAACTACATAATTTTCTGTTTAAAAAATCAGAAACTTGGTTCAAACCCAATAAACTTCTGAGGAATTAGAGCTTAAAAATTGGTGGGACTTGAACAGAAATTTAAACATACAAGATTTTAAGGGATTTTGAGGTTAAAAAATTGGATATTGTGATGAAAATGAGTAGGAAATGGGTTGAAGAATGAAGGAGCTTATTCTCCCCTCTCTACGCCCATGAATTCTTCTTCCTTTTCAGCCCTAACTTATTCTTCTTTTGATTTTTACTTCAATCTTGCAACTTCTGATCCAATCCTTTGGATATCTTTAAATTCCCCTCAGTTTCCATCATTCCCCTCTTCCCCATCGTATTTCTCTTTTTGCCTTCTATTCTGTTCTCCCTTATGCTTGCTTTTGTCTCAAAGGTTTGGTGAGTGAGTGTGTGAATAGATGAATGATTTAGCTAGGAATGACAATGTATCTAATCATGGCAATGTAAGCCAATATTTATAGAGAATTGTGTCCATGGTGAGCCGTTGGATCGATAGAGTGAATCTGAGTCATCCATGTGTAATTGCTGAATGAACCTCTTGATCAAGTCCAAAACATATTATATCTTGAGCACCAAAAGTCCAAAACGGTCCTAAAAGTGAATACAACTTTTTAAGGATAAAAAACATATTCTGTCAAAAAAAAAGAGATAAAAAACATACTCCTATTTAACCAAAAAAAACCCATATTAGGTGATGTACGAGTACCGTAAATTACCACAGTAAAAAAAAGTGGATGTACCGTAAATTAAGACAGGGTTTTTTCTTGGCAAGAAGAGAGGGTTTAGTGGTAGCAGCCGATTTATACACATCCCTAGAAAATTTTCGTTCCCTTCATAACATACCCAAACTCAACATTCACAGATACACTATCATTTCCAGACTCAAAACGATGTCGTCTTCGGAGTCTCAAGATCCCTTACCTTCATCGGAAACCGAAGCGCAAGTTAGCAAAAAGGCCCAAAAGAAGGAAGCCGCCAAACAAGAGAAGCTCCGCCGTCGACAAGAACTCGCCGCCGCCACATCCGCCGCTGCAAATCTCTCCGTCGATGATGCTAACGATCCCCTCTCTGCTAACTACGGTGATGTCCCACTCGAGGAACTTCAATCGAAGACTCCGGTTGATGTTAACGACTGGACTCGTGTTGAATCTCTCGATGATTCGCTGGCGAACCGGCCGGTGTTAATCCGTGGAAGAGCTCAGACTATTCGACCTGTAGGGAAGAAGATGGCGTTCTTGGTTATAAGGGAAAATGGATTCACTGTACAGTGTTTGGTTCAAGCGCAGCCTGATACGGTTAGTCCGCAGATGGTGAAGTTCGCTGCCGCGCTTAGCCGTGAGTCTATCGTTGACGTTGAAGGTGTCGTTTCTGTTCCGGCTGCTCCTATTAAAGGTGCCACGCAGCAGGTTGTTTTTTTTTCTTTTTATTTGTTTCTTAGGGTTTGTGATTTTGCGGTATTTTGAATTTGGAATTTGTGAATTTTGTGAATTGATTTGTTTGGGATTATGATTATGATGGTGTTGTGTGGTTTTGTTTCGTGTAGGTGGAAATTCAAGTGAGAAAATTGTATTGTTTGAGTAGGGCTGTTCCCACTCTACCGATTAATCTAGAAGATGCTGCAAGAAGTGATGTTGAAATTGAAAAAGCTCTTCAGGTACACTCATTACTGATAAGAAAGGTTCTAATTGTCAATGTAATTGTCAATGTGACTGAATTTGCGGCCACTATGTGAGATGTTATTGTTCTGGCTGCAGTTGCTGTTGCGAACCATACTATTAAACCTTCACGATTAGATATGTGTGTTTGTTGTTAGTTCGATATAGATTCATTTGTCTCCCTTTTTATACATGTTATTTTGTGTTTATTTTATGTACCTTCTATATGCATGCTGATGGGGAGTTTTCAATGGGTGCAGGCTGGTGAACAGCTAGTTCGTGTGAATCAGGATACACGTTTGAACTATAGAGTGCTTGACGTGCGAACACCAGCTAATCAAGGAATTTTCCGCATTCAATCTCAAGTTGGAAATGTAAAGCGCGAGTCTGGTTGTTTATTTGTTTTTTTATTGGAATGAATACATGTTGAGAAACTCAGTTACGAAATGCATTTTGTGGTGTGATGCTAAGCTGAATGATCTGGTTAACTTTTGATTGTATTGTTGGGCAGGCGTTCAGACAGTTTTTATTGACTGAAGGTTTTGTTGAAATCCACACTCCGAAGTTGATTGCTGGATCTAGTGAGGGTGGAGCTTCTGTTTTTAGGCTGGACTACAAAGGGCATCCTGCATGCCTGGCCCAGTCACCTCAGCTTCACAAGCAAATGTCAATATGTGGTGACTTTGGTCGTGTTTTTGAGATTGGTCCTGTGTTTAGAGCAGAAGATTCCTTCACTCACAGGCATCTCTGTGAGTTTACAGGCCTTGATGTTGAATTGGAGATTAAGAAGCATTATTTTGAGGTATGTTTGGCATATTCAGATGTTGGGTGTTTGCAACTGAATTATGAAGGGACATGGCCTGATCTGCTGATGATTGAGTGTTTTATTTGCAGGTTATGGATATAGTCGATAAATTGTTTGTCGCCATGTTTGACAGTTTAAACCAGAAGTGTAAGAAGGATCTTGAAGCTGTGGGGAATCAGTACCCATTTGAACCTTTGAAGGTGCTTATTTTATATCATCTTTGATATGTTATGTAGAGGATTTGTCATTTTCTATGTAGTTTGCATGCGTGATTCTCTTGCTCTTGTGATCTGAATTTAGCCCTCTGAATGTGCAGTATCTGCGAAATACACTGCGCCTTACCTATGAAGAAGGTATTCAGATGCTCAAGGTAAGCTTAAAAGTTTCCAAGTTAATTAGCTTTCAAGCTGTAGATGAACAAATGTGATAGGAAGGTGATGATGCTTGAACCTTTTAAGTCTTTTATCCTCTTGTTTATTTCATAGACTGATATAGAGAGAGAAGGGGGGAGGGTGGTAAAGCACTGATAGGGAGTGGCCTGTGCACATTTTTATCTTACAGATTACCTCACCAAATATTTACTCTCCAGCAACCATGTGGTCAACTTAAAAATAATGTATAAGTTGTAAATTACTAAGTTATATATAACTGTCAATGAAAAGTAGTATCTAATATAAAACGATGAATTATGAAATGAGATAGATTGGATAATAGAACAAAGACGGCAAGGGATTTTCATAAAAATTCAGGAGGTCAGTTGTGGTGCAGAGTAAAGAATTTATTACAACTTAAGAACACCTCAAAAAAAAAGAAGCTACGTTCTTTGACAATCTGCAATCTCGGTCATAAAAGCCCATAGGTTTCTAGATTATTAACTTGTGTAAGATTGTATGTTAAAGGGCATTTCTGAATCAGTAGGCTAAGAACTATATTATAAACCAATCAATATCCAGTATTTTGAAACATAAGTGAACGTTCAAGTATCCAAATCCAAAGTGTGGGGAAAAATCAAATGAAATGAACTCGTATTGATTTGGAAGTAAACAGAAGCTGCATATTGTTGCGAAAATGACATCTTCATTGATAATGGTAATTTGGGAAAGACAGGGAAGCTACATTCTTTGACAATCTGCAATCTCGGTCATAAAAGCCCATAGGTTTCTAGATTATTAACTTGTGTAAGACTGTATGGTAAAGGGCATTTCTGAATCAATAGGCTAAGAACTGTATTATAAACCAATCAATATCCAGTATTTTGAAACATAAGTGAACGTTCAAGTATCCAAATCCAAAGTGTGGTGAAAAAATCAAATGAAATGAACTCGTATTGATTTGGAAGTAAATGGAAGCTGCATATTGTTGCGAAAATGACATCTTCATTGATAATGGTAATTTGGGAAAGACAGGGAAGATTGACTAACCATTTTCGAAAATTTACAACCTAATGATTGGACCATTGGGGAGCTTGTTTCAAAATTCAAACTAATTCAAGCAGATTGTGAAACCCATGTTGCGACACGTGATGATGATGCGGATTGTTAAAAATCTGCCACTGCGAACTGCCATGGTCCTGACATGGCCGTATTTGACAACACCGATGGTTGCCAATTAAAAATTGTTGGTTTGGAGGATTCAGACAACCATTTGATCGGTGGCCAATTGGCAAATCTTTTGGCTCACAATGTTCTGTTCTAGGGTGTGATTGAGAGCTGATGCTCTGACTCTGATGTCTTCCTGCCTAGATTTTCCTCTTATGAATAGTTTTAGGACTAAATTTACCTGTTGAATCATTTAGCTCAAGACTCCAAAAAGGACTTAACCTACTACGACTTTAAGATCTATAAGATAAGATGGTAAAAGTTTAGGATATGCTTGTCTTGCAGCTAGTAATTATTTTGCTTTGCAGGAAGCTGGAGTAGAAATTGAACCTTTTGGTGACTTGAATACCGAAGCAGAAAGGAAACTAGGCAAACTAGTTTTAGAGAAGTAATTTCTTTTCTCAAATCTTGTACCACTATGTATTTTGTCATTGTTATTATGAGCTACTATTATTTATGATTGTTTTTGAACCGTAATTCTATTTATAGGTATGGCACAGAATTCTATATCCTTCACCGGTACCCTTTGGCTATAAGGCCATTTTATACAATGCCTTGCTATGACAATCCAGCATACAGTAACTCGTTTGATGTCTTTATTCGTGGTAAGCAGACACAGTAAGTTATTTTGTTGTCATGCAATATGCTTTGGTATGACAATCTGGTGCACTTAACTCATCATGTGTGGTTTAACTGTCATGCTTCTCAAAATGCATTTGTACTTCCATAAAAGCTTGAGCTTTCTGTCACCGTTATTTGATTTGAACTTTTATGTTTTCCTTGTCCCTTAGGTGAGGAGATAATTTCAGGAGCTCAGCGTATCCATGTGCCAGAATTTTTGGAACAACGCGCACAGGCTTGCGGTATTGATGTCAAAACAATATCTACTTATATTGATTCTTTCAGGTATTATTTAGCACCTCTTCCTCTCGTTTTCAATGTTTTATTATACATATGTTTAGGCTACTCATTCCTCTTCCGCTCTTTGTTATATAATCATTTCTGGAAAAAACTGTCTACAAAAACTGTGATTTATCATTTCCAGATATGGCGCACCACCACATGGTGGCTTTGGAGTAGGCTTGGAACGTGTAGTAATGCTCTTCTGCGGCCTGAATAACATTCGCAAAACGTCACTTTTTCCACGTGATCCACTTAGGATTGCACCATGATAAGCCGTTTAGATATAGAATCTTTTCAAAAAATATTTACTGCGATATGTTTTTCCGTAGATTCTGAAGATGTGATTTCCATTGACAATCATGGAACTGATATTGAGCACTTTTGAAGAACATATTTCTGATGTTTGACTTATAGTTTGTCGCTGCGCATTGATCTGCAGTCATTTGTTCACGGGACCAACTTTCTGATGTTTGATATATGGAGAATTATCTCTTAATTAACGTTTGTAGAATGCTTTTAAGATCATAATTTCAAGCGCACGTATTTTTCCGACTTGTGTAAGTTAATAAACAATTTGTTGAAATCAGATTTCTAGTATTGTTCATCGACATCTTTCTTATGAAATAGCCAGGTTAAAGTAATTATCTTTTTTTGTCAACCCACGCTAGTAATTGTCCAGCATGTGATTATCCATAGCAAGCCTTTTGTTGAGCTTAAGGGTCAAGGTTTGAGTGTCTAAGGAATTTGGTCGATAGGTAATAAATGCATATAATTTTTTTAATATAATATATTAAGTAATAGTAAAATCTCACCAAAAAAAATTAAGTAATAGTAAAAAGTATTATAATATTCATAGTTCTACGCTAAAAATTATACTCCGCTTTTAACATGCTCTACTCAAGGGAAATTGAATTCTACTCGAGTATTTGTCCTCGTAAATTAAGAATTTTATTCTGTTGTTTGGATGTTAGATTTCTTTACGTAAATTACGAGATGTGGCACAAGTGGTAGATATTTGGGTCGCTTAACAATTTGGTCTTGGGTTAGATCACTGACGATGCGTATGGAAAAATATTTGTTGGGAGAGATCAACCCCTTAAATGGATCTCTGATACCGTAAAGAATTAGTCTCTACGGTTGTCGTGGAGGATGTATTGGTTAAAAAAAATTAAGAGTTGTACTGTCTTTGTCTTTTGGCACCAAGTATTCAAAAAAAAAATTATTTGTTTCTTTAAAACTGTCACTTTTTAATCCCCATGAACTCACTTTAATTTTTGGTCAATTCTTTTCCCACTTCCCACTTATTTCCTCATTCTCCAATTTTTCTAAACACCCAAAATACCTTCACTCCCACTCTTTTACTTCTTCCTCTCCTTGATCACTCCTACCACCACCTCCTTCTCCCTCTCACTTTTCCTTCCTCTTCTTTCTCACTATGTACCTTAGTACCAAAACTGCCTAGTACCAAAGTACCTGACATGTGGTTTTGTATTGTCTGATACGCGTTCAATATCAAAGAACGGAAATTATCCAGTATCAAGGTACTAAGTGTGTTAAAAAAAATACATGTCCAGTACTAAGGTACCGAAGCAAGCAAAAACACAAAAAATAAGAATGAAAACACAATTGTGTCAAAAAAAGAAAGAATGAGAACACAATATTCTCGTTCCAAATTGGTGAAAGGTATGGGAGAATACAAACTTGCTAAAATGATGTATTGTTAACTTGTGAAGGTGGAGGATAGCGTGGGTGAAGAAGAGTATGGGTTGGAGGTGGGTAGTGAAGAGATGAAGGCCGGGGAGACTATTTGCAATAGTTTGATATATTATTTTATTCTGAAGATATTACAAATAATTAAATATTATTTTTTTCTTGAAAAACTTAAAACAAAAACACAAACAAAACAAGGTGTCATGTTTATAAATAAAAGTAAAAAGTAATAAACAAGAATTATTCAAATGTAACTAATGAATTAGAAATTTTAGTACTTATCCTTCCTGATTATTTTGATAATAAAAATTAAACTATACCATAAATAATAAATAAAGTAATTCCCTAGAGGTTTTTAAATATTTAATATTTTTCATGTGATTAATTGAAAAGCTATAATTATATTTTATTAAAGAATACTCTTAAAAAATTGATGTTAAATGTTCCAAAAAAATGTGTTTATCTATATATATATAATGTGTTTATATATATACACACACAGCTTTAATTATGCAAAGAATAAGGATAAAAAATATTGTTGGGAGAGGTCAACCCCTTAAATGGATGTCTGGTACCTCGAAAGAATTAGTCTCCACAGTTGCCGTGTAGGATTCATTGGTTTACAAAAAAATAATAATAAAACTTTCATAAAACATTTGTAATATTTTAAAAGTCTAAATTTAATTCTTACTTGAGTAATTAACTATTTTAGCATATTTTGTTTTCACAATTTTATCAAATTTCGTATAAGGTTTTACTCTTGCTTTACTCTTTATCTTCAAGTTTTATTCTAAATAAATTACAGTTATCTTTTAAAATATACTTAAATTACATTACTTTTTAAAAATGACAATTTTAGTTTTTCAGGTGATTGGAGCATGGTTAAAGTTTTCATTATACTCACACTCAAGCGCACGCATAATAAAAATGGGGGTGCCTGTCTTTTGGTATTAATATATTGTAACCAAAAAAAAAATTATTACAGTGTTCAATTTTTTTTGGTTAAAATAAATAATATTAATTTGTTTCGAACAAAGTAATAGTATTGGTGAATGTTGTCACCTTCTCTCTTATAGTCCTAAAAAAATATTGTCCCTAGCAAAAATAACAAATGAGTAATGACCGGAGCTAGCAGGGGAGACTGGGGTTTGGGGGAAGAGAGGAAAAAAGAGAGAAGTTTTGCACCTTAATTGGAGAGTGTTTAATAAAGATGAATGAAACTCTTGATCAATACACTTTAATTTTAAGAATATTATAGATATCTAAAAAAATTTTGAAGATTTTTCTAATATAGCACATTTATTTTAAATTTCGAGTCATAAATTTTTTCTATTATCCACTTAAAACCACAACCAATCACACTTTATGGAATGGTTGGTTATCAATTGATTAATTTGTTTTTGTTCTGGACTGGGCCAGTCGTCAGGCCCAATCCAGTAGCAACGACCCGACCCAGCAAGGGAAGGGCCAGCTTCGCTGGACCTGATACAACAGCTAATCGACCAGCTCAATAACGAAGTGGTCAGCTCCACTGATACTTGGGCCCCCATCGCAAATGGGCTATCCGACGCCAACGATCCAGACTATTCACTATAAATACCTCCAGTCATCAGATGTCAGGTACGCAATTCATTCACTAGATATTACTGTAGCTCGATATAGCTGACTTGGGCGTCGGAGTGTTCTTGCAGATACATCCCCCCCTCGGCCGCGCGCGCGTTCAGGTCCTCAGCAGCCTACAGTATCAGACGGTCCGTCCCTTGACCGTCTCCGCAGATCATCCGTTGACCGTCTCCGCAGATCATCCGTCTCCGAAGACCATCTCAAGGTACGGTTCAGTTTTTAATAATATATCAATTTATAGTTAATAGATATTGTAAAATACCAATACAACTAGTGTGTATATAAATTAAATTTTTATCACCAAAAAAAATTAAATTTTAAAACAATGTAACAAAAGACCATATTGTTGCCTTAAAATTAATACCAAAATTTCAATTGCACTATTAAAATAATCTGAACCAAATAGACACTATGTCATTCAAAATAATTCTCGAATACATTTTTTGAGTTTCCCAAATTTAGGGCTTCTAAGTTCTAAAACAAGTGGGGTTTGTCCTCTCATCTGCTTTCCTTTTTCTTTTCCCAAAGCCTCCTCTCATCTATTTTCTATATTGAGCTTGAACTGAACTAAACCAAACCGCAAGTCGTCTTGTACCAAGAAAAAGAATGGTGAAGAAAAACAAGTTAGAGGGAGTCACCATACCAGAAGCAACCACAGAAACACTGAACTGTACACTACACAGTCTTGAGAAACTTGATTCTCAATTACCCCAATTCCTTTCCCTCTCCGACCCTGAACTTCTCTCTGAATTACCTCTCCTTCAACGCGCTCATTCTCTCTTCAACCTCGCCAAACTCACTTCTACGCTTTTCTCATGTCTGTAATTCAATTATATTCACCCCCTTCACCTTTCTCTTTCAAAAAATTGCAACTTTTTTACTATTATATCTAATTATTATTTCGCTTCATTTTGATCTTACAGTGAAATTGAGATGCAAAGGGATTAACATAAATGACCATCCTTTCAAATCTGAGCTTGTAAGTTCTTCTTCCTAATAATTGTTCTTTTGGGATTGTTTCTTATCATGTTGCATGCCGTATTTCTTGTTCAAGTTTCAATCTTTTGTGCTGTATTCTTTTTTATTTTATTTACAGGATAGACTGAGCGTGTTTCAGAAGAGATTGGAGAGCCTTCCAAATTTGAGTGAAGGTACTTACTTACATGTTTGTTCATCCATCATAAGTGCTATTATTAGTTCAATTTTCAAATTGAGAATTAACCATGATGTTTCATTTCTAAAGTTTTCTCGTGTGTATAGTTTTAGAATTTGGGTTGACGCTAACACAATCATACAAAACCGGCTTATAGAGTGAGGGATGAATTATAAAGCACCGACACGGACACCACACTGTCACAGACACAAACACAGGCATGTAGACACTGGTTTAATTTGAAAAATGGAAGTAATTGAAGTGTCAGTATCAGTGTCTGGTACGACATGTGTCGTATCGGACACGTCTTCAGTCTGAAGTGTCTGTGCTACATAGGAGATGAACAAACATGGATATTAGAATTTGGATGCCTCCCACATATCTACTCATTTTCAGGCTATATCACATCCGACGTGGGACACTTAACACACGATATTTGTCTTGAGAAAGTGGAGAGAAGAGTGATTATTTTAAAATTTCCTTGTTTGGTTTCATTTTTTTGAAAGGGATGAAAATCCTCCATCTCTCAACAATGCTTTTTTGTTTTGATTGGATGATTTGGGTTTAGGTTATCTGCTTTGTTGAACACTCGGTACCTAGCTTCACATCATCATATGTAGGTCTTTCATTTTGAAATTTTTATCTGTCTAAAAGGATCTGGTTATTTCATGCAGAACAGTGGCAAGATATGATGAACAAAAGTAGAGAGGAAGAAGAGCCAACGATGAATGATCATGAGGAGCATGCTGGTCAAAAGAGGAAGCATCCTTCTTCTGATGCCAAGGGGTTCCAAGGAAGCAATAGTAAGGAAACAATAGTAATTGACATATCGGATGATGATGACGATGAGGTAGAGTTTTCTGTGATGTTTTCATTTATTTTATGAATTTGGTGTGGCCGAAATTTTATGTATTCTGATAGTAGCTGCATTGTGATCTATAAATTAGGCTGATAAGAGTTTACTCTCTTTAAGTAGAATAATGAAATTTGAAATGGGAGTTTGTGAATGTTCTGTGAAAATAAACTCTGTGCAACCACCATTTTCATAATCTTATGCTTTTAAAGGAGACTAGGATAGCAATGGAGTCAAAATCATAGGTTGTGAGATTCAAGTGTGGAGGCAGAAACCACATTTCATCTTTGAGATACATTTACAACCAGCCATTTAGTTCTAGGAAAATTTTGGGAAATAGTTTCATAACACTTGCAACATTTCCATATTACCAATAAATTTTTATTCATAAGCCCTCTCCTTCTTTTCCCTTGACTCCAAACTTCCATACAAACCTGTATGTGCTCATGATTCTGCTCAAATAGAAATTGAGTCAAAACATATGAAGCACCAACACAGACACAGACATGCAGACACCGATTTTAATTTGAAAAATACAAGTAATTGAAGTGTCAGCGTCAGTATCGTGTTAGACATCGGACACGTCTTCAACCAGATGTGTCGGTACTACGGAGGTCAAAACCTATGAGGGTATGACTCTAGGTGGTGAAATGGGGATGTATTTGGTTTTAGAATTAAAAAGACTAGTCTGGCACTAATACTGCCACTAGTGTGGTGATGCCTAGTGGGCTTGGCTCAAGTAACTTGGGGGAATAAGTGTTAGGGTAGAGGTTGTAGGTTCAAGTTGTTAGTTTGTAATAACTCTCAAACAACTAAAGAAAGACTAATCTAAACACTCATGGACAAGGTAGGGTTATTCATGCTATTGTGGTGTGAATATTGTTTGTGCTATATACATAATGGTGCAAATGCTGTTTGTTTAGCTGTGGCATTTTCTACTTTTATTTTACCATCTTCCCTCATTTTATTTAGTTGTCACAAGATTGGACCAATGGTATACCGTGAATAATAAGTTCAGGGATCAATGGTACATAATAATAGTTTTAAAAATATTTCCTTAGGATTTATTGTATTCAGTTTTTTGTCATAATTTTGAATATCTGTTTTTTTGTTATAAAACCTTTTTATTACTTAGGCTGATTACTGTTCACTTTATTCTTCTCATATAACTTAACTGACTGCCACTGATTTGCGACTAAATGCTCCTTTCTTAATGCATCTTTGTCATTGTATTTTGGAAGCTGACTGCTTATGCATCACTCATGTACTATAGATGAGACGTTCGCCGGATGCACTCAGGCTAGATATTAAACTTGAAATAGATAGAAAAGCTTAGGCTAACTGATAGGGACTTGGGTATTTTAGGGCATCTAAGTACCACAGTAAGTAGTATGAGATTCTTCATGGAGTAATTAAGTAAAAGGTTTTCCCCCTTGACAGCTAGCTTTTCAGGGAGGGTTCTCCTATGCTTGGGTGCTTATCATTAGACTGGTTGTTGGTGTCTCTGAAAGGGCTACCTACAAGGGGACTTTTTTACTAGAAGGCAAAGTTAAGCATCATAGAGTGCATCTGCTGGGACGTCAACTTTCAGGAGCAATCCTACGATAGAGATTCGGGGATTGTAGGGTCCTTAAGTCTTGCATCAAGTAGTATGAGATGCTCGTTGGAGAAATTTAATGGCTTCGGTCTCGCCCTCGACAACTAGCTTTTAAGAGAGGGCTCCCCAAGTATTTGGGTGCTTCCACTTCATATGCGGCTGAATCTTAAGCCTGTGTTATCCTCGCAGAGGTTGAGTCTAAGGTTTATCCCATTAAAAGGAAACACTAGTTATGGGCATGGATCCTCTAACATTGAAACCCCTAACTTTCTCTACCTTTCTCTCTATCTCTCTCTTATTTTGCTTTCTCTTTCATCTTTCTCTCTCCATCTTAAATTACTACCTTATCCTTCATTTTATCTCATTTTTGCCTAAAGATAGAGAAAGTTAGAGACCTCAATGTTAGAGTTTTGATGTAGCATGTTATCTTGAAAGCAATATCAATTGGTTAACCTGATATAGCAGTTCATTTGGAAGGGAACATTGCTGTATCCTTTTAACAGAGTGACACCTTTGAATCAGTCATCTATTATTAGTGATGGGCCAGGCCTTACTAAATTTCATTATATCTCAGCTTGGCCTGAACATATCTTAGAATTCGGGCTTAGGGGCTAACTCAACCCCACGATACCGGCTCATAAGATAAGGACTGTCCAAGCCTTATAAGGACTGCTTAGACCATACCTCTAGTCGATGTGAGACTTCAACATACCCCCGCACGCTCTGGACTGGACATCTGGAATATGGGCTGATATGAGGGGAATAATAGGGATCTCAATCCACCCCCTCACGCCCAAAACTAAACATTTGAAAACTTGTTACCCGTATACCGACTCTGTCGGTTGTGCTTTGTATTACTTTTGAATATATTTTTATTTTCATTACTATCAAACAAGTTGGGCATCAAAACACCTCATGATTTTTTTCCCTCTTGGAACCTCCTCCTTCTGCTCAACTTGTTATGATAAAAGTGAGCATCAGAACATTTCATCATAACATTGATTCTTTCCTCCCAAACCTCCTTCTCTGGTTTTGAAGATCTTGGTATAAGTCGACTACTACTACTACGGTTGCAGCAGTGGACATTTGTGGTGTTGCTGACGTCTGTGTTCAATGAGGACGGTAGTCGCGCCTCAGATATAAGGTGGTGTGAAAGGTCCAAACAGTGCGGTAGAAGGAGGTTTGCGGTGGAAGTTATAGGTGAAGGTTATTACAGGTGGTGAGGAGTTTTCAGAGCTAACGACGACGATTAAATGGAGTTACGGTGAAGAGGAGGTTTTGGTGCTAACGACAGAGTTTAAATGGAGTAATGGTGAAGAAGATGGTGATTGGTGATGAAGCCGATTCCCTCTATATTGATGTATCATAATTTGAATTTCAGTATAACTTATGGCGGAGGAGGAAGAAGACAATGAACGGCGTTTGTGGTCTGTTGGATAATCCATAGTGATGAGGATTCTAGTTGGTGATGATTGTGGGTTTGGTTACAGGGATGATGGCGTGTTGGTTAATAAAAAGTTAAATACTGTAATTAAAAAGCATCTACACTTTCAACTTTTTTTTTGGTCAAACACTTTCAACTTAAATACCCGGTTGCCAAACAAAGAGTTTAAAAAAAGAATGACAAGGCCCAATAGATGAGCGAGTATTCACAAGCGAATGAAGAAGCGCCTGTCCCTAGCATTGCTCTTTGAAGCGTGGACAAATGAGGGGAATAATAGAGATCTGGCCTAATTAAAGATCTAGGATAGTCTTTGATACTATCTTAGAGTTTGTGCTTTACGGGTGGAATAAGAGGGATCTCACACAATCAAACTCATGATATTACATTACAGCCCTATCCCAAAACGGCCAAATCCTGCCGTTACTTTTTTTTTTTTACCATATATAAGTGCTTGGCTACCCACAATTTGCAGGACTTTTGAAAAATTTTGGTATTGTTTATTCGTTTAGTCTGCTTCAGATTTTTACTTGGGGAATATTTTTTGCAGTTTTGAACAAGATGGAGCTGTGTTCATGGGAGGGAATATTTTGATGTGTTCAGTGTCCTTGTTGCTTTTCCATGCTTCTTGGATAACTGTTACTCCCAGCAACATTTTTTTCCTATTTCAAGTGGCAACTGGATTGTACACTGACATGTTGCTACTGTCAAATATCCAAGCTGCACTGCCTGTATAAATTGTTGTTTGCAAGAGACAAATGCTTGTAGGGTAACTATGTTTTTTGTGTTTTAAGGTTAGAATTGCAAATTCAACTATGTATATATATGGCTTCAGTGTTGGAGATGTGCCAGTGTTTGGTTTCATGTCCATTAAGCAGCATGTTTTCTTAGTTTGTGGTGAGTTTATGGTTGTAACTTGATGCTATTGGTGACACCAATTGGGTTCTTATCTTAGGTTAGACGAATGCAGAAGGTGATCAAAACTTTGACTTGGTTATGACAACCTAAGTCTATGTTTGTGTTGTATGATCGTTTTGTGGTTTTTGTTTTCACATATTTTGCTTAGGTTTATCGTTTAACTTTTAGATATAAAAAATCCAAACTTCATTGTTTCTTTATATATGTAAATATGCCTGTATTTTTAACAAGTCAAAATCCCATCCATTTTCTCGCTTTATTTATTCTCTTCATTCATAGTTTTGGGGTGTATTGTGAGTATAAAACAATATTTGGACTTGCCTTAAAATGGTATTTCATTCAGTCGTTTTTATATGGAGAAAAAATGCCAGCAACTAACTCTTTAATTCTTACTCTTTTCTTAAAACACTATTTTTATTGGTTGAGATTTAGTGGAGTTTATCAAATTTATGTGATTTCCATGTCGGCGCACACGAGGCCGCCTCCAATCCTAAATCTTCTAGGTTTCCTATGTGTAATAGTGTCGAGCTTTTGTTTCCATTTCCTTTCCTTGTGCAAATTGGCAATCTCCTCCATTAGTCTCTTCATCCAGTTGCCATTTCTCTTGCTATCACCATTCCCTCGTGGACTTTGGATTCTCTCTTTCCCTTTCTCCTACATCTCCCCTCCATCCTCTCTATCTCTCTCTTAATTCACACTCCCTCATGTTTAAAATAATTGAAAGATAATGATGAGAGAGTGAATAAAGTGAGAGATAGAGATGATGGATGGAGATGTAGGGAGAAATGGAAGGAGAGGATCCAACCCATGCGTGTACACATTAGCCTCTTTGTTCAGTTGCCATGCTTCATATTGTGTGAAGAAGCAAGACACATACTTCATTAGAGGTTTTATGCTCATTACT
This sequence comes from Astragalus glycyphyllos, assembly GCA_963573325.1. NCBI lineage: Eukaryota > Viridiplantae > Streptophyta > Magnoliopsida > Fabales > Fabaceae > Astragalus > Astragalus glycyphyllos. The sequence goes on along the minus strand of OY754309.1, from coordinate 84,166,167 downwards.
TCATATAAAATACATAAAATACGTTAGTGCAATTAAAAAGCATACAAATTGTCCTATTTCAGCAAGAGAAGAACACCGTCTCTTGTGTTCAAGCTTACGTGTGACAATACGTGTGTTTGTTTATTTGTGTCATTTCATCTGAAATAACAAAAAAAATGTCACAAAGGTTCTCTCTTATTTGTTGAGGGAAAATTTTCACTTACCCTTACTATTTTGATAAACAATGGCTCTATCTATAACAAATCTTACTTCATTTAAAATCTTTCATTGCTTATCAATACTTATCCAAAATCAGTTATTGTCAAAACAAATTTGCAGGTTACACAATTTTCCCTGAAATCTTACTTTTTGTCGCATGTTCCGTTTAAAGTGAAAGAGAAATTTGTAACGTCCTAGTGTTGGCCTAATATTTTGTGCAAGCGCCGGAAATATAATTTCAGTAGAATATTTTGGAAATTGGAAAAAAAAAAACATGGTGGAGGCCAGAACAGATAGTAATAATATAATTTTAATTTATATTTCAAAATGAATCATATGCCACTACAAAATAAGACTGAGGTGAGGATCACCTCACTGTGAAATTCTCATAAACTAACCTAAAATAATAATATAAAATGGGGCAATTAGAAGCCCCACATAGCAAATACACCAAACATAACAACCATCATAAAACCACCCTTCAAAGCAACAGCACTGCTAGTTGGACTTGGAGCAACAGCTGGACCAGCTGAACCATCTTCACTCTGATCTGCTGGAGAAGGTGCAGGTGCAGGTGCAGGTGAAATACCAGTGTGTCTTTGACCCCTTGGAGATATAACCACCACAATTACCTTTTCACCCTTCTCACAATGACCCTTTGCTCCACTTATGAAGTAGAATGGTCCAGGATGGTTAAGCTCCATTTTGGTGTTTCCGTCATTGTACTTTTTAATGGGATTTGTGATGTTGCAACTTGCATAATCTTCTTTGCTTACTTCCAAAACTGAGTCTTTTCCAGCATCATATTTCCATACTGAAAGACAAAAAATCCAAGTACTTGTCATTGTCATGTGGGGTCACATAAAACAAAAAAATCATAAAAACTGAATTTTTATTTTTAAAAAGTAAAAAAAATAAATCTTAAAATCAAATATCTAGATCATGAACCTATCAAAATAATAATACAATTTTGAATAAAACTATCAAGATGGTAAAAATATCAAAACAAAAAATAGATTTTTTAATTAACATAAAATTAAATTTGAAAATAAATTACCGAGTTGATGAAAAATGAAAAGAAAAAAAACAATGAACTTTGACGATTATAAAAGAAATAAATTTTGGAAATTAAATTAAATTAAAATAAATCAAATTACCAAGATGATGAAAATGTCAGAAAAAATATAATTATGACTAGAATAATGGAAATAAATTGTGGAAATTAAATAAATTAAATTAAATTACCAAGCTGATAAAAGTAAAGTATTATAAAAATAAAAAATGGAACTTTGACTAACAAAAAGGAAATAAATTTAGGAAGAGAAATGAAATTACCAAGATTATCTCCAACTTGGAACCGAGCTTTTGATGCCCATTTGTTAAGTGAATCAGATTCAGAAGATGGGATCTTCCATGCATCTGTTTTGCCTCCAACCAAAACATCATTAGCTGAAGCAAAGCCAATGAAAACAAATAACAGCAAAAGAGAAGAAGCTGAGAAAGTTGATGAACCAGCCATGATTTTTGCAACTTTGAAAGCTTTTTCTTTTGTTGGAGAAGTTGTTTGTGAGAAAGAGATGGTTTGTGGAATGGTTTGGAGTGTTGTATACTTGTATTTATGGTGGTGATGAGAAACTAGCCGTTGTGTGTCATTGGGAAGGGTGGAGGATTAGTAGGTTCTAGATTACCATGACGTGGGGGCCACTGATTTTTGTTTTCTTGTACATTGTTTGCGTAGAGAATAGTAACGGTCAAAAATGCTGATTTATGATATTGATAGTACTTATGGACATTAAATGAAAATATTGGACGGTTGGAGGGCAGAAATGGAATAATGCAGAGATTGCAAAATAGTACAGGAAAACATTAAACAATGAACATTGAATTGAACACTCACTTTTTTGTGAGAATTTTTCTAAAAGAAAAAAACGTTAGCTAGGCCACGCAAAATTAATATTTGGACAGCTCATCAACTCGATGATCTTATTACTTATTAGGCAAGTGATTTAGGCTCTCTTGGGTACAAAGTAGTGTATACCAGATGAGCAAATAGCGAATATCAAATAAACTAGCAAATTATGTGTTTACTAGAATTAACAGTTAAAATAGTTGATAAATGTAAAACGACATAAAATAATATTTGATTAATGATTAAATTTTTTAATGATGACAAAATCTTTAATGAAGAAAATAAATAATTTCAGAAAAATAATATAGGTAAAAATGCTAAAAAAGTGAGACTTTATACACTATCCGCTAAACGCTACTCGAAGAAGCGTTTCAAAAATGTTATTTGAAAAATGCTAAAAGTTAGTGGTTACCAAACACATTTACTCACCACCCGCTAGTCAAATATGTTAGACTCATCCGCTATCTGCTAGCGATGGAACACATCAAACAGAGCCTTAATGATCAGATCAATATTTTTTGTTACCGTGTTATTGGTGCATGGTATCCACGACTATGTCGATGACCCTTACCATGTCATTAAATGAACTGCACAAACCGATCTATGTTGACAAAAAAGTGACATACATGAGTGGTGTAGTGGTGATATCATTTAATTTCCATTAAGTCACTCACTGGTGGTTGCATTGACAATTTTACCGATATAGGGACGAAAACTCCTGAGTTCGATCTAAGTGTGACTGTGTAATGTATTTATTTACCATTCCAAATAGGGTAACCAAAACAATAATAATATCCACTTTCAAGTGCTGGGTTTGATCAGAACAGTTTACTCTGTTTAAGATTAGTGTTTTCAACTTTTTCATTTTTGTAAATAGATTTCCATTTCTCGTATAATATTAATTCTTTTGGTTTTTTTAATAGGCAAAGTGGTTAGAAATTAGCATGTTAATTGTTAGAGGGAACAGGGAAGTGTGTTAATTCTTTTGGTTGATTGTAAAATATATATATTAAATTATTTAAAAACAAAACGCGCAGAATTGATGGATATTAATTAATTTTTTTAAAAAATGTGTGCATGAGTTAATATGGAATGCTAAAATAATATTTCTCATGCACAGATGACTTAAAAATCATATTTTTAATTATTTTTAAACAAGTAAATGTTTTTTAAAATGTATCTTAGCTAATTTGATCATTTCCAACTTAATTAAAGTCTTGGTTCAAATACCATACAACATTAAAACTTTTGAGGAGGAAGTTTGCCTTCCATTATAGTTTTGCTTAGCTAAGTGAGTTTAAACTCTAAAGTTGCAACGGATGGAGTATTAAAAATTAAAAATACCATACAAGCATGGCTAAAGCTGCAAGCATTTTCTTTTTTTGACGGAACTAAAGCTGCAAGCATGATATATAGTAATTAATAAAATCGAGAACACTAAGAAAGATGATGGTATCATGAATTGGTGCCAACTACTTAACATGTTGAGTTACACGTAGCACTTCAATGACACGTAGCAGCCACGTGTCTCGTAAACACCCAAGTTAAGATGATACGTGGCTAACAATCACTTTTTTTTTCCCTTTTCTTATTTTAGTGCAAATTAAAGCGGTGTAACTATAACTAATTAATCTAAGTAACTTAACATTATAATCTATTTTTGCTAGAAACTAGAACCCCACCAAGAAGAGAGTAAGAGTAGAGAGACATATAATCATGAGTGGAAACGAAGAATGGAGGAAAATGGCAGATACACATAAAATGAGTCCAGAAGAAGTAAAAGCAGAGGGAGTTGAAGCTTCTAGAAGACCCCCTGGTGGTGATCATGGTTCAGCTGGTAATATTCTTCATCAAAGGAAATCACTTCCTTTCAGCTTATCCAAAATGACTGTGGCTGGTTTGGCTATTACAGCTGTTTTGGGATATATGGTTTTATATGTTAAGAAAAAACCTGAAGCTACTGCTGTTGATGTTGCTAAGGTTTCTGTCGGAGTTGCAAATCCTGAAGACACTCGCCCCAAGAAATAGACATATACGAGAAGTGATAGCAACTCTTTTGATTACTCTATAATCTGTTAATATTCATGTGGTGTGGGTTTCACTAAGTTAATGATTTAGTTTTCAAAGTTGTGGAATTAACATGAATTTTAACTAATTATAAATACTACTACTAGTTTTTAAGAAGCATAGACAATCTTTATATTTTGGATTTCACAAGGAAATGTATACAATATTATAAATGAATCCATGATGAAAAAAGTAAGGTTAACTATTTATTTTTCAAATCCCAATTTTTATTTTGCTTTCATAATTTGGATATTGATCAACAATAGTTATATATAAGTGATTCTCCTTTATCTTTCACATTGGAGCTCCGCAACAAAGAAGTCTTACTATTCGATAGTGGTGAACCTGTAGCTATGTAACAGTCCTCGTTCAATTCTTCTTTGGCTTTCCCCATATAGCAGAATAAAACCCAAATAATAGTATTACTACTCCAACTAAACTTCAACATTTGAAGAAAAATGGAGTATTTATCTATGTTCATTCAATCTATTCTAATTTTTATAAAAAATTAAAATTTAATAAAAAAGAAAAGGAAGGAAATCCATACGTCCCAAAATACAGTGCATCTCCAATTATATAGCATTACGAGCTGCTATCGAGAAATATAGCATTAGGAGCTGCAGCAATAGCTACTTATAAAGGCAGAGTTATATATATATATATATATATATATATATATATATATATATATATATATATATATATATATATATATTTATATATATATATATATTTATTTATTTATATATATGTAATAATTGTACTAGTACCTTTATGTAAATAAAATTTGTAACCCTCAGAGGTGTTAAATTTGTACTAATATACTTAAATTTACATATAATATCTAATAAATATGTCTTACTAGTAAGTCTGTATTATTTTTTTTTTCATGTTATAATAGTTATCTGTTTTTATTATATAATTAATATATTGCTCTCCAAATCCCATGAGTTTCCTAATCTCTTTGAGGGCATTTATCATGATTTTTTATTTAATATGGAATGCATTTATCATGATTTTTTATTTAATATGGAATATAACTTGTTCCAAATAATCAAAAGGGAGGAGTAACATAGATAAGTGGTAGGGGAGATTAGTGAGCCTATTATTTATCTTTACTTCATTAGAATACCCAGGTGGGGAGGATAGATAAGAGATTCAAATTATCGTGTGAGGGTAAATGAGGAATAACACATTAATTTGCAGCAATCGATTTTTCTTATAAAACCCATACGTTATTCATACACACAACTACACACAGAGAGAGAGAGAGAGAGAGAGAGAGAGAGAGAGAGAGAGAGAGAGAGAGGGGAACCAGAAGCTTGGTGATTTTTGCCCCTCATACTTTCAATAGAGAGAGAGAGAGAGAGAGGGGAACCAGAAGCTTGGTGATTTTTGCCCCTCATACTTTCAATTGGGTTCTACAAAGGTAAGCCTCATATTTTAATTCGTATGTTGATGGCTTGGAAAAAGCGTAGTTAAGGGTATGGGTATGGGAAATCAAAGAAGAGGGCTATTGAAAAATTAGGGTTTTTTCTTGAATGTTTGTTGATGTTTAAGGTTCCAATTTTCACCTCTATGGTTGCGTGCTTAAATCTCACTCAAAATGGATATCTTTGTTTGTTGCATGTAGATTGATTGTGAATCTTTTTGATATGGATCTGTACATAATTTTCTAAATTAATAGTTGAGTAAACCTAAAAACTGATCGAGCTTTTGAAGTTTTTACATGTTTAGGCATAGAGAGCAATTTTTCAAGATGAAATTAAAATTTTGGAAAATACTCTGTAAATCAGACTCAATACGTGAATTATTGTACAAGAAAATAAACAATTTTCTAAATTATTATTTTTAAGCTTTAAAATGGACCAGTTGTATAGTGTTTACATGTAAGTTGGGTATCTCCACTAAATTTTGTAAGGATTTTGGAGGCCATATATGATCCTTAGGTCTTAACTTTTATGAACAATTGTTTAGCAAAGTTTTGTTGTGTGTTCACTGAGTCTTAATTTATATTGTTGAAAAAGGGAAAGAATAGCACTGCAATATTTCAAACATTTATTTCTAAATTCTCGAAATGTTCTTTTTTTATTCCTAAATATGCAGGTAAATTGCGAAACATTAAAATCATTGATGGCTGCTCAGCACGGTTAGAACCACAACAATCGAGTAGTCAAAGGGATTTTAAACAATGAAAATGAAGTGTTCTAGGAAGCTACATTAAACACCATCAGAAAATAAAATGAAAGTACAGTCGCTCCAGGAAAGCATTGTTGTGTGTAGATCGTGGATAGTACACAACAATGCTTTCCTGGAGCGAGTGTACTTTTGTTTTATTTTTCTGATGGTGTTTATGGTAGCTTCCGAGAGCACTTCATTTTCATTGTTGAAAATTCCTTTGACCACTCCACTGTTGCGGTTCTCACCGTGTTGAGCCGCCATCAATGATTTTAATGCTTCACAATTTACCTGCACATTTAGGAATAAAAACAAGCACATTTCAGGAATTTTGAAACAAATGTTTGAAATATTGCGGTGCTATTCTTTTCCTTTTTCAACAATCTAAATCAAGACTGAATGAACACACAACAAAACTTTGCTGAACAATTGTTAGTAAAAGTTAAGACATGAGGATCATATATGGCCTCCAAAAGCCTTACAAAATTTAGTGGAGATACCCACTTACATGCAAACACTATATATTTGGTCTACTTTAAAGCTTGAAAATAATAAGAAAATTATGTATTTGATTGTACAATAGTTCACGTACTGAGCCTAATTTACACAGTATTTACCAAAAAATTTAATTTCACCTTGAAAAATTTCTCTCATTGTCTAAACATGTAAAGATTCCAAAACCTCAATCAGTTTTTAGGTTTACTCAATTATTAATTTAGAAAATTATGTATAGATGCATATCAAAAAGACTCACAATCAATCTACATGCAACAAGGAAAGATGTCTATTTTGAGCAAGATTTAAGCGCACAACCATAGAGGTAAAAATTGGAACACTAAACATTCACAAACATTCCAGAAAAATCCTAATTTTTCAATAGGCCCTCTTCTTTGATTCCCATACCCAAACCCTTATCTACTCTTTTTCCATGCCACAACATACGAATTAGAGATATTAGACTTACCTTTGTAGAACCCAGTTGAAAGTGAGATGGGCAAAAATCACCAAGCTTCTGCTCTCTCTCTCTCTCTCTCTCTCTCTATCTATATCTCTTTTTCTCTTGATTTTAAAGTGTGATGTTTTGTATATTTCATTTGTAAGAAGCTATTGTTGTCTTTATATGTTATTAAGCATTTGATTTATTAGGAATTTTTGGAAATAGTTTCCTAAGAAAGCAATCTTAGTCTTTTATCTTTAACATTTTAATTAATGACGAGATAAATCAATGGTCGTAGATTATTCATTGAGTAACTATTAGGAGTATAGTTATATTTAAACTATGGTTAACTAGTGTGTTAGTTGGTCAAGGTAAGGCATCAGGTAATGGGGAAGCAGCAGGTGCTGGTGAGGCAGCAGGTAAAGGTGATTGTGTGGCAGCAGGAGATTGTGGTGAGTGATTTGGTGAAGTATAGTAACAGATCAAAGAAGAAATCGAAGAATGAAGAATCGATTGAAAGAATCTTCTGAAGAGAAAAAGAAGAAATTAGGGTTTTCGATGAAAAGTGATGAACCAGAGTTCAAAGAATGAATTAATTCAACTGCATAATGAACTGTATCAGCATATATACAAAGTGAACAGTTAACTATAGAGCTGGCAAAATGGGTCTGACCCACCAGGCTGAGCCGAACTAGCCCGAAATATGGGAGGGTATGGGCCAAAGAAAATGCGCCAGTTTTAGTGGTCCAGAAAAGCGCCCGTGCCGAGCTAGCCTTGTCGGGCCATGGGAGCCCACAGGCCCGCAAATATTAAAAATGGGGTGGATATTATTGCTGCCCAGCCTAATATTAGTAATCAAATTTCAATTTAAGGCCCCAACTACCCCCAAGTCCCAACTTCCCAAGTCTGCTCCGTGCTGCCTCACTCATCTGGCTCTCTTTTAATGTCTCATTCAATTTTATAAATAGGCAAACCAATTTCCCAAGTGTTCTCATGTTCACATATCTTAGTATTATAAATTGAATAGACAATAGAAATACTTTACAGAAAAACAAAACACCGAAGTACATTCATAGTATCATAGTACCAGTTCTTTGTCTGCTGGATTTGAGTGTTTTTCCTGCATGAACAACACACTAAAGGACTTGTGTTTTTCCTACATGAATATACTGTTACAGTTACTAGAATTTTGTGTTTCAGTTATTGAATCTATATTGTTTACAATTCAGCTAATATAACACCAGGATTTTAGTGTTTTTGCTGCTGGAGTTTAGTGTTTCGGTTGCTGGACTTTTAGTGTTTACAATTCATCTATTAGAGTAATATAAAACCAGATTTTTTCTTACGATTCTGCTACTTCCAATGGCGTGTTACTCTTGCAGGATTTATTTACTTTTACAATTATTCTCTTTATCAACATGTTGGTTCTCTTTTTTTTTTAATTTTATAAAAAAAGTACTATAATATATAAGTCTTACATTGTATACCAAAAAATATATAGGCCTTACATTACAGTGGTGCTAAAAGATTGAAAACTGAAAGTCGTTAATGTGATTCAGTTCTTTCTACAATTAATTGAGTTAAAGAAAAACAAAAAAAATATGGCCCACAATGGTGTATTTAGTTGGTTTAATAGCTACACTAAGAATGAGTATCTTATTAACAATCATTTAAGCACTTCATTTTTTGAAATTAGTATTGGTCTTCATATTTCTGTTTCTGAATCAATATCCCCTTCTTGCACCCCTCTCTGTTTCTGAATCAAATTAGTATTTTTCATTTTTTGAAAAATAAATTGGTCTTCATATTTTTTTGTTTGAGACCAAATTAGATATTTAATCTCTATGTTTTTAGTAATCGTCTAAAATAAGTAACTCCATAAAATATGTTCATTGAGAAAATACAAGTTATACTAAAGTTGGGGGGATACCAAGTATAATTCACTGGAACCAGCAAAAGTTCCAAAATTTCACAATATTCATTAAAATACATGAGTCTTGTATTATTCGATTACCAAACAAATAAATGTCATGTTTGAGAAACGTATTTGGGTTCGATTCATAGAGGGGAAAGTGGAGAACAATATCGGTCTCCTTTTAGAAAGAAAAAAATAAACCATGTTAGAGAAGCATCATATGTGCTCTGAACCTAAATTGTAAGCATTTTAAATACTCTCGTTTATTTAACCAAGTGATTTGGTAGTTTTCAAGGTAAGAGAGAGCAAAAAAAAAGAGTAGGTGAAGTGTATTGAAGTCATTTGTATCCACAAACTTGAGATAGAAATCTGTCTTAATAAAATAAACACAACGTAATATGCTCATGAAGCCTATTCTATTCTATCACATATATGCCACAAGTTTCTTTCTTTCCAACACATCAAATAAACAGAAAATTGATTGTTTTGTGATTAAAAATGGAGAATAAAAAAACACTGTTGTCTAACCTAAAATGAAGAAAGAAGTATAAGAAAAAAATTGAAACCTTACGACAGGAAATGAGTTTTGTATATTGTTGATAACTATTGTTTGTATTTTGGATTTCACAAGGAAATGTATACAATATTTATCAAGGAAATGTACACAAGGAAATGTATACAATAAATGAATCCATGATGAAAAAAGTAAGGTTTTATTTTTTTTGACAGCGAAAAAAGTAAGGTTAAGGGGTTAACTATTTATTTTTTCCATCCCAATTTTTATTACACCATTTTATTTTGCTTTCATAATTTGGATATTTATCAACAATAGTTATAAGTGATTTCTCCTTTATCTTTCACATTGGAGCTCCGCAACAAAGAAGTCTTGCTATTCGATGGTGGTAAACCTGTAGCTATGTCAAAGTCCTCATTCAATTCTTTGGCATTCCCCCATATATATAACAACATAAAACCCAAATAATAGTATTACTACTCCAACTACACTTCAACATTTGAAGAAAAATGGAGTATTTATCTACGTTCTTTTATACTTTCAATTTATTCTAATTTTTATAAAAAATTAAAATTTAATAAAGGAGAAAAGGAAGGAAATCCATACGTCCCAAAAAACAGTTTATCTCCAATTATATAGCATTACGAGCTGCAGCAATAGCTATTGATGAAGGCTAAAAGAGTTATATAAAATAATTGTACTAGTACCTCTATGTAAATAAAATTCGAAACCCTTTGAGATGTTAAATTTGCACTAATATCCGTAAATTTACATATGATATTTAATAAATATGTCTTACTAGTTAGTCTGTATTAACTTTTTTTTCATGTTATAATAGTATTCCGTTTTTATCATATAATTAATATATTGCTCTCCAAATCCCATGAGTTTCGTAGTCTCTTTGAGGCCATTTATCATGATTTTTTATTTAATATGGAATATAACTTGCTCCAAATAATCAAAAGGGAGTTGTAACATAGATCAGTGGTAGGGGAGATTAGGTAGCCTATTATTTATCTTTACTTCATTAGAATACCCAAGTGGGGAGGATAGGCAAGGGATTCAAATTATCATGTGAGGGTAAATGAGGAATAACACATTAATTTGTAGCAATCGATTTTTCTAATAAAACCCATGCGTTATTCATACTCACAACTATAGAGAGATCAAGGGAGAGAGAGAGAGAGAGAGAGAGAGAGAGAGAGAGAGAGAGAGAGACATAGAGAGATAAAGAAGGGAAGCGGAAGCTTGGTGATTTTTGCGCCTCCTACTTTCAATTGGGTTCTACAAAGGTAAGTCTCATATCTCTAATTCATATGTTGATGGCTTGGAAAAAGAGTAGTTAAGGGTCTGGGTATGGGAAATCAAAGAAGAGGGCTACTGAAAAATTAGGGTTTTTCTTGAATGTTTGTTGATGTTTAGGGTTCCAAATTTCACATCTATGGTTGCGTGCTTAAATCTCACTCAAAATGGATATCTTTGTTTGTTGCATGTAGATTGATTGTGAATCTTTTTGATATGGATCTGTACATAATTTTCTAAATTAATAATTGAGTAAACCTAAAAACTGATCGAGCTTTTGAAGTTTTTACATGTTTAGGCAAAGAGAGCAATTTTTCAAGATGAAATTAAAATTTTGGAAAATACTCTGTAAATCAGACTCAACACGTGAATTATTGTAGAAGAAAATACACAATTTTCTAAATTATTATTTTTAAGCTCTTAAATGGACCAGTTGTATAGTGTTTACATGTAAGTTGGGTATCTCCACTAAATTTTGTAAGGATTTTGGAGGCCATATATGATCCTTAGGTCTTAACTTTTATGAACAATTGTTTAGCAAAGTTTTGTTGTGTGTTCATTGAGTCTTAATTTATATTGTTGAAAAAGGGAAAGAATAGCACTGCAATATTTCAAACATTTGTTTCTTAATTCTCGAAATGTGCTTTTTTTATTCCTAAATGTGCATGTAAATTGCGAAACATTAAAATCTTTGATGGCTGCTTAGAACTGTGAGAACCGCAACAATCGAGAAGTCAAAGGGATTTTCAACAATGAAAATGAAGTTTCTTGGAAGGTACATTAAACACCATCTGAAAATAAAATGAAAGCACAATCGCTCCAGGAAAGCATTGTTGTGTAGATCGTGGAGCATACACAACAATGTATTCCTAGAGCGAGTGTACTTTTGTTTTATTTTTCTGATGGTGTTTGTGGTAGCTTCCAAGAGCACTTCATTTTCATTGTTGAAAATCCCTTTGACCACTCGACTGTTGCGGTTCTCACCGTGTTGAGCCACCATCAATGATTTTAATGCTTCACAATTTACCTGCACATTTAGGAATAAAAAAAAACACATTTCAGGAATTTCGAAACAATTGTTTGAAATATTGCGGTGCTATTCTTTTCCTTTTTCAACAATCTAAATCAAGACCGAATGAACACACAACAAAACTTTGCTGAACAATTGTGAGTAAAAGTTAAGACATGAGGATCATATATGGCCTCCAAAAGCCTTACAATATTTAGTGGAGATACCCACTTACATGCAAACACTATACAATTGTTTATTTTAAAGCTTGAAAATAATAAGAAAATTATGTATTTGATTGTACAATAGTTCACGTACTGAGTCTAATTTACACAGTATTTTCCAAAAATTTAATTTCACCTTGAAAAATTTCTCTCATTGTCTAAACATGTAAAGAATCCAAAACCTCAATCAGTTTTTAGGTTTACTCAATTATTAATTTAGAAAATTATGTATAGATGCATATCAAAAAGACTCACAATCAATCTACATGCAACAAGGAAAGATGTCTATTTTGAGCAAGATTTAAGCACACAACCATAGAGGTAAAAATTGGAACACTAAACATTAACAAACATTCCAGAAAAATCCTAATTTTTCAATAGGCCCTCTTCTTTGATTCCCATACCCAAACCCTTATCTACTCTTTTTCCATGCCACAACATACGAATTAGAGATATTAGACTTACCTTTGTAGAACCCAGTTGAAAGTGAGATGGGCAAAAATCTTGAAGCTTCTGCTCTCTCTCTCTCTCTCTCTCTCTCTCTCTCTCTATCTATCTATATCTCTGTTTCTCTTGATTTTAAAATGTGATGTTTTGTATATTTCATTTGTAAGAAGCTATTGTTGTCTTTATATGTTATTAAGCATTTGATTTATTAGGAATTTTTGGAAATAGTTTCCTAAGAAAGCAATCTTAGTCTTTTATCTTTAACATTTTAATTAATGACGAGATATATCAATGGTCGTAGATTATTCATTGAGTAACTATTAGGAGTATAGTTATATTTAAACTATGGTTAACTAGTGTGTTAGTTGGTCAAGGTAAGGCATCAGGTAATGGGGAAGCAGCAGGTGCTGGTGAGGCAGCAGGTAAAGGTGATTGTGTGGCAGCAGGAGATTGTGGTGAGTGATTTGGTGAAGTATAGTAACAGATCAAAGAAGAAATCGAAGAATGAAGAATCGATTGAAAGAATCTTCTGAAGAGAAAAAGAAGAAATTAGGGTTTTCGATGAAAAGTGATGAACCAGAGTTCAAAGAATGAATTAATTCAACTGCATAATGAACTGTATCAGCATATATACAAAGTGAACAGTTAATTATAGAGCTGGCAAAATGGGTCTGACCCACCAGGCTGAGCCGAACTAGCCCGAAATATGGGAGGGTATGGGCCAAAGAAAATGCGCCAGTTTTAGTGGTCCAGAAAAGCGCCCGTGCCGAGCTAGCCTTGTCGGGCCATGGGAGCCCACAGGCCCGCAAATATTAAAAATGGGGTGGATATTATTGCTGCCCAGCCTAATATTAGTAATCAAATTTCAATTTAAGGCCCCAACTACCCCCAAGTCCCAACTTCCCAAGTCTGCTCCGTGCTGCCTCACTCATCTGGCTCTCTTTTAATGTCTCATTCAATTTTATAAATAGGCAAACCAATTTCCCAAGTGTTCTCATGTTCACATATCTTAGTATTATAAATTGAATAGACAATAGAAATACTTTACAGAAAAACAAAACACCGAAGTACATTCATAGTATCATAGTACCAGTTCTTTGTCTGTTGGATTTGAGTGTTTTTCCTGCATGAACAACACACTAAAGGACTTGTGTTTTTCCTACATGAATATACTGTTACAATTACTAGAATTTTGTGTTTCAGTTATTGAATCTATATTGTTTACAATTCAGCTAATATAACACCAGGATTTTAGTGTTTTTGCTGCTGGAGTTTAGTGTTTCGGTTGCTGGACTTTTAGTGTTTACAATTCATCTATTAGAGTAATATAAAACCAGATTTTTTCTTACGATTCTGCTACTTCCAATGGCGTGTTACTCTTGCAGGATTTATTTACTTTTACAATTATTCTCTTTATCAACATGTTGGTTCTCTTTTTTTTTTAATTTTATAAAAAAAGTACTATAATATATAAGTCTTACATTGTATACCAAAAAATATATAGGCCTTACATTACAGTGGTGCTAAAAGATTGAAAACTGAAAGTCGTTAATGTGATTCAGTTCTTTCTACAATTAATTGAGTTAAAGAAAAACAAAAAAAATATGGCCCACAATGGTGTATTTAGTTGGTTTAATAGCTACACTAAGAATGAGTATCTTATTAACAATCATTTAAGCACTTCATTTTTTGAAATTAGTATTGGTCTTCATATTTCTGTTTCTGAATCAATATCCCCTTCTTGCACCCCTCTCTGTTTCTGAATCAAATTAGTATTTTTCATTTTTTGAAAAATAAATTGGTCTTCATATTTTTTTGTTTGAGACCAAATTAGATATTTAATCTCTATGTTTTTAGTAATCGTCTAAAATAAGTAACTCCATAAAATATGTTCATTGAGAAAATACAAGTTATACTAAAGTTGGGGGGATACCAAGTATAATTCACTGGAACCAGCAAAAGTTCCAAAATTTCACAATATTCATTAAAATACATGAGTCTTGTATTATTCGATTACCAAACAAATAAATGTCATGTTTGAGAAACGTATTTGGGTTCGATTCATAGAGGGGAAAGTGGAGAACAATATCGGTCTCCTTTTAGAAAGAAAAAAATAAACCATGTTAGAGAAGCATCATATGTGCTCTGAACCTAAATTGTAAGCATTTTAAATACTCTCGTTTATTTAACCAAGTGATTTGGTAGTTTTCAAGGTAAGAGAGAGCAAAAAAAAAAGAGTAGGTGAAGTGTATTGAAGTCATTTGTATCCACAAACTTGAGATAGAAATCTGTCTTAATAAAATAAACACAACGTAATATGCTCATGAAGCCTATTCTATTCTATCACATATATGCCACAAGTTTCTTTCTTTCCAACACATCAAATAAACAGAAAATTGATTGTTTTGTGATTAAAAATGGAGAATAAAAAAACACTGTTGTCTAACCTAAAATGAAGAAAGAAGTATAAGAAAAAAATTGAAACCTTACGACAGGAAATGAGTTTTGTATATTGTTGATAACTATTGTTTGTATTTTGGATTTCACAAGGAAATGTATACAATATTTATCAAGGAAATGTACACAAGGAAATGTATACAATAAATGAATCCATGATGAAAAAAGTAAGGTTTTATTTTTTTTGACAGCGAAAAAAGTAAGGTTAAGGGGTTAACTATTTATTTTTTCCATCCCAATTTTTATTACACCATTTTATTTTGCTTTCATAATTTGGATATTTATCAACAATAGTTATAAGTGATTTCTCCTTTATCTTTCACATTGGAGCTCCGCAACAAAGAAGTCTTGCTATTCGATGGTGGTAAACCTGTAGCTATGTCAAAGTCCTCATTCAATTCTTTGGCATTCCCCCATATATATAACAACATAAAACCCAAATAATAGTATTACTACTCCAACTACACTTCAACATTTGAAGAAAAATGGAGTATTTATCTACGTTCTTTTATACTTTCAATTTATTCTAATTTTTATAAAAAATTAAAATTTAATAAAGGAGAAAAGGAAGGAAATCCATACGTCCCAAAAAACAGTTTATCTCCAATTATATAGCATTACGAGCTGCAGCAATAGCTATTGATGAAGGCTAAAAGAGTTATATAAAATAATTGTACTAGTACCTCTATGTAAATAAAATTCGAAACCCTTTGAGATGTTAAATTTGCACTAATATCCGTAAATTTACATATGATATTTAATAAATATGTCTTACTAGTTAGTCTGTATTAACTTTTTTTTCATGTTATAATAGTATTCCGTTTTTATCATATAATTAATATATTGCTCTCCAAATCCCATGAGTTTCGTAGTCTCTTTGAGGCCATTTATCATGATTTTTTATTTAATATGGAATATAACTTGCTCCAAATAATCAAAAGGGAGTTGTAACATAGATCAGTGGTAGGGGAGATTAGGTAGCCTATTATTTATCTTTACTTCATTAGAATACCCAAGTGGGGAGGATAGGCAAGGGATTCAAATTATCATGTGAGGGTAAATGAGGAATAACACATTAATTTGTAGCAATCGATTTTTCTAATAAAACCCATGCGTTATTCATACTCACAACTATAGAGAGATCAAGGAGAGAGAGAGAGAGAGAGAGAGAGAGAGAGAGAGAGAGAGAGAGAGAGAGAGAGAGAGACATAGAGAGATAAAGAAGGGAAGCGGAAGCTTGGTGATTTTTGCGCCTCCTACTTTCAATTGGGTTCTACAAAGGTAAGTCTCATATCTCTAATTCATATGTTGATGGCTTGGAAAAAGAGTAGTTAAGGGTCTGGGTATGGGAAATCAAAGAAGAGGGCTACTGAAAAATTAGGGTTTTTCTTGAATGTTTGTTGATGTTTAGGGTTCCAAATTTCACATCTATGGTTGCGTGCTTAAATCTCACTCAAAATGGATATCTTTGTTTGTTGCATGTAGATTGATTGTGAATCTTTTTGATATGGATCTGTACATAATTTTCTAAATTAATAATTGAGTAAACCTAAAAACTGATCGAGCTTTTGAAGTTTTTACATGTTTAGGCATAGAGAGCAATTTTTCAAGATGAAATTAAAATTTTGGAAAATACTCTGTAAATCAGACTCAATACGTGAATTATTGTACAAGAAAATAAACAATTTTCTAAATTATTATTTTTAAGCTTTAAAATGGACCAGTTGTATAGTGTTTACATGTAAGTTGGGTATCTCCACTAAATTTTGTAAGGATTTTGGAGGCCATATATGATCCTTAGGTCTTAACTTTTATGAACAATTGTTTAGCAAAGTTTTGTTGTGTGTTCACTGAGTCTTAATTTATATTGTTGAAAAAGGGAAAGAATAGCACTGCAATATTTCAAACATTTATTTCTAAATTCTCGAAATGTTCTTTTTTTATTCCTAAATATGCAGGTAAATTGCGAAACATTAAAATCTTTGATGGCTGCTTAGAACTGTGAGAACCGCAACAATCGAGAAGTCAAAGGGATTTTCAACAATGAAAATGAAGTTTCTTGGAAGGTACATTAAACACCATCTGAAAATAAAATGAAAGCACAATCGCTCCAGGAAAGCATTGTTGTGTAGATCGTGGAGCATACACAACAATGTATTCCTAGAGCGAGTGTACTTTTGTTTTATTTTTCTGATGGTGTTTGTGGTAGCTTCCAAGAGCACTTCATTTTCATTGTTGAAAATCCCTTTGACCACTCGACTGTTGCGGTTCTCACCGTGTTGAGCCACCATCAATGATTTTAATGCTTCACAATTTACCTGCACATTTAGGAATAAAAAAAAACACATTTCAGGAATTTCGAAACAATTGTTTGAAATATTGCGGTGCTATTCTTTTCCTTTTTCAACAATCTAAATCAAGACCGAATGAACACACAACAAAACTTTGCTGAACAATTGTGAGTAAAAGTTAAGACATGAGGATCATATATGGCCTCCAAAAGCCTTACAATATTTAGTGGAGATACCCACTTACATGCAAACACTATACAATTGTTTATTTTAAAGCTTGAAAATAATAAGAAAATTATGTATTTGATTGTACAATAGTTCACGTACTGAGTCTAATTTACACAGTATTTTCCAAAAATTTAATTTCACCTTGAAAAATTTCTCTCATTGTCTAAACATGTAAAGAATCCAAAACCTCAATCAGTTTTTAGGTTTACTCAATTATTAATTTAGAAAATTATGTATAGATGCATATCAAAAAGACTCACAATCAATCTACATGCAACAAGGAAAGATGTCTATTTTGAGCAAGATTTAAGCACACAACCATAGAGGTAAAAATTGGAACACTAAACATTAACAAACATTCCAGAAAAATCCTAATTTTTCAATAGGCCCTCTTCTTTGATTCCCATACCCAAACCCTTATCTACTCTTTTTCCATGCCACAACATACGAATTAGAGATATTAGACTTACCTTTGTAGAACCCAGTTGAAAGTGAGATGGGCAAAAATCTTGAAGCTTCTGCTCTCTCTCTCTCTCTCTCTCTCTCTCTCTCTCTCTCTCTCTCTCTATCTATCTATATCTCTGTTTCTCTTGATTTTAAAATGTGATGTTTTGTATATTTCATTTGTAAGAAGCTATTGTTGTCTTTATATGTTATTAAGCATTTGATTTATTAGGAATTTTTGGAAATAGTTTCCTAAGAAAGCAATCTTAGTCTTTTATCTTTAACATTTTAATTAATGACGAGATATATCAATGGTCGTAGATTATTCATTGAGTAACTATTAGGAGTATAGTTATATTTAAACTATGGTTAACTAGTGTGTTAGTTGGTCAAGGTAAGGCGTCAGGTAATGGGGAAGCAGCAGGTGCTGGTGAGGCAGCAGGTAAAGGTGATTGTGTGGCAGCAGGAGATTGTGGTGAGTGATTTGGTGAAGTATAGTAACAGATCAAAGAAGAAATCGAAGAATGAAGAATCGATTGAAAGAATCTTCTGAAGAGAAAAAGAAGAAATTAGGGTTTTCGATGAAAAGTGATGAACCAGAGTTCAAAGAATGAATTAATTCAACTGCATAATGAACTGTATCAGCATATATACAAAGTGAACAGTTAATTATAGAGCTGGCAAAATGGGTCTGACCCACCAGGCTGAGCCGAACTAGCCCGAAATATGGGAGGGTATGGGCCAAAGAAAATGCGCCAGTTTTAGTGGTCCAGAAAAGCGCCCGTGCCGAGCTAGCCTTGTCGGGCCATGGGAGCCCACAGGCCCGCAAATATTAAAAATGGGGTGGATATTATTGCTGCCCAGCCTAATATTAGTAATCAAATTTCAATTTAAGGCCCCAACTACCCCCAAGTCCCAACTTCCCAAGTCTGCTCCGTGCTGCCTCACTCATCTGGCTCTCTTTTAATGTCTCATTCAATTTTATAAATAGGCAAACCAATTTCCCAAGTGTTCTCATGTTCACATATCTTAGTATTATAAATTGAATAGACAATAGAAATACTTTACAGAAAAACAAAACACCGAAGTACATTCATAGTATCATAGTACCAGTTCTTTGTCTGCTGGATTTGAGTGTTTTTCCTGCATGAACAACACACTAAAGGACTTGTGTTTTTCCTACATGAATATACTGTTACAGTTACTAGAATTTTGTGTTTCAGTTATTGAATCTATATTGTTTACAATTCAGCTAATATAACACCAGGATTTTAGTGTTTTTGCTGCTGGAGTTTAGTGTTTCGGTTGCTGGACTTTTAGTGTTTACAATTCATCTATTAGAGTAATATAAAACCAGATTTTTTCTTACGATTCTGCTACTTCCAATGGCGTGTTACTCTTGCAGGATTTATTTACTTTTACAATTATTCTCTTTATCAACATGTTGGTTCTCTTTTTTTTTTAATTTTATAAAAAAAGTACTATAATATATAAGTCTTACATTGTATACCAAAAAATATATAGGCCTTACATTACAGTGGTGCTAAAAGATTGAAAACTGAAAGTCGTTAATGTGATTCAGTTCTTTCTACAATTAATTGAGTTAAAGAAAAACAAAAAAAATATGGCCCACAATGGTGTATTTAGTTGGTTTAATAGCTACACTAAGAATGAGTATCTTATTAACAATCATTTAAGCACTTCATTTTTTGAAATTAGTATTGGTCTTCATATTTCTGTTTCTG
Source organism: Astragalus glycyphyllos (assembly GCA_963573325.1). Classification (NCBI taxonomy): domain Eukaryota; kingdom Viridiplantae; phylum Streptophyta; class Magnoliopsida; order Fabales; family Fabaceae; genus Astragalus; species Astragalus glycyphyllos. The sequence goes on along the minus strand of OY754309.1, from coordinate 84,146,302 downwards.
AATCAATATCCCCTTCTTGCACCCCTCTCTGTTTCTGAATCAAATTAGTATTTTTCATTTTTTGAAAAATAAATTGGTCTTCATATTTTTTTGTTTGAGACCAAATTAGATATTTAATCTCTATGTTTTTAGTAATCGTCTAAAATAAGTAACTCCATAAAATATGTTCATTGAGAAAATACAAGTTATACTAAAGTTGGGGGGATACCAAGTATAATTCACTGGAACCAGCAAAAGTTCCAAAATTTCACAATATTCATTAAAATACATGAGTCTTGTATTATTCGATTACCAAACAAATAAATGTCATGTTTGAGAAACGTATTTGGGTTCGATTCATAGAGGGGAAAGTGGAGAACAATATCGGTCTCCTTTTAGAAAGAAAAAAATAAACCATGTTAGAGAAGCATCATATGTGCTCTGAACCTAAATTGTAAGCATTTTAAATACTCTCGTTTATTTAACCAAGTGATTTGGTAGTTTTCAAGGTAAGAGAGAGCAAAAAAAAAGAGTAGGTGAAGTGTATTGAAGTCATTTGTATCCACAAACTTGAGATAGAAATCTGTCTTAATAAAATAAACACAACGTAATATGCTCATGAAGCCTATTCTATTCTATCACATATATGCCACAAGTTTCTTTCTTTCCAACACATCAAATAAACAGAAAATTGATTGTTTTGTGATTAAAAATGGAGAATAAAAAAACACTGTTGTCTAACCTAAAATGAAGAAAGAAGTATAAGAAAAAAATTGAAACCTTACGACAGGAAATGAGTTTTGTATATTGTTGATAACTATTGTTTGTATTTTGGATTTCACAAGGAAATGTATACAATATTTATCAAGGAAATGTACACAAGGAAATGTATACAATAAATGAATCCATGATGAAAAAAGTAAGGTTTTATTTTTTTTGACAGCGAAAAAAGTAAGGTTAAGGGGTTAACTATTTATTTTTTCCATCCCAATTTTTATTACACCATTTTATTTTGCTTTCATAATTTGGATATTTATCAACAATAGTTATAAGTGATTTCTCCTTTATCTTTCACATTGGAGCTCCGCAACAAAGAAGTCTTGCTATTCGATGGTGGTAAACCTGTAGCTATGTCAAAGTCCTCATTCAATTCTTTGGCATTCCCCCATATATATAACAACATAAAACCCAAATAATAGTATTACTACTCCAACTACACTTCAACATTTGAAGAAAAATGGAGTATTTATCTACGTTCTTTTATACTTTCAATTTATTCTAATTTTTATAAAAAATTAAAATTTAATAAAGGAGAAAAGGAAGGAAATCCATACGTCCCAAAAAACAGTGCATCTCCAATTATATAGCATTACGAGCTGCAGCAATAGCTATTGATGAAGGCTAAAAGAGTTATATAAAATAATTGTACTAGTACCTCTATGTAAATAAAATTCGAAACCCTCTGAGATGTTAAATTTGCACTAATATCCGTAAATTTACATATGATATTTAATAAATATGTCTTACTAGTAAGTCTGTATTAACTTTTTTTTCATGTTATAATAGTATTCTGTTTTTATCATATAGTTAATATATTGCTCTCCAAATCCCATGAGTTTCGTAGTCTCTTTGAGGCCATTTATCATGATTTTTTATTTAATATGGAATATAACTTGCTCCAAATAATCAAAAGGGAGTTGTAACATAGATCAGTGGTAGGGGAGATTAGGGAGCCTATTATTTATCTTTACTTCATTAGAATACCCAAGTGGGGAGGATAGGCAAGGGATTCAAATTATCATGTGAGGGTAAATGAGAAATAACACATTAATTTTTAGCAATCGATTTTTCTTATAAAACCCATACGTTATTCGTACACACAACTTCAGAGAGATCAAGGGAGAGAGCGAGAGAGAAACACATAGAGAGATAAAGAAGGGAAGCGGAAGCTTGGTGATTTTTGCGCCTCCTACTTTCAATTGGATTCTACAAAGGTAAGTCTCATATCTCTAATTCGTATGATGATGGCTTGGAAAAAGAGTAGTTAAGGGTTTGGGTATGAGAAATCAAAGAAAAGGGCTATTGAAAAATTAGGGTTTTTTCTTGAATGTTTGATGATGTTTAGGGTTCCAATTTCCACCTCTATGGTTGCGTGCTTAAATCTCACTCAAAATGGATATCTTTGTTTGTTGCATGTAGCTTGATTGTGAATCCTTTTGATATGGATCTGTACATAATTTTCTAAATTAATAATTGAGTAAACCTAAAAACTGATCGAGCTTTTGAAGTTTTTACATGTTTACGCAAAGAGAGCAATTTTTCAAGATGAAATTAAATTTTTGGAAAATACTCTGTAAATCATACTCAACACGTGAATTATTGTACAAGAAAATACACAATTTTCTAAATTATTATTTTTAAGCTTTTAAATGGACCAGTTGTATAGTGTTTACATGTAAGTTGGGTATCTCCACTAAATTTTGTAAGGATTTTGGAGGCCATATATGATCCTTAGGTCTTAACTTTTATGAACAATTGTTTAGCAAAGTTTTGTTGTGTGTTCATTGAGTCTTAATTTATATTGCTGAAAAAGGGAAAGAATAGCACTGCAATATTTCAAACATTTGTTTCTTAATTCTCGAAATGTGCTTTTTTTATTCCTAAATGTGCAGGTAAATTGCGAAACATTAAAATCTTTGATGGCTGCTTAGAACGGTGAGAACCGCAACAATCGAGAAGTCAAAGGGATTTTCAACAATGAAAATGAAGTTTCTTGGAAGGTACATTAAACACCATCAGAAAATAAAATAAAAGTACAGTCGCTCCAGGAAAGCATTGTTGTGTAGATCGTGGAGCGTACACAACAATGCTTTCCTGGAGCGAGTGTACTTTTGTTTTATATTTCTGATGGTGTTTATGGTAGCTTCCGAGAGCACTTCATTTTCATTGTTGAAAATCCCTTTGACCACTCGACTGTTGCGGTTCTCACCGTGTTGAGCCGCCATCAATGATTTTAATGCTTCACAATTTACCTGCACATTTAGGAATAAAAAAAAAAAACACATTTCAGGAATTTCGAAACAATTGTTTGAAATATTGCGGTGCTATTCTTTTCCTTTTTCAACAATCTAAATCAAGACCGAATGAACACACAACAAAACTTTGCTGAACAATTGTTAGTAAAAGTTAAGACATGAGGATCATATATGGCCTCCAAAAGCCTTACAAAATTTAGTGGAGATACCCACTTACATGCAAACACTATACAATTGGTCTATTTTAAAGCTTGAAAATAATAAGAAAATTATGTATTTGATTGTACAATAGTTCACGTACTGAGTCTAATTTACACAGTATTTTCCAAAAATTTAATTTCACCTAGAAAATTTTCTCTCATTGTCTAAACATGTAAAGATTCCAAAACCTCAATCAGTTTTTAGGTTTACTCAATTATTAATTTAGAAAATTATGTATAGATGCATATCAAAAAGACTCACAATCAATCTACATGCAACAAGGAAAGATGTCTATTTTGAGCAAGATTTAAGCGCACAACCATAGAGGTAAAAATTGGAACCCTAAACATTAACAAACATTTCAGAAAAATCCTAATTTTTCAATAGGCCCTCTTCTTTGATTCCCATACCCAAACCCTTATCTACTCTTTTTCCATGCCACAACATACGAATTAGAGATATTAGACTTACCTAGAACCCAGTTGAAAGTGAGATGGGCAAAAATCACCAAGCTTCTGCTCTCTCTCTCTATCTATATCTCTGTTTCTCTTGATTTTAAAGTGTGATGTTTTGTATATTTCATTTGTAAGAAGCTATTGTTGTCTTTATATGTTATTAAGCATTTGATTTATTAGGAATTTTTGGAAATAGTTTCCTAAGAAAGCAATCTTAGTCTTTTATCTTTAACATTTTAATTAATGACAAGATAAGTCAATGGTCGTAGATTATTCATTGAGTAACTATTACGAGTATAGTTATATTTAAACTATGGTTAACTAGTGTGTTAGTTGGTCAAGGTAAGGCATCAGGTAATGGGGAAGCAGCAGGTGCTGGTGAGGCAGCAGGTAAAGGTGATGGTGTGGCAGCAGGAGATTGTGGTGAGTGATTTGGTGAAGTATAGTAACAGATCAAAGAAGAAATCGAAGAATGAAGAATCGATTGAAAGAATCTTCTGAAGAGAAAAAGAAGAAATTAGGGTTTTCGATGAAAAGTGATGAACCAGAGTTCAAAGAATGAATTAATTCAACTGCATAATGAACTGTATCAGCATATATACAAAGTGAACTGCTAATTATAGAGCTGGCAAAATGGGTCTGACCCACCAGGCTGAGCCGAACTAGCCCGAAATATGGGAGGGGTATGGGCCAAAGAAAATGCGCCAGTTTTAGTGGTCCAGAAAAGCGCCCGTGCCGAGCTAGCCTTGTCGGGCCATGGGAGCCCACAGGCCCGCAAATATTAAAAATGGGGTGGATATTATTGCTGCCCAGCCTAATATTAGTAATCAAATTTCAATTTAAGGCCCCAACTACCCCCAAGTCCCAACTTCCCAAGTCTGCTCCGTGCTGCCTCACTCATCTGGCTCTCTTTTAATGTCTCATTCAATTTTATAAATAGGCAAACCAATTTCCCAAGTGTTCTCATGTTCACATATCTTAGTATTATAAATTGAATAGACAATAGAAATACTTTACAGAAAAACAAAACACCGAAGTACATTCATAGTATCATAGTACCAGTTCTTTGTCTGCTGGATTTGAGTGTTTTTCCTGCATGAACAACACACTAAAGGACTTGTGTTTTTCCTACATGAATATACTGTTACAATTACTAGAATTTTGTGTTTCAGTTATTGAATCTATATTGTTTACAATTCAGCTAATATAACACCAGGATTTTAGTGTTTTTGCTGCTGGAGTTTAGTGTTTCGGTTGCTGGACTTTTAGTGTTTACAATTCATCTATTAGAGTAATATAAAACCAGATTTTTTCTTACGATTCTGCTACTTCCAATGGCGTGTTACTCTTGCAGGATTTATTTACTTTTACAATTATTCTCTTTATCAACATGTTGGTTCTCTTTTTTTTTTAATTTTATAAAAAAAGTACTATAATATATAAGTCTTACATTGTATACCAAAAAATATATAGGCCTTACATTACAGTGGTGCTAAAAGATTGAAAACTGAAAGTCGTTAATGTGATTCAGTTCTTTCTACAATTAATTGAGTTAAAGAAAAACAAAAAAAATATGGCCCACAATGGTGTATTTAGTTGGTTTAATAGCTACACTAAGAATGAGTATCTTATTAACAATCATTTAAGCACTTCATTTTTTGAAATTAGTATTGGTCTTCATATTTCTGTTTCTGAATCAATATCCCCTTCTTGCACCCCTCTCTGTTTCTGAATCAAATTAGTATTTTTCATTTTTTGAAAAATAAATTGGTCTTCATATTTTTTTGTTTGAGACCAAATTAGATATTTAATCTCTATGTTTTTAGTAATCGTCTAAAATAAGTAACTCCATAAAATATGTTCATTGAGAAAATACAAGTTATACTAAAGTTGGGGGGATACCAAGTATAATTCACTGGAACCAGCAAAAGTTCCAAAATTTCACAATATTCATTAAAATACATGAGTCTTGTATTATTCGATTACCAAACAAATAAATGTCATGTTTGAGAAACGTATTTGGGTTCGATTCATAGAGGGGAAAGTGGAGAACAATATCGGTCTCCTTTTAGAAAGAAAAAAATAAACCATGTTAGAGAAGCATCATATGTGCTCTGAACCTAAATTGTAAGCATTTTAAATACTCTCGTTTATTTAACCAAGTGATTTGGTAGTTTTCAAGGTAAGAGAGAGCAAAAAAAAAGAGTAGGTGAAGTGTATTGAAGTCATTTGTATCCACAAACTTGAGATAGAAATCTGTCTTAATAAAATAAACACAACGTAATATGCTCATGAAGCCTATTCTATTCTATCACATATATGCCACAAGTTTCTTTCTTTCCAACACATCAAATAAACAGAAAATTGATTGTTTTGTGATTAAAAATGGAGAATAAAAAAACACTGTTGTCTAACCTAAAATGAAGAAAGAAGTATAAGAAAAAAATTGAAACCTTACGACAGGAAATGAGTTTTGTATATTGTTGATAACTATTGTTTGTATTTTGGATTTCACAAGGAAATGTATACAATATTTATCAAGGAAATGTACACAAGGAAATGTATACAATAAATGAATCCATGATGAAAAAAGTAAGGTTTTATTTTTTTTGACAGCGAAAAAAGTAAGGTTAAGGGGTTAACTATTTATTTTTTCCATCCCAATTTTTATTACACCATTTTATTTTGCTTTCATAATTTGGATATTTATCATATAATTAATATATTGCTCTCCAAATCCCATGAGTTTCGTAGTCTCTTTGAGGCCATTTATCATGATTTTTTATTTAATATGGAATATAACTTGCTCCAAATAATCAAAAGGGAGTTGTAACATAGATCAGTGGTAGGGGAGATTAGGGAGCCTATTATTTATCTTTACTTCATTAGAATACCCAAGTGGGGAGGATAGGCAAGGGATTCAACTTATCATGTGAGGGTAAATGAGGAATAACACATTAATTTGTAGCAATCGATTTTTCTTATAAAACCCATACGTTATTCATACTCACAACTACAGAGAGATCAAGGGAGAGAGAGAGAGAGAGAGAGAGAGAGAGAGAGAGAGACATAGAGAGATAAAGAAGGGAGGCGGAAGCTTGGTGATTTTTGCGCCTCCTACTTTCAATTGGGTTCTACAAAGGTAAGTCTCATATCTCTAATTCGTATGTTGATGGCTTGGAAAAAGAGTAGTTAAGGGTCTGGGTATGGGAAATCAAAGAAGAGGGCTACTGAAAAATTAGGGTTTCTCTTGAATGTTTGTTGATGTTTAGGGTTCCAAATTTCACATCTATGGTTGCATGCTTAAATTTCACTCAAAATGGATATCTTTGTTTGTTGCATGTAGATTGATTGTGAATCTTTTTGATATGGGTACATAATTTTCTAAATTAATAATTGAGTAAACCTAAAAACTGATTGAGAATTTGAAATTTTTACATGTTTAGGCAAAGAGAGCAATTTTTCAAGATGATATTAAATTTTTGGAAAATACTCTGTAAATCATACTCAACACGTGAATTATTGTACAAGAAAATACACAATTTTCTAAATTATTATTTTTAAGCTCTTAAATGGACCAATTGTATAGTGTTTGCATGTAAGTTGGGTATCTCCACTGAATTTTGTAAGGCTTTTGGAGGCCATATATGATCCTCAGGTCTTAACTTTTACTAACAATTGTTCAGCATAGTTTTGTTGTGTGTTCATTGAGTCTTGACTTAGATTGTTGAAAAAGGGAAAGAATAGCACTGCAATATTTCAAACATTTGTTTCTAAATTCCGGAAATGTGCTTTTTTTATTTCTAAATGTGCAAGTAAATTGTGAAACATTAAAATCATTGATGGCTGCTCACCGCGGTGAGAACCGCAACTAACGAGGAGTCAATGGGATTTTCAACAATGAAAATGAAGTGTTCTCGGAAGCTTCCATAAACACTGTCAGAAAAATAAAAGAAAATACAGTCGCTACAGGAAAGCATTGTTGTTGTGTAGATCGTGCACAACAATGCTTTCCTGGAGCGAGTGTACTTTCATTTTATTTTTCTGATGGTGTTTATGGTAGCTTACGAGATCACTTCATTTTCATTGTTGAAAATCCCTATGACCACTCGACTGTTGTGGTTCTCACCGTGTTGAGCCGCCATCAATGATTTTAATGCTTCACAATTTACCTGCACATTTAGGAATAAAAAAAGCACATTTCAGAAATTTAGAAACAGATGTTTGAAATATTGCAGTGCTATTCTTTCTCTTTTTCAACAATCTAAATCAAGACCGGATGAACACACAACAAAACTTTGCTGAACAATTGTTAGTAAAAGTTAAGACATGAGGATCATATATGGCCTCCAAAAGCCTTACAAAATTTAGTGGAGATATCCAACTTACATGCAAACACTATACCATTGGTCTATTTTAAAGCTTAAAAATAATAATTCAGAAATTGTGTATTTTATTGTACAATAGTTCACGTATTGAGTCTGATTTACACAATATTTTCTAAAAATTTAATTTCATCTTGAAAATTTTCTGTCTTTGTCTAAACATGTAAAAATTCCAAAACCTCACTCAGTTTTTAGGTTTACTCAATTATTAATTTAGAAAATTATGTATAGATGCATATCAAAAAGATTCACAATCAATCTACATGCAACAAGCAAAGATGTCTATTTTGAGTAAGATTTAAGCACACAACCATAGAGGTAAAAATTGGACCCCTAAACTTTAACAAACATTCAAGAAAAACCCTAATTTTTCATTAGGCCTCTTCTTTGATTCCCCATACCCAAATCCTTATCTACTCTTTTTCCTAGCCACAACGTACGAATTAGAGATATTAGACTTACCTTTGTAGAACCCAATTGAAAGTAAGAGAGGCAAAAGTCACCAAGCTTCCGCTCTCTCTCTCTCTCACTCTCTCTCTCTCTCTTGATTTTAAAGTGTGATGTTTTGTATATTTCATTTGTAAGAAGCTATTGTTGTCTTTATATGTTATTAAGCATTTGATTTATTAGGAAACCTTGGAAATAGTTTCCTAAGAAAGCAATCTTAGTCTTTTATCAATGACATTTTATTTAATGATGAGATAAACAAATGACTGTAGATTATTCATTGATTAACTATTAGGAGTATAGTTATATTTAAACTATGGTTAACTAGTGTGTTAGTTGGTAAGTGTAAGGCAGCAGGTAATGGGGAAGCAGCAGGTGCTGGTGAGGCAACATGTAAAGGTGATGGTGTGGCAGCAGGAAATTGTGGTGAGTGATTTGGTGAAGTATAGTAACAGATCAAAGACGAAATCGAAAAACGAAGAATCGATTGAAAGAATCTTTTGAAGAAAAAAGAAGAAATTAGGTTTTTCGATGAGAAGTGATGAACCAGAGCTCAAAGAATGAATTAATTCAACTACATAATGAACTGTATCACCATATATACAAAGTGAACTGTTAACTATAGAGCTGGCAAAATAGGCCTGACCTACCAGACTGAGTCGGACTAGCCCGAAATATGGGAGGGTATGGGCCAAAGAAAATGCGCCAGTTGTAGTGGTCCACAAAAGCCCGAGTCCGTGCCGTGCTGGCCTTGTCGGGCCATGGGAGCCCACAGACCCGCAAATATTAAAAACGGGGTGCATATTATTGCTGCCCAGCCTAATATTAGTAATCAAATTTCAATTTAAGGACCCAACTACCCCCAAGTCCCAACTTCCCAAGTGTACTCCGTGCTGCCTCACTCATCTGGCTCTCTCTCAATGCCTCATTCAATTTTATAAATAAGCAACCCAATTTCCCAAGTAAAAGTAAATAGAAAACCCAATATCCCAAGTGTTCTCATGTTCACATATCTCATTCTCTCGTTGTCTTTTCATTTCTTCTTAGTGCTATAAATTGAATAGACAATAGAAATACTTTACACAAAAACAAAACACCGAAGTACATTCATAGTATCATAGTACCCTTTCTTCGTCTGCAGGATTTGAGTGTTTTTCTTTAATGAACAACACCCTAAAGGACTTGTGTTTTTCCTACATGAATATAATGTTACAGTTACTGAAATTTTGTGTTTCAGTTATTGAATCTATTGTTTACAATTCAGCTAATATAACACTACGATTTTAGTGTTTTTGCTTCTAGAGTTTAGTGTTTCGGTTGCTGGACTTTAAATGTTTACAATTCATCTATTGGAGTAATATAAAACCGTATTTTTTCTTACAATTCTGCTACTTCCAATGGCGTGTTACTCTTGCAGGATTTATTTACTTTTACAATTCTTCTCTTTATCAACATGTTGGTTCTCTTTTTTTTTTTTTCAATTTTATAAAAAAGTACTATAATATATAAGTGTTACATTGTATACCAAAAAATAAATAGGCCTTACATTACGGTGGTGCTAAAAGATTGAAAACTGAAATTCATTAATTTGATTCAATTCTTTCTACAAATAATTGAGTTAAAGAGAAATCGAAAAAATATGGCGGACAATGGTGTATTTAGTTGGGTTAATAGGTACACTTAGAATGGGTATCTTATTAACAAGCATTTAAGCACTTCATTTTGATAGTTTTAACTTAGCTGCCCGAGCGTGACTTTGATAGTTTCCTTTGCTACTACCAGTATTTGATTGTTGTTTTATTTTCTTTTTCTGAGATTTTGAAATGACTTCTTCCAAATCAGTATCCTCAACATAGGTTGTGGAGGAGTCTTCCTCATCATTTTGGCTGTTTCAAAATCTAGACAAGATTCCCAAATCCTCTTGAATAAATGGGGGAGCTTCATTATCATCAATAATGTTGATTTTGCCTGAATACAAAATAACCTAATGCGTCAAATGAAAAGCAGCATCTTGCCGATGATCACTTGGCAGCAGAGATACACACTGCAGAGCACCTTGCGGCAGAGAAAAATATCGTTGTAGTCTTGCAGAGGGTCACCCTACTGAGAGACACATAGGAGACTGTGGCACAAAACTATGATCTGATAGGGTTAATTATGACCCAATGGAGGTAAACCTTGATCGACAATCTCATGGATAACATAGTCCAATCTTCCTTCATCCTCGACATTAGGTTTTTGTTAACGGGATGATTTAGAATCTTCGACCTCTTCAGCAAATTCTTGAAACGCAAGAGTATATTGTTTAGTTTTCTTTTGCGAAAAAGGTGCTTTAGGCTCTGTTGCATTCCTCTCAGTTTGTGTTGTCCCTCTAGCACAGTGGTTGAGTTGTTTGCAAATTGAATAATGATGACCAATTAATTGATAACAGCTACAAAAATCAGGCAATTATCTTTCATAGACAACAGCAACACAAAACGCAAAACCTTCTCATTCCACCATAATTTCATCCTGTAATGTTGCCGTTTAATTAAGATCCACCAAGATTCTAGCATAATGGCATAAAGCCCGAATTTTTGTTGCTTCATCAAGAGATATTGGAGTATCAATGCCACTTGCTATTTTAAACAATAATTTTGGGCGCCAATGTTCTTGTGGAAGATCAACAAGACAAATTCATGCTTGCACACTCTTTTGCTTTTGTTTACTCAGGTTGAAGTCTTTGTCTAATGAGACAACCTCGCAACTTTTGATGGCAAGTTGCATACAACCACAGACCAAACATTTCGCATATCTTCTTGTGTTTCAAATACAAATTCATAAAAACTTCTTCCCAAAGATATCACATTCCACTGTCTTAGAGGATTCCAACTTTCATTTTAGGGTCACGGTAGCATGCGTTGGCCTTGTTAGTTTAAATATGGTTGGCCTTTTTTTGTTAAGACTTCCAACTTTACATAGCATCCATTGTGGTTGGCCTTATTAGTTTTACTCATTGCATCCCACACAACACAATAATGAGTAGCGGGATTTTAAATAGAACTTGACAAACAATAAGAAATATTAAGACATAACCCACACACCAACTGTCACCCACTAACATACCCACCCATGAATACACACATAACCCACACACCAAGTCACTCCTTATGGGCTATCGCACTATCAAAAAAACAATAGGAAAGTAATGTCACACCATGCCTAAAAAATGTGGTATATAGGAAAGTAATGTCACACTTGTAGTATTTTAGTGTTTTTTTTTCTTTTTTATATTTATTTAAAAAACTATCATTGACCAATATTTTATACATTACTAACTCTAGTTAACAATATATAAAATCTTGGTTAATGAAACTAGATTGTTAACAAGTTTCTTGATATTTGCTTAACTATTAACCAACTCGATACGCCACTAATCACGATTTAATGGTGTCATATGTCCACTTTCCAATCTACAGTTAACATTACTAAATGATTAATGTGGAAGAAGTTCAAAAACCGAAAATAAATACTTAATGTAAGAGTTGCGTGTTGGATGGCATTCTAAGTTATTTTTGTATGGACACACAATATCTTCTCTCAATTTAAAAAGTTCCTACAAATAATGTTTTCAAACTTAGACTGGTCATTAATTTGGTCGAGGTGTTGGGTCAGTCAATCAATGGTCGAATTGGTGGGTCACTAATTTGGTAGTTCTCGACGGATGAGGCATATTGTTAACCCCGCCAGATCGATATGGTGTTGGAATATTAGCCTTTATCATCCGCCTCAGTCGTAGCACCCTTCTCTCTTCAAGAGTTTCTAGGGTTTACGATTTGCGATATACTCACGATGGTTCTTCAAAACGACATTGATTTGTTGAACCCACTTGTGGAACTCGAGAAGAGGAAGCACAAGCTCAAGTGTCTCGTACAATCCCCTAATTCATTCTTCATGGATGTGAAACGTCAAGGTTGTTTCAACATAACCACTGTATTTAGCCACTCCCAAACTGTTGTGGTTTGTCGAAACTGCCAGACAGTGTTGTGCCAACCAACCGGTGGTAAAGCAAGGTTAACAGAAGGATGCTCTTTCGTGAAGAAGGGAGATTAGAGATGGAACTCTTAAGTTATTAGGGCCTTTTTGAGGAAAGAGAAGTTTTAGCGTTATTGGATTTTGATGATGTCTTTATGCATATTAAGTAGTTTGAGTTTGGATTTATGAATGAAATTGGTTGTCTTTGTCAAATGCACTTTTTGTTCACTTCATGTTGGGAAGTTTTTTGGTTAAACGGTGTTTATTTTATATGGTTGTTTGACGTTAGTTTTAATTTTAAATCTAGCAACTTATTTGATAAAAAAACGAAATTAAAATTATAAATCACTGAAAGTAAGGTTAACTATATGATTTCCATCCCAATTTTGATTACACCTTTTTATTTGTCTTTCATAATTTGAATATTTATCAACAATCATTACATATGCTTCCTCCTCTATCTTTTACATTAGAGCTCTGCAACAAAGGAGTCTTACGAAGTGAACCTGTTGTTATGTCCAAGTCCTCATTCATTTCTTCTTTTGCTTTCCCCATATAACAGCATAAAACCCAAATGATAATATTATTGCTCCAGCTACACTGCAACATTTGAAAATAAAATGTTATAAGGAGCAATTATTTGTTTTCTTTTATACTTTAATTTGATTCTAATTTTTGTAGAAAAATTGAAATTTAATAAAGAAATAAAGGATGTAAAACCATACGTCCCAAAATAGATTGCATCTCCAAGGAACATAACACTAAGAGCTGCAGCAATAGCTCTTGATAAAGGCTTAAAGATTGATATATAGGTCCTTTGACATGGAGGCCCCAAGATTGATCCAAGCTACTTAGACCTGTACAAAATATTCCCTGAAAATACAGTAAAAATTGTTACTTGTATTCCTCTTCAATGTCACAACATACTTGTTACACTTTTTGTATTTCCCTAGTCCTTCTTAGTTTTTTTATTTTGCTTTTTCATTTATTTTTAATAAAATAAGGAAAAGTTTTGCATCAGAAATTTTAACGACACTCCTACTTTTTTTTACCAAAAAAAATATTGGAAGCCTTTGTTAATTTGAGAAAAGTGTTCTATTTTTATTTAAATTGTAAAATGCGCTAATGTTTTTACTATTTTATTTTCAAACATTTGTACAGAGAGTAACAGAAACAACTTATTGTTTCCTGTATATCTTTCAAATAATAAGAAGATACAATCAAAACAAGAGCTGTTTTGTAATTAAAAGTAAAACTATGAAATAAAAATAGAAAGAAAACTCTCACACCAGTCACTAAACAAAAAAACCCTTAGGTTGTGTGCTTGAAAATTTGGAGGAGAATAAAAACGGGGGATAGATTTATGACCAAAGCCATTCCCTCTCCTCTCCTCCAAACTCCCAAACAAACACTTAGTGTTATATGTACAAAACTTTTAAAATAAGCATAAAGAGGCATTTAGAACCTTACCGAGTATATAATGGAGATCAATGTGATATCAAGATTTATCTTCCAAGCACTCAAGTTTGATTCTAATAGCAAGCATACTGGTGTAGATATAAGTGTCCCGCTTAGGTTGTATTAAACTCTGATGGATATTGGTTTATAACATTGGTTTGTTTGCAAGTAACAAAACTTCGTTTTAATTTATTTGGATAGTTAAAATATTTGTATAAACGAGAACCTCGTAATTTTACAAAGAACTCAGTTAAAGAAATTACAAAATAGAGTCTCCAAAAGGTTATTTTTGTGTAGGGGTTTCATTTTTTTTTTGTTCAAAAATTTATTTTCGAACAAATTAATCGCTCAAAAATAAAACTTTTAGAGAGAACTGTTCATCTTAGGAATGGAAAAACAAACTGAATCGACCCATGTATCGACCCATGTACACTACTGTGAGCCAACAAAAAAGTGTCATGTGAGTTGGCTCGCCAATAAGTTTTGGGTTGAGAAGTTGACCCTCCAAAATTGTGTTGCTTGATTTACACCTCTCTCATAGAACCAGAATCTGTCACAGTGAGAACTCCACTAGAGAAAGACAACAAAGATCTTACTTATCAGAGTACATCTGCAACAGTCTTTAAAATCATCATGCCAAGCAATCATCTCCAGGTACTAGCTATCCTATTTCTCATTTCCATTCATTTTCTGCTTTATCTGAGTCACAACAGAAGTTTTCTATGTCCTTGACTTCTGTTGTTGAGCCACAGAGTTATGATGAGGCTTCCAGACATGAATGTTGGAATGATGCCATGAAAAATGAGTTAGATGCATTAAGACTCAATGAAACCTGGGAGATTATGGATCTGCCTCCTAATGTAAAACCAATTGGAAGTAAATGGGTGTATAAAGTGAAACACAAAGCTGATGGCACAGTTGAAAGGTGCAAAGCTAGATTAGTTGCAAAGGGATACAATCAAATTGAGGGGCTAGATTTCTTTGATACTTTCATACCAGTTGCAAAACTTACTTCCATTAGAGTGTTGCTTGCTGTTGCCTCTATGAAATGATGGTTTTTACATCAATTAGATGTAAACAATGCTTTTCTACATGGGGAACTCAAAGAAGATGTATATATGGAGGTACCAAAGGGTGTGTGCAGTCAACCAAATCAAGTGTGAAAGCTAAAAAAGTCATTGTATAGTCTAAAATAGACAAGCAGGAAATGGTATGAGAAATTGACTACACTGTTGTTGAATGAGGGCTACAAACAGTCAAATTCTGACCACTCTCTTTTCATTCATGAATGCAATGATGAATTCACAGTTCTTCTGGTCTATGTAGATGATGTTTTCTTGGTTGGAAGTTCTTTGAAAGAGTTTGATCGAATTAAATCTATATTGAACAATGCATTCAAAATCAAGGATCTAGGTGCTTTGAAATATTTCCTTGGGCTTGAAGTATTTCAATCCAAGGCAGGAATCTCTATCTGTCAAAGAAAGTATTGTTTAGACTTACTTCATGAGACTGGACAATTAGCCTCAAAACCAGCATCCACCCTCATAGATTGCAATGTAAAGATACATCAAGATGATGCTAAGTCTTTCTCAGATAATGCCTTGTACAGGAAGTTGGTTGGCAAATTGCTATATTTGACCAATAGTAGGCCTGACCTAACCTTTGCAGTACAACAATTGAGCCAATTTGTGAATGCACCTACTGTCACTCATTTCAATGTTGCAAGTAGAGTTCTAAAATATTTGAAAGGAACTGCTGGTAGAGGTCTGCTATTTCCTAGAGACTCTATTCTTCAATTACTTGGGGTTTTCTGATGCAGATTGGGCCAATTGTATGGATACCAAAAAATCAGTGACAGAGTATTGTTTTTTCCTTGGATCATCTCTTGTTTCATGGAGAACAAAGAAGCAGCAGACAGTTTCTAGATCCTCATCAAAAGCAGAATATCGAGCACTATCCACTACTACATGTGAGCTACAATGGTTATTGTTTTTGCTGACCTAACTTAGGTAAACTGTGAGAGACTACCAGCTCTTTACTGTGACAACCAGAGTGCAATGCACATTGCAGCCAATCCTGGGTTTCATGAGAGAACAAAGCACTTGGATATTGACTGCCATTTTATTAGAGAGAAGCTTTAAAGTGGAATGATGAAGTTGCTTCCTGTTTCATCTAAGGGGCAACTTGCTAATTTCTTTACAAAGGCTCTAGCACCTACACTGTTCTCTACTTAATGCTTGGTTGCACATGACGAGAGAAGGAGCAACACTCACAAGAAACCTGGTGCCTGGTACGTGGGAACACATCACATGGGGGAGAGAAATGGAGCTTAAGGTAGTGGCGCCATTAGATTGGTGCATAGGGAATATTTGGAATCCTAGGATCTTGTGGCAACGAATTTCTTTTGCATTTCTAGAAGCTTTCCTTAGTTTATTTTATGATACAATGTAGCACACTATGGTGCATGGGAGTCTAGAGTTTTTTCTATATAATGTCGTCCTTTTCTTCTTCTCAAATCATCAATGAATAATTACTTCATTTGATCAAGCATTATCTTACATATTTCAATGACTTTTATCTTCATTCCTTCATTTACTTTGTTTTATTCCGCAAATTTTATGACAGTGCATCTCCAAGAAATATAGCACTAGGACCTGCAGCAATACCTATTGATAAAGGCTTAAAGAGTGTTATATATATATATATATAGTTATATATATATATATATATATATATATATATATATATATATATATATATATATATATAGACTAGCCCCATAACCCGTGCGATGCACGGGGTTGGCTAAATTCTATCGTATAATTGAGTAATTAAATTTTTTTGAAAGACTAATATCCCATCTTGTTTGAAAACAAATTTCGCACTGGTCAACACTGAGTTTGATTCTCACAGTTGACAAACTCAGTGTTGAAAAACCTACTGATATTTGAAGAGTTAAATTTTTTCAAGCCCCAAAGTATCTCAAAACACACTGCTTAATATTTCACTTTACGAATTTTGTTACAAAATAATTTTTTTTTACCATCAAGTACACAAAAACACACTTTTTAGCATATTACTTTACGTACTTTTTATGAAATTATTTGTTTCAAAAGAATTGATTATTGAAGAACAAAATTTGCATATTTAAAATTTTTCGACACCGTAAAGTACTGCTTAAAATACAAAAGAAAGAAAAAAAGTGAAGCAAAAAACAAAAAACACAAAAGGAAAACTGAAACAAAAAAGGAAGACGAGACAAAACAAAAAGCAAAAAAAAACCTGAAAAACAGAAAAGAAAGAAGAGAAAAAAACAAAAAGCAAAAGAAAAACTGAAATGAAAAAAAGAAGAAGAAGTTTGCGCGCGCGGCAGTGACAAGCCGCGTACATAAGAAATATATATATATATATATGCTGACCTATGTATAACTGAGGGGGTTCAGTTGAATCCCTTGAAAAAAATAATTGTAATAGTACCTCTCTGTAAATAAAATTTGAAACCTCCTATGATGTTAAATTTGCACTAATATCCTTAAATTTACACCTAATATTTAATAAATATGTCTTACTAGTAAGTCTGTTTTAATTTTTTTTTCATGTTATAAAAGTTATCTGTTTTTATTATATATATATTGCTCTCCAAATCCCATGAGTTTCCTAGTCTCTTTAATATACGTATTTATGAATAGTGTGTACCTGACAACTGACGCAATGAATGCTTATATAGTGAGCGTGAGTCGCGCTCGTCCGTCGGATGATCGTACGGACAGATCAGAGCCGTTGATGCGGTTCCTTGCTTTTGTGCCCCTCATCGCTGGGCCGATCTAGCGCCAGAGCATTGGATTTGGGCTTCGGCCCACTCCAGAACATCACTCTTCTTCTCTCTTCTTCACCTACAACCAACCACCACCACCACCACCACTCTTTCTCCTCTCTCTCCTATGACCTACTCTCTCTCCTCTTCACCCTTCATCTTCCTCTACTCTCTCTCTCACCTACAAACCCTAACCCACAACCCCACCACCACACAACCACCACCACCACTATCACCTACGACCTCCACTCTCTCTTAACCCCAATTTCTTCCCTCTTCCTCTCTCCACCTTGCTTCCACACCACCACCACCACGAACCGTGCACAACCACCACCACCGGAGCTCTCTTTTGTAGGTGTAGTTATTATTTTTTATGATATTGTGTTGATTTGTTGATTTTAATTTTTTATTTATTGAATTTGTTTTTATTTATTTATTTTTTTGTTGAAATTGAAATTTGTTAGGATTGAAATTTGGTGTTTGAAGCATCACAACCGCACCTAAGTGTGCACCGTCACCGAACCACCGCACCGGACTTCAATCTCGCTCATAACGGTTAGTTTTTAAAATAAATTGTTGTTGTTGTTGGTTAGGATTGAATTATTTGTTGTTGTTGTGTGTTAGGATTGAATTGATTAGGATTGAATTATTTGTTGTTGTTGTTGTTGTTGTGTGTTGTTATGAATTGTGAGTTAGTTGTTAGAATTGTGTTTGTTGGAATTGTTGTGAATTGTAAAATGAATTTAAATGTGAATGTTAGTAATTGAAATTGTTGTGATTTTAGTTGTGAAATGTGAGTTAGTTGTAAAATGAATTTAAGTGTAAAATGAATTTGTTGAAATTGAAATTTTTGTGAGTTAGTAATTGAAATTGTTGTGAGTTAGTAATTAAAATAGGTTTAGCAGAATTTTTTTTTTTGGATTAGCGAGGGAATTTCCCTCGCTAATTAGCGAGGGATTTGAATTCCCTCGTAAATCCAATTAGCGAGGAGGGATTTAGCGAGGGAACTGATCCCTCGCAAATGGCCATTAGCGAGGGATTTGGGTCATTTTGCAAGGGAAATTTACCTCGCTAATCTCTGTTTTTTTTGTAGTGTCTGTAGTTGTGTGTATGAATAAAGTATGGGTTTTATACGAAAAATTAATTGCTACGTACCAATTATTGTGTAACTCCTCATTTACCCTCACACAATAATTTTAAGCCCTTGCCTATCCTCCTCACTTGAAGTTAAGATGGGTAAACTTACAGACTACTTCTTATTTTCGTATCCTTTAGGAAGTAATTTTACCAATATCATATACTTTTACGGACTACTTCTTATTTTCGTATCCTTTAGAACTTAATAGGAAAATATGGGTAAACTTACAGACTAATTTGGTGACTTACTCTTAAATAAATTTAGAGTTAGATAAATTAAATATTTAATTTTAGTAAATTAAGTGAAATATTTTAAATTTTCTTTAAACTATCCTATAAACCAACAAATTATATTTTATATATATATATATATATATATATATATTTTTAGTGTGAACCAAACTACTTAGACCTGTACAAAATATTCCTTGCATATGAAGTGGAAAATGCAGTAAGAAATTGTTAGTTGTATTTCTTTTCAAAGTCACAACAAATTTGTTAGACTTTGTTAGTTAGTTTAAGAAAAACTAATCCTATTTTTATTTGAATTGTAAAATGGTCTCTTGCCAAGAAGTAAGTACAAAGATGATCTGTAACTTGAGGTCGTCTGTAGAGCTGGTCAAGGGATAGGTCGTCTGATACTGTTGAATGAGGATGACCTGAATGCGCGGGCGGGTGTACCTGCAAGAACACTCTGACGCCCAAGTCAGCTAGGTCGAGCTACAATAGTATCTAGTGAATATTTGAATGTATTACGTACCTGACACTTGGTGATTGGTTCTATTTATAGTGATTGGGGGACTCAGGAGAGCCGTCGGATTTTGAGTGAATTGATCTGGATCGTTCATACTGAATAGTCCAGTCGTACTGAGGGCCCAATGATCAGTTGGGCTGATCATTCTGCTGTTGGGCTGGACGACCACTAATGGATTGGGTCTGATCACTGGCCTAGTCCAGAACGTACTAAGGGCCCAATGATTAGTTGGGCTAATCATTCTGCTGTTAGGCTGGACGACCACTAATGAATTGGGCCTGATGACTGGCCCAGTCCAGAACAAAAGAGATACTTAAGATTCTTACCGAGAATATAATGGAGATCAATGTGATATCAGGATTTATCTTCCAAACACTTAAGTTTGATTCTAATAGTGAGCACACTACTGGTGCAAATACAAGTGTTTCACATAAGTTGATAAAAAGACCACAATGACCTCTGTCGGATATTGCTTTTATGCTTTATAACATTGGCCTGTCTCCAATAAGTGGTATGTTGGGCTTGTTGAGCTTGTTGGAGAATCAATAGTAGGTGGTGGTTGTGGAGATGATGTGGATAAGATTGTCGGGCCCTTGTAGAGCACAATAATAAGTGCACCTTAAATGTATCTTCTTCATCCTTCAAAACCCAAGAAAATGATTGAGAATTAGTGCATAAGGATCATGAACACTAAAAAGGAAATAAGGTAATGGGGTGTAATGCTCTTATACGTTTTTTACTCGACTGACGATTCTTTTGTGCTATTAATTTGTCTCTTACAAAACAATCTGCCACCCTTATATTGTACTTCTTTCGCCTCCGTTCCACAAGGATTTGAACTCATCACTTAAGACTTACTCCCTCCGTTCCACAAGGATTCTCAAAATTTTAAGAAAATTGAATCTAATAGATAGTATTGAATAAGGGCATTGTTGTCATAGTTATTTTTTATTTTAATTAAATTAAATTAACCATTAAATTAGACCTATTTTTTAGGGAGGGTTACAAAACTAAATCAGGATTTATTTCCACATTTTTCTCTTTCACTTTTGTTTTTTTTTTCACGTTATTCCTCTATTTTTTTTCCACATTCTTTCTTTTTTTCACGTTCTTCTACTTCACCTTCTTTTTCTCTATTCCACGCTCTTCTTCTTCGCACACCATTGCCGATCAGATTAAATAGATATTTCTTCCTCTAACCAATATGCTGAAAATTTTGGTTAGTTCAATAATAACTAGAAAATTACTGTAGTTTGGTTATTGTTGTACTAACCGAACTATTGAAAAGTTTGGTTAGTGCAATAATAACCAGAGAAATATTGTACTTTGGTTAGGTGTTGTTACATACAATTTCGAAAAGCATTCTCATGGATATCAACATGAACAAAAGGAACCAGACTCTATCACCATATTAAAGATACACAATAAATAGTCTAGTTCTAGCAGATATAACATATTCAATTACCACATGAACACATTCTCATGGATATCAATGATCCAGCACAAATAAAAGATGCTTCTTCCTCTAACCAATATGCTGAAAATTTTGGTTAGTGCAATAATAACCAGAAAAATACTGTAGTTTGGTTATTATTGTACTAACCAAACTGTTGAAAAGTTTGGATAATGCAATAATAACCAAAGAAATACTGTACTTTGGTTAGGTGTCGTTACATACAATTTCGAAAAGCATAAAACAAGGAAACCACCATCACTGGAGCAGCCATTATTCGGTCGAACATTTACAACACAAAACGAACAAAAGTTAGAGATATAACGTATCATCAAGGAAAAAGTGAGAATATGAAACCTACCACTTCTATACTACACTGTAGCGATCCGCGACGGTGACGACAACGACCTCTTTTTAGTGATGCGAGCAGTTTCGGCAACGGTAACAAAGGCTTTGTGAGACGACAACGACCTATCTGTGTGACGACAACTATGGCAGCGTCTATGTGCGATGGTGACGGTGGTTGCGGCGTAGTCAACGGAGATGGAAACTTCGAATGAAATGTTGGTGAAGAGAAAGAGAAATGAAAGCAGTTGCAAAAATACGAGAGAGAATGTTGTTTCAAAAATGTGATGAAATGATTCCAATTAAAACGGTTCCAATTAAAGCGGTTCCAATATTTAAGGAACATTCCACGATTTTTGGGTTTCATTAATTTAGATTTTCTTTTTTGTTTTGGCTTTTTTTATTAATATGAAAGTTACATCTATAGCCCTTTAGTAAGAATTACTAAACAAATGTTTAGTACTATAAGTCATATCCAAGAAAAAGATACACTTTTCAAAGCACATTAATTGCTAAAAACTCTTTTATAGCCCTATTTAATGTAAGATATAGGTTTATTAAAAAGTCACATAGTGGGAATAAAAATTTAATACTAGGGATATATTTGGAATAAGGCTTAAATTGCATCACATTTAATAAATTCCATGTCTTTGTAATTTTTGTATTTTTCTCTTATAGTAAGGACCAAGAGAGAGTAAGTACAAGAAAGCGTCCTTGTGTTTCACTAGTTGAGCTGCAGGTCAACTTCTTGTGAGTGAAAAATTGGTAGCACAAGAGGATAGTCAGTCTATTACAAAGGAAATAGGCTAATGGCGTAATGCTCTTATAGTGGGGTAGAACTAACATAAAATTTTAAGAGACGACTAAAAGTAAAGAAAAAATTAAATATAACTTAAAACTAATATATTAAAATTAACCGATAAGTAAAAAAATTCACAATGATTTTTATTTATACAAAATGTAAATTAAAATTGTAACAAAGAAAATAAAAACCTCAAGGATTATAAACAAAAAAAACCTCAAGGGTAGCATTAATTTGTATCTAGGAAGTCCCAAGTTCAAATCCCCACTTGAGGCGAGGTAAATGTAATTCACTCATAAGTACTCTAAGAGCCCAAATGTTTTTCACTAGTAATATTTTTTGACTTTACTATTTTCGCTAAATTTTGACATAACTCAGAGTGCATTGGTATTTTTTTTTGTCTCAAGTA
Source organism: Astragalus glycyphyllos (assembly GCA_963573325.1). NCBI lineage: Eukaryota > Viridiplantae > Streptophyta > Magnoliopsida > Fabales > Fabaceae > Astragalus > Astragalus glycyphyllos. Next base: position 84,123,614 of record OY754309.1, on the reverse strand, counting down.
ACTTGGCTATTTGCTCTAATTCTAAACTCTAGCATGTTTTGATTCCTTATTTGCTCTAATTCTAAAAAGTAAGGCAGTTCGATATTGCTATTTTAATATAATGATGGTTTATGCATCATATTTATTAATTTGGGTTAGTAATAGACCAATAAATTTGTTTTTGTTCTTTTATCTTTTTGGATCGATAAATTTGGTTGGAATAGCTAACTAATATATTATTAGAATAGCTAAATAGAATACATATAACTACTTAGGACTTATAGGGACTGAAATATCTCCAAAATATATTCTAAAATGACTAGTTTGACTCTGTTGGGAGGGGAGAACCACACAGACCGGCAAAGTCGGATTTACACGTGGCCAGTCAGGTTCTCCAACATAGATTAGTCACCGACAAAGCCAGTGGAAACTGTGCACCAAAAACATGGTAACCATAAAAGTATTGTTTGGGATCAAAACAAGGATGGATGCGGGAACTTATAAGACGGAGGGCGGGATATTTTTTAATAAAAGATAAAATTACTCTAATAACACTTATCTTAATTTAAATTTACATTTTTTAAGTTCATCTCTTTAAGTATTAAATTTTAACAATGTTCAAGTTTTTTTTGAGATTACAATGTTAAAGTTTTGGTAACAAGTTAGTCCTTTAAATATTAAAATATGCACACCGCGGATTTATGAAATAGATCAATAAGCTCAACTGTATGTACTAACATTTTAATATTCAAAAGATTAACTTGAGGAAAAAAGTTTAATGACTAATGTAATTTTAAAATTAAGATAAAGTACCTAGAGTAATTTTGCCTGTCCTGGGAACGTAGCTCGGTTGGCGGGCTAAGGAACATGAAAGAGTTGTAAGAAGATGGTCCAGGGTTCAATCTCCGGAAACTAACATTCTCCCACCCCCACTAACATTTGTTTATCAAAAAAAAAACCTATAGTAATTTTGCCTGATATAGTATATGTATATATAATAATTAAATTGTTCCTATAATAATTTAAGACTTTCAAATAATATAATTTAATATATAGGAGTAACATAATATAATCAATGGCGGATCTTGATCAAAAACTCAGGGTGGGCCGCCAGTGACAGAAGTGTAAAAACTCAGGGTGGGCCGCCAGTGACAGAAGTGTAAAGTGTGCGTAAAAATACAATGAAAATAGATAAAGGGACATGAAGGAGTTCCAAAGTTGCAAGAAGGAGGTCCAGGGTTCAATCCCCGGAAACTAACATTCCCCCACCCCCATTAACATTTGCTTATAAAAAAAAAAGATAAATTTCTTCCCTCCAACGAGTAGGGCAGTCAAGAATTAATTTCTTCCCTCCAAGCTTTAGTTGCTGAACTATTTGAGAAAATGTGCCCAAACTTGCTTCGGTCATATTGATGAACTTGACACTTTCACGTACTTTTTCAACGATTTTTGTTATCTTTCCTATACCATCATCTTGAACAAGCAAGTTCAGTATATGTGCACAACATCGGACATGAAACAGCTTCCCATCCAAAACTAATTTCCTGTGCCGTGAAAACAGAACTTTCAATTCTTTCAAACATTTATCATTATATTTTGCATTATCAACTGATACACTAAATATTTTATTTTCAATTCCCCACTCTTTAAGACATCTGAAGATTGCATCCGCAATATCAACACCTCGTCGAGGAGGGGGAACATGAACAAAACTAAGAACACGTTTTTGCAAAACCCAATCAGCCCTCAATATCCCCAGTCTTCTGATGTTGTGACTTCCATAAATCTGTGGTCAAGCAAATTTTATTCACAGCCCTCAAGGTTGACTTCAGCTTCTGTTTTTAGTCTACATTTAGATTTCAATCTGTACATAACAATGCCAATAAAGAAATAAGATAACACAAAAATGCCTCTAATATACAATACCATGAGCAGGACATCAAGAAATATAGAGAGATAGCAAGTAACAAGTAACAATAGAAAATATGAAACCAATAATCTAGCCACTAACCTCTATTTTGAATACAAACTCCTTGCTTTTGTTCTAGCACTTGAAGTAAGGTTGAGAAGAGAAAAGCAATGGTTTAGTTAGGGTTACTAATGAAGAAGTATATAGACTTAGTTACTTCCGTAGGTTATAAGTGTTGAGAAGAGCAAAGGTTTGCAATATTTGTTATAAGTGTTGAGAAGAGCAAATGTTTGCTATATTTATTGTCTTTTGCCTTTTCCATATGTTCCATTTTTTTAAACAAAAAATGAATACAAAGAGTCATTGAGGTATATTATACTACCGAATATATTACTAATATTATATTCAAAAAAAAGAATATATTGCTAATATTTAAATATTAATAATGATGTATATATATATATATATATATATATATATATATATATATATATATATATATATATAGTTAACGAGCTGGTTCATGAACCAAACGAGTCGAACTTTACCTAGCTCAAGTTCAGCTCATTTATATAACGAGCTCAATTTTCAGCTCAAGTTCAGTTCGTTTGGTTCATGAACCAAGTGCAACGAGCCATTTATCGAGTCGAGTTTCGAACTTTGTTCGAGTTGGTTCGGTTCATTGCCTTTGTCAGCTCTAGTCGTGGCCCTCCCTAGCCCATATAAAAATCCGCCCTTGAATATAATGTATTGGTTATATGGGGTCGACAATCCCCCCTTGCACCCCTCTCTGTTTCTGAATCAAATTAGTATTTTTCATTTTTTGAAAAATAAATTGGTTTTCATATTTTTTTTGTTTGAGACCAATTTGGATGTAAATGTTTTTAGTAATCGCCTAAAATAAGTAACTCCATAAAATATGTTCATTGAGAAAATACAAGTTATACTAAAGTTGGGATACCAAGTATAATTCATTGGGAACCAGCAAAAGTTCCAAGACTTCACAATATTCATTAAAATACATGAGTCTTGTATTATTCCATAACCAAATAAATATGTCATGTTTGAGAAACGTATTTCGGTTCGATTCATAGAGGGGAAAGTGGAGAACAGTATCGGTCTCCTTTTAGAAAGAAAAAAATAAATCATGTTAGAGAAGCATCATATGTGCTCTGAACCTAAATTATAAGCATTTTAAATATTCTCATTTATTTAACCAAGTGATTTGGTAGTTTTCAAGGTCAGAGAGATGTGCACCTGAGAATATAGCTAGGATTAAGGCTTTTGGATTGTTTTTTCCTTACCCAATCACTCCAAGGAGAAAAATTCTGAAGATCAGAGACACCTTCAAAGGGGGAAGCCCTCTTGACCTTCATAAATGCACATCTAAAATATGAATAGTAAGAAAATTGAAAAAATGGAATTGTTGAATTAAACGAATATGCAACTTAAAAGCCACCATTGAAGTTTATCATTCCACTGCACCAAAATTGCACAACGCATATGCTATCAAGTGAGAGCTTGAACATATATGTGTGCATTTTCTAACATATATCATCTAAAATTTGAAGTTTATGATAAAAGAATAAAAATAATATAACATACATAGCACCTAAAAATGTTGAATTGTGGGTGCTATCAAGTGATGTTTAGGCCTAACTCAACCCCACAAAACCAGTTTCTAAAGTTAAGGATGTCTTTCACTTATAAAGTCTTTTAAGACCATATCTCTAGTCAATTTGGGACTTGGGTTTTTCCCAATACCAACACATCAAATAAACACAAAATAGATTGCTTTGTGATTAAAAATGGAGAATAAAAAACATTGTTGTCTAACCTAAAATGAAGAAAGAAGTATAAGAAAAAATTGAAACCTTGCAACAGAAAATGACCCCCCTCAAATTGCAACCGCTTTGTTTCGTCCTCCCCTTCCCTAATAATCTTTATGCAAAAACTAAAAAAACTAAAAAGTGGAGTTTCAACAACATCAAATAGAATGAATGAAAAATACCAGCAGAGTTTCAGCAACGACAACAACAAAGATTGAGAGCTGCAGAGACAGATAGATGCACTATGAGAGAGATGAGAAGCGACGAAAGGGAAGGAAATGGTCTTATGTACAACTAGTCCTCATTTTTACTCTGATATTCTCAATTGTATTTTGTCAGTTATTATGAATGAAATACACTAAATGCTTCTTTTCAAAAACCAATTGAAAGGTTTGAAACTATGGAGTAAAGAGATGAGACAACTAGGTAATAGACTAATGGTGGAGTAACACTAGCATACTTTTGATTTTGAGGGCGTAAAGATATTATTTTGCACAAACAATATATTAATTCTAAAGAAATTAAGACTTTCTCTCAATACTTTTTAGTAAACCAAAGTATCATGCATGTATAATTGTAGAGATTAATCCTTTGAACTAACAGAGATCCATTTAAATGGTTGACCTCTCCCAACAAATAATTTTTCCATATGCACCAGCCAGAGATTTGAACCTAAGGCAAAAAATAGTTAAGAGACTCAAGTATCTACCACTCGTGCTCTTCATATTCATAACAAGATTATGTTCTAAATCATTCCATGATGAAAAAGTAAAGCTACACCTGAATATTTATCAACAATTGTTACACGTGATTCCTCCTCTATCTTTTACATTGGAGCTCTACAACAGAGGAGTCTTACTATTGGATCGAAGTGAACCTGTAGGCTGTAGCTTTGTCAAAGTCCTCATTCAATTCTTCTTTGGGTTTCCCCCATATAACAGCATAAAACCCAAATAATAGTATTACTACTCCAACTACACTTCAACATTTGAAGAAAAATGGAGTAATTATATATATATATATATATATATATATATATATATTATTGTACTAGGATCTCTATGTAAAGAAAATTTGTAACCCCCTGAGATATTAAATTTGCACTAATATCCTTAAATTTATGTATAATATTTAATAAATATATCTTACTTGTAAGTTTGTATTTTTTTTCATGTTATAATAGTTATATGTTTTTATTATATAATTAATATATTGTTCTCCAAATCCCATAAGTTTCCTAGTCTCTTTGAGGGCATTATCATGATATTTTATTTAATATGGAATATAACTTGCTCCAAATAATCAAAAGGGAGGTGTACCATAGATCAGTGGTACCATAGATCAGTGGTAGGGGAGATTAGTGAGCCTATTATTTATCTTTACTTCATTAGAATACCCAAGTGGGGAGGATAGGCAAGGGATTCAAATTATCATGTGAGGGTAAATGAGTAATAACACATTAATTTGTAGCAATCGATTTTTGTTATAAAACTCATAAGTTATTCATAAACACAACTACAGAGAGATCAAGAGAGAGAGCGAGAGACATAGAGAGATAAAGAAGGGAAGCGGAAGCTTGGTGATTTGCCCATTCTACTTTCAATTGGGTTCTACAAAGGTAAGTCTCATATCTCTAATTCGTATGTTGATGGCTATTGAAAAATTAGGGTTTGGCTATGGGAAATCAAAGAAGAGGGCTATTGAAAAATTAGGGTTTTTCTTGAATGTTTGTTGATGTTTAGGGTTCCAATTTTCACCTCTATGGTTGTGTGCTTAAATCTAACTCAAAATGGATATCTTTGTTTGTTGCATGTAGATTGATTGTGAATCTTTTTGATATGGATCTGTACATAATTTTCTAAATTAATAATTAAGTAAACCTAAAAACTGATTGAAGTTTTGGAATTTTTACATATTTAGGCATATAGAACAATTTTTCAAGATGAAATTAAGTTTTTGGAAATACTTTGTAAATCAGACTCAATACGTGAACTATTGTACAAGAAAATACACAATTTTCTGAATTATTATTTTTAAGCTTTAAAATAGACCAATTGTATAGTGTTTGCATGTAAGTTGGGTATATCAACTAAATTTTGTAAAGCTTTTGGAGGTCATATATAATCCTCAAGTCTTAACTTTTACTAACAATTGTTCAACAAAGTTTTCTTGTGTGTTCATTGAGTCTTGATTTAGATTGTTGAAAAAGGGAAAGAATAGCACTGCAATATTCAAACATTTGTTTCTAAATTCCTGAAATGTGCTTTTTTTTATTCCTAAATGTGCGGGTAAATTGTGAAGCTTTAAAATCATTGATGGCGGCTCAGCACGGTGAGAACCGCAACGGTCGAGAAGTGAAAGGGATTTTCAACAATGAAAATGAATTGTTCTCGGAAGCTACAATAAACACCATCAGAAGAATAAAATGAAAGTACAGTCACTCCAAGAAAGCATTGTTGTGTAGATCGTGGATAGTACACAACAATGCTTTCCTGGAGCGAGTGTACTTTCGTTTTATTTTTCTGATGGTGTTCATGGTAGCTTCCGAGAACACTTCATTTTCATTGTTGAAAATCCCTTTGACTACTCGACTATTGCGGTTCTCACCGTGTTGAGCCGCCATCAATGATTTTAATGCTTCACAATTTAACTGCACATTTAGGATTAAAAAAAAGCACATTTCAGGAATTTAGAAACAAATATTTGAAATATTGCAGTGCAATTCTTTCCCTTTTTCAACAATCTAAATCAAGACCGGATGAACACACAACAAACTTTGCCGAACAATTGTTAGTAAAGGTTAAGACACGAGGATCATAGCCTCCAAAAGCCTTACAAAATTTAGTGGGGTACCCAAATTGCATGCAAACACTATACAATTGGTCTATTTTAAAGCTTAAAAATAATAATTCAGAAAATTGTGTATTTTATTATACAATAGTTCACGTATTGAGTCAGATTTACACAGTATTTGCCAAAAATTTAATTTCATCTTGGAAAATTGCTCTCTAGGTCTAAATGTGTAAAAATTCCAAAACCTCAATAAGTTTTTAGGTTTACTCCATTATTAATTTACAAAATTATGTGTCTATGCATATCAAAAAGATTCACAATCAATCTACATGCAACAAGCAAATATATCCATTTTGAGCAAGGTTTAAGCACGCAACCATAGAGGTAAAAATTGGAACCCTAAACATCAACAAACATTCAAGAAAAACCCTAATTTATCAATAGGCCTCTTCTTTGATTCCCCATATCGAAACCCTTATCTACTCTTTTTCCAAGCCACAACATACGAATTAGAGATATTAGACTTACCTTTGTAGAAACCAATTGAAAGTAAGAGGGGCAAAAATCACCAAGCTCTCTCCAACCCCCCCCCCCCCCCCCCCCTTCCTCACTCATTTGTAAGATGCTATGTCATTAAGCATTTGATTTATTAAGAATCCTTGGAAATAGTTTCCTAAGAAAGCAATCTTAGTGTTTTATCTTTGTCATTTTATTTAATGACGAGATAAAGAAATGGTTGTATATTATTCATTGATTAACTATTAGGAGTATAGTTATATTTAAGCTATGGTTAACTAGTGTGTTAGTTGGTAAAGGTAAGGCAGCAAGTAATGGGGAAGCAGCAGGTTCTGGTGAGGCCGCAGGTAAAGGTGATGGTGTGGCAGCAGGAGATTGTGGTGAGTGATTTGGTAGTATTGTAACAGATCAACGAAGAAATCGAAAAACGAAGAATCGATTGAAAGAATCTTTTGAAGAAAAAAGAAGAAATTAGTCTTTTCGATTAAAAGTGATCAACCAGAGCTCAAAGAATGAATTAATTCAACTGCATAATGAACTGTTTCAGCATATATACAGAATGCACTGTTAACTATAGAGTTGGAAAAATGGGTCGGACCCAACCGGCTAAGCCAAATTAGCCCGAAATATGGGAGGGAATGGGCCAAAGAAAATGCGCCAGTTTTAGTGGTCCACAAAAGCCCGAAACCGTGTCGAGTCAGCCTTGTCGGATCATGGGAGCCCACAGGCCCACAAATATTAAAAATGGGGTGCGTATTATTGCTGCCCAGCCTAATATTAGTAGTCAAATTTCAATTTAAGGACCCGACTACCCCCAAGTCCCAACTTCCCCAGTGTGCTCCGTGCTACCTCACTCATCTTGTGTGTTTCAGTTATTGAATCTTTATTGTTTACAATTCAGCTAATATAAAACCAGGATTTTAGTTTTTTGCTGCTGGAGTTTAGTGTTTCGGTTGCTGGATTTTTAGTGTTTACAATTCATCTACTTAGAGTAATATAAAACATGATTTTTTACGATTCTGCTTCTTCCAATGGCGTGTTACTATTGCAGGATTTGATTACTTTTATGATTCTTCTCTTTATCAACATGTTGGTTCTCTTTTTTTTTCTATAAAAAAGTACTATAATATATACGCCTTACATTGTATACCAAAAAATATATACGCCTTTATCAACAGAAATTGATTAATTCGATTCAATTCTTTCTACAATTAATTGAGTTGAAGAGAAATAGAAAAAATATGGCCCACAATGGTGTATTTAGTTGGGTTAGTAGCTACACTAAGAATGGGTATCTTATTAACAATCATTTAAGCACTTCATTTTGATAGTTTTAACCTAGCCGCCCGAGCGCGACTTTGATAGTTTCCTTTGCTATTACCTGTATTTGATTGTTTCTTAATTTTCTTCCTGAGATTTTGAGATGACTCTTTTCAAATCAGTACCCTTAGCGTAGGTTGGGGAGGAGTCTTCCTCATTACATTCCTCATCATTTTGGGCGTTTCAAAATCTAGACAAGATTCCCAAATCCTCATGAATAGATGGGGGAGCTTCATTATCCTCAATAATGTTGATTTTGCCTGAATACAAAATACCCTAATGCGTCGAATGAAAAGCAGCATCTTGCCGATGATCACTTGGCAGCAGAGATACACACTGCGGAGCACCTTGCGAAAGAGAAAAACATTGTTGCAAAGGATCACCCTACTGAGAGACACCCTTGATAGGAGATTGAGGCACAAAACTATGATCTGATAGAGTTAATTATGACCCAATGGAGGTGAACCTGATCGACAATCTCATGGATAACATTGTCTAATCTTCCTTGATCCTCGACATTAGGTTTTTGTTGACGGAATGATTTAGAATCTTCTACCTCTACAGTAGATTCTTGAAACGAAAGAGGAGATGGTTTAGTTTTCTTTTGCGAAACAAGTGCTTCAAGCCTCGTTGCATTCCTCTCAGTTTGTGTTCTCTCTCTAGCAATGTGGTTGAGTTGTTTGCTAATTGAATAATGATGACCAATTGATTGATAACACCTTAAAAAATCAGGCAATTATCTTTCATAGACAACCGCAACACAAAACGCAAAACCTTCTCGGTCCACCATAATTTCATCATATAATTGACGTTAAATTAAGATCCACCAAGATTCTAGCGTAATGGCTAAAAGCCCGAATTTTGGTTGCTTCATCAAGAGATATTGGAGTATCAATGCCACCTGCTATTCTTTTGGAAGATCAACAAGAAAAATTCATGCTTGCACATTCTTTTGCTTTTTGTTTACTCAGGTTGAAGTCTTTGTCTAAGGAGAGAACCTCAAAACTTTGGATGGCAAGTTCCATACAACCACAGACCAAACATTTCTCATATCTTCTTGTGTTTCAAATACAGATTCATAAAAACTCCTTCCCAAAGATATCACATTCCACTATCCTAGAGGATTCCATCTTTCATTTTAGGGTCACGGTAGCATGCTTTGGCCTTGTTAGTTTAAATATGGTTGGCCTTGTTTGTTAAGACTTCCAACTTTACATTGCATCCATTATGGCTAGCCTTATTAGTTTTACTCATTTTACTCATTGCATCCCACACAACAAAATAATGAGTAGTGGGATTTTAAATAGAACTTGCCAAACAATAAAAAATATTAAGACATAACCCACACACATACTCTGTCACCCACTAATATACCCACCCATGAATACACACATAACCCACACACCAAGTCACTCCTTATGGGCTATTGCACTATCAAGAAAACAATACCCACCCACTTGCCTAAAAAATGTGGCATGTAGGAAATTAATGTCACACTTGTATTATTGTAGTGTTTTTTTTCTTTTTTATATTTATTTAAAAAACTATCATTAACCAATATTTTATACATTATTAACTCTAGTTAACAATGTATAAAATCTTGGTTAATGAAACTAGATTGTTAACAAGTTACCTGATATTCGCTTAACTATTAACCGACTCGATACGCTACTAATCATGATTTAATGGTGTCATATGTCCACTTTCCAAGTCTACAATTAACATCACTAAATGATTAATGTGGAAGAAGTTCAAAAACCGAAAATAAATACTCAAGTTGGATGGCATTTTGCGTTATTTTAGTATGGACACGAAATATCTTCACTCAATTAAAAAAAGTTCTTGCAAATAGTGATTTCAAACTTAGACTGGTCATTAATTAGGTCGAGGTATTGGGTTAGCCAATCAATGGTCGAATTGGTGGGTCTTTAATTTTGTAGTTCACGACGAAAGAGGCGTATTGTTATCCCCGCCAGATCGATATGGTGTAGGAATATTAGCCAGAATTAAAATTATGAATCACTAAAAGTAAGGTTAACTATATGATTTCCATCCCAATTTTGATTACACCTTTTTATTTTTCTTTCATAATTTAAATATTTATCAACAATCATTACATGTGTTTCCTCCTCTATCTTTTACATTAGAGCTCTGCAACAAAGGTGTCTTACGAAGTGAACCCGTTGTTATGTCCAAGTCCTCATTCATTTCTTCTTTTGCTTTCCCCCATATAACAGCATAAAACCCAAATGATAATATTACTGCTCCAGCTACACTGCAACATTTGAAAATAAAATGTTATAAGGAGCAATTATTTGTTTTCTTTTATACTTTCATTTGATTCTAATTTTTGTAGAAAAATTGAAATTTAATAAAGAAATAAAGGAAGTAAAACCATACGTCCCAAAATAGATTGGATCTCCAAGGAATATAGCACTAAGAGCTGCAGCAATAGCTATTGATAAAGGCTTAAAGAGTGATATATATACTGGGCCTTTGACATGGAGGCCCCAAGTGTGAACCAAACTACTTAGACCTGTACAAAATATTCCCTGAAAATACAATAAAAAATTGTTACTTGTATTTCTCTTCAATGTTACAACAATTTTTTTTGTATTTCCGTAGTCCTTCTTAGTTTTTTTATTTTGCTTTTTCATTTATTTATAATAAAATAAGGAAAAGGAAAAGTTTTGCATCAGAAATTTTACCAAAAAAAATATTGTAAGCCTTTGTTAATTTGAGAAAAGTGTTCTACTTTTATTTAAATAAATTGTAAAATGCGCTAATGTTTTTACTATCTTATTTTCAAATATTTGTACAAAAAGTAACGGAAACAACTTATTGTTTCCTGTATAATTTTCAAATAATAAGAAGATACAATGAAAACAATAGTTGTTTTGTAATTTAAAGTAAAAATATGAAATAAAAATAGAAAGAAAAATCTCACACTAGTCACTAGACAAACAGACCTTTAGGTTGTGTTTGAGAATTTGGAGGGGAGAAAAACAGGGGAGGGGTTTATGACTAATAAATTAGTACTAATATTAAGAAAAATTATCCTCTAAAAACACTCCAAAGTTATCATCTAGGAGTTACTCAAATTTGGAGGATTTTTGGAGAACTCATAAAAGGAACTAGAAGAGAATTTTGAATGTCTCAATAATTGTTATTTTCAAATTACAACTAAATTATTAAATGTAAGTTTTCCCTCCCTTTCTCCTCTCTACAAATGCCCAAATGTACTCTTAGATTTTGTTTGGGAGTTTGGAGGGGAGGGGAGAGGTGGGGTGGGGAGGACTTAAAAAAAATGAAGGATGAAAGACAAATAGATGGAAGGATATACCATCAACTTTAATGGGATGTTTATTCTTCACAAAAGCAAATTCCCACTAATTTGGAGGAAGTCAAAAAATGTATTGGAGGAAGGTTTCGGAGGGCATAGGCAAATTCTTCAAATCCTTGACATCCTTTTATAATAGTCTTCAAATTAAAAATAATTTATCATAACATTCTCTTATCATTTTCTATCAAACTAACCCAGGGGGTGTGATTGAGCGGTTGGGGCTCATCCTCCCTTAACCAAGTGTCGAGGGTTCGATCATCGCATTGGGTATGGAGCAGCTTTAAATTCCTGGGTCAGCTGTCCCACCGTTGAGGTGCCTCCAATCCAGCGAAGGGATTAGTCATTGCATTCGGCAGTGGATACCCTGGTCTCGACAAAAAAAAATTCTATCAAACTGCTCTCTCAATTAAGGTGAAAGATTTTTATATCTTTAGCTCTACTTCACTCCCCTAAAGCCATTCCCTCTCCTCCCCTCCAAACTCCCAAACAAACTCTTAGTGTTATGTGTACAAATTAAAATATTCAAAATAAGTATAAAGATGCATTTAGAACCTTACCGAGTATATAATGGAGATCAATGTGATATCAAGATTTATCTTCCAAGCACTCAAGTTTGATTCTAATAGTAAGCATATTGGTGTAGATATAAGTGTCCCACTTAGGTTGTATAAGAAGACCACAATAAACTCTGATGGATATTGTTTTATAACATTGGTCTGTTTGCAAGTAACAAAACATCATTTTAATTCATTTGGATAGTTACATTCTTCGTATAAATGAGAACCTTAGAATTTTACAACGAACTCAATTAAAAGAACTACAAAATACAGAGTCTCCAAAAGGTTATTTTGTAAAGGGTTTCATTTTTTGTTCAAAATTTTATTTTCGAACAATTTATATCACTCAAAAATAAACTTTTGGAGAGAACTATTCATCTTAGGGATGGCAAAACAAGCTTACTCGCCCCTGTACATTACTGTGAGTCAACAAAAAAGTGTCAAGCGAGTTGGCTCGCCAACAAGTTTTGGGTTGAGAAGTTGAGCCTACTCGCTTCGCCGCAAATTGGTAGGCTAACATGTTAGCCCGTCCATAAATAAATTAAGAGGAATTTTAGATAAAAAGTTGTGAGTGGGCTCACCCCAAACGAGACAAAAATGGCGAGTTTACTCGCAACAACGCGCTATAAATACATAAAAAAATTAAAAATTGTTTTAAAACAAGAAAAACAATATATATACACACACGCACTTGATGGATGAGACACTTGTGGCTCGCTGGTTGGTGGGCTAGATATGTAAGGTTATATACATGGTGGCAAGGTGAAGAGCACCATCTCATCTTTTCGGTCTAACTCGTTTTGCCATCCCTAGTTCATCGTAACTATAAAATGACGTATTTTTAGTTATTTACTTCCATTAATACCTGAACAATGTACCAGATTGAAACCAGGAGAAACTCAATGACAATTAAAGATCCACCAAGAACCCAATTCGATTGTGATGTTGAGCTTGTTGGAGAATCAATAATAGGTGGTGGTTGTGGAGATGACGTGGATAAGATCGTAGGGCCCTTATAAAGAACAACTGTGAGTGCACCTAGTATTGATATTGTAGAGCCCAATATTTTGGCCTGACTGCTTTTGCATCTTAAATCTATTTTCTCCATCCTTCATTCAATGACCAACAAAATGCTTATCGAAAATAAATGACCAACAAAATGATTGAGACTAAATAGACAATGCATAAGGATCATGAAAAAAATATATAAATAATATATGGCTTAAAGCTATTTTACAAAAGCCGAGCTACCATAAATTTTACGAGATTATTAAATATAGCGGAAAAATAAAAATACATTTTTAAAACTAATATATGAAACTTGATCAATGTATGAAGGTTAATCAATAAGTAAAAAATTTCACAATGATTTTTACTTATATAAAATGTAAGTTAAAGCAGCAACAAAGAAAATAAAAATAGACAATAGCTATTTAGGAAAGTTGAGTCCGACCACGTTTCAATAATATTGACAATATCTTTATCAATGTAAAAAGCTAAGTTGTATGCAAGAAAATCTCTCTCTCTCTCTCTCTCAAGTGATAATTTTTTGTCTTTATTATTTTTTCTAAATAAAAAGCATACCTATTTATTTAAATATTATTTTTTCGATAGCGCAGAAGCCTCTGCCCTGCTCTTATAATCTAGAATAGTTACTTTTTCGGTCTTTTTAACTTTTTTAATTCTATGTTTTTGGTCTCTATTTTATTTTTCTCGAATTTGTTCGTCATTTTTATTATTCATTAATTTGTTTCCCGTACTTTTTACTATACACAAAATTTGGTTTCCAGAATTTTCTAATTGCATTTATAGTCCTTTATTTTTTTAAAAAAAATTCAATTTTAGGAAATTATATGTGCAATTAGAAAGTGTAATAATCATGCAACTAAATAAAGTGTAATAATAAAATTCGTGAAAAATAGAAAATATTACAACAAATTCGTGAATAATAAAATAGGGAGGTAAAATCCATGAATTTAATTAAATATAATAAAAAAATGTAATGAAGTCTAAATTTAATATAAATATTGAGAGAGAAAATGAAAAGTTTATGAATGATGGGTGGTGGGACCACAATGCAAGAAATAAATATCCTCGCGTAAAACATAAATATGAGGAATTATTTTTTTATACAGAATTCAATGTTAAGGGGGTGATGACTCAATCCAAAGTATGAAATATCTTTGATGTCTAAGTATGCTTAGAAAGGAATTTACACTGATCTCATCTTAATAAGAATTAGTGAAAATTGAAAGCTATGATCTCAAATACACAATCTTGTAAATTTCCACTAGAACAACCTTAAAAATTTGAAAGTTATGTTTCCTGCTTATTCATCCCATTTATTAATAAACCAGGTGAGCTCAATATGTCAATCATTAGGCCTCTAATATATATTGTTAGAATATAAAATAATATCTCATAATATCTATATATTATGTTAGAATATCTGATATGATTTTCCATATCAATTAGTATTTATTAGTATCAATTAGGTTTATTGAGTCTTAATGTAATTGATTCCTATTTTATTATAAATAGATATGAGTGTGCTCTATTTTAAACACACAGAGACATTCAAATTCAATATATATATATATATATATATATATATATATATATATATATATTTGTGTTAGTGGTGTAGCTCAGTTGGTTGAATGTAGAGATATATTTCGTTTGTTTTCGAGTTCGAACTCTATATGCGGCACTTCTAATCTCTATTTCCCCTATATGTGACTATCGTGCCTGCTTCTTAAATAAAAAAAATATTGTTGCATAAACTTGTTTCAGGTGTGTTGACGCCTCAAATGGAGAATTATTTAACTGTGCATATATCCTATATTTTTTGAGTTGGTGCTCCATGAAGTCGAGTTGGTGCTCTCTCACATCTATCCTATATTTTTTGACTGCTGATATAAAGCACGAGAAGAAAGTCACGAAGATACTCTGTTTATTAGGGCCCGCATAACAAAACACGTAGGAGATTGCCGTATTCAGTGGTCTTGAGCGTTTTTCTTGTGTTTCGTGCAAATTCCATTTGTACCATCGTCCATCTTGCATTATTCGTTTTTTTTTTGTGTGTGAACATTTTAAAAAGAAAAGAATATCATGTTTGAGAAAAATCATATGTACTCTGTATGCATTTAAGATAACCTAATTTATTCAGCCACGTAATTTGGTAGTTTTAAGGGTAAGAATGTGTACCTGAAAAATATAGCTAGAATGAACGTAAAAGCCGGTATAAGGTTGGAAAGAGCAGAAGCAAGAGTAGGCGAAGTGTATTGAAGTCCTTTGTACCCACAAAGTTGAGCTAAAAATCTGTCTCACTCACCCGATTCAATATTAAGATCAATATTATTAATACACTACAAGAATAAGTCTTATTATCGATGAATTTAGATGAATTAAATGACTATGTAATTATAATTAGTAAAGGCTTTTGGATTGGTTATTTTCTTACCCAATCATTCCAAGAAGAAAAATTCTGAAGATTAGAGACATCTTCAAAGGAGGAAGCCTACTTGACCTTCATAAATGCACATCTAAAATATGAGTAGTAATAAGAGAATTGAAAAAAGGGATTTAAGAAGAAGAAAGGAAAAATTGAATTAAATGACTTGTAATTATACTTCACTACCATCTGAAGAAAAAGGGCAGAGGCAAAAGGAGAAGAATGGTGGAGACAACATAGGAATAAGCAATGAAGACATAGAAACTCAATCCCTTTTGAGTAGCTGCTTTGAACAAAATATTGACACCAACGTTTGTGCACTCTATTGCAACCATTGCAGTAAATGGAATCACATCCTTGTAGCAATACCTCCGAGCCATCTCTCTCCCTCTCTCTCTCTCTCTCTGGTTCAGTTTCTCTTGATTTTAGAGTGTGTCGGTTTTGTATATATCATTTGTAAGAAGCTATTATTGTCTTTAGATGTTAGTTGAGTATCTGATTTAGGAATCCTTGGAAATAGTTTTCTTAAATAGCAATCTTTGTCGTTTATCTTTGATATTTAGAATATTTAGATAAATGGTTGTGCATTATTCCTTGATTTATAATTAGGATTTGCTAGTTGAAGTTTTTCTTTTTGTTTCGTAGTATATAATTTAAGTTTATATTATTGCCGCCACTACTAGCACCGTACGTCAATTTTAATATTATTTCTACAAGACTTTTTTTTTTTTTTACATATTTCTACAAGACTTTTTTAATTAGATCTTTTGTTCGCACCAAATAAAGTTAAAATTTATAAATGATTCCTTTCAGAATCAGATAGAGACAACTCATCAACTAATGGAAGTTGCGTGCTTTATTAGTTTAAAATAGTAAGAGTATCTTTGGTAGAGATATTGTATGAGTGAACTAAATTGATTTTTCTAGTTCATTTTGTCAAATAGGACTTATGTTTTCTTTATAGGGAAAGTGGTTAGAAATTAGTGTGTTAGTAGTTAGAGAAGGAGAGAGGGGAGCAGGGTCGTACACCTACATTTTCACCAAGTCTCTTTCACTCAACCACGTGAGCTACCCTTTCGGGACTCGAATAGGATTTATGTAATTTATAAAAAACACAAGTAATTCCGTCAAAAAAAACACAAGTAATAAATTCCATCGGCCGTTGTATATAAGGAATTATACTCTTTGTTTTGGATCATTGATGATTATTGACAAAGTGTCTCAATGCTGTTTTTTTTTTTTTAGATTAGTGTCTCCATGATTTTAATTAACGAAAGACTATTCTTCGCTCGTCATACTTGATCACACACGTTCATATTTTTTTATTTATGTACTGGTCAAGAGAAAGTCGCCCACACACTCAACATGCGTAAGTCGTTCCCTACACACTAGACATGAATAAGTCGCTCGTGGTAGGCCTAGCAGTCCAGACACACTAAACTCAGCACTATGGACTTAGGTGGATGGAAGCCGCCCATTATGTTGGCCTCATCATGTCACCTTTATGGGCCAAGACCTAGTACGCTGACACAACTAGTCCGACCCGATCTGAGGCATGCGCTCCTACCCGTGAGAGGTTTAATCCTACTTAAGCGACTCTCAAAAACGAGAAGACAGACTCGACTCATACACATGTATCCCTAAAACCCTTCTACAATACTAGAGGGAGACTGGCTTGGGCGTTGAAGTGACCTTGCAAGTACACCATATTGGCAGGATCCTCTCCATCAACTTTTAATCGAGTATCTCTTAGAGTTCTAGATCAGAACCATTTGTATTTAGTTTTGATTCAAATTTAATTTTAATTTAATTATTCAAATTCATACACATTAAGATATTAATTATTAAAAATGGAAAAAAAGTATTATTAATATATTCTAGAACAACGAGTTTAATGTAATAAGAAATATATAAGACTGGATCCAATTCGGAATCCACTTAAGATAGAAAGAAAAAAGAGATAAGAATGAGGCTTGAAAAAAAATAATAAATGTTACTAGAAGTCACAGGATTTAGGCAAATATTCCTACAAAAACCTTTTGTAGCAAACACCTGCGAAATTTCCTACGACTATATTAAATATGAAAAATTTTTACTCCCAATAAAATTTGTAAGTAATGATGTAGAAAATTTTTAGGCTACATAGTACGAAACATTGCTTATTTTTTACTTCACATCACGAAGCGGTGGGGAGTAAAACAGTAACACATCTCTCTTTTGAACTCTTATTCCTAGATTCACATCTAAAACAAAATGGCATTCCCTGGCTTCACATCTGAAACGAAATCCCTATTTTTCTAATCGCATAGCTTCATGTCTCTGTGTCGCTTAATCCCTAGCTTCACATTTGAGACGAAATCCCTATTTCTCTAATCGAATAGCTTCCCTCTTCTACGCGAATTTTTTTTGCACATAGCTTCACTCTCAATGTCTTCATCTTTCTCTCTCGATGTTGTTCACTCTGGTGGGTTACCTCTCTCTCTCTCTCTCTCTCTCTCTCTCTCTCTCTCTCTCTCTCTCTCTCTCTCTCTCTCTCTCTCTCTCTCTCTCTCTCTCTCTCTCTCTCTCTCTCTCTCTCTCTCTCTCTCTCTCGGTGTGACTCTTAATCTATTAGTGTCTTCCTCTTCTGCGAGGGTATACCATTTCATTTCTCTACACGGTGTGTTTTCTAATCGCATAGCTTCATGTTGGGTTTAGGCCTAATAATTGGATTTGGGTGGACCATGAAGAACGACTTCCGAATTTTGACGTATGGGCTTCAAGCAGTTCTGGTGTTGGTGTTCTATCTAATGAACAGTTTGAGTTGATGGAAAGCATGATTCGTGATGGTCTCGAGATGAATCTACCATTTGATGAGCCTCGGTATGACGATCATGATGAACTTCCAACTGAAGAAGCACAGAGATTCTATAATTTGTTAAGGGAGTCAAACAAACTGTTGTTTGAAAGCTTGCTAGAGTCAAAATTATCTATGTGTGTGAAGCTTTTAGCTCTCAAGTCTATGAGTAATATTTCTAAGTTGGGTTAAGATTATGTGACTAAAATGATGTTGGAAGCGACACCTAATAAGGATAATTTGCCAAAAAGTTATTTTGAAGCAAATATGTTGGTTTCGAAGCTTGGATTGGAATGTAAGAAGATTGATTGTTGTGTAGATAGGCACATGTTGTTTTACAATAACAAATTTGGTAAAACAGATGGTGCACTACAAGAATGCAAATTTTGTGGAAAGCCGAAGTATGATGTTAGTAAAGGGGGAAAACGTAATTATAAACTCATTCCTATAAAGTCGATGTTCTATTTGGCTATAGTTCCAAAGTTGCAAAGAATGTTTACATCTGTCGAAATTGCAAGGAAAATGATGTGGCGATGATTGATTTTAGCATGTGGGCCGCATGTTGCATAAGTCCCTTTTATGTTCTGGATCAGGTTTGATTTTGCGCTTCTGGGCTTAGTCTGTTTGAGTCCCTTGTATCTACCTGGCCCTGTTTGTTGTATTTAACACCTGACCAAAAACCGAGCTAACTGCCTCCAAATTGGCAAGTTTGTTGTATTTAACACCTGACCAAAAACCGACTGTGAATGGAAGTGCATCTGTGTAGGTTTCAGATTACCTTCAATGTACTTACAGAGAAAGAAAAGAAACTAGCAGTTTGTAGAAGAAATAAACAGAGCCGTTGGGTTTGTATCCCTCTTGCGTTGTCGTGGTTTGGGCCTTGCCCATGAATGAAAACATTAAAATCTTGAAGAAAAAAAGGATGTAGGTGTCTCTAAATAACAACTCAGTCCACCTTTATTGTTCATGGAGGTTTTTAGCAAAAAGAACAGTTCTCAGCAAGGGGCACCACTAGAGGAAGTTAATCTGTTCACCTGAGTTGTGTGGATTTTAGAGCATCTGTTTCGAACATCTCTGTTGTAAGAACATGAAGAGTATTTTAGAACTCAATATGGGAACATGAAGAGTATTTTAGAACTCAATATGGTCTTTGTTCAAAAGGAGCATCAAATATAATTTACTTCTTTTTTCTGATTTTTTTAATACTTTACGCTATTTTTATTTGACAGAGATCTTAATTTTTAGATTATGTTTTTTCTCATCAAAAATCAAACCAATCTAAACCACATTGATTTGGTTTGGTTCAGAAAGTCAACCAAACCAAACCAAACCAAGCTGCATGTATTTTTACCTTGATGTTCGATTCATTTTTATGATCAAATCCGAACCATCTCGCACTGCAAACACCGCTAAGAACCGTTCTTATGAGAATCGTTTATAAGAACTATAGGAAAGTCATTCATATGATTAAGACAAAAAATGTATCAAATTGTAATAGAATCAAACATCAACCACGAGTGCAGTTTATCCATGTGCCACGGTTTGGGTCCTTGGGTACAATATGAACAAAAGTGATGGACTTGGTGCTGGACAATTGGCATCCAGCACCCCGGACTATGCTTCTCAATCTTGTAATTATTATCTTTATTACTGAAATAAGGCTTAAAAAATAATCTACATAGTAACCGTGTAATTATCAGAGAAGCAACGCAGAAAACACACGGCATGTTACCTTATCTGTATTTCGATAACTAAGGCAAGTATAAGATATTGAATTGAAACAAAAGAATAACGGTGTCGTCACAATTCAAAATTGTATAGAATAGGTTACATCTGATTCTGAACATGATAGTACCTGAACTTCAAAATCCTTACACAAATTTTCCTCATCTATTAGGAAGTGTAGTAGATTACCCCAAATCACTTACTGCTATAACTAATCAATTTTGACTGATGAGTAGATGAGCCTTGTGAACCAAAAGCATGCGTAAAATCCGATGGTACCAGTTACAACAAAGAAGGCATAAGAAGCTATTAGCATGTAACCGAAGTATAATATCGCAGATACCAACTTCGTGATTTCAAGCTTGGTGAAGAAGTAGAATGTTGCATAAAGAAAGAGGTAGAGTGCTGAAGAACCAGCTGTGAGGTAAGAGCGCCACCACCACAAGTAATCCTCACTGCACAACTGGAAGTAGCAAAGCACAATGGTTATTTCGGCACAGGTGATAACTAGGATGACGAAGACCAAAAAGAGGAAGCCGAAGATGTAGTAAAACTGATTCAACCAGATTGAGGTAAGAATGAAGAAAAGCTCAATGAAAACAGCTCCAAATGGGAGTATTCCTCCAATCAGAACTGAGAAGACAGGGTTCATGTACCAAGCCTGTTCAGGTATCTGCCTTGGGATTTTGTTTGTCTTCACAGGATTCTCAATTGCAGGTTTCCTGAATCCAACATAACCACCCACAAAAACAAGTGGCACTGAGATTCCAAACCATAAAAAGATCAGAGCAAACATTGTTCCAAATGGCACAGCTCCAGATGATTTTTCACCCCAAATGAGAGCATTCAATACAAAGAAAACAGCAGAGACAGTTGCCGGGAAGAGGACTGCGGTCCTGAGTGAAATTTTCTTCCACTCTGATCCTTTGAACATTTTGTATAATCGGGCCGATGCATAACCAGCAAAAAGCCCCATAAAAACCCACAGCAAGAGCATGGCTGTCATTAGCCCACCTCGGTTTGAAGGAGAAAGGAATCCCAGGACAGCAAACATCATTGTTACCAGTATCATCCCAAAAAACTGAACACCAGTTCCAACATAAACACACAGCAAATCTGAGTTGCTTGGCGGTCTGAAAACATCACCGTGGACAAGCTTCCATCCGGTCTCTTCCTGTGCTTCTTCTTGGGTCTCAAGCTCATTATACTTAGAAATATCACGATATAGGGTACGCAGCATTATCATTGCAACCATACCCGAGAGAAAGAGAACAATCATCAATGAGTTCACAATTGAGAACCAGTGAATTTGGTCATCACTCATCAGCAAATAGGCATCCCATCTTGAAGCCCACTTCACATCACTTTCCTGAATGTAGGCAAAGGTAAAATGTCAGATAATTGACTCCGTCAACACCTTTCACCAAAATAATAACAACAGGACAAGGGAGAGGAGAGGAGAGGAGGTAAAAAAACGCTTGGATGGAAAGGGGGGAGCAAAAATTTAGTTACAAGAAAAGTATACGTGCACCATTTTATTAAGATAACTCACCTGAAATTCAACATCATACGTGAAGATAATTTCCTTGCCCTCCTCAACTTCTTGAGGAGTATTGGAGTTGACAACGGTGTGTTTAGCATGAGGGTCACAGGTTGCTAAACGAGTCTTGTCATCCCACTTCCCTTCATATTCATGTTTAACACTGCACATAACTTTCAAATTTCAAAAATCACTAATACATGCCTACCACAACCAGTTTGACAGAACAAAATCATAGAACCAAAAAAAAAGCACAAACTGACCTGAATGGCTTAACCTCAAAGCCCACAATTCTAGCAGCTTCAGTGAGCGAATCTCTATGATACTTGACAGTAAAAGCCAAATGGTTGTGTATAAAAAACTTCTCCTCTTTGCTCTGTGCATTTCAACGAAGTAAGCACAAGAAAATATTTGGCATTTACAACAATAGACATTATTCTGCAGAGTAATGAGCATACCCCACTATACTGCCCTTTGAGCCCAACATGGAAACCAAGCTGATAAACAGTAGAGTCCTGATCCACACGTTTTATGGGAACAACCAGAGGAAGGTTATCTAGGATCCTGCACGTAAATAGTAGAGCCATCTTAAGATACAATATCAAGATTGTGGCATATAAAAAACGGGAAAAATGTAGAACAATTACTAGCATGCCATACATGTTCACCCGATACTCGTCATCTATCTTCTCTTTGAACGCTTTGGCAGTTTTGGCATCAAGTTTAATCTTGCATACAATATTGCACATCTGTGGTCCTCGCATTTTAAACTGCAAACAAGTCACTGAGTAAATAAGTTGATAACCATAACATAGTTATCCAGGCAATTGTTAACATGTCATATAAAACTTACCACATATTTGGAATTTTCAATGCGATCACCACGAAGCACTTCTCCGAGATTTTCGGCACTATCCACTATTTTTTCTGGGGTACAATAAGGAAGTGAGTAAAATGAATACGGAAGCTGGGTCTTCGTTGAAGTTAATTTGTTTACTTTCACTTGCAATAGATCTCCCTGCACCATATGAATATTAGAAGTAGATCTAAACATTAATTCTGGATATTCGTTATTATTTAAAAGGGGAATACGGGGTACATACAGGAATTGAAGGGCAGGAAATATAAATAAAGATAAATGAAGTGCGAAAAGCTTCATTGAATACTAATCGTGAGGAACGAATGCATCAAGCTTCATGCAATTTGCAGGTGGTTGACATGTTAATACAAGGTAGTAGAGTCCAAGTAAAGAAGTATAATTATCAAATGTAGAATACAAACCGAAAATAAATATATTATTATATGGTAGCAAAGGTGACACTTACAGTAAGTGGTGCACTTATGCACCCATATTTTAAACTGTTAGATGAGAACTATTTATATCACTCAATGAATCTCACGGTTAAATCTATATGAGAGAATCAGTGCATCACTAATAACTGTCACTAACATCAAGACTAGAAATTGACAGAACAAAGTAAATTATTAGCACATGCAAAACAATAGTTAGCCTACAATAAATTGCAGACTCCAAGCAAAATTAAAATCCCATCTTCCAAGGAACCAAGAGATCGCATCTAGATCATCAAACTTAAGCTACCTTATAAATCTTTGACAAGAAGCCGTAAATCGTGGCTAAGTGGGGGTTCATGATATAGTAAACACCACAATATAACTCGGTTCTATTCTCATTAAAACAACACAAAACAAATACCACAAAATAATTTAAAAAATCTCCTGTAATGATCTAACTTCTTACATCAAAACGCAAACTAATTCTCTGATTAGAATACCACAAGTGTGTTGAACAACTTCCTTATAACACGATAAATTACACACACTGATTCATATTCCTAACTTACAAAATCTCCTACAGATACATTTACATTTGCATTACATTACAAAATCTACATTACACACACTGATTCATATTCCTAACTTCACATGCATCCACAAGAAACGTAAACTACATTTCTAATTACAATTTGAGCTTAAATTCCATCAACCGCCAACATTAAATTTTCAAAACCACATCAACAGACAAGAAAAGCATCACATCACATCACTACAATAACTAAACCAAATCAAATCATCAAAAACCGTCTCACTCGCACCATCATATCAACTAACTTCCTTCGCTCACAACAGATCGAACTCAAATCAACACAAATAACAAAACCGTAATGTTCACCAAATCATCACTAATAAAATTCAAACAATTACCACAAATCCTAACTCCAATAACTTAATTCAACAAAAAACAACACTAACAGTTAAATCAATCACAGATCTCAAATATAAACAATTAGATCGAGCGATTGATAAACACGAAGAAACAAATAACCGTATAATCGAACTTACCTTTTGGAAATCTTGTGGTGCAACACCGGGAAGGTAGAAACAGAAACTACCGTGAATGAAAAGAAGAATAAGAATTGTAGAGAACGCTAGGGTTCTCGAAAACGCCATAGCGTTTGAGATCGGAAATTGAAGAATTGATAAATTTGATAGATCTGTGAGAGAATGAACGAATGAACGAACTCTTTCTAATTGCTCGTTGTTTCGTGTGACTAGTTGTGTGAGTGATATAATACGGGAGTGATGAACGAGGCAGAAAATTCTCTATGGTTAGCAATTGGTACGGTTAGTGTTCTTAACAGCTTTGATTCTGACGCGTGGATGTTTTATTTTGAAACGAGGGTACGATTGGAATTTAATTTAGTTCGGTATGGGGACAAGGAAATTGTTTTTGGAAGTAACTTGCAAAATGGTTCTTGGTTTGTACGTAAGGCTTTAAATCAGATCTGTAAGGAAAGGTCAAGATTAATTTTTTTATAATTAAAAAAATAATACATTGTGCTTATGTTATGCATAAGAATAGAATGAATAATTTATGTGCTTCAGATCTAAGAGTTTCTTTTCAGATAAGATAAATAAAATAAAATAAAAAAATATTTGAGTAAGGTAATTTTTTTAATGCATATTATAAGAAACCAAATAAGTCTTTTTTTTTTTTTTGTTTAATTTCGAGTTTAAGAATGGGAAAATAGGGGGGGTTGTTCAGACTTCAGAGAGTCTCGGACACTTTTCTTATATCAAATATAGCATCATTATTCATTAACCTAATATAGAAATAGACTTATTATGGGTGATCCAGTCACGGAAAACAAGACTTATATGGTGGATTGTCACTTTTATGAAAACGAAGGTTCATATGCAAAAATTTATAGACATTTTATAAATTTCATATTCATGTAAAATAAAGAGGTAAAAATTAGAGTGTTGTGCGATAATTTATGAATAGAATTAGAAATAGTGTTGTATGTGCTAGAGAAAAAAAAGAGTGATGTGCGATATAGAGAGAAACTTAATAACATTATTTGTCTGAGATACAGATATATGAATATTAAAGGCATAGTTAGAGAAAACGATATTCTGTTATAGTGCCGAAATAAGAACAAAAACTGGCGTTTCCGAATACCATATGTGCCGAAATTGTTATCCATAGAGTTAATGAAAAATAAGCATACACAAGTTATGACAACCCCCAAAAAAGTAGGGCACATGGGCTAAGAGTAGAAAACAAGATCACCGACAAAGTTCCAGCTCAGTTACTAAGGTGCTGCTAGTGCTACGTAGTACTGGCTACGGTTTGTAGTGGATGCTATGCAATTGAAATGACCAATATTGTTTGGGGTTCTAAATGTAAAATTGAGGCTACAAATTCAATTTTGCTGAGTTATGAGGGTTGTTAGTTTGGACTTTGGAGACGAATAATTTTAACATTATTTTATCTTTTATTATATAAATAGTTTATGCATAAGCATTTATAAGTACTTATGCTATAAGTGTTTAACTAAGTTGTTTATCCAAACAGACCCCAAATATGCTACCGCTGTAATCTTCTGGATGTGACTAATGGTTACCTAATACGCCCCCTCAAGATGAAGTTGCCAACTGCAACTTGCATATTGGCTGTTAGTTCTTGAAATCTGGCAGCAGCGCGCTAATGGCTTTGTTAGAACATCGTCTACTGATCTTTGGTTGATACATGAGAAACCTGAAGTTTGCCTGCATGGACTTGTTCTTTAACAAAACGATAATCCATTGCAATGTGCTTCATCCGAGAATGCAATACTAGAATTCCTATTAATTATGCTAATTAACCATATCCATGATAAACCCTTGACACTACCAACTACCTACCTTTGACACATCTTCAACCCCACCTTTAAACAAAGTGTTATTTCTCATACTCCAGAAGCAATGCATTTCCTTTGTTATTTCCAAGAGGTTGCTCGCCTCCAAAGGAACCTATTCCTTTGTTTCCTACTATTTTTCTATTCATGTAGCACCTTACAAAATGTTTATATATTAACATTCAAAAACAAAAAAATTGGGAATTTAACATGACAACTCAACGTCTAAATGAAGTTCTTAGACATTACCTATTTGATTTTAGCATCCATAACTAAGTTTCCTAACATTCAACTTGACAACACAACATCCAGAAACTAAGGTCAGGTTCAGGGTGGTTGTAAGTTTTTGGTTTTGAAAGCTAAATTTCGAAACAAAACATGTTCGGGTAAAATTGGGTTGAAATTGTTTTTTCATTAATTTGAAAACAGTTTTCACTTAAATCTGAAAACCAGAAAAATAGGTTATAGGTTTTTTGTTTTCGTTTTAATATTTAATAAACGTAGAATCCTTCTCTTTCTCTTCTTTGCGTCCTTCACCATTCTTCAGCCACAATGACTTTTCTAGTACTCTTCTCCGTCTTTGAGTCTATTGC
Organism: Astragalus glycyphyllos; assembly: GCA_963573325.1. Classification (NCBI taxonomy): domain Eukaryota; kingdom Viridiplantae; phylum Streptophyta; class Magnoliopsida; order Fabales; family Fabaceae; genus Astragalus; species Astragalus glycyphyllos. The sequence continues at coordinate 84,097,021 of OY754309.1, read as the reverse complement.
ATTTGTAATTTGTGTAGTAGTATAGGCATGGCAGTGAACGAAGGAGCAACGAATCATTTCAAGAGTGAGACGATTGGGGAAGATGGATGTATGGTTAGGTCGATTTTGACAAGGGAAGTTCGATTCTATGCTCAGTTACAGCCAACGGTGTCCATGGCGGTCCGGCAAGAGTAGAATCTGTGCAACTACGATAGTGGTGTGCAAATGCAACTGGCTAAATGGCACGTCAATCATTCAATCGGATAACGAAATCTGTCGCAGATTTCGACTGCACAAGGGTTTTTGGCTTTCTGCAATCAGGCACGCGCTTTTGGGTTGGGGATGATGGGATGGGGGTGCGTGCATGAAAAAAGAGGGTTCAAGTAGTGGAAAAATAAAAAAAAAGAGGGTTCAACTAGTGGAAAAATAAAAATTGAAGTATAATTAGAAGCTGAAACCTGGTTTCTAACTCATAATTAAAACTCAAAACTGAAACTGGTTTTTGTTTTTAAAAATTTCAAAACAAAAAACATAAAACCACCCCGAACGGGGCTTAAGCTTTCACACGATGTGTTGTTGACGTCAGCGGCGAACCCAAGACCCTGGAGTCAGAGGTTCAAATTTTTTAAAAGTATGATTCGCTAAAAATATAATTAAAAACAATTTTAATATATTTAAATGAATTATATAACTCATAATTGGCTTAGTGATGTGTTTTTGTGAAGTACTTGAATGCAATTGGGTGCAAATTTAAGCTTCTAATGCAAAAATATAATTTCAGGGGGTTTAAAATATTTTTATTTAAAGGATAAAGGCATAAAAATATTGAACCCCCTTTGCATAGGCACAAGTCTGCCACTAGTTGACATATACAGGCAAAAGCTTTAAAAAATGCATGGGAAATGTGTTGGTTTTATGGGAATAAGAGTATTTTTGTAAAAATGCAAGGGAATGGGAAATGTATAAAAAAAAAAATAGGAATGTATGCAGCAATTGTTGATCAAGAATTGCGAGTCCAAAGTGGATGACTTCTTTTATTGGGCTTTATTAAATACACTCCCCATTGTTAGTAGCATACAACCACTTCCAAAATGCCTTTGTTCACAAATATATTTACAGACGTTATGAATTCAATTTCACTAATAATTGAGCCATATGAATAACATTTATAGAAAAAAAATTGGAAATTCAAGTGAGAGTAGTTAGTCTCACATCGACTAGGAATGAATTAAATGAAAATGATATAAGAGAGCGGACTCATATACTCATTCCCTTAAGGTTTTGTGTAGAGATGCAGTGTCCATGTCTCTTTATGGGAGGTCGGCTAGAGGGATTTCTGTCGTCGAAGTGGATGTGATGCTCATTATCTCTTTCCATTTCCTCTTCATTGTTCTCCTAGTCTCCCCTCCTCCCACGGCATAGCCACCAAAGATTACCCTGGCCACAGGCAGCCATTGAACTTCTTATCCTCTTCGGACTCCGAGTCACTTTCCTCCAAAGCTGAGAAGTAAAATTAAAAGCACCTTGTAAAGAGTCAAGATTAACCCCTTTGTTTTTGGTTTGTGGAGAGGGTATGTAAAGAAACACATCAAATCTCAGAGCAAAACTTTCTAAACCTCTTGAGTATAGTGGATATTGAGGTTCACAGTCAGTTGTCTAATATCTATCTAACATCTATATAATCAAAAACATCACCATTGAACTTACAAAATTAGCCCTCACCTTTAATTGACGCATGTACTACCTAATACAAGGCTAAAGGGTACTAATGTCAATTTATGGACCAAACTTTTGACTCTTCCCAACTTTTCCCAATTTCACTTTTCCCAATTCTTTTTCTCTTTCTCTTTCCCTCCACCTTTAATTCAAGGACCCATAATTGGAGCTTCATGAGTGGTTGATCCTCCACTATTCATATGGCTACCCTTTCCAGCAGCCTGCTTTCTCTTCCTGGCAATATATTTAGGGATGTTCCAAGGACCCATTCCACTATCTATTGTTTCTGACTCTATGAGAATAACATCTCCTGTAGGAGGCACTGTAGGAGGCACACCTTGTTCGATTTCAGCCCCAGTTGCAGAACTAGGGCTAATGGCAGATTCCACCTCAAGCATATCTATGCAATTATCCTTCTTGTGACCATATTTCCCACACCTAAAGCAAATTGCATGCAAACCTTCATACTCAAAAGGCAATTTAATCCCTCTCAAAGAGATATGAGAAGACAAAGGTTTGTCTAGGTCTAACTCCACACATATTCTTGCAAACTTCCCTCTAGAATGAAGTGAAGTCATCTTGTGCACTTTTAGCATAGTACCTAGTGAGGAACCAATCCTAAACAGAGCTTTATCATTACAGAGCTCCAATGGTAACTTTGGTATACGCACCCAGACAACAACTTTTTGAGAGATAGATGCTGTAAGAGAGAAGAAAGGTCTAAACCTTTGAACAATTAGGTAGTGGTCAGCAATTTTTCAGGGTCCGTCAAACAGGGCATGCCTATAATCTTCTATATCAAAGAGTTGAACCAAGTAGAAATCTTCAGCCATGTCAGAGATACCCATGGTGCCATTCTTCACCCAGTCCCTCCTCAGTTTGCTTTCCAGCATTCTGAAGTTTACTTTTTTACCTAGCACCTTAACTATTAAAGCATTCCTCCAAGGTTTAGAGTATGCTGAGATTTCCTCATCAGAGAAATTAATAGCAAGGTTCAGAGAGGGGGTAATAATCTCTGACCTAGACATCTCTTCTTGTTCCTTATCCCATTTGTTCTCTGGGAGATCTTTATTTAACAAATCTCCCCAACAGACATCACTAATACCTTCACTAGCATTTACTATTTTCATAAGCGCATCCTTGAAAGTAGATAGGTTTGCTGTATTGTTTACCTTGGCAGTCATGGTTTCGTGAGCAGCAGAAACTTCCATTGAAGCTATGTTCCTTATATTGGTGCTATCATCTTCTTGCTGATGATTGATTACATTATTTTGCAAGTCGACGGTGGTTTCAGGTGGTTTGAGAGTAGCCGTTGGAGGTGGGTTGCGCGGGCTCATGCCCAAACAGGCGAAGATGACTTTTGCCCTAGCACAGCAAGTCACGTGCGAAAATTTTGTACTGTTTCCACCACTGTCTAGGGGAATGTTTTCTTGCGAAGAATTCTGAAACCTGAAGGTCATGCATTACAGAAAAGTTATTGGAACCATAATAACAGGCATAAAAAAAGACATTAGTCTGAACTTTGAAACACAACCAACCTAACATTGCAAACTTAAATATCCAGCTATTTTTTGCAAAGTTCAAATTCCAAATATAATTTGTCCAAATTGCTACTCCTCACGTTTTCACCGCAGTTATCAAAAACTAATTTTCAGTAATACTATTGCAAAGTAGAGAAGAAATTAATCACCTCTTTCAACGGATAAGATACAAGGCAACCTAAAGCATGAAAAACTTAAATGACTCGAATGTTTTTTTAAAGAGAGGAGTGGTATATTATATAGTATATATATGTAGTTGCAAAAGCATGTGTGTGTGTGTGGAGAAACATATGATATCAGATAATGATCGGAAGTTTACCTCATACGAAATTTTAAACGGATTTCAAATATTTTTCGCATGGAATTGAGATGGATACATAGTTTGTGACGGATTTCGCACATAATGTCTACCGTTCGAAAACCCCTCGTTGCAAATTCAAAAAGTCCGTCCCAAATTCCGTCCCAACTCATTTTGCACGGATTTCAAACGAATTTAGACGGAATCTATCCAAAATATGTTTGAAATCCGGTAATCTGTGCGAAATCCGTCTCAAATTTTTTCCGTCTGTAATCCGTCTCAAAATATTCCGAATTATAATATGATTTCAGACGAAACCTATTTTGTCTGAAATTTCCATCCAAAAATGCTACTTTTCTAGTAGTTATGGCTCCAATAATTGTTCATTCACCCTCTTGTTGATAACTTTTTGGAGGCCCAACCACGAATTCATATCCCTCTCTTCGCCTGCAGGTTGCAATATTTTTTTGAAGAACTTGGATAATTAACAAGACATAGAATGCCCACTCACTTACATATTTCACTAACTGTTCCATATCTACACCAATCTTCTGGAGTACATATATATATCTGGGAAAAAAAACATCCTATAAGGGCCCTAACCTGCCAAACAACACAAGTCAACACAAGTTATATAATAGTTTTTTCATAAGCTTATGAGTATTGTTCTAACAGAATTGAAACTGTTATCATAAGCTATCTCATAGAGCTTATAAAAAAGTTAAAATAAGTTAAAGTACATGTAAAAAGTACTAAGGTAAATAAATACGTTCAAATAAACCACTCTAATTAGGTACTATGACAAAATTAATTAACCTGAATTTGTGCTCTAGTTATTTAGCAAATTTTGCGATTCTCAATGACGTTCCAAGAGAAACCTTGAAGTTGCTCGTAGAACTTGAAAGCAGCCGTAGATGTGGTAAAGTTCACGAATGCGCATATCCAAAATTAGACATTCATCCATGAATAACATGTTTTCTAAAGAAAAAAATGTGAAAGCAAAGCAACAACATTGGCCACTAACGAGAAAACACAAAAACAAATTAACAAACTATCAATTCCTTAATGTTTTCTTAATGATAGTCCATTGTTTAGTAAAAAAAAATCATACTTTGACCAATCTGAAGGATTATTAGTGTTCTTGTTCACAAAGGCAAGAGATGTGGCGACGACAGCAAACACATTGACAACATCGAATCTTCAAAGGATGCTTTTTGCCACCAAATCTCCATGGAATCGATCGAGAGTGGGGAGAGAGTTGTGAGGGGAGAGTGAGAGATTGAGAATGGTGGAGAGGAATAGGTAGTGCGACAGAGGGAGAAATAGAGTGTGGTAGAGTGGGTGTGAAGGTTTAAAAACGAGAGGGAGTGGTTGTGATCGAGTGTGGTCGTGAAGATTTGAGTGCACAGAGCAAAGGAAATTAATATTTGAAGAAGATGATATGATCGAGATTGAGGTTTTGTATTAAGTGAATGACATTTGGATTCGGGTTTAGGGATTCTGATAGGAAGCTAGAACCCTAATTCTAGAAACAAGCTAAAGAAGACAATAAAGAAATTAAACTACTAAAATAAAAGACTTTTCATTTGATTTGGATACCTAAAATGTCTCCAAGAGACTACATCTATAGTGACTACTAATGGGCCAATAAAATAAAAGGCCTAAGGCTACAAGCCCAATTAAAACATTCTAATATAAAGCCCAAATAATTATACTTCTAACACCTAATATTTTCTAATATTGTTTCCTAACATTGCCGACGGGTTCACTTGAACCTTGTCCTCAAGGTTCTAAAAGTTTCTAACTAAAACCCAAACATTTTTTTCCTGAATCCCATTCCTTGAATTGAGAAAAACAAGCCATTATAGATGCCAACAATTTTCCACCCGGATCCCATTCTTTCATTCCAATTTTGTTCAAATGGCATGCTCTGGTTGTTGAGAAAGCAAAGTACCCACGTGGAAGAAAATTGCAAGCTGCGCATATTTCAATTTTTTTTCTTGGCTAAGCATAACAGTATGCACCTCCGAAGATGTGATTAAATGAGGTAGCCGGAAATTTGTCAGTATATGGTGCGCCTTAGGAAACGTGGTGGGCAACAATTGGAGAATACGGGAATATGGTACGGTAGTAATGGGGTGTGTTTTTGGAGAGGCTGACGCATTGGTATCAAGCAGGCTTTCTAGCCATGTGGGGACAGATGTGATGAAAGTTATTTTTTGGTGGCGACAGCTGTCCAAACCGATTTGATCCGATGGCCCCCTGTGCTCACACGAATCAAGTAGTACCTCTACTGGAAAATGCTTTGGCCAATGGCATGTAAGCACACAACTTGTGTTTTTAATGGACGGTTGTGATGTTTTTCTAAACAAATCAAACGGCTGGCAATAAATTTTGCCTACCAGCAAATTAATATAGGAACCGAAAATAGAAAAAGGAGGAGGAAATTCATCAGTCAAACAAAGTTCATCTCCTTTTGAAGCGCTTTGCACCAATGTCAGGGGTGGGGTCGATATTGCTTCTTGAACAATGAAGGACTCAACTTTTTCTATTGCTGCATCTTCTTTTTTTGATGTCAACAACCCTGAATCTTGTGTTACCTCTTCATCATCTGTTTGTTCGTCATCTTCTTTCTCAACCACCTCTGAATCTTCTTTCAAGTGTGATTCTGGTTCTTCTTCATCACCATCTCTTTGTTCCTCTGATTCTTCTTCATTTACACCTTCTGGTTCTGCTTCTTTTTCATCTTGTTGTTCCACTAGTTCTTCTTCATCCTCTAAAATGGTTAACTCTGGATGTAATTCTTCCTCCTCGCCTAGCGGTAAATCATCACAAGATTTTGGCTTAAAATGTCGTAGAAATGCCACTTTGAATGACTCCCAGTTTGCTGGTGGATGGTTCTGAGAGTGTCATAGCCACCATGTTAGAGCATGGTCTCTCAATGCCATCACAGCTGCTGTTATCTTCATAGCCGCTGGTATACTGTGCACAGTGAGGTATTTGTCAATGGAAACCACCCATTTGTTGGCATCATCGTTGAGACCATAAAAAATGGGAACTTCCATACAAATTGGAAAAGAATGTGATGGTGGTGAGTAACCATGGTTGAAATCCAGATTTGATGTTGGAGATATAATAGGATTGGTGGTGGAAAAAAATGAAAGATTGTAGTTGGGATAAGTTGGAAATGAAGGTGTATGAGTGGTGGTGGTAGAGTAAAATGATGGAGTGGATGATGAATAAAATGGATGAGTATTGTATGGATAAGCCATGGGAGGTATGAAGTTCAAAAATGAAAGCACCAATTGATAGGAAGCTAGAACCCTAATTCTAGAAACAAGCTAAAGAAGACAATAAAGAAATTAAACTACTAAAATAAAAAGACTTTTCATTTGATTTGGATACCCTAAAATGTCTCCAAGAGACTACATATATAGTGACTACTAATGGGCCGATAAAATAAAAGGCCTAAGGCTACAAGCCCAATTAAAACTTTCTAAAATAAAGCCCAAATAATTATATTTCTAACACCTAATATTTTCTAATATTGTTCCCTAACAGATTCTACCACGTTTGTCTAAATTATATTATCTCATGGAGGGACTAATTCCATTTGAGTCTTGAGATTCAGAAAAGTGTGTCTCGAAATAATAAATCCTTCATGGATCTTCATATTATTATCACTATCAAATGAGCCATACAAATAAGGTGAAATACATCTATTAAAATTACTTGCATCCTCTTGTCAAAAAAAAAATTACTTGCATCCACTAAAGTGAATTACAATGTTATGTTTGTGCAAATACTTGATAACTCTATTTTATATAGAGTTATATATGCTCTCAAATCTAAATCATTGTAGGGAACTCAGTGTTTTTATAGCTACAAATAAAGGAAAACAAAGAAAAACAGCATCTTTAAATTAAGGAGTCTTCATCATTGATTTTCATGATTTGTGGCATTTGATGTGTTTGTTCAATTGCTGCAGCAATCATTGCACCTGCAATAGGTCAAGCAACCATTGCACTTGCAATACAGGAAACAGAAGTTCAGTAGACAGCAGACACATTGCACCTACAATGATATCAACAACCATTGCACCTACAATGATATCAACAACCATTGCACCTGCAATATGCCCAGATGACAATGCACCAGCAATAAGCAGATTTACTGAAGACAGAAGCATTGCACCAGCAATCATTGCACCAACAATGACCACAACACAGAGTGCCCCTGCACTCTGATGATGAAGTCAGCATGTCAAGTTGCAAGTGCAAGTTGCACAAGTGGATGATTGCAGCGTCAAGTTCAGACCCCTTGGACAACAAGTTGTAACTTTTTAAGTACACTTGTCCACACATCATTGGACCACTCTTCGTAGTTGGTGGGACTTCCAATCTTACTTTTTGAAGACAAATGGAAAAGTAACCATAGTTCAACTTGGTAACCAATGCAAACTCACTTTTGGAAGCCTATAAATACATCCCCTCTTCCTCATTCAAGATATATCATATTCTCTCCATCTCCATAGTTTAGTAGATAGTTTCATTATATTTTTAGAGTTAGATGTACTCAACAAAGCTTGAAAGGAAGGAAATAAAGTGACAACTTTTTCCTTCTCTTCTCGTGGAGTTCTAGTTGCTGTTTTCCATTGTTGAGAGGTGTTCTCCTCAACATAAGCTAGGTAGAAAATGCAAAGAATCACCATTTGTGTAATTCTTATCTCATCTCATTTCCTTTGTATTTTCCTTCTTATAATGTCTCATTCTGTTTATATGTGCCTATTTATGTTAAGCATGAACTAAACTCTTTATGGTTGGAATACCTTAACTTTGTAATGAAGCTTTTATTAGTTATTATGTTATATTGATGTTCTTGCAATTTGGTTCTTGTGCTATAATTCTTTCAACTTATTTTGAGATTGATCACTTAGAATAAGTAGGGTCATGAATACAGAAATGGTTTGTGATTTGAACTCAAGAACTAATATGGGTAAGTGTTTTAATAAGAGGAAACTTTGTTAAAACCATGCTAAAACTTAGACATAAGATAGCATAGTCCATAAGGTGATTCTGTAAGGATTTAAAAGACAATGGTGAACTTATTAAGGGCTTAGACATAAGACTTATAACGAAACCCTGAAGATAGTTGCAGAAATGCACAAGTCATTTTATTACAGCATCCATTGCAGGTGCAATCAGTGCAAGAGCAATGATTGCATGAGCATCATATGTAACATAATGCTTTCAAAGTGAATTTACTTAGAAAAGAGTATTTCAACCATCTCTCTCAATTGAAACACAACATCTTTTACTTGCTTTAATTTACATTCTGTTTCTATACACCATCCTCACATCAACTTTATTTTTTCATTTCCTTTTGTCACTAGCATTACTACAATTTTAAACTCTTCAAAATTAATCCAATCCCTGTCGGTATGATCTCTTCTTATCATTGTATTACTTGTTTCTAGACTGTGTATACTTGCACATCCTTTTCACACAACAATACTCTTGAACAAAAAATCAATTTTATATCTCATTGTTTCATCATTCTCATTTACTTTCAACACAAAAATCGATTAGTATCTAATTAGCTTCGCTACTTCGGGTATACCAACTACAAGTCGAAATTTTTCCTTTGCAAAGAGTTTAATTACGATCTAATTGTGTTTTTTTTATTTTTATTTTGGCCGGCCATTGTATTGTCTAAATATTTAAAAGACTTTGATTCAAGACCTTCACATTTAATGCTATATTATATGCAGTGGCGGCATCTTTCAATATTGTAATGGGGGTCAGTGGCATATCTAGGACCCTGGTCCAACATGGTCAAACGATTTAATTTAACAATTAATATATATATATATATGTTGTGTAAAAAAAATTTTACAACGTCAGTTAATCACGAAATAGCATATCATAAAAAATGTTTGACTTTATCTCACATACCTTAAAAAGCTTTTATAACGATGTATACCAATTAAACATATTTTACTCTTCTAATTTGGTAATTTTGGTCATTGGTATATTTGTTTGAATTAATTGAAATAAAATTCTAATAGCAAACTACGCCTATCAAACTCTTGTTTCACATCTTAGGAATGTTTAAAGATAAATGGTGGTTAGTACGAAGACAAAATATACACGGTCTATGATGGATTAGTTTTTCCTTTGTTTTCTCCCAGCAAAATGTTGACGTTTATGCCACGTATCCATTCTTGTCATTCGTTTCTAACTAATTAGTGGAGGCTTTGAAAGTTTTGTTTTCAGCTCGGCTTAATGCTAATAGTGCTCCACGTTCTTCGTCACTAACACATTCCACAGAAACTCATAGGGTAAGTATGAGTCACTTTATTTGTATCTCCTTTGTTTGTCTTTAAACTTTGATTGCTAAGGTGTTGTCTCTCTAAGTGTTTTTATGGGAAAGTGTTGGGTCATCAAATACATATTGTGGTCTGATGTTGTAATTTGAATTTGGATTGTTGCTTGTGAAAGTTGAGTACTAGATTAATTAAATATTTAGATTTGATTTGTATATATTTGTTAAATAGACCCCTTTTAAGGACGTATTCTAGTATGTTCAACTTGAGATTTCTCAAGTACTGCCGAAGGGTAATAGAAATGTAAGGATGAGGTAATATGGTCTCAGTTTAAAATTTATAAATTGAATAAAGGAAACACCTGAGATACTATATGTCCTCAAAACTTTGTTGTCTTCCACATTCCAATTTTATTTGATTGAATGTAATTTTAACTAACCTTGCTGTTGGATTATAGCATCTGTTATATTGATCAGGTATTTAAAAACTTTAAATGAATTAGTTACTAAACACAATTTCATATTTTTGTATATTTAGAACTATAATGAGGACTTCCAAAATCCACTTAACTGGTTCTCTCAAAGTATGTTTGGGAGGGGGTTTTGCCAGAAGAATGGAGGGTTTGAAAAAGATTAGTCTATATTTTAATATATATTTAACATTTAAAAAAATAAAAAGAACAAATTGATAGATATCGATATAACATTTTTAATCACACTTGATTTATGTTTTGAGACATTTTATAGCTTCCTCAATTCTAAATTGAAAAATATGTCCTCCCCTCCCTTTCCCTCCCAAAACCCCCTCCCAAACATACAAGAGGAGAGCATATTTTTCAATTCTAAATTGAGAAATCTATAAATGTCTTTAAACATAAATCAAATATCATTAAAAATGTTATATTGATATCTATCAACTTGTTCTTTTAATTTTTTAAAATCTTAAATACATATTAAAATATAGACAAAATTTTTTCAAGCCTTCCCCTCCCTTCCCCTCGCAAAACCCTCTCCCAAACATACCCTGGATGTATTGGTTTTGCTCTTTCCTATTTCCTTTCATTATTGGTTTTGCTTTATTTGTTATTTAAGAGTTGCAAGTTCTATTACTTAAGAGAACAAGGTTTTTTTCTTTAACTAAGATGGTACTTAAAAACTCTTTAGTCTCTACATTTCTTCTATTGTTTCCAATTTGGAATGAAAATCACTTTTAACATATTTGCATGTATTTCTTTTACATGCTTTGTGATTAGAAAACCGGATGGGGACATACTAACTAATTTTGTGACTTAAATGGTGAGGAAGGAACTCACTTGCAGCACTTGGAAATGATCCAAAACAGATGGGCAAAAGAAATATGTCTGCTAGATTTCAAATAATACTTCATATTATTTTCTTAATCTGATTATGTTTGATATTTGACAGATTTCTAAATGATTTATATGATAGATAGATTTTAAAATCAAGATTGAGACGACATGGGAAAGCGGCAACACATGTTTGATACTTCTATTTATTTTTTTTGGATCAAACATATTTATCTGCCTCATGGTTCATGTCTCTATTGCTAATCTAGAAGCAGAGGTGATAAGTCTTTTAATACTTCTGCAGCTTTTCAAACTCTTATAAATCTGTTAATTTCTTTTGTTTACCTTCCATGTCTTTTTTGTTTGTTTTTGCATATTTTGATCAATGATTTTGGATGTTTATTTTACCTACTAAAAATGTAAGCTTTAACTTTGAAAGCAATGCAAAAAAGAGTCAACCATATGAACTTAAGAGTTAAGACTTCATTGGTTAGAGGTTTTACAACTTGGTCCATATACATAAGCTTGCTATCAAAGAGACCACCAGAAGACATGAACATTATCCCAATAAAGTAGATGCGTTGTTTTAGAGGTAACACAAAACTCATGCCTTTAGAGGTAACCTTATAATGACTAGCATATATGGTTTCCACTTTGTGAAACATGGAAATGAGCTCATGACATTCTATTGATATATTGATATATAGCTTAAAACCTCTTTCTAAATTGTAAATCAATATGTTGCTTTAATTAAAGAGCGTGACATGTTATTATTCTCAGCTGAAATTTCATTAAACATTGATTGCTTTGGTTTATGTTTGCTGTATAAATTTTCATTAAGCTTTGGCTATGAATGGGATTTGAGAATTTGCAAGCCTAATATGTTTTTGTTGCCAAGACAAACAACCTAAGCAATTTTCCAGCACTATTCAATATGCCAAAGCAACAAAGGGATTAACTTAAAAGATACTTTCCAGACTTAAAATCAGATCCTTTTCATTTTTGTCTTTTTTGACAGTTAAGCTGGATTTGCTCCCCATCGCTACGAAAGGTGATATCCATATTGTTTCTCCATGTTTATGTTGCTTTTGTATCTTAAATCTTACAATGTCTTCACCTCTTTAAGTAATTTTAGGTGCAAAAATATTGAGATAGATGTTGTGTCCAACTTTAGATATCTATAGTAATATCTGTAGTAATTGTTTAGCTCCTTTAGCTCCTATTAATATGGTTGATTCTTTTAATTATAGCTCTTTTTTTTGTTCTTAAACTCATTTGGAATAGCTTGACTAATAGGTGGAGATAGTGTTTCTTTTAAGTAAATAATATTTGTATGTACACTTTTGAAATCCTCCATGTGTCCTAGGCTCTCATAATAACTTTCTACCTTTCTTTATGTTATAGATAGAATCTACAAATGTGGTCCAAGATTTCTTTTGCCTTGAAGCACCCCGACATTTCTTTTGTTATTGGGTGTTCTGCGTTATTTGTTGAATAATGATTATGTGACATGAGAGTGAAAACTTTAGGGTTAGGAAAGCACTGTGTTATGATATCAGTGCAATGCGGAAACACAGGATCGAAACAATTGAGAATTAAAGAGAAGTGAGTAAAATAGCAAGTAAAATACGACACAAAATTTATGTGGAAAACTCCTCAATGTAAGAAGTAAAAAATCACGGGCGATCACGAGCAAAGTCCCACTATATAAAAGAAAGAGTACAACAAGTCCTCTTATAGAAATGAGGACAAAGAGCAATTTTTCTCTCAATATCTACTCAAAAACACTCTCAAATGGAACAAGAATTCTCACCAAAATCACTCGCTTAAATTAATGTTATAGTGAGTCTTATATGTATCTCTCTATGTCTCCAGCCTTTTGTGTTGCTTCCATATATATAGGCCTTGATCTCCTACTTAAGAGTGAAGGAATCAAAGCTGGAACATGCACCAAAGTAGGAGGTGGAAGGCTATGAGAGAAATATGCAACAAAGCATGAGGTGTGAAACATGCAGCAAGCATTACGTGGAGGCTTGGAAGTAAAGCATGATTTCTCTTGGTCAAAGATTGTAGGCACATCAAATCCAAGAGTAAACTTACCTTATAAGCAACTAATTCAATGGCTTGTAGAAGTGGAAGAATTATAGCCACAAAATCTAACAATCTCCACCTTGGTTCGAATTCGACAAGTGCTCATCGCCAAATAAAGCCTCGAAGGGTACTTAAGTATTGTAGAGACCAACCAAGTCCAGACAATGCTGAAACTTGGTATTTGGAAGTGGCTTGGTAAGCATATCTGCTGGATTCTCAGTAGTGTGAATCTTTTCAACTATAATTTCACCAGCAACAACAATGTCTAGGATAAAGTGACGTTTTACATCAATGTGTTTCGTCTTGTCGTGATAGCGATTATTCTTGGTCAAATAAATAACACTCTGGCTGTCACAAAACACAGTAAGAACACCCTGTGTAAGACCAAGTTCATTGACCAAACCTCTAAGCCAAATAGCCTCTTTAACACCCTCAGTTGCTGAAATATATTCTGCTTCAGTCGTAGACAATGCAGCAATAGATTGAAGTGTAGCTTTCCAGCTGATAGCACTATTACATAGAGTAAAGATGTAACCAGAAAGAGATCTTCTTCGATCAAGATCACCACCATAATCCGAGTCAACATAACCTACAACATCATTGGTTGTAGCCATTCTTCTGTCAAATACCAAGCCAATACCGGAAGTACCTTTTAGATATCGAAAAATCCATTTTACAGCACTCTAGTGACTCTTGCCAGGATTATGCATATACCGGTTTACCATGCTAACAGCATATGCTAGATCTGGTCTAGTGCATACCATGGCATACATAACACTACCAACTGCACTAGCATAAGGAACATGCGACATGCGCTCCATCTCTTCCTCTGTATCCGGGAAAAGATCTGAAGATAACTTGAATGTGCAGCAAGTGGAGTAGAAACAGGTTTGCAATTATTCATATTAAACCTATCAAGCACTCTCTCAATATACTTCTTTTGAGATAAGAATAGTTTACTAGCTTGACGGTCCCTGCGAATCTCTATACCAAGAATTTTCTTTGCTGCACCTAATTCTTTCATATCAAACTCATTACTAAGTTGAGTTTTCAATTTCTTGATCAAAGACTTGTCACGTGATGCAATTAGCATATCATCAACATAAAGTAACAAGTATATGAAAGATCCATTTTGAAAATTTTGAAAATAAATGCAGTCATCATATTGACTTGTGATAACCTTGCCTAATCATGAAAGAGTCAAACCTCTTGTGCCACTGGCTAGGAGCTTGCTTAAGGCAATATAAAGATTTCTTTAAACGACAGACAAGATGCTCCTTACCAGGAACAATAAATCCCTCGGGTTGCTCCATGTAAATTTCTTCTTCCAGCTCTCCATGTAGAAAAGCTGTCTTAACATCAAGTTGCTCCAACTCCAAATCAAACAGAGCAACAAATGCAAGTAAAACATGAATGGAAGTATGACGAACAACAGGTGAGAATATCTCATTAAAGTCAATACCTTCCTTTTGATTAAAGCCTTTAACGACAAGTCGTGCTTTGCATCTTCGATCTTCAACCCCGGGAATGTCGTCTTTCTTCTTATAGACCCATTTACACCTCAATGGTCGCTTGCCTTTGGGAAGCTCTATCAAAGCCCAAGTACTATTTTTATGAAGACTCTCAATTTCTTCATTCATAGCCACTAGCCACTGAGAAGACTCAACACAAGAAACAGCTTTAGTATAGCTGGCAGGTTCAACACCATCATTTACCTCTTGTGCAGTAGACAGTGCATAAGCAACTAAATTGTCACTATTAGTGTATCTGGCTGGCTTTCTAATTTGTCTTCTAGCTCTGTCTCGGGCAATAGACACTACAAGAAAAACTGGATTTTCCGGCGACCAAAATCCGCCGGAAATGACCAAAATCCGCCGAAAATGTGGACTTTCCGGCGGATTTTTGGCGCCGGAAAAACCCTCGTCGCAAACAGTTTCCGGCAGATTTTCCGCCGGTAATTTCCGGCGGATTTTAGTCTTTTTTTTTGTCAATTTTTTTTTTGGAAAATCCGCCGGAAAATGTTTTTTTTTTTAAAAAATTTCCGGCGGATTTATGGTAATTTCCGGCGGATTTTCCAAAAAAAAAAAACTTTTTTGACAAAAAAAAATCCGAATATTTTTAAAAAAATTCTGAATTTTATAACTTAATATGTGTTTTAAATAAAAGTCAAAAAACAAAAGTAAAATCAAATGTTGAATGGTTTTGTTGAAATAGGAAAGAATAAAAGAGAATATGAGAAGAAATAATATATAAGAGAATAAGAATGAGGAATTATGAAGAAATAAGAATAAAATAGTGAGATGAAGAAGGAATAAGAATAAAGAAGTGAGAATGAAGAAGAAAGGAGAATTATAGAAGAGAGATATATAGAGAAATTTTTGAAGATTAGAGAGTATGAGAAAGAAGAAGAAAGATAAGATAGAGAAAATGTAGAAGAGAATGAGAAGGAAAGAAAGAGATAAATGAGAGAATGAGAAGAGTGTAGGAGAAAGTTGTATTTATAGACGAATTTTTTTCCCTCTAAATTTTTTCGGCGGATTTTTTTCCCTCCAAAATTTTCCGACGGATTTTTTCAAATTTCCGGCGGATTTTCGATTTTTTTTTTTTTTTGGAAAATCCGCCGGAAATTTCCGGTAACATTTCCGGCGGATTTATTAAAATTTCCGGCAGATTTTTGCAAAAAAAAAAAAATTTAAATTCCGCCATAAAGTCCGAAAAATCCGCCGGAAAGTTTCTGTGGGATAAAAATCCGCCGGAAAGTCCAAAAAATCCGCCGGAAACTACCGTGGGATCAAATCCGCCGAAAATCCCTCAATTCCGCCGGAAAGTTTCTGACAGATTTATATCCGCCGGAAAGTTTTGGACAGTAAATCAACTATTTCTTGTAGTGAGAGTAATCATCTTCTAGTTGCTGAATAGGAGAAGTGGTACTATCATCACGATCATCATCAACACAATGATCATCAATGCTAGATTCATTTATAGAGGAAGATAGGACATCGACATCAGGAGTTGTAGGCTTCAATACAAACTCCACCTTCTCGCTAGTACTCTGCAGATTACCTGTACTAGTAGAAGAAGACACAAAAGACTGTTTTCTAGAAGATAATAATGCATCCTCATTAAAAGTCACATCTCTACTTAGAATTAATTTTTGTGATTTTGGATCAGAGCACCACAAACGATACCCCTTAGACTCAGATGCATAACCAAGAAATATGCACTCAACAGCTCTTGGAGCTAATTTTCCATCATTAACATGTGCATATGTAGGACATCCAAAAATTCTTAAATTAGAATAATCAACAGGATTACCTGACCAAATCTCTTCTGGAACTTTGAAGTCAAGTGCCGAATGTGGAGAACGGTTGACCAAGTAACATGCAGTAGATGTTGCCTCGGTCCAAAGATCACGTCGATGCCATAACCCAGCATTTGAGAGCATACAACGAGCTCTCTCAAGTAGAGTCCTATTCATCCGTTCTGCAACACCATTTTGCTGAGGATTCCTTGGAATGGTTTTGTGTCTAGTAATACCATGATTTGTGCAGAACTCTAATCCATTATCTGTTCTGAGCTTCTTCACTTTCTTCCCTGTCTGAGTTTCAACAAGAGTTTTCCACTTTTTGAATGTAGGGAAAGTCTTATTTTTATGCCGCAGAAAATAAACCCAGACCTTACGAGAAAAGTCATCAATGATAGTCATCATATAGCGGCGTCCTCCATAGGAAGTAACTTTAGAAGGCCCCCAAAGGTCAGAATGAATATAATCAAGAATACCTTTGGAAGTAACTAACCTTTTTCTGTTTCCAAAAAACACAATGTTTACAAAACTCCAACTTACCGATGCCATGTTTACCAAGATGACCTTGCTTGCTCAGAAGATGCATGCCTTTTTCACTCATATGGCCCAGGCGCATGTGCCATAATTTAGTGACATCATTCTCAGGCATAGAAGATGATACAGCTGCTGAACCTGTCACAACAGTTCCTTGCAAGACATATAAACTACCAATTCGGTTAGCTTTCAATAAAACAAGAGAACCTTTCGATACCTTTAGAACTCCACCTTCAGCTGAGTACTTGTACCCGAGAGACTCGAGAGTGCCAAGAGAAATTAAGTTCCGCTTCAAATCCGGTATATAGCGGACGTTAGTCAAAGTCCTGACGACACCATCATTAGTCTTGATCTGAATTGTACCTATTCCTGCAACCTTGCATTGGGCATCATTACCCATCAAGACAACACCATAATCAACAGATTCAAAAGTGGTAAATAAGTCCTTATGAGGACACATGAAAAGTACATCCAGAATCAAGAATCCATTCTGTTTTACTCCTCTTATTAGAAGAGACAACAGATAAAGTAATGTCACCGTCAAAATCAGCTTCAATATTGGCAGCTTCAGGAGATTGTGGAGTTTTCCCTTTTTCTTGTTTTTCTTGCTTTTTCTTCAAGATAAAACAATCAGAAATCTTGTGCTCAGGTTTCTTGCAATAGCGACAGAATTTGTTGGATTTGCGTCCCTTGGATTTGGATCTGGATTTTTTGTAACTGGTACTCCCTTTTTCTTGAGTTCTTCCTCTAACACTTAAGCCCTCACCCTTGTCCAGAGAATGAACCTCAAGATCAAATTTTTCTTTGGACAATAAATTAGATTTAACATCTTCAAAGGATAAGGTATCATTATTTCCATACAACATGATTTCTTTGAAGTGTTTGTAGGTAGAAGGTAAAGAGACAACCAACAAAACAGCTTTATCTTCATCATCAATTTTATTATCAATATTTTCCAGATTCAAAATGATAGAGTTAAATTCATCAAGATGAGATTGAATAGGAGTACCTTCAACCATTCGAATGGTATATAAGCGTTCTTTGAGACGAAGCTTGTTTGCAAGGTTCTTGGTCATGTATAGAGTTTCTAACTTCAGACATAATCCCGCAGCGGTTGTTTCGTTGACTACTTCACGGAGAACCTCCTTAGACAAGCAAAGTTGGATTGATGAAAGCGCCTTTTCATCCAACTCGTCCCACTGCTCGTTGGTCATGGAAGCCGGTTTCTTCGCCTTTCCATCTAAAGCTTTCTTTAATCCGTTCTGAGTAAGAACGGCCCTCATTTGGACCCGCCAAATAGAAAAGCTAATCTTTCCATCAAACTTCTCAATGTCAAATTTAGTAGACATTTTGAAATTTCCAACTGAGAGCTCTGATACCACTAGTTATGATATCAGCGCAATGCGGAAACACAGGATCGAAACAATTGAGAATTAAAGAGAAGTGAGTAAAATAGCAAGTAAAAAAAGACACAAGATTTACGTGGAAAACTCCTCAATGTGAGAAGTAAAAAACCACGGGCGATCACGAGCAAAGTTCCACTATATAAAAGAAAGAGTACAACAAGTCCTCTTATAGAAATGCGGACAAATAGCAATATTTTCTCTCAATACCTACTCAGAAACACTCTCAAATGGAACAAGAATTCTCACCAAAATCACTCACTTAAACTAATGTTATAGTGAGTCTTATATGTATCTCTCTATGTCTCCAGCCTTTTGTTCTTGCTTCCATATATATAGGACTTGATCTCATACTTAAGAGTGAAGGAATCAAAGCTAGAACATGCACCAAAGTAGGACGTGGAAGGCTATGAGAGAAATATGCAACAAAGCATGAGGAGTGAAACATGCAGCAAGCATTACGTGGAGGCTTGGAAGAAAAGCATGATTTCTCTTGGTCAAAGATTGTAGGCACATCAAATCCTAGAGTAAACTTACCTTATAAGCAACTAATTCAATGGCTTGTAGAAGTGGGAGAATTAGAGCCACAAAATCTGACACACTGCCATGACAAGTGTAGGTATAGAGTTTAGAGCAACTTGGGTGAAAAATAATTCATTCACTTGCTGATATGGAACTATGTAGAAATAGAATTGTGCATATTTTTCACTATTGAATACAAAGGAAAAGCCTACCGGCTCTTGCCTCCTTCCAATGCTTGCTTATGCTTCCTTTACATTGTTTAACATTGGAGCCTTATTTAACATTGTAATAAAGAAGATAATACTTGAATGCCATTTGAAATTTTTATTTTCGTTTGAGTATATGCCATATAATATGATCAGCCCGTGCGGATACACGGGTAATGTACTAGTTTTTGAAAGACTAGTAATAGAGTAAACTCACCAAGGGTTTACCCTTCCCCGCCGTTGCATCAATAAGTTTAACTGTCTATAATTCCTTATTCCTTATATCGGTCATCGATGTCTAGGATGTCAGTACCACAAGTCTGGCCATGTTTCCTATTAGTCCACTACCAACTCCAAACACTTTTACAGATATGTTTGTTGTGCCATCAAACTTGAAGAACAAAAGGTCCTGTTTCTTTATGTTGTAATTTAGCACAAATTCTGTCCAGCCCTCTCCCTCAAACCAATGTACCCATCCATGAATGACCGCTGGATAGTCCAACTAGACGCATCTCCTCCAACCAAATTTATGGGATTTGGTAGTTACCTTCCAAATGATGTAGTGAAGAATTCTGGCAATACCTATTTTAAAAGAATAGATACATTACTTCTATTGCCAATTATAAATGGTGGTTTTAGGGCACATTATTAACAATTGTACTGAATATGCTAATGCTCTAAATACTTACAATTTTCATAGCAAATTCCTTCGATACGTATAAAATTATACGAGTAAAATTGTTCTTGGACAGTGGTCGTTATTAAATGTCTTTTGCATTGTACGAGACAAAAGAAGACATGAGTTATTTAAAGACATGAGTTTTTTTTTGGTGATAATATTTAAAGACATGAGTTAGGAAACAATGCAAGCCCAAAATCATTTCAAACAAAAATATACTTCCTCAATTCACAATTTCATACATATTAAGAAATGTTTAAAAATGAAAAAGTGTACCGGTGCTTTTACCGTTATAGTAAATGCAAAGTGGAAGATATTGACTTGAAAGTGTTGCAAATAGTATTAATTAGATGGTACAATAGAAAATAATAATAATAATAATAATAATAATAATAATAATAATATTGCATTAAAAATTGAATGGTCATTCGTTTTTTTTATAAATGAGTCACTCATTGCGACACCAATTGAGTAATACCAGAATCCAAAAAGATTAGAACCAAAAATAACAGAATAAGTTCTTTCATTGATACGTCATTTGTAATAATACAGGGTGTGAATATGTGGTATAAGTAAAAGGGGTATATATTCAGAAAATAATAACATATACAAATAACTTTTTTTTTGAAGCATATAACATATACAACTAATAATAAACTAAACATGTTAAAAAAAACTAAAATCACCATTCACCACCATGTATATTAAAGGCGTAACGGGGAGCAATCAGCACATAGAAATTATTGAAAGTAAAAAACCCAACATTTAAAATCATAAACACAGGAACCTAAGAGAGGGAAAAAAGAATGGCGAGGGAGAGAGATGAAAGAAATAGATCACAGAGAAAGAGAGAGATGGAGGGGAAACCTCGTAGTGGTGGTGAACGACGGTAAGGTAGTTTGCGGTGATGGCTCGTGGTGGTTGCTGGTTCACAGAAGATAATGGTGGTGAGGATTTGTAGGTTAAGGATTTGGATGCTAATTTTAGTTTCTAATTTTTCTATTCTTCCTCCTTATTCTTTATTCTGCTTTATGTTATTGTTATTTATAGAGGATAGCAAATTAATGAGTCGAGAGGGGTTGTTATGCTTTCTAATTACCACATGCACATGCTCTCTGCCGATTCTTTTTATTTCTTTTGAACTGTATTTTTTGTAATTTAAATAAATGTTTGTAATAGACTTTAGACATTATTAATTAATTAACTATGACTGTAACTAAATGGTGATGGTGAATTGATGATGTTGATTATTTTATAAAAATCGTAATAGGCGCTTTGTTTAAAATGGTACACATTTAGAAGAGGATGGAAAATGGTTTTCTTTTTGGGACATAATAAAATTGTGGGAAATGGTTCAACATTTATGGAGAAAATATATACATAATGGTTATTTTAAATTATTGGAATTTAGGGCTCGTTTGTTATGGATTAAAAAATAAGTGATTTTGTTGTTAAATAATTTAGAGATTAGTTTTTAGAGTTTTTTAAGAAAATGAGAAGTTGTTTTGTGTTGGTGTAACATACTGAAAATCACTTATTTTAAAAAAAATCATTTTTAAAAAATTGATTTTTTTCAGAAGCTACTCAAAAACAGCTTATCATATTAAGCAGTTTTTAGATTATTTTCAGCTTTTCATTTTTTTAAGAATTTTTAACAAACGGATAGCATATCATCATAAGTGATTTTTTTTTAAAAAAAATAAATTGTAACAAATGGGCTCTTAATTTGTTGTATAATTAGTGGAGCTTAAACATTTGTCAACAAAAATACATAATAGTTTTAATCTTAAATTCTGGGAAACTCTTTTACGTTATTTTGTAACAAAAATACTCTGAAAGTGTTTTTTTAATTAAAGGCATGTTGTAATAGTTTTTTTTTAAATAAAACATATAGTATAATTTATTTTGACCGAATAGTGATACATAGGAAAACTAACAAATTAGTACTAGGCGTAGGCACAACTAAACTTTGAGGGTTCTTTTAGGGTGGGAAAAAACTACTAATTTTCCCATCAAAGGAAAATGTCTTTACAGCCATTGATTTAATGGTTTTTATATTCAATGGGCTAGATTTTTTACTGACAACTTGTTTTACAATAAGTAGTGCGCGAATATGATATTTATTAAAAAATCCTTATACAAAGTTGCAATTATTGTACCATCTTTATGATATTGTCTCCTGTTTTACCAAAGCCTATATGAGTTTTTTAATTGATCATTTTGTTAAGAGTGTTTATTAAATTAATTTTAATTTATCATATTTTTTGATGAATTTTTTAATTGATCATTTTGTTAAGAGTGTTTATTATTGTATATTTTTAGCAATAAATTTGATAGTAGTTTTTGTCAACCTGTTACTAGAGTTTTATAAAAGGAAGTTTTTTTAAAAAATGTGATCTTCAATTTATTTTGACAATAAATGTGATTTTTTTAACAAGGTTAATAAATGTGATTGATGTCCAATGATATATACAACAAATTTGTAGTAACTGAGAATCAATCCCAGACAAAAAATGGCTGAAGCACAAAATACGACTACTCAATCGGCGGAGGAGGTGGACAATCTTCAGAGAAGCACAAAGAAGATCAAAGGGAATGAAAATCCCTCTCCATCTGACTCTGTTCCCAAAGCTGATGTGAACATGGATGATTCAACAACCCCTGTTTCATACAAGGAACGACTACTCAATGCCTTTGGAGATTCTACTTCTGAAGATGAAATTTGGGGAGAAGCAGAATCGGAAATGCCTGAAAACAAGTGGTATAACTTTGATAAGATTGAAGCTAGGTCAAATCCAAAGCCTTTTACATCAGTTCCGAAAGTTCCTTACACACCAGATGAGCTTGATGCGTGGTCCATTCCATGGAGAAACACTCTCATAGTCAGTGTGTTGGGCAAGAAAGTGACTCTGAAAATGCTTGAAGCTAAGCTCAACAGAATATGGACCAAATCTGGCCCTATTACAGTGACAGACTTTATTGGAGGGTTCTTTCTTGTTCGCCTCTCTTCTCAAGATGATTACAAACATGCCCTCTTTGAGGGTCCTTGGAAGGTAGCAGATCATTACCTTATTGTGCAACGCTGGCGCCCTTTGTTCTCTTTTTCTGCTGAGAAAACCAGAAGGATTGCTGTTTGGGTAAGAATACCTGGTTTACCTCTTGAACTTTGTAATGATACTTATCTTAGAAGGATTGGAGCTACAATAGGAACTATGCTACGGATAGACAAACTTACTTCGCTTCATAGCCGTGGCAAGTTTGCCCGTATTAGTGTAGAAATTGATCTAGACCAACAACTCCCATCTCATATTGATGTTGGTGGCAACAAACTGTGTTTGGAATATGAGGGATTACATGCGATTTGCTTCAGATGTGGGCGTTATGGGCACAAAAAAGACAAGTGTGTGGAATTTATGGGTACAAATCAGAATCAAAATGGCACTTCTCCTGACATACCCGTGGACACATCAGAGGCCAGCAATTTGGAGAAGAATAAGCAACCTGTGGAGGCTGAGAATCAACCAGAAAATGCTGATACCAAGATGGTCAATCAGGATGAACAAGAAATGGGATTTGGTCCTTGGAATCTTCCAAAGAAACCTCAGAGATACAAACAAAACAAGAACAATTCTTCAGGCATTAAAAATGCAAAACAGGACACCTCAGGCAGATTCAAATATGCTGCTGCTACGAAACATGATTCTCGCTTTGAGGTGTTAGCTAGTGAAAATCCAGAAGAGTCTATTGTTGAGCCTGATAGTGAAAGCAATCAAACTTTGTCTCAGAAACATAGGGAGGTTAATACTCCATCAAAGAAACGCAATCCCCTTGCTGGTAAGAACAAGCAGGTTGCCTCCAAAAACACAGGGCAGGGCAACATCACAAAAGCTCAGGCAAAGCCAAACATGCCTCCTAAACCTGTTGCCAAAGGAGGTGTTCAAGGTGCCTCTAATATCAACCTGGTCAACAAAGAGAATGCTACGGTTAGTAGTAAGCAAGATGTAGAGAAATATGAGGAAATGACAAGAATTAATAAAGAAAAAGAGGATTCTATCCTTGAATATATGAGATATATGCCTGATGATCAAAAATTTGCCTTTCTCCACATGTTGGAGAATCCTGGAGCCTCTAGAACTAATCTAAAGCTCCTTGATGATAATAATACTGGTATGGGCAGTTTGAACCAGAATATGGGTGGCAAATTGGGGGAGCTCCAACCCTCCACAAGTGCTTCTCCTATGGATGTCTCAGGGGTTATGGTACCCCAATCCTCTAACCCTTGTCAATGAATATCATAGCTTGGAATTGTAGGGGGACTGCTTGCAAAGGTTTTGCAGGCTTAATTAAAGATATTAAGAGAGATTTCTCTTGTGGTATGATGATTTTGGTCGAAACTCATACTAGTGATAAGATAGCAAGGAAAATTGCTAAAAGATGTGGTTTTGATAGCCAATTTATTGTTGACTCTATGGGCCAATCAGGTGGGCTCTGGTGCTTATGGGATCCTACTATTTGGAAAGTAAACATTCTGTCTCACACAACTCAGCTCATTCATATGAAAGTTCATACAAATGATGACCAACCTTGGTTGTTGACTGCCATATACGGCTCTCCCCATTACTCCAAGAGGCAAGAACTTTGGAGACAAATCAAAGAGCTTCATGAAGATATTTCTTGCCCCTGGGCTTTATTTGGTGATTTTAATGCTACTCTTTCTTCTCACGAGAGAGAGGGCCCTCCCCTCCTGAATCCTATTAGACTTGAGCAGGGTCTTATTAATGCTATAAACCATTGTGAATTAATTGATGCTGGTTTTGTTGGTGAACCTTTTACTTGGGAAAGGGATGGTGTGAAGAAAAGGTTGGACCGTATGTTGATTAACTTAGCTTGGAGATTGAATTTCAGTGAAGTTGAGCTGCATCACTTACCTGGCTACAAGTCTGATCATAGAGCTATTATGATTAAATTTGAAGCTATTCACAGAGATAATAGACACAGGAGACCTTTTAGGTTCGAAGCTGCTTGGTTAACCCATTATGATTTTGAGAGAGTAGTTAGAGAAGCTTGGCAGCCCTCCATTGCTCACTTTCCTTCTCAGCTCTTTGGGCTTCAAGGAACTCTCAAACAGTGGAACAAAATTACCTTTGGCCAGATTTTTAGAAAAAAAAAAAAGAGCTCCGAAATAAGCTTCAGAAGCTGGACAAGAGTCTTTCCTATGGGAGAAATAGACACCTTTTGAATGCTCAAAAGGAAACTTGGAGGCTTTATGAAGAAGTTCTTGCTCGAGAAGAAATTGTCTGGTTTCAAAAATCAAGAGCCAAGTGGATTGAATATGGTGACAGGAATACTAAATTTTTTCATGGGGTTACTACAATTAGGAGGAGAAGAGTTAACATATCAGCCCTTCAAAATGATTCTGGTAACTGGATTGAGAATCCTACTGAGCTTGAGCAGTTAGCTACTAATTACTACAGATCCCTTTTTAGTTCTAACTCTCAATTGTCTCCTTTCCCTTTGGTTCATGCCTTCCCTAGTTTGGAGGAAGAGAATTTAAATTCCCTAACCAGGGAGATTACAAATGCTGAGATATATGCCACTATCAAGAACTTCGACCCTTTTAAAGCTCCTGGTCCGGATGGCTTCCATGCTATTTTCTACCAAAGTCAGTGGCAGGTGATTGGTCCTTCTTTTTGCAACCTAATTCACTCCATCATTGCTGATCCTAAGAAAATTGAAGAGATCAATGAAGCTTTTATTACTCTAATTCCCAAGGTGGATTCTGTGATCACTATGAAACAATTTAGACCAATTGGTCTTTGCAATGTCTCCTACAAAACTATCACTAAAATTGTGGCTAATAGACTCAGGGATGCTTTACATAAACTCATTGGCCCTGCTCAGTGTGCTTTTGTTCCTGGGCGCCAAGGGCATGATAACATTATAGTAGCTCAAGAGATCTTTCACTCTATGAGATCTAAAAAAGGAGCTAAAGGTTGGATGGCCATCAAAGTTGATTTGGAGAAGGCTTATGATAGATTAGAGTGGAGCTTCATTCATGACACTCTGGTTGAAATTGGCATCCCTACTAATATGATCAATCTGATTTGGCACTGTATCTCTTCTCCTAAGATGAAGCTTCTTTGGAATGGAGAAGCTCTTGAGGAATTTACCCCCACTAGAGGAATTAGGCAGGGTGATCCTATTTCCCCCTACTTGTTTGTTTTGTGCCTTGAGAGATTGTTCCATTTGATTGACTTGGAGATTAGAGAGAACAATTGGAACCCTATCAAGCTTAGTAGAAGAGGGCCCTCTATTTCTCATCTTGCATTTGCTGATGACCTCCTCCTCTTTGCTGAAGCTTCTGTGGATCAGGCTGAGGTAATTAAAACGGTGCTTCAAACCTTTTGTGATTGCTCTGGGCAAAAGGTGAGTCTTGAAAAGACTAGGGTCTATTTCTCTGAGAATGTTTCCCACTCTCTTAAGGTTAACATCAGAGATCACTTGGGTATTCAGAGTACTAGTGATTTGGGTAAGTATTTGGGGATTCCTATCTTCCACAATAGGGTCAACAAAGAATCTTTCCATTTTGTTATTGAGAAAGTAAATCAAAGATTGAGCTCTTGGAAAGCTAAAACTTTATCTCTTGCTGGGAGAGTGACTCTCACCAAATCTGTTCTTCAAGCTCTTCCTACTTATGTGATGCAATCTTGCATTATCCCAAAAGGTGTGTGTGATGACATTGACAAGATCTGTAGAGGTTTCATTTGGGGAGAAGAAGATGGGGTTAGGAGATTTCACCCTATTAGCTGGGACAAAATTTGTCAGCCTAAGAAAGAAGGGGCCTTGGTCTGAGACAGATGAGGGATTTGAACTGTACTTTCATGATAAAAGCAGCCTGGAATTTTTGCTCGCCTCCTAGTGCTCTTTGGAAACAGGTCCTGCGAACTAAATATGACACAAGTTTTTTTGATTTTCGTAGCATCAATCCTAAGAAGCCTGGTTCAAATTTTTGGAAGGGCATATGTAATAACTGGGATCTCTTCAAAGACAATCTTATGTGGAATCTTGGTAATGGTGAAACTGCTAGGTTCTGGGAAGACTATTGGAACTTACACGAAGTTCCTCTAATCAATCTAACTATTCAACCCCTTGACGACAATCTTTGTCAGCGAAGGGTGAGTGATTTTACAAATACACGTGGTAATTGGGATAGGAATACCTTGGAGCAATTTTTGCCGGTTGATGTTGTGCAAAAGATCCTGGATATTCCTCCCCCAAATATCATGAATGGTGATGACTCTTTTGTGTGGAGAAGAAACTTTGATGGCACCTTTAGCACTAAATCTGCCTATCTGGCCGTGAAGAAGCAGAGCAATACAACAATTTCTGGGAATTTTGATCTTGTTTGGAGTTGGCCTGGACCGGAGCGAATTAGGTTGTTTCTTTGGAAAGCAATGCATGCCATCCTGATGACTAATGCAGAGAGGGAGAGAAGACACATCAACTCTTGCAACTTGTGCCCTATTTGTGGTGGTCATGCTGAATCTTTACTGCATGTTTTCAGAGACTGCAACAGGATACAATTGATGTGGAGTTGCATCGTTTTCCCTAACAATTTACCTTTTTCAGTATTGACAATTGGAACAGGTGGTTAGAGATGAACATCAATAGCAACCAGTCTTATCAGAATCAAAATTGGAGGGTTACTTTCGCCTTTACCTTGGAGAGCATATGGCGTGCAAGGAACGATTATGTCTTTGATGGAGCTAGCGTGCCTTTCAACGCAATTTTGTCTAGAGCCCAGATGCAGATGCAAGCTTCAGTTAACGGGAAGATGACTGTCTCAGCGCTTGATCCGTTGAACAGAGTGACTACGATGATGCAGAGAAGCAATTGGTCTCCCTCTCTTGATGTTTCGGTGACTATAAATGTT
This sequence comes from Astragalus glycyphyllos, assembly GCA_963573325.1. NCBI lineage: Eukaryota > Viridiplantae > Streptophyta > Magnoliopsida > Fabales > Fabaceae > Astragalus > Astragalus glycyphyllos. The sequence continues at coordinate 84,069,184 of OY754309.1, read as the reverse complement.
GATGCTTCGGTGAGAAATCTGGGAATGAATTCCGGTTGTGGTGGTGTTTTTCGCAGCAGCAACGGCGACTTTCTACTTGCCTTCTCAATGCAACTTCAGTCGTGTTCTGTTTTAGAGGCAGAGTTGTTAGCTATCCTGAAAGGTTTGGAGGTTGCGAAGTCAAAGGGGTGGGATAAGGTTGGTTTGCAATCTGATTCCCAAATGGCAATTAATTTGCTCACTAATGGTGCTACCACCCAGCACTCTCTCTCTCATCATTGATAGGATTGAAGAATTAGTTAATAGTGGTCTCTTAGTTTGTTGGTCCAAGATTTCTAGGGACCACAATGTGGTAGCTGATGCTCTCGCCAAGTCTAGTCTTAATATTTCGTGTAATTGTTTAATTTACGACATTGCCCCTGTCTTCATCCATCCGTTGCTTCGTGTGGATAAAGATGGGTTAGCTATTTTGTAGTCTGTTCTCGTGGGGTCTTAATCCCCTTATTTCTCACCCAAAAAAAAAAGAATCAATCCCAGACAACAGTGTCGCAACTAATAATCAAAGGACAGATCTCATTGCCTTAAGAGATCCGGAGCTTTGAATTTTCAAGGGTATAGAAATGTGTCGTTGGATCTGAAGCTTCAAACAAAAATCACATTAAAATGAAATGTTAATGCAAAGGTGGATCTGGCTTAAAAAATGAGTGTGTAATTTAGATGCTGGATTTTTCATGGCATGACAGGGACAGTACATTTGGGGGCAGTATTAGTGAAAACAAGTTCAACTAGGACAACATATAAATACGAATAACTTTAGAGGATAAAATGCTAATACGTAAATACCCATTGAAAGAGGCTATTACAGGTTATCCGTACATTTTCCTTTGATGGGAAAATTATACCACTTTCCCACCTTAAAAGACACCCAAGGTATGAATTGTCTTTACCCTTCAAAATACATAACCAAGGAACATTTATTTAACAATAAATAAGATTTGATTTGTCTAATCAAACACATACATAATAATGAATTTATTCCTTCAAAGAGTAGATAACTAGATAACTATATATATATATATACACACACACACACACATACACACGTTGTCCTCCAAAGCCATACACATATCTTCCTCACTTTAGACGACACCACTTTCCTTGCTTATCTCAAAACCACAATTATTTAAAGAGTGAAATTTCAATGAAATCCTAGTGAGTCCTTCGAGCGGCATCTCACAATAAATATACTCTCGGTGTCTTTTAGTTTTACTACCCAATAACACAATTCTCAAATGGTGCAATCTTACATTTATATTTAATGCTACAACCATCACAATTAGGAAGCCAATTCCCAACATTTAGAAGGGTACAACATGAAGGCATTGGGCTTGGGTGCATGACTCCCTTCCCAAGTACGTTACGAACGACCCTTAGTCTGTTTATTTATATATAATAAATAGTATAGTTCTCATTCTCGAATAGTTAGTCTTATTCGTACATAAACGAGAACTACAATCCATAATGCATAATTTGGGCATACAAAATCATGCTTATAAACAAGCATATCAACATCAAAGATTGGGAACAAAGTCATACAATAAGCCCAAATAAAATATTAATCAATCACAACAAAGATTAATGTGAAACCACCTATTTTCTATGCATCAAGTATTAGAGGTTAGGATAGATTATGAACGCATTTTTAAATAAGTAAAAAAGACCATTAAATGTTTATTTATAATTGTAGATATTTTTTTTAGCTTTCTAACGCATCCAAGAATACCCAAATCGGAGTTCTGGATCAAAAGATACAGTAAAAACAGTGAAAGGTTGCAGAAAAGTCTGCCAACCAGAAGCTGGCACAGACCATGCTGAAGGAGCATAGACCGTGTTGTTCTAGCAGAAGCCAAAATTGATGCTTTTATGCTTTTAACTTCTTCTCAAAGGCTTCTAACCTACCCGCAACCTTCATACAATCAGTGTTTTGAATAGCGCACTATAGCGGCATAGCGAAGCGGAGTAGCCCTTGGCCACGATGGCAACGGCGTGACGGAGTGTTTTTGCATCCCGCCCGTCGCGGGCGCGAAAGCGGCGATATCTGCTGAGAGATCTGTGTGGGTTTCGTGGGTTTGGGTCGAAATGTCTTCCCTAGGTTGAAGACATACTTGGAATGACTAAAACACCCTTTATATTTTAAAAAATTAGGTTTTATCATTAAGGGTAGTTTTGATATTTTGCGTTTAAGTTAAAAGATTAAAAATTAGGGTTTTTAATTATGATATAAATTAAAAGACTTTCCCCCTTTATTTCCTTGTGTCTTGAACGTTCCATCTTCTCCACTTCTCCACCTTTTCACCGCTGCTCCATCTTCTTTCCCATGTTACGCACACAGTGCTCTTCCTCTCCTCTCTTCACTGCTAGCTACTTCTTTCCACACTGTTTTATTTTAGTTTCTTTCCTTGTTTTAATTTGGTTAATTATGTAATTATATCGGTTTTGTTCCGTAACTCTATCTCTGTTTGCTTCCGATTTGTGTTATGAATTATTATTGTAAATTTTCATGCGTATAATATTTATCTTAGATTTGTGTATGAAATTTCAAAATAGTGGTCATCCCGCTTTCCGCTATACCGCTATAGTGTTTTTTAGGCTCGCCGCTACGCTCTGCTATCCGGGATTTAAAACACTGCATAGTGCATACAGTCACATTGCACATAATAATTTCATCAAATTCAACATCTATGCAAGTCACAATTCCAAGCCAACTAAATTCAATACCCCAAGTATATGTAAATCAAATTAAAGCACATTCACATGATAGCATATTTGACATGTTTCAAGCAACCAACACATAGTGGAATGTCACTATATTCACAACTAATCATGGGGTTCAACATCATCAACACATTACTAGAAAACATTGAAACCCTAAGAGCACTAGAAAGAGGGGGTAGAAAAGGAACTCACAAGTTAAGCAAGAATTCAAATACCAAGTAAGTGGTGTTAGTTGGTACAAGCTGCATATAGTTAGAGCTGCTATATGTAACTATGGTTAGATGAGTAATTAGCATAGTTAATATTTAACTTAGCTAGTTAGATTACTGTTACAAGATCAGTTAGATGTACTGATTAGTTAGAAGAAAAGTCTTGTATATACCAAAAAAAAAACACTGTACAGAATTAGTTAACAATTATCAATGAAGAATTTCCATTTCACTTTCTTTCTCTCGGTGCTCTGCAACTGTAACATGGTATCAGAGCTCACATGAGCTCTGGTTCGCCATTGTTGCCTTCCTTCACCGATCGATTCTTCATCATCTACATATCTTTCTTCGATTCAGCGATTCCTTTCATTCATTTCTGTATTCTTCTCGTTTCGATTTCGCATCAGCAAGCGTTTCGATTCTTGATTTGTTTTCATTCCATTGAGTTCCTGATTTCGGTGATTCAATTTCCTGATTTCAGTAATTCGATTTCCTTTCACTGAATCGTTGATTGCAATTCTTGATTCATCTTCCAATCCGTTGAATCCCTAATTCCCAAATTGTTAGTAATGGCGAACCAAAACCTAGCGCAATACTCTGATTTTGCTACAAACACCTCAAATCCCTTCTATATTCACCCAAACGAAACATCTGCTGTTGTTCTTGTTCAACCTGCATTAGAAGGGAGCAAGAACTTCCAACCGTGGATCCGCTCGATGCGCGTATCGTTGATCTCAAAAAATAAGATGCTGTTCGTCGACGGAAGTGTCACCATGCCTGCGAAGACGAGCACAATTTACAACCAATGGTTTCGATGTAACAACCTTGTGCTGGCTTGGCTTCAACGATCAGTTTCCCCTAATGTTGCAAAGTCAATTGTGTTCTTTGACAAAGCGTACGATGCTTGGAAGGATCTTCATGATCGATTTGATCAAGGAGACATGTTCAGAATTGGTGATATTCAAGAAGATATCTACAAAGTTTCACAAGGTACGCGCGATGTTTCTGAGTATTATACAGAATTGAAATCTCTTTGGTATGAATTGGATAGTTTTAGGCCATTTTCTCCATGTACTTGTGCTATTCCTTGTACCTGCACTGCTATGTCAAATGTTAAGAAATTCAAGGAACAAGACTACACTATCCGTTTCTTGAAAGGCCTAAATGAGGAGTTCTCTCATGTTAAAAGCCAAATTATGATGATGGACCCTTTCCCTAATATCACCAAAGCCTTTTCCCTTGTTATCCAACAAGAGCGAAACATACATACTGTCAATCCTTCATCCACAGAAGTTGAAGGTGAAGTGAAGGCTCCTACTCAAGTTAACCATGTGCAAAATAGCTATAGAGGTGGCTATGGATACCGTGGTAGAGGAAGATCTGGTCGTGGTACAGGTAGAGGACAAGCTACTACACGTCTGTGTACACATTGTAATAAAACCAATCACACGGTTGACACTTGCTACTTCCTCCATGGATTTCCACCCGGTTATCAATCAAGATATCAGAAGAACTCTACTAATTCTGCCACCATTGGTGACAGTGATTCAAATAAACCTGATAACAGTGCTGGAAATGACAACAGTTCTGTGTCACTTACTCAAGAGCAATACAAACAGATTCTGGAGTTGATACAGCAGTCCAAACAACACAGTAAAGGCTCATCACACTCTGCAAACACTGTCCATTCTTCCAACACAGTGTCTCTAACACCAATTCCCAACTCTACTTCCACTTATAACAGTTTGGATAATGCTAATCAAATCTCTGGTAAGAAATTCACTCTTTGGTTAGTTGATACTGCAGCCACTGACCACATTATTGGTGATTTTAGTCTCTTTAGTAGTTGTAGACCTATTGAACATACTAGGATAAATTGCCCAAATCACACTTCTGCAATTGCAACACACATAGGCACCATGCACATCACTGAGGACATTGTATTGTACAATGTTCTCTACATTGAAAACTTTGGTAAAATCTGATTTCAGTCCCTGAACTAGCTATTAGCAGTCACATCTCTGTTTTCTTTTCTATTGATGGTTGTTTTTTCTTCCAGGCCCATACCAAGCGGATGATTGGATCAGCTAAGCTAGAAGGGAAGCTCTACAAGTTTGTCTCACAAGTAACTTGGTCTGTTGGTGCATTTAATTCTGTTTGTAATGTTGAAAACCAGTCCCATTCACCTTGTAAGTCCACCAACTCTATTTCTCATGCTTCAAATGTTTGGCACATGAGACTAGGACATTTATCTCATGAAAGACTTCATTGTATGGCTAAACAATTCCCTTTCATTCTCTTTGATAATAACAATTTACCTTGTGACATTTGTCATTTTGCCAAACAAAGAAAGTTATCTTTTCCACTTAGCATCTCTAAGACAACACATTGTTTTGAATTACTACATGCTGATATATGGGGTCCCTATTCACAAACCTCTATACTAGGTCACAAATATTTCTTGACTTTAGTAGATGACTTTAGTCGTTACACTTGGGTCATTCTTATGAAGCAAAAATCTGAGACCCGTAGCAAACTTACCTCATTCATTGCCTACATAGAAACCCAATTCCACACAAAATTAAAATACCTTAGAAGTGACAATGGGGTTGAATTCCTCATGCATGATTTCTACTCTAGTAAGGGGATTATCCATCAAAGGTCTTGTGTAGAAACACCCCAACAAAACGGCCTTGTAGAACGTAAACACCAACATATCCTCAATGTTGCTCGAGCCCTCTCATTTCAAGCCAACCTACCTTCCAAACTATGGAACTTTGCCATCCAACATTCCATACACCTAATCAACAGAACTGCCACCCCCATTATAAACAACAAAACACCTTTTGAAGTCCTACACCACCAAACACCCACACTTACACATTTAAAAGTCTTTGGTTGTCTTGCCTTTGCCTCCACTTTGTTGGCTAATAGAACTAAATTTGACCCTAGAGCTAAGAAAACGGTATTCTTAGGCTTCAAAGAGGGTCTCAAGGGTTACATCCTATATGATCTAACCTCTCACCAAATCATCCAATCTAGACATGTGATATTTTATGAAGACCATTTCCCATTCCATACAAATAAAACACCCTCACAACAACCAACCAGCCCTACCCAAACACCTACCTATTCCAAACCTTCCCCAAGTTGCATCTGCTCCTACCACTCCAAACCACTTATCACTTAATGTCCCTGCTTCTCCAGAATCTGCCTCCTCCTCAACCATTCCTACATCAGAAAATACAAAAAATACAGCAAATACAGAAAATACAGCAGACTTATCCCCAGAAAGCTCCCTTGATAACGACCAGTTAGGGCCACCACACATTACTCAACCTATTAGACATTCAACTAGAATAACTCGCACACCTAGTTACTTGCAAGATTATCATTGTAGCTTCTCAAGTTGGTCCAATTATTCACAAGGTACTCCTCCTTCCTATCCCTTATCTTCTGTCCTTTCATATGATAAATGTTCTGACAATTATAAAAATTTCTGCTGTAATGTGTCCTCTACTGTTGACCCTGTCAATTTTTCACAAGCCTCCAAGCATGCATGTTGGCAAAAGGCTATGCAAGCTGAACTTGATGCTCTTGCCTTAAACCACACTTGGTCTCTTGTTGATCTTCCCTTAGGTAAAGTCCCTATTGGTTGTAAATGGGTCTATAAAACTAAATATAGGGCTGATGGTTCCCTAGAGAGACATAAGGCCAGACTTGTTGCCAAAGGCTACAACCAATTAGAAGGTGTAGATTATTTTGAAACATTTAGTCCTGTTGTTAAAATCACCACTGTTAGAGTCCTACTTGCTGTTGCTGTCTCACAGAATTGGTTCATTGAACAATTGGATGTGAACAATGCATTTTTACATGGTGATTTAACTGAGGAGGTTTACATGACTGTTCCACCTGGTCTACTACCTACTGATTCACCACTGAGCAACAAAGTATGCAAGCTTCATAAGTCTTTATATGGCTTGAAGCAAGCTAGTCGCCAGTGGAACCATAAGCTAACCCACACTCTCATTTCTTTGGGTTACAAGCAATCTGAAGCCGATCATTCTCTGTTTGTTAAATCAAAACCTCCACTCATTACTGTTTTGTTGGTATATGTGGATGATTTAGTTCTTGCAGGCAATGACATGAGTGAAATTTCCATTGTCAAGAACACTCTTGACTCTCAATTCAAGATTAAAGACCTTGGTGCATTGCGTTTTTTCTTAGGCTTTGAGGTAGCCCGTTCTAAGAAAGGTTTACTATTGAATCAAAGAAAATATGCTTTGGAACTCCTTCAAGATACAGGGGTGCTCGCTGCTAAACCTGCCAAAGTCCCAGCTGATCCCTCGGTCAGGTTGAGCAGTGAAGGGGGGAAAGCATATCCTGATCATTTTGCTTATAGAAGGTTAATTGGAAGATTGCTATACCTCACCAACACTCGCCCTGACATTGCATTCTCAGTGCAACAGCTTAGCCAGTTCGTTGCTAAGCCTTCAGAAATACACTTTCAGGCTGCTGTTCATGTCTTGAGATACCTCAAGGCAACCCCTGCACAAGGGTTATATTTTTCTGCACAGAATTCCCTGTGTTTGTCTGGTTTTGCAGATTCGGATTGGGCTTGTTGCACAGATACTAGAAGGTCCATAACCGATTATTGTGTATTTTTGGGTTCTGCTCTTGTCTCTTGGAAGTCCAAGAAACAAAATACTGTATCGCGTTCTTCATCCGAAGCTGAGTATAGGGCGCTGGCTAGCTTGGTATGTGAGATTCAGTGGCTTCACTATTTGTTTAGAGACTTGCAGCTGCCTCAAACTAGCGCTACAGCTGTTTATTGTGACAATAAATCAGCCATTTATCTAGCACACAACCCCACCTTTCATGAAAGAACAAAACATATTGAGATTGATTGCCATGTGGTCCGTGAGAAGATCCAAAGTAAGCTCATTCACTTGCTGCCAGTCACATCAGAAGATCAGCTGGCAGATGTCTTTACGAAGCCTTTACATTCTACCTCTTTTCAGTCTTTCCTTCCCAAGTTAGGCCTTTGTAATATACATAGTCCAACTTGAGGGGGGATGTTAGTTGGTACAAGCTGCATATAGTTAGAGCTGCTATATGTAACTATGGTTAGATGAGTAATTAGCATAGTTAATATTTAACTTAGCTAGTTAGATTACTGTTACAAGATCAGTTAGATGTACTGATTAGTTAGAAGAAAAGTCTTGTATATACCAAAAAAAAAAACACTGTACAGAATTAGTTAACAATTATCAATGAAGAATTTCCATTTCACTTTCTTTCTCTCGGTGCTCTGCAACTGTAACAAGTGGCACTTCCACTAGACCATATAACTTCCATAAACTCCAAGGAGATAAAGCTAAGCCCAAAATCTCTACTTTGATGCTCCTAACCCCAATACAATGGGCTTAGCTCCCAATGCAAGCTTCCATCTTCACAAAAAAGTACAATGACTTTGACTCCAACTCCCTAAATCCACATATATGCAAGGCGAAATGGACCTAGTGTGAATGTGTGGTTAAACTTTCTGATTTTTAGTCTCTATCTTGAGCTAATTTTGAAATGTAGAAGATAAGAAGGTGAAGTGAGGAAGAGATTTCAGTAGGGTAAGTGAAAGGAAGTGTAGGCTTCCATTTCTCTTGAGTTTCTCTCTTCTCATCTCTCCACTCTCTCCATCGCAGCTCTCTCTTTCTTTCTTACCACATTTTCTTTTAAAAATAAGGAGAATGAGGGAAAGGGAGTAGCTCTTTTTTTTTTCTTCCAAATCTCAATCTATTTAATGTTTAGTTGGACCTTTGTGCCAAAGTGCATGGGATTGTTTAAATTTGCAACTTTGGGCTGAATAGAAAATTTATGTCTCCTATTTTACACCTCCTCTTCTAATATGACTAACTATGTTCTACTAACAACACCACCATAATTGCTCATTCCAATTAAAGTCAACACACAATAAGAATGAAACATATAAGTAGACATGAGAAAACATCAATGTTCCATTAGTAACTCAATCACTCAAAGACAATTAATTAACTATAAAATTAATCAAGCACGTAAAACATTTGATTTGTATAAATGAGAACAAGGGTAGTATCCAAAGTAATTAATTGATTATTTTGGGTATTATATGATTTCTCTAAAAAGATTGGAATTTCGTGACATGGAATTTTAATGGTATCATTGTAATTCTTTTTAGTGTTTTTTATTACATGTTAACTTTGAAATTATCACTATGTTATTCAACCTGGCCAGTCTGACTGAGAACCGATAGTAAGATTAGTGCAAACAAGTAACATGGATCGGATATACCACAAATTTAGTGTGACACCATTTGACAACCACCTTTTGGTCGAACCAGTGACCATACCCGATATCAATTACCTAAATTATACACTTATACTTGTAAAACAATTAAACTTTTTACGCTAGCTTATTAAATAAACAGTTGGCCCAAAGATTATTAAATGTTTATTTTGCTTCCAAACTTGAAAACAAATTCCACATTTTCCTTTTTTTGTAAGCAATATTTCATTGATGGAGCACTAGGGATGCTCAAACCGAAACAACAAATTTCAAATTGTTTAGGCAATCAATTGGATCATTCCACCAAGAGGAATTATTGAACATCAAAATACAACCGACACTACAGACCAACCAAACTCCTCTTAATGGGAGTAATAATTGAGTCGATGTTTGGATCCCCCTGTTTCCCTTGAATACTAAATGTTTATTTTGCTTTAAGTTTCCAAACTTTAAAACTAATTTTTTTTCCTAAAAACGAATTCTTTTAGCAAACTTCAAAAGAATTTTGAGCATGGTGAATTAAATAACAAAAATATATTCTAATTTAGTATATAAACATAATCTTTTTTAGTCAAAAAAAACATAATCATTCTTTAAGAAGAAATAATTTAATAAGCTTAAACTAATTTAAATTTAATCATTCTTTAATATTGAATTATTAAGAAATTTATTTATTTTTAATAAAAATGTATTCTAATTTAAAACATAATTTGAAAGTAATTAATTTTTAAGCATATAAAAATGAAACGTAATTAAAAATGTATTCGATGCACGCACACAGCATCCAATGATTATTCTATTAATGAAATTGTTTCTTTGACAAACTATTAACAAAAATTTGAAAAGTATTAATTTAGTAATGATGATATTTTTTCTGTTTGGAAAATGCAATGATGTTACTTTTTTACTATGCCTTTGCATCATGATATATAGGATATCATGTCATGATCATCATGGGACTTGAGAAAGAAAAAACAAATTATTATTATTATTATTATTACTCAAAGAACGCTTCTATGAGATTGTTCGAGTCTCTTTCAGCTTAACCAAGGTCTTGGGCTTGAATCCAATCTTGGAAATGCAGCAGAGTTAAAACTCCTGAGGGAAAACTTTGCTGCTCTTTGTTGTCCTAACTGACTTGAGGGATTAGTCTTTACAATTACGCACAGATAATACCGATTTACACCAAAAACCATTATTATTATTATTATTATTATTATTATTATTATTATTATTATTATTATTCACACACGGGAAAAGTTCATTTCTCATCGTAATAGAATGATTCAAAAGGAAATCATTATTGATAGCCTCATCAACATTATATTGGAAAAATTATTTGCTTTGCTTATGTAAGTTCCCTCATCTCTCATTAATCACAAAACAAACATGTGTTAGGAGAAGGCCCTTTTGGTAACATTGGATGAACTAATGAAGAAATAAGTACTATGAGTGCGGGGAAAGGTGTCATTCACCTACAAATCTACTACTATCATGTGTTAAGAGCTTAAAACCTGGATAGTATCTACAAAGTTGTAAAACCAAACAGCTCATAACCCAAAACGTGGAACTTATTCTAAAATTCAAAGACATAGGTTTGGAGAAAGATCAATAGATTAGGGCATAAAGGGAGCCACATGGTCCCCAAAAATGGCCAATTTGCCAACGAAAAATATACATCTACACCCCTATCCCCCAACCATTATCAAAATTTGGGACCCTCCATAAAAGTCTCCATTATTTATTTGTGATAGGCTTTTTCCCACGCCTAATCTCACCCCATCATTTCTTTCCTTAGCCACACATGTGTATATATGATTATATAAAAGGTTTTTGTGAGTACCTTTGTTCAAGTTTTTAACTCGGTTTTATACATAGTTAATTAGTTATAACCCCTACTTGTCTTGGAAGCGCACTTTAATGCAAGCAATATAAATCAGCTGCATACTATAATTTTTATAGGCCCAATATGTCATGTAAAATTTAAGTAACTCATCATAATTTATTCTACTAGTTTTATTGTTTTTTAATCAGTTTAGAAGAAATGGTAAATAAACGGTACACACTATCACACATGTATACTCGAGATCGAACGTGAGAGTCGGCGTTCACATGATGCTGAAAATTACCAATGCAATAAATAGTGGAGGACGAACTATTTACTCTAATAATAGTTGTACGTGAACATCTCATAGTTAACTCCACATATTTGTTTTTTTTTTATACCTTATTTTAACCTCACAATTTACTCCACTTATTTGTGTATGAATTAGGGAGTGATTACTTTTAGATTAGAAACCAGTTCAGTTCCAATAAATAAAGGTGATCTAATTATTCTACCTAGTATTACTATTAACAATGCTTTTGGACTTTTTTCTATCATCAATTATTATGGTTTAAAAAAGGAAGAAAAAAAATGAGAAATGTCTGCTTTTGGCTCTAGGGAACTTTGTACGACAGTATATAATATGCCATTAGACTTTCGGGAATGCCATAGTATCACCATATACCTAACCTATGATTAGAGGATTTTGTGGACCCATGTGGAAGCCACTCGTGATAACACATGCAACCACACTAAGGGGACACATAGCTATACATAGTTAAGGCCCGGCCCATAAATCTTTTTCGGTGGATTAAACACATTTTAAGTTGAGATTCTTTTTTACCAAAGAAATTGAGATTTTAAGTTTTAGACTTTGTCTTTTTTTTTGTCGAGACCAGGGTATCCACCGCCGAATGCAATGACTAATTCCCTCGCTGAATTGGAGGCACCTCGAAGGGTGAGACAACTGGCTCAGAGATTTAAAGCTGCTTTATACCCAAATGGGGACTAGACCAATACCCGTGGCGGAAAGAAGATTCATTGAAAGTTGGTATTGATAATTGAACTGACAATGTATAAAAGTCATCATCGTACAGTTTTAGCTCCATATGTATCAATTCATTTTCCATTTACAATGAATTCAATGAGAATTTTCTCAATTAAGGAACTCATTATGGTATCAGAAGAATCAAGATTTCTGCGGTGGTCTCTTCTCAATATGCTTGTGACTCTTCATGATATGTGAACTTCGCGCTTTCCCTTCTGTGATTCTGTTGTTCAAATCCTTAACTCGCGTTCTTTGTTGCTTCTTCATCGAGCTTAATGTTGCTTGATCTCCATGGCAGTGCAACGAATCCATACACCAATCCATTTTACATCGGGATTTCAGATAATTATCTCAATAATTTAACTTTTTCACATGGCTACTTACTGTAGCATGTCAAAATATTTAGCCACCATTCGACCTCATTTTAAAAGAATCATATTAGGGGGCACCTAACTATAATTCCCCCTAATAGAATCTTTTTGAAATGAGATCCAAAGGTGGATCAATCATTTTGATTTGTTACACTAGGTATCCACCAAAATATGAAAACAACCTAAAAGGGAAATAATTTAACTTTAACTATCTACTAATTTTAGCAGGTCAAAATGTTTTGTACACCTTTTACCTCATTTAAAAAAACATATTAGGGGCACTTAACTAATAATGATTTTTAAAATAAAAGTTAAAAAGTTTTAGTAGACTAAACTCTACATGTATAATGTTGTGCTATAAATGAACACTTCGCACCAAGTAGAGAAAATAATAGAAATAAAAATTTGGTGCTTGAATATATAAATATACTATAGCTATGGAGGTGAGGGATAACTTTATTAAGGTTCTCTGAATATGGATGTGTAAAAGAGGGGTTAGTTCAAGTGCATGTGTATGTGGGCATTTAATAGATCTACTACCCTAAGTCTGACAAATATAACTGCATGCGGGACCATGCATGCTTGGTTAGTGGTTGAGAAAAAGGTACCACACACAGATACACACCCTCTCTAGTAGTTGGAAATGGTTTGCATGCTTCATGATATGTTGGAAATGTTCGTCTCTCTGCCATATATACTGTAGAATAGAACCCATATTTATATATTTGGATTCTAATGACTAAACCGGTTCTTAGTCATTTCTCTGTCAAGCAATTGTCCAAACAGCTACGTGACAATTGTGGTTCTCTACAAAAACTGAGTGTACAGAGCTTGAATCATTATGTATTTGGACCAAACTATGTCACACTTTCACAGGTCATGCTTGGTGAGAAAAGGACAGCCTCCAAGGATATGAATACTCCCGAGAGTTATTTAACTTAAGTGTGTGTTTGGTTCTACGGCAGCGAGAATTGAGTTTAGTTAAAAGTAAATTGAACGTAATGTGAAAGATAAGGAACTAGAACGGGACAAAGAAAAGATAAATGATCAAAATGAAATCTAGAGCAAACATAAATGACCAAAAGTGTTATTTAATCCTAGAGTTATTTAGCTTACGCTTTGGTTAAGCATTTCGCCTCTGAAATGTGTGTCAATAGTAATTTTGTTTGGTAAAAAATAGCGTATAACAGATAAGCTAACAGATAGCAGGTAATCTAACTTATAGCGGCTCAGTTTTTTTTATAAGTATTATAGCGGCTCAGTTGATAGCAGATATGCTAGCGAATTGAACTTAGACTCTGTTTGGACAAAAGTAGCGGATGATAAATAAGTTAGGGGATAGCGAATAGCATATAAACTAGTTAATAGTGGATAGCGTATAGCGGATAGCTAATAGCATAAAATCTGATGACAAATGAAGTGTTTGGTAAAATTAGCGGTTGAACTAGCTGATAAATGTAAAATGACTATAAAGGACATTTTAATTAATAGTTTAATTTATTTAATCATTATAAAATACGTTTAAGATATTTAGAAAATAAATTTATAAAATATATATTTTGATAGTCTAATTTATATATTAGTTTGAAATCTAATTTAGAATACAATTAAAATAAAAAAAGATAATATATAATAAAAATAAATAATGGTTGCATTGTGTAAAACAAACATTTTTTTTCATTTCAATTAGATATATAAGTCTTATGTATTATGGAGATTCAATTGACCAAATAATAAAGAAAGGACCTAACAAATAACATGTAAAGCTTAGAATCGAATAACATAAAAAAAGAAGTTATGTGACGTGGCATAATTCAAAATTAAAGATATTAAAAATTATATTTTATTTTACTGTGGAAAAAAGGAATATTACAAAATTAATGAGTGTAAACATGACTAAAAAGATGGACGCTTTATAAGTTCAAACGCTACTTTAAGTAGGGTTTCAAGAAATGATATAAGCTACCCCAAAACGCTAACAGTGTGGCACTACTATCTTTTAACGCTTTTCCACTAGCTTATAGTATTTTTTGAAACACTACTCGAAGTAGCGTTTGAACTTATAACTTATAGTGTTTCATTTCTTCTCTCAATTTTACTCTCATTATTTAATTGAATTTCTCTTTTTTTAAGCATTTATTACAGATGTCTATTTACGTAATTTTAATTTTTTAAACTACTTCAACTACTAATTTTACTAACCACTTTAAATTCAATCTGCTAGCTTATTGCTATAAGCTGGCTTATCTGTTATCCGCTAGTCAAATCCGTTATAAGCTAGTGGACCTGACTGGTCAATCAGAGCCTTAAAGAAGTTGGTAAAATTAGCGGTTGAACTAACTTTTTTATATATATATATATATATAATGAGATAAATAGTCATTTGCGATTAATGTTTAAATATGAGGAAATATTCATTTAATGGGGGTAAACGGGGAATTTAATTAAGGAATCAAGGGTAAAAATAAGAGAAAAATGAAACATTATAAGCTATAATTAAGGTCAAACCCTACTTCAAGTAGCATTTTAAAAATGCTATAAACTTCTAAAAAATGCTATAAGCTAGTGTTGTCAAACACTTACAAAAGGTTCATTCGCTATTTTTCCAAACAGAGCCAATATCTTCTACCATGAAAAATCAGAAGTTTGAAAACCAAAATTTACACTTATCGTCCATCTTCGTTTGAAGAAAATTGGATATTATCATTATCAAGGTCCCTAGGGTTTTGCTCTGCTTGTGTTTAGGCCCCTCTTTAGGGTTTTTGGTCCAGCTTGTTGGTTTTGGTATAGTTGTGCCTGTGGTGCCTCCTTTTGGTATGTCCACTCTTCACTAGTAGGGCTTGTGTCCGTTTACCACCATGTTCGCGCTGATCCTTTTTGGGGGTTGTTTTTATCATTTCAAAAGGTGTCTGCGCCTCCCCATCTCTGATAATCGTCTTTTCTTGTTGACTCTTTTGTTCGCTACTTCATGGTGTCCTCCTCTACAAAACTGGACGATCCAGAAGAGCTCGGGAGCTCATGGTTCCTACACATACAAACAATGTTACGTTAGCTAGAAAATCCTTGGTGGGTAAGATTTGCACTAAACAAGGCTGCAATCAAGGATATTATCACCAAAGTGTGGATATTTTCCAAATCTCCACATCTCTGAACTGGGAAAGAGTATGATTCTGTTCTCTTTTGCTAGTGAGGCTCACGCAAAGGAGGTTATGCAAAAAGCTCCATGGTATGTCATCAACTAGTTGATTTCCCTACACTTTTGGCTACTTGAAGTGTCTTCCTATGAACTAGACTTTAACTACAATTTTGCTTCTGGATCCAAGTACATAATGTGCCTTTAAAGTACTTCAACTGCAAAAATGTGACCACAATCTTGTAGAAGATTAGTACTGTCATGGAGATAGAGGATTCACAGTTTGAAGGCAGGCTACTGAGGACATTTATACGAGCTAGGGTTTCCCTAGACATCACAAAACTTTTACTAGCTTAGTGTAAGGTCCCAAGAGTGGATTTACCAAAGATTTGGGTGATTTATAAATACGAGAGGATGCAGGGGTTGTGTCTTAATTGTGGGATTCTAGGGCATGAACAAAATCAATGCTACAATGACAAAGCTATGGCTTCCTATGATTCTAGACTACCTAAATATGACCTTGGCATTATATGCCCAGCTGCAAGGTCTATGCAAGCAATCATTAAATAACATCAGAGGCACAGATTTGAAAAAGCCCAAAATCAGAGCAGTACTACAATGTAATTTTGATGTTAATGACTACAATGTAATACCTTGGAGTTTTCAACCACAAATTTTCCCTTTCCACCGTTTTATCGGACAATTGATTTTTTTGGCTCCTATGTGTCTCTCAGCACACGGGTATATTTAGAGAAGTTTCTATGGAGATTTTTCGAGGGTATTTGAAAGCATCATTGGACAATGTATGGAGGATTAAGTTTAATTTTAGATTACCCTTTAAAACACCTAAAAATCAACATGGAAGTATGTTCTAACAACCAATGAGGCATATTTTCCACCAAAAGTCAAATAGGCTATATACTGTGGATAAAACTCCTGAGAGGGAGAGTTTTTCTTCCCACTGTGGCCCATTGAGGGATTATTCTCCGTAGTTGCGCGCAAAGATTACCTGGTTTCACCTTAGATATATGTTGGTTACAAGGTCAAAATATAGTTAAAAACCAAAAAATAATAATGCAAAATCAAAACAAACAAAAATATTGCGCCTAGAGGTATTTTACGAAAAGACAAGTGGTTTATCAAGTTATTTTATAGTGAATGATTGACTAAGGTAACTTGATTAAATACTTACCATTAGCCAACTTTCTCTCATTGAACATCTTACTTAGTTGACATTGACATTCACAGACAAATGAAATGGAAAACCAAAATATGGAGCAGGATGATAAATGGTTCTATAGCTACCAAAAAATTAAGAAAGTAACCAGAAAACAAGTGCACGAAATTTAGGATATTAAAATGCAATATTATTTTTCATAACATTTCAAGAGCCAACTTACACTTACATAGCTAGGGTTTCTATGTTCTGGACCTAAAAACAACTTAGCCCATGGGCCACTTAGAGAAAATAAACACAGCTTGGGTTGTTTAGTCATCCCTTATGATGGTCTTGATGAGGTTTTGTACCCATTAAACCTGTTCTTCTACCTTGGATCGCCCAATGAAAATGCGTTCAAAGTGGTTCTTGATTGCCTCTTCTATTCAAGAAGAAGAGTTGCACCTAGTTATGGAAGTTGTGCAAGCTCTTTGGTGGCATGGATCCCACATGCATCGATAAAGGATCAAAACGTCTCATTCTGAGATTATATGAGTTGTTATTACCATACAATGGAATTCCATAAACTCTACTGGAGTGTTGAGATGGGGTTTCAGGTGTCACTCCCCTTAGAATCATGGGTTGACGCTGCTCAACAATAAGGTGAACAACACCACTCATTAGATGTTGTGGTGATAACTCTTATTTATAAGAGTTATTTACACTCTTTAGGCTTAAATTAATGTAAGTTCTTTGGTAATTATGTTGTGTAATTATGTAAATATGTGTTAACTTGTCAAAAAAATGTAAATATGTGTTAAGAAGTGTCATTGAGGGTTAGGAACTGATTTGTGCTAATTTGGTACTTTTGATTCCTATGTGATAATTATAATGTGTTTACTCAAAGCTACACCAACCGATGTCATAGCATCAGCATGCCTACGTCAGCAAGAAAGAGAAAACCAGAAAGCGCAACTTTGGTGCTTCTACTTTAAGTCAAGTCTGGGCAACCCTATTGGACAGTCTAGCTGACACATCCACCAACCAAAACAGATTTTAGAGACACTTGTCCACTTGCATATGGAGGCTACTTTTGGTTGGTGGCTTGTCAAGTCTTACATTTTGAGACAAGTGGGAACAATATTTTATAGTATATTCTTGGCTAAATTATAGTTTTAGTCCCTCTGTTTTCAAAAATTCAGACATTTGGTCCCCCTATTTTAAAACTCAGACATTTAGTCCCCCTATTTTAAAAAATCAAAGACATTTAGTCCAAAGAGGGATTTTCAGTTTTTTTTGGCTGATTTGGCATCCAATTAAAAAAAATTGCTGACGTGGCACTCATTAAATGACGTGGCAGCTGACTCGGCTTGCACACATCATTTAATGAGTGCCACATAGACACGCCACGTCAGATATGATAGGCCGCAAGTGAACGATTCTATCGCGTAGTAAAAATATCGATCCCACAGAGACTTTGTAATTACCGATTTTGTTTTCGATTTTGATTAGGTAAAAGGAATGATTTTAGAAGAAGGAAGGTTTGTTGATTTTAAATTCAGAATTATAAAGAGTCTCAGGTTATTAATTTCATCACAATGATGAGGAAGCCATGTAATTCTTTAGACCATTTACCAAACTTATAAAGTAATATATTTCAAAGACAAGGCAACGAATACAACAAATGTCTCCTTTCAGAGTACAAAAGTGTGTTTTGAACTAACAATCAAGCCTATTCTCATGGTTGATTGTCACCAGAACCCATTAAGCATAACGCCTTTATAATGTCTCAAGAGTTTCAAAACTATTCTCATGTTTTGAATCCCTTGTCTAAATTCATAGTTCCAACATCAATACTTCACCTTTCGGTTCTTCGTATGATGTTTAGGATTAGAATTGAAGGACAATGAAATTAGATTGAAATATAAAACAATTGGAGTGGAGAATAGTCTTTGGGAATTACTAGGGACCTATCATTGGATTACTCCCAATAACCCAAGACTTTATATCTACTCACTCATATTCATAATGTAAATTGCAATAAGATAAATAGACATAATTGTAAATGACTGAAATCTAAATGACAAGAAATAAAGTGCAAAAAGTAAGAGCTGAAATGTAAAGTGCTGGAAATATAAAGAGCAGAAAAATAAAGAACAAGAAGATAAAAGAAAACAAGTAAACAAGAACTAAAATGAGAGCAAAAACTTAGATAAACTTTGAGTGTAAATTTCAAGCATGCAAAGGTACCATTACAGCTGAAATGAGGTCCTATTTATAGCCTAGGATCAGTAGACAAAGGAGTAAATTCGAATTACAAGCCATAATGAAAGAATTTGAAGAGTTTTGTAACATTTTTAGCTTAAGACAAAGGTGCACGGACCACGCTGCTGGGGTGCACGGACCATGCGCTACGTAAAACTTGTAAAATTCCAGCACAGGGAGCACGGACCATGCGTGTAGGGAGCACGGACCGTGCGTGGTCTTCAAACTCTCCAGCTTCTGCAACGTACAGTGCGCACGGACCATGCTTGTGGTGCGCACGGACCGTGCGTGTCTTGAGTCTTTTCAACTACTTTCTGTAACAGTGAGCACAGGTCATGCGTGTAGTAGGCACGGACCGTGCGTGTAGGCCTGATATTTGGTTCTATTTACTTGATTTTGCTCCTTTGACCTTGCACTTTTAATCCTTGCTTTTAATTCACTCAAATTCTTCCACTTCTTCATCATTTGGTCCTGAAATTGAAAACTAACACTTTGTAGTAAAATAGCTCCAAAGTAGAACTAAAATTCTACAATTTTTATTTAATTCAAATGCTAAAAACATAGTAAAATAAGACTTATCAAGATACTATATTTATATTACCTAATAACAAATTAAGTAAATAACAACAAATCAAATAATTAAACATTTAAATAAAACAGATTATTTAAAAATCAAAGAACCCTAAATTCCCAAATCCATCGTGAAACTTCTTCTTCTTCTCTTCTCATCGTTAACTTCTTCTCTTCTCCAAATCTTTTCAGCCTCCATCTTCTCCTCTTGTTGGTCGATTCTTCTCTCTTCTTGGTCGATTCTTCTCCTCTTCTCTCATGAAACAAGAAGATTCACGCGATTTCTACATGGGTGCCTCCATTGAAGCTTCCGGTTCGTCTACGAATTCGCGTTTTACAGGTTCACCAAGGCTGAAACATTTGTGTGATTGCAAGGTTGAATCTCCATTGATGACCTGTTTTAAGACTGGACGTAACTATGGAAGAAAGTTTTGGGGGTGTGGTTTATACAAATTGTATGGGTTTAATATGTGTGAGTTTTTTATTTTGCTTGATGAAGACTATACTGAGGACGGATTTACGAAATTGGTTAATCAAGTTCAGGAATTATGCAAAAAGGATCAAGATGCACAAAATGACATCATGCAACTCAAGACTAAGCTGGATGAATTGAAGAAGAAAAATGAAGTGTTGAAGAGGAAAAGTGAAGAAAAAAAAGCATCAATGGTGGAATTGAAGAAGACATGTACTGAATTGAAGATAAAGAACCAGTTTTTTTTTGGTTTAATGGTCATTAGATGGGTTATTGTAATGTTGCTTGTGGTTGTTTTAATGGCAAAATAAATAGTGAATTAGATTTATGTGTTTCAATTATGTATTTGGTAGATTGTGTTTAGTGTGGAATAGTTTGGTTAGATTGTGTTTAGTGAAGTTGTAATGTGGTTATGTGTTGTGAAATGAAGTTATTGGAAGTGCTGCAGATTTTAATATGTTGTGTAAAAACTGTTGCAGATACTTTAAATTGATGTTATTAATTGGATTGAAACTGTTGCAGATTACCAGAAACTGATAAGCAGAAGCTGCTGCAGATTACTTTAAATTGATGTTATTAACCAGATAAGCAGAAAATGCTGCAGATTTATCAATTTAATTTAAACTGCTGCAGATTACTTTAAATTGATGTTATTAACCAGATAAGCAGAAACTGCTGCAGATTTATCAATTGAATTTAAACTACTGCAGAAACTATGCAGAAAGTGTTGCAGAATTATAAACAAAATGGACAATTAATTGGACAATTGCTAAATGTGTCAAACTTTCATTGAAACTGCATAATCAGTAGCCATTAGATTAAGTACAGAAACTACACAATCCACAAGTGGAACGGTTTGTACATTAGATGATCAAACAACCCACAAAAGAACTACACAAGTTTTTGCATTACATCACTTTCTTACAACACATGACCAAAATACATGACCAAACTAGTTTCCAAAATACTAAGCCTAAATATGACCAAACTAGTTTCCAAAATACTAAGTCTACTTTCCAAAATACTGAGCCTAAATATGAACCACTATGACATCCATTCATTGAGTTGGTGGAGTTGATTGAGGTGCTTCATTGTCTTGAGTCAAAACAGTTTGAGGTCCATTTCCTCTTGCTCTTCCTCTCCCTCTTGCTCTATCAGTTCCTCCTCCTCTCCCTCCACTTGTGCTAGCTTCCTCTTGTTCCGTCATTGTCCTCTTAACCCTCTGTCATAAGTACACAACAATAATCCAGAATTAGATGACATAAAAAATAGTGAATTAATGGTCAACATGTGTTTAAATAATTACCTTGTTTCCTCCCACTGGGATCACTCTATCTGCCTTTGTCTTCCCTTTGCAGCTCCTTCTATTGTGGCCTAAAATCTCACATTTTTGGCACTTCACAGTAGGTAACAATCTTGGGAGTCTATTAGGATCTCTTGGCTCATCATTTGACTTGTTTCTCACTTTCTTAGGCCTGCCAGGTGCTCTTCTCATTCTTGGTGGATGAATTGGCTCAGATTCAGTGAGTGGCCAGAGCATAGGACCATTTGTTGGCATAAGCAAGTATGAATAGGTGGCCAAGAAAGTAGACTTTCTATAAAATTGTGCAACATAATTCTCAGGAGGCACATTGTTATACCACATGCAACAAATAGCATGTGGACAAGGGATCCCAGTCATATCCCATTTCCTACATGCACATGTCTTTTCAAATAGATTGACGCCAAATTGATCAGTCCCATTATCAACAGTAAAAATGGCATGGTGTTCATCATCACCATGCCAAAATGGTGACCAACCATCAGCAGCTTTCTTGTTCTTTTCTAATGCTATTTGAATCTTAGGGCAAATATCACCATTATATTTTTGAATAAGTGTTTTTTGCTGCACAATTCTGTTTGTTAAGTAGTATTTCAACCCTTCTAGCAAAGATATAATTGGTTTTTCCCTATGGTCTAATATGACACTATTAAATGCCTCACACATGTTATTTACCTGAAGGTCACATTGTGTATATAGCTTGTAATGTGACCTAGACCAAGCAGCAGGAGGCAGCTCCATCATATCCTTCCAAGCAGTCTCATTCAAGTTCTTTAATGCCTCCATTGATCTTTAAAATTGTGGTATTGTTGTAGCCCTTGCACAACTCCAGAAGGTTGTTTTCATTTCATCACCAGGATATTTCTTTTTCCAATTGCCATACAAATGTTTGACACAAAGCCTATGCTCTACTTGATCTCCATAATCAGCTATAGCAGGAACAAGTCCCTGTATAATTATGTAAGAAACATTATTAAAAAAGAATTACTAAACAGAATTATTAAACAAAATTATTAAACAGAATTATATAAACAGAATTATTACCTTTTGTTGGTCAGAAATGAATGCATATGGCTTTGGGTTTATTTGATTCAGATCCTCCAGTAATAGGTTGATGAACCAGGCCCAAGAGTCCTTTGTTTCAGCCTCCACTACAGCATATGCCATCGAAAACATCTGATTGTTTCCATCCTTACCAACAGCTGTTATGAGTTGGCCTCCAAATTCTCCTTTCAAAAAACATGCATCCAAACCAATTAGAGGCCTACATGTCCAAGCAAAGGCAGCTTTAGATGCCTCAAGGCATACATAAGTCCTCTCAAAAATTGGTCCATTAGGTCCCCTATCACACTTGATTATTACTGTTGAATTAGGATTTGATCTCATAAGCTCCTCTGCATGATTTCTAAGGTTCAAATATTGTTCAGAACTTGCACCTTGCAGTTTTTCCATTGCCCTTCTCTTAGCTCTATTTGCATGATCATGTGACAACTTCACACCCCATCTATTTTTAGCCTCTGCTATCAGACTCTTCACTTTTATGTATGGTGAATGGCTAAGAATGGAAACAAATTTCTTAGCTAACCATTCAGTTTTAGCCAACCTGTTTCTTGCCATCCTAAATCAAGTATGCTCATCCTTAAAACTAACAAGCTGCCAATAGTGAGTTGCAACCCTTTGACTAAAACTCATATGGAAGGGACACCCCCTCATGCATTTGACCACAACTTTTATAGTATCATTCTTTTTAAACCATAGGTTTTTCTTTTGCTGTATTCCGTAATCTTTAACAGCTTCTATTAATATTTTCTTACTCTTGAATATCAGACCTACCTCAAATCTAACCGGGTCACTACCTTCGGGTGGCTTGAACTTGGGAAAGGAGTGTGTCAGAGGTTCCTCACCATCACTACCTGGTGGGATGTCTAACACATCAGAATCAGTTTGACCTTGTCCCTCAAACTCAGTAGCAAAATTGATATTAGAGTCCACAAATGGATCAGATTTGCTTCTCTTATTTGTTATCTCATTAACTGTTTCAATAGGAAGTACTGTGGTCCAATCCCATTCTTCATCTAAATCACTATCCAACGGTAAGTCACTATCATCGCTGTCAGAATTTGTAGAGTATTCATCATCTTCTAATTCACTGTCATTTTCAACTTCCACACTAGTCTCCTTCTCTTTTCCCTTTTCCTTACACTTTTCCTTCTCCTTCTCTTGTTCCTTTTCACTCTCTCTGCCAGCGGCCACTAGTGGGACATCTACAACATGTTCTACATACACTTCAACTCCCTCAAACCCCTTACAATCTTTAATAAGCTTCAAGACATGACCATCATTATTTAGTGGCCTCAAACCATGTTGAATGCTAACTTTTGGATCCCTATACCAGAGGCACTTAAAGGTTAGATAACCTAGGCTCTTAACCAACTTTGACAACTCAATATAAGACATCTCATCAACATCCCAACCCTGAGACATTTCATACACCACTCCCCCACCATATACCTTACTAGGGAAATTTACAAAATAGCCCCCATGATGTATTTTTAATCTTATAATTTGGAATTCTGGTGGCCTATAACAAACAACAACAGTAAAAAAAGTATCAAATAGGGGACCACTTTTGTATATGACAAAGTAAGCATTACAATAAAAGCACATGTAAAAGTATCAAATAGGGGACCACTATCCTAAACTTAATAAAGCATCAGTCAAGTAGCACAAATAACAAACACTAAACAACAAATTTCGCACATTGGATGCTGACACAGTGAAGAAAATCAAATGTGGTAGTTCCAATACCTCAAATATAGCAATATCAGTCAAAGATAACATTTTCTGAATATAAGAAACCCATAAACCCACAATACCTAAATCCCAACAAAATAGATTCCATTTTCAACAAACACTAAACTAAAAACCCTAATCGCTATCACAAAATACACATACCTGGTACAATACTTCACATCTTCTCTTGTAGCTCCTCCAACGCCTGGAATCTTCAACGTATTTGCCATCGCTTGGTCACAGATTTAGGGTTCGAACGATTTGGGATTTTTGTTGTTCAAATTAGGTTTACGATTCAAAGCAAATTTCGTGAAAAGGAAGTTGTTAGCTTGAAGAAGAAGTGGAATATTGAAAAGAAGAAGTGGAAGAAATCGATTATTGAAGAAGAAGGACAAGAAATCGTGAAGAAGAAGATGAACTGGTTCTTCGTGGGTTTAACATTTCCAGCGTTTTGGTTCTGATGTAGCTTGCTTTCTATTTTTGATTTCAAGACTTTTTTTGTTTTAATCATTAATCATTATAATTATAACAATAACAATACTTTACATCATAATTATTTGATTTGTTATTTACTTAATTTTTCTTATTAGGTAATATAAATATAATATCTGACGTGGCGTGTCTATGTGGCACTCATTAAATGATGTGTGCAAGCTGAGTCAGCTGCCACGTCATTTAATGAGTGCCACGTCAGCAATTTTTTTTAATTGGATGCCAAATCAGCAAAAAAAAAACTGAAAATCCCTCTTTGGACTAAATGTCTTTGATTTTTTAAAATTGGGGACTAAATGTCTGAGTTTTAAAATAGAGGGACCAAATGTCTGAATTTTTGAAAACAGGGGGACTAAAACTATAATTTAGCTTATATTCTTCTAAAGGGATTTTGATCATCTTCCACCTTTCGTAACACACTTCTAACGCTCCATACTACCTGGTTCGAATAGAGAGGGTTTTTGACACATTCTCTTCACCATTTTCATTCAAGCTTGCTTCACAAAAGTCATAGTAAAAGTTCTGCACTTCAATGATGTGAAGCGATGCTACAACATCACAAGACTAATTCATGCGAAGGACTCCGCGTAGTATATCTTTTATGCTCTTTTATTTCTTTTGTATTTTCAGTAATATGAACATGGTTTATATCATAGTTTTCTTGTTGATGCTCATCATGAGCTAAGCCTTTTGTAGTTGGGATGCTCAAAGTTTTGTAATGACTTTTTAATGGTTCTAATGTAATATTTTGATGTCTGCATTTTAATCCTTTCATGAAACTTCTTTCAAACTTATTTTGGGACTAGCCAACTAGGATAAGTACATTTATAAAAGCAGACATGGTTTATAATTTGAACTCAAGGGTTAATGTGGGTGGGTGGTTGTTAGAGGACACTTTAACAATCTATGCTTAAACCTAGACATAGGAAATCATAGTCCATAGGGTGAATACTGTGGGTACTTAACATACGGGGGTGAACCTATTCAAGAGCTTAAACATAAGCCAACCCTAACGTTAGTGGCTGAAAGACACACATCAATTGCTACAACATCCAATGCTATAACATCATGCATTGCTTTGTTATGTTTTAAAGGATATACTTAGTGAATAGCATACAATCTTTTACTTTGAATCTTCACACTATCTTTACTTGCTCACTTTTATTTCTGTTATATTTAAAATATTTGTTCGCAACTTGTTATTGTTTTTTGGTTTGCCTCACTAGTTTACCAATATATTATTAAACTCTAAAATTAACATCAATCCTTGTGGGTACGATCAGTAGCGGAGCTTGCCCAAAATATTTTGGGGTGCCATAACTACTAACTAAAATATTATAACAGTGGCGGAGCTTGCCCAAAATGTTGAAGCTATACAATTTTCATCTTTGTTGGAAGCTTTCCTCTTGAAATAAGCATCAATTTTGTTAAGCTTAACCATCGTATTACACCTAAAGAATACATAGATCAATTATCAATAATCAAAATCAATTTTTAGCAGCATTTTTAAATCAATTTATCCTACTTATAGAAACCAACATTTTTAAATCAATTTTTTTAATGAATGAAAAGTGCTATGTTGAATCAGACTTGTTGGACTTGGACCACATATTGTCCAAGACTTTCAATGAATACACGTGGGTATCAAGACTTTCAATGTTGGACCACATATTTTTTAATCAATTTTTTAATCAATGGAACTTGGAACCGACTCTCCCACACAGCAAAAACAAAGCAAAATATTTTATCATCTTTATTCTTTGAGAGAAAACAATTATCCATCAAAAATTAAAGAAAGAAAGACTAATTAGTAGTTTCATCAAGAATGACACTTGGCTGGTAAGAAAGCATTTAGATTTCATCAAGAATAGCCTACTCTGATTTCAAGCGTTGCGGCTGTTGTTGCTTCTTAGCTTCTTTCTAGTTTGATTTCACGCGTCTAAGTTTGGGAATAAGGTTAAAAAACACACAAAACGACGTCGTTATGAGTAGGAGTATAATAAAAAAAAACTTTTTTTCCCTGGCCGGTACCACGACCCCCCTCGCTCCCATGATCCTCCGCCATTGGGTACGATCCTTACTTTTTCACTATATTCTTGTTGCGATTGTGTATACTTACACATTACCTTTTCACACAACAAGTTTTTGTCGCCGTTGTCGGGGATTGCATTTAATTTTTATTGTTTAACTAAAGGTAAAGTAGTGATAATTTTACCCTGGTGTTTTGTTCTCCTGTGTTACAGCAGTAGATGCTATAGCATATGCACATGATCAACGCACCAGAATTTCAGTTGGATCCTGAAATAATAGAAAGGAGATTTAGAAGATTGCGAAGAATTCAAAATCAACAAAGACTTGCTATTATTTTAAAAAAATTATGTTGGATTTATTGATAGTGGTTAAATTTTGTTTTATTAGTTTTAGTAGATCGTAGTAAATACTAAATTATTAGTAGTTAAATTGATTAGTTTTATTAGTTTTAGTAGATTATAGTAAATACTAAATTCTAGATCATTTAATATAAATATAGTAACATATACTCAAATTTTAGAGAGAAAAAATACAAAAAAGTACGTATGAGACCAAAAGTTGAAGAAAAATTTATTTATTATAAACTAAAACTAAAACTAAAAACTCTATATTTTGCGGTGATAATTTTTGCATGTTCAAAAGAAATGTCAAATAAACAGTCGCTGAAATTGCGAATCCATTCCGCATTATTAGGATTAAAAACATAGTTTAACTTCTTATTTTTTAGAAAAAACGCTATCCAATTTATGGAGTATTAATTTCGTTATCAGACAAATCAACACTCCTAGCCCAGTAATTTAGGCTCCTGCTGAGATATGGTGGGGGTCGATCCGTTTTTCTTTTTTCTCCTTCAAATTAAACCAAAAAAACCACTATTTAAACCAAAAAAAAAAAATCGTCATCAGACAAACGAAAAGGTCACGTGTGATAGGATACAACGGAAAATAAAATTAAATAGAAGGAGAAAAGAGTCCAATAAAAGAAGGCGTGTATTTCTCGGCATGAACATAAAGAACCTCTGAGCCACCCTGTCATACTAGTCCCCTACAACCCTCCCTATACAAAACCCCCACTCTCTATCACAATAGTAACACAACACTCACTTTCCCTCTCTTCCTTTCCAATTTTTCTTTTTAATTTAATTAATTATTCTGCAAAGTTTTATAGAAAAAGAGAAGTTTTAGAGACAAATGCGTCAGAAGCTGAAAAACGATCATCATTCACGTTTCAGAAAAAGTGAAGAAGAAAGAAGAAACTAACTCACCCAATCACACCTCCCTTAATTGATATTCGCGCCCCCCCAACCAAAATCTTCACCAGATCACCTTCGTTTTAAAGCAAAGGCGGCGACAATTTATTTCTCTCATAAATTATTTCTGACGCCATTTTACTCTCACCTTCTTCTTCTGCAACAAAAATAATTAAAAAATTGCATTGAATTCAATTCAATTCATTGGATAACACGTTTTCTCTCATATTAACTACTAGTACTCCTCTTTTGAAGACGGTGTACCCTTCACTTTTTTACCTTGCTTCAGGTTATTGCATTTTCATGCCAAACGCAGCGTCTTAACGGCGTCTTCTTCTTCTGGTGAGTTTTCCACTTTTTCTAACAAGTTTTGTGAAGGCTTGAAGCTCAAGTATTCAAAACGCAGGACTAGTTTGTCGTTTTGTTTGAAGGTTTCTTTGTTTTTATTTTTTATTTTAAAATTAAATAGTGGTTTTTTGGTTTAATTTTAAGGAGAAAAAAGAAAAACGGAAAAATGAAGTTTATGAAGTTAGGTTCCAAGCCGGATATTCTTCAATCTGATGGGAAGTTTGTGAGGTAAGATTTTCTTTGCTTTTGTTTCTTCTGTTTCTTATGTATTTCCTGCATTTTTGGGTGCTCTGTTATGTTAATATTATTATGTGATTTTTATTTATTTATTTATTTATTTGTATATTTTTTATTTTTGTGTGTCAGCAATAGCGTGAAGTTAAATATATATAGTTAATTTCTTGTGTTACCGTTTTCTGTAACTGAAATAGGTTTGGTTACAGATGCATTTGCAGATTCATTCTTCAATGCCTTTCAAAAGAAACCCATTTTTTTCTTGAAATACTGTTAATATTCTTTCTATAATGCTTATATCTGTAAAGGGAGAGAGGGAGAGCGAGAGAGAGATTTAATTGTGGAGGTGGTCCTGATTTTGAAGTGTGAATTTCTTGATGAGTTTGTGGTCCAAATGTTGTAAAAGTAGTATGGAGTACCCAGCATTCGTAATCATGCCAGTTTTGCAAAGCTTATTTGGAATAGTATTAATTCATTAATTATCTTATATGTATGTTTTCTATATACATCACCAATTTTAAGCATGTGATCCACTGCCTCAAATTATTGCTATCACCTTTTGTAATTCTTGGAATAGAAGAAACTATCTTATAATATCAAGATATTATGTTAGAGTATTGTAGTTTATCTAGTAAGCTTAGTTTAAGGATTTAATAATTTATATGCAATGACGGTCTACGGTTTTTTACAACGTCATCCAATCACAAAGCGACATGTCGTAAAAAAAGTGATCCACTCTATCTCAATTGCTTCAAAAGTTATCCATATCATGAAATTTGATTGGTTGATTGTGTAAAAAAATTACAACGACGATGGTGCATATCAATTAAATTCTTCGTTTATTATCTTAAATTATATTATATCTCTTGATATTAGTTTCTATATTACTTAGTTATTATCATGATTGATTTTCTAATTTAACTCTTTATATATTTAAAATTAGAGTCTTTCAAAAATATCATGGATAAATTTAAGAGTGGAGTGTATAAAATTCAGTTTGTGAATATTTTCAAAAATATCATGGTGGGCAATGGCAGACTTTGTGTAAAGTTCAAATCATATGCGATGCCATGTCATCCACCATGCATGTGCTACTACATGTTAGTGGGAAGTAAGAACCACATTTGGTCAGTGTATATTAATTTGGTTGTACCTCCTGTTAGCCATTTTAGTGAGTCTTTTTTTAGTGTTTTTTTATTGCACTTCAAATATGATAGAGAAATAGTAAACTGGATTGACTCCCCCATCAAAATACAGGTTTTTGTATTAATAGAAATATGAATTTGAACTTTTACCAACCCATAAGACTGAGTTTTTTTATGTATAAACTTTTGGCAAATATGTTATTTCCTCTTTTCTTTTTTTAGTCATTGAACAAATTTTGCCTCTGGAGCTATTCTATAATTCAATTGCTGCTAAGATGCAAAAA
Organism: Astragalus glycyphyllos; assembly: GCA_963573325.1. Taxonomy (NCBI): domain Eukaryota; kingdom Viridiplantae; phylum Streptophyta; class Magnoliopsida; order Fabales; family Fabaceae; genus Astragalus; species Astragalus glycyphyllos. Next base: position 84,039,166 of record OY754309.1, on the reverse strand, counting down.
AGTGTAACATAGTTTGATCACATAATGTGATGTATATCCATGCGAGTCTATGGTGAAAAGCATGCATCTCAACTCCTTTTAGCTCCAGCTTTTTTTTTTCATTGAATTTTTGTTGCTTTTTTTTTTGTAACACGAGTCTTGCATGCTTACATTATGTGGGTTAATTGTATTTTGTGGATGAGAGTCAAGTAATCTCTGGAGTCCCATCATTCCCCCCTCCCTTGAATAATTTGCCTTTTTTTTAAACAAAGCAATTCATTTCAACATTATTCAGGTACATATCATCTGAATTAGCTACAGATATTATCATAATTGTTGATGAAGTTAAGTTTGACCTTCACAAGGTATGTACTTTTCCAGCATCTTTGTTTATTTTCCCTTTTTAAATAAGAAAAATTGTATTATATGGATAATTATACAGTCTTCCTTTATTTTCAAAGGGACTTTATGGTAAATTGGTAGGAATAGTACTCACAAATTACACTGACATCACCAAAACTTTGTTTACTTTTCATGAGCTGCAGTTCCCCCTATTGTCCAAGAGCAATTGTTTACAAAAGCTGGTATCAAAGGCTAATGAGGAGAATTCTGACGAAATTTATTTGAACAATTTCCCTGGTGGACCGAAGGCCTTTGAAATATGTGCAAAGTTCTGCTATGGAATGACTGTTACTCTAAATGCTTACAATGTCGTGGCTGCTCGTTGTGCAGCTGAGTATCTTGAAATGACGGAGAATATTGATAGAGGAAACTTAATTTTCAAGATTGAAGTGTTTCTTACCTCGAGTATCTTTCGTAGCTGGAAAGATTCTATAATTGTTCTCCAAACTACTAAATCTCTTCTTCCATGGTCTGAGGATCTAAAGATCATTGGGAGGTGCATTGATTCCATAGCTTCTAAAACTTCTGTGGATCCGATGAACATCACTTGGTCATACACTTACAACCGTAAATTAACTGAAGTTGATAAAATTGTTGAAGAGAAGATTACTTCAAAGGAGAAAATTGAGCCTGTTCCTAAGGATTGGTGGGTTGAAGATATATGTGAGCTCGACATCGATCTTTATAAACGTGTAATGATCACCGTGAAATCAAAGGGAAGGATGGATGGTGGTGTGATTGGTGAGGCACTGAAAACCTATGCAATAAGATGGTTGCCTGATACTGTCGATGCATTGGTTTCCGATGCTCATGCCTTGAGGAACAAATCTCTGGTAGAAACAATAGTCTGTTTATTGCCATGTGATAGTGGCATCGGCTGTTCTTGCAGTTTCTTGTTCAAGCTATTGAAAGTGGCTATATTAGTTGATGCTGATAAGTCCTCAAGAGAAGAATTGATAAAGAGCATTAGCTTAAAATTGCATGAAGCTTCTCTCAAAGATTTGCTGATTCCAGCAAGGTCTCCTCAGATTACTGCATATGATGTTGATTTGGTGCAAGATCTCTTGAATCGGTACATGACTAACGAAATGAATAGACGTGATATGGAGATTTTGGGGAAGAAAGATAAAGTAAATGATGAATCTATTTTAGGGAATAGGTCGATATTGAATGTCGGCAAGTTGGTGGATAGTTATCTTGGAGAAATTGCACATGATCCAAATCTTAGTCTCTCCGGTTTTGTTGATTTGTCACAGTCAATTCCAGAGTTTTCTAGACCAAATCATGATGGTTTATACCGAGCTATAGACATCTTCTTGAAGGTAAGATTTTGTAAACATGCATTGTAGTATTGTACCATCATCACATATAATTGGTAACTTCACTTCTTTGTTTTCTGCTACATTTTTTTGTTGCTTCTAACTTATGTCTGAGGAATTCTTTTAGAACTGCTAACATGTCACATTTTTGGAACACTTTGGCATTTTTCTATTTCTACAATAATCTGTGTTGCTGCTTAATACCATCTTCAGGAGCATCCAGATTTGACAAAAGCTGAAAAAAAGAAGATATGTGGACTGATGGATATCAAGAAATTGACTGCTGATGCATCGATGCACGCTGCACAGAACGATCGCCTTCCTCTTCGAGTGGTAGTTCAGGTTCTGTATTTTGAGCAGGTTAGAGCTGCAGCCAACGCCCGAGCATTTGCTAATAGTCCACGTGAGCCTCCACACACACTGATGAATGGAAATGAAGATTGTGAGAAATTTTTGGGACAAAGCTGCCATTCACTTAACAGCCAGATGAGTCAGTTGAAGATTAAAGACGAGGAGTTTCGCAAGAGCGTGAAATTGAATAAGAAGAACAGCAAAAACAGCAGAAGTGGCATGCAGTTGCTACCGTCTCGATCAAGGAGAATCTTTGATAAGTTATGGCTTGTTGGTAAAGGACAAGGAGAGAATAGGAGTTCAGAGACTTCAGGAAGTTCTAATAGCCCAACTTCTGTTGTCCCTGGAGATACAAAATCTTCAGGCTCATCCTTAAGACACAGGAGGCATTCTATCTCTTAGGGAGTTATATAATGATTAATTTGAACATGTGAATGATATTCTAGTTACTGTTTAAGTGTAAAGTGATAGGATGTTAATCTTGTATTTTCAATGCATGCATGTAATCAGGATGAAGATCTTATTGTCTCACTAGCACTGGAGAAAAAATGAAGTGACATTTTTGTGTCTTGTGTATTGGTATATTTCTGGCTATAATGTAAGATCTTTCATTCTAATCAAGTAATCTTAAAATGGGGTAGGGATCTTATAGGTTTTATTCAATGCTGCTGTTGATTTAGTTACAAGTGGATGATTTTGATGGGTATCAATTTGATAATATAGACTGATGAAGTACACTCAAGATGAGTGTACTGTTTGATTGATATAAAAGATGCAATGTGCTGTTGATTCAGTGATAAATCAATAGCAAGTACAAACAAACATAGGAAATGGAAATTACAGTAAAAGTATCTTGGGTAATCGAGGAACCCAGGGCCTCCAAGTGGAAAATACTTCCAAAAACTAGCCTACCCCACTCCCTGCCAATTCCCAGCTTTATCAGATTCTTTTTCTCTCTCCTGACAGTTGTAGCTGCCACCTCACCAGCTTCACTCACTCCCACGCATTACTTGCTGAGGGAATCATTCCTCTTGGAATTTCCCCAAATGCCCCTTTGTCCTCTAGTGTACACTTTCTTAAAACGTGTACTATCATTCCCTCCCCCTTCAAATATCTTCTTGTCCTCAAGGAGAACATCATGGAACTCTTGGCTCAATTTCTCAGCTGCTTCCCAGGAATTCTCAAACTCTGGAAGCCCTTTCCATTTGATCAGCACTTCTGTCTTGCCCTCTGCATTCTGTCTCTTATCTAGCACCACTTCAGGCACCACATCCAGCAACCAGTCTTCATTCAAACATTCTGGTAGTGGTTGAGAAACCTCTGTGGGAGACACAACTTTCTTCAACAAAGATACATGAAACCCAGGGTGAACTCTACTGTCAGGTGGCAGTTTCAATCTATAAGTAACCTGCCCAATTCTCTGCTCCGCTAGGAATTTGAGACTTTTCTGATCTGTGTTGACTATAAAATGCCTCCCCAATAAGTAGGGTCGCCATTTCTGGATGGCAATAACAATAGCCATAAGCTCTCTTTCATACACAGATTTTTTCTAGGCTCTATCAGATAATGTTTGACTCATATAAGCTATTGGCCTGCCCTCCTGCATTAGAACAGCACCTAGACCCTTTCCTGAAGCATCAATTTTGACCACAAATTCCTTGTCAAAGTTGGGCATACCCAGCACAGGTATAGTAGTTATGGCAGTCTTCAGACTCTCAAATGCTTGTTGTGCTTCTGAAGTCCACAGAAAGTTATCCTTCTTTAACAATTGTGTCAATGGCCAAGCTATCTTACCATAGTCCTTGACAAACTTTCTGTAATAACTAGTCAAACCAAGGAACCCCCTTAATCCCTTCAGTTCTTTAGGTATAGGACACTGCACCATGTCTTCAATCTTTTTAGGATCTGCTGCTACACCATCACCAGAGATCAAATGTCCCAGGTAATCAATCTGTGACTGCCCAAAAGCACATTTTTTCTTGTTGGCATACAGTTGATTGTCCTGCAATACTCTCAAAACAATCCTCAAATGCTCAGCATGCTTCATATCACTGCGACTGTATATTAAGATGTCATCAAAAAATACTAGCACAAACTTTCTTAAATACGGCCTGAGAACTTCATTCATAAGTGCTTGAAATGTGGAGGGAGCATTAGTGAGTCCAAAGGGCATCACTAGATACTCATAATGCCCCCCATGAGTTCTAAATGCAGTCTTCTCAATGTCTGCTTCCTTCATTCTGATTTGATGATAGCCTGATTTCAAATCTAATTTTGAAAAGATCATTGCTCCACTTAATTCATCTAGCAGTTCATCAATCACTGGTATAGGGAACTTATTAGGCATTGTCACTTTATTGAGAGCTCTATAATCAGTACAAAATCTCCATCCCCCATCTTTTTTCTTTACTAGAATAACTGGGCTAGAAAAAGGACTTGTACTATGCCTAATTATACCAGCATGCATCATCTCTTTAACAATCTTTTCGATCTCATTTTTTTGATAAAACGGATACCTGTATGGTCTAATATTTGGAATTGCAGCTCCAGGTTTCATCACAATGGCATGGTCCTGAACTCTCTCTGGTGGCATTCCTTCAGGCATTTGAAACACCTCCACAAACTTAGTGAGTATTCCTTCCCATCTGTTGGCCTGCTGTTCTGTTTTCTGGTCCTGTTCTGTGTCAGTTACACATTCCACCAGAAACCCTTGTCCCTCCATCTGTAATAACTTCATCACTGCTTTCAAGGATGCTTGTACAGTACTCAATGCAGGATCCCCCAGAATACACTGTTGTTGGCCTTCATGAGTCCATTTCAAGCTTAAGTTCTTGAAATTGGCCTCTATGTTACCCAAGCTAGCTAACCAGTCCATTCCAAGCACCATCTCTGTTCCCCCAACTCCATCAAGAAGAAATTCTGTTCAAACTTCACACCTTGAACCAGAAATTCCAACCCCTTGCACACCCCGTTATTCTTCACTATCTCACTAGTGCCAACCTCAATCAAGTATACAGGAGTGTCCTGTAAAGCCAGCTTCAATTCTGCAACCAATCCAGGGGCTATGAAGTTACTGGTAGCTCCAGAATCAATGAGAATAAGCACCTTCCTTCCACTGATAATTCCCCACACCCTGAATGACTTATTAGAAGTCAATCCCTCCTTACTTTGTAATGACAACTGCAAAGTTTTCATAGCAGTTACTTCCAAGTTCTTCTCAATCTCATCAAATCCCCATTCTTCCTCATCTTCCTCACCTTCTTCAAGTTCACATAGCACTAACTTCATGTGTTTAAATTTACACACATGGTCACGGTTCCACTTGTCTCCACATTTGAAACACAAGCCCTTCTTACTTCTTTCCTCCAATTCCCCTGGACTCAGCCTATGTTTCCTTCCTCCTTCAGTGCCCTTCATCTCCTTCCTCTCTCCAGAGCTACTTCCCTCCTTCTTGTCACTGGAATTGCTCCACGTGCTACGAAACTTAGCATTGGAGGATTTCCAGTCTCCCTTCTCCTTAGTAGGCTCATACTTCCTACTCAGGGCTAAATTCTTTCCCTCAAACATCAATGCACGATCCATGAGATCAGCAAGATCCTCATAATCATACATCTTCAATTCTGCTTGTAATTCCCCTTTTAATCCATTCAAAAATATGCTATCCAACATCACCCTTTCGTCTTTGTTTAAGGGAGCAATATGGAGCTCAAATTGTTCCCTATATTCCGTCACAGATCCTTCCTGCTTCAAACTCAGCAACGGGCCCAAAGGATTGTTCATCAGTCCAAGACAGAAACGTCGTTTCACCGCAAGCTTGAATTCCTCCCAAGTTTTCAAAGCAGCTTGTTCTTCCCACCATTGGAACCAGTTCAGTGCTCTCCCTTCCATCGCAATCACCACTGCATCAAGTTTCTCACGTTCTCGCACGCCATTGATGCGAAAATACCGTTCGACCTGGATAATCCACCCGTTCGGGTCATCGCCCGAGAAAACGGGTATTTCCAATTTCCGGCGTCCTCCACGGTAATGTGGCGTTTGACTACCACTGTGCCTCGAATAGGACCGTGAACGACGTGGTGGAGTCGTTACTTCCTCATCAGTGAGGTCACCTTCTCCACGACGCCTAGTAGGAGCTCTGCGTCGTCGTGGTTTGTTCGTCGTGCTCAGCTCGTTGAGTTTCTGCAGCATTTCAGCCATGGTGGCTTCTACCCCACTCGGTTTTCCATGTGACTTCGCGTAGCTACCATGCACAACACCAAGGATACGATGCTTTGATACCAAATTGATGGGTATCAATTTGATAATATAGACTGATAAAGTACACTCAACGTGAGTGTACTGTTTGATTGATATAAAAGATGAAATGTGCTGTTGATTCAGTGATAAATCAATAGCAAGTACAAACAAACATAGGAAATGGAAATTACAGTAAAAGTATCTTGGGTATTCGAGGAACCCAGGGCCTCCAAGTGGAAAATACTTCCAAAAACTAGCCTACCCCACTCCCTGCCAATTCCCAGCTTTATCAGATTCTTTTTCTCTCTCCTGACAGTTGCAGCTGCCACCTCACCAGCTACACTCACTCCCACGCATTACTTGCTGAGGGAATCATTCCTCTTGGAATTTCCCCAAATGCCCCTTTGTCCTCTAGTGTACACTTTCTTAAAATGTGTACTATCAGATTTATGGCCTATTTAGTGCATTATTTTCTTGTTTGATTGATGTGTGGTGGAAGGAGAAGGATACATGCAAAATTTTCGATTGGATATGAAGGACTTTGTGGATCTCTTTTGAGGAAGGTAACTTTCAATTGATATATGGTCTTGCCAACTCTAACCAGTACCTTAAATAGGCCATTGAACTTCAGTAGAAGCTTATAGAAGGCTAATAACACATAGAAAGTTGGCGGTAAGGCTGAAGCTTAAAGTAATAAAAACCGTCCACCTCAAATGTCTGGTCACTCCTGTGCTTATTCGCCTATTGAGGCATCCATTTCTGACCACACATCAAGTAGAATTTGTGGAGCTTGATGATTGCTTCACGAGTAGAAATTTTACCATCAATTGTTGTGTTGGAGGATTCTCCTTATAGGTATGGTAAATGCACGCCGTGCCTGAGATTTTGGTGCCTTTGTGAAATTTGAATGTGATACCCAACTTTTATAAGTCGTATATATTAAAATTTATTGTTTTTATACAATCTCAAGTAAGATAAGTTATTATGGAATGAATATAAGCATTTTGAAAAAGTCAAACCAAAATCTCAATAGAATTAATTACAGCAAAATAGTTATACATGTATTTATCAACTATATATATATATATATATATATATATAATTATGCCCCCAAAATATTGGCGCCATGTGCGGTCACTCCTCCCGCACACCTCAAGAACCCTCAGGGTAAATGAATTAGAGGAGACTGCCTATACTAGACCTCACAAGGGGTAGTTTGAATAGCGAATGAGAATTTTTTACTGTACCACCATTTACAATGGGTGTGTTGGAGTGTCATGTTGGGTTGTGATATGACATAGAAGTTATAAGTTGTTTTTGAATGTTAAAAAAATGATGTAATAGAATGGTATGTGACTATATCCATTCCATTGCTTACATCGATTTTTCTTTCTCTCTAGTAATTTGCTTGGCATTTTATTGTTTTATCTCAAGTTCTTTAGATGGTGTCTTTTAAATAAGAGTAAAAGTGGAATAAAAAAGTTTTAACTCATTCGATTTCGTTTACTTTCCAAATAATAAAAACTTTATTTCGTCCTCTTACAAAATACCCAAATAATGAAATGGAAACTTAGTTCCATGCTGCTCGTTTCGCTCTGCTCCACTCCATTTCATTTCACTCTGCGAGTAGAAAAAGAGGGTGCGAGTTGAAAGCCCTAGAGTGATTTGGATTGCAATGAAATGTGGGCCTTCTAAACCCTTACGAGCCCAAATTAGTTCCCGAGGGAAAGCGAGCTTCAACTTCAGAGTCAAAACACGAACGCATCGCACACTCAACTGAGCTCCAGCTTCATTTTGGAGAACACTACTTACATCAAACACCTTCTCTGCAATCAGCAGAAACCGAAAAAACTAGAAACCAGAAAGAGAAAAGAATCGAAAATGCAGAGATTGAAAGTTCTGCTACCACAAAGTAATTCCTCATTTCGTACGCTTTTTACTCACCGTCGAGCTTTCTCTGCTCAACCAAATTACGCGCACCACGATGATGATGAAGATGATTCCCAACATCAGGTCATTTTCTCACGCTTCGCATTTTACAATTTATTTATTTATTGGTAATTTTTTTCTTTTTTAATGGACGATTTTGTTATTTGGTTTTAGATTTTAGTTGAAGGAAGAGCGAAATCGCGTGCAGCTATTCTTAACAGGCCATCTTCTTTGAACGCGCTTACTACATCAATGGTACGGAGTTTATTTTCCTTCTTGTTTTATTGAGCGTTTTGAGTTTATTCGCTTGAGGTAAACGCTAAGTCGTTTTGGATTTCTTAGGTTGCTAGGTTGAAGAGGCTTTATGATTCGTGGGAAGAAAACTCTGATATTGGCTTTGTTTTGATGAAGGTATTACTCTTGTTCACACGCCAATACTGGCAATACCTGTTGTCACTGAACTAAGGAACATATTGATATTCATATTCTTGATATTATACAGTTTTTTATGCAATGTAGATTTATATTTTTCGTTATGTTCATATTGGTCATAGTTTTGAAAATGAGTTTCTTTCTGGAATGTTTTGAAGGCTAGAGGCAGAGCTTTTTGTTCTGGTTCGGATGTTGTCAGGCTGTATCAGTCGCTCAATGAAGGTGAGTTGGATTTTAATATTTTATTAATTATTGATTATAATTATTACCTTCAATCCTTCAAGCTGTTAGATCAAATTCATGTCTATAAGGCTATTTGGTAAAAAGTAGCAAATAAAGTGCTGGTTTGGATCAGCGTTGGGATTTAAAGAAATCACGGCAAGTGACCACGTCCAAGCAAAAAGCTTGGAACAGTAGCTTCAGCATTGCCGTAGTTTTTCACTTTGAAAAATGTGCTGAACGTGAGTATAACTATATAAACGCAGATCCAAACATGCTAAAAGTAGCTTTTAGCTGATGAGTTTTTAGCGGATAGCTGATAGGGAATTAGCTAAAGGATGAATTTAAAGTGTTTGGTAAAATTAGCTATCAAACTAACTTATAAATATAAAATGACTTAAATAGACATTTTTAATTTAATTAATCCTTAAAAATGTGAGTATGTTCATTTAATGCTGGATAAATACAGGATTTAATTAAAATAATAGGGGTAAAAACAAGAGAAAAATGAAAGGCTATATGCTGTAAGTTCAAATGCTACTTCAAGTAGCATTTGGAAAAACACTATAAGCTACTAAGTGGCCTAGATACTCCAGTGGTGGTCCCAAAATTGCACTTCTTCCTGTTAGCTACTAAACTGTGCTGCTGCAGAATTTCAAACACCCTTCTTAGATGTTACCCATGCTCCCTCTCATCCTTGCTGTAGATGAGTATATCGTAGAAGAAGACTAGGACAAAATTCCTCAAAAAGGGCTTGAGAGCTTCATTCATCAATACTTGGAGTTGTGACATGAAAGAGCATCACCAAGTACTCGCAATGGCCTTCCTGATTACATAAGGCTGTTTTTGGAATATCTTCTTCCTTAATTTGTCGAGTGTTTCGTTTTGAATCGAGATATGACTCACATGAATCATAAGATACTTATAACCATGGATCAAACTACTTCAGTCACTCAATATAATCTTATTCCTCGTAACCTTGGTAAACATTTTTATGAGCAGTTTTATGCCTTTGTCTATTTGATTCTTCTATACCTTATGATTATATTTTTTTATTCAGCCTTTTGATATTCCATCCTCCTGAATTTGACGATAGGTATAATTTGGACCCTCATGTCTACAATTTAGCCTTTTAAAGGAGTAGTACTATAAAATCCCACGCCTTTCATTGACATCTTCCACTATTAGGACTTTTCATTCTTCATCCTTAATGCATCTCACTTGGTTCAAATCTCTTCTTTTTGTCTCTGCCTTTAGCAAGTGTTGACAAGGGTTTATAGTTACCCTACCCTAATTACATATTAGTATACAACAAAGATTTGGTTCATAATTATCCTATTTACACTTCTAAAAAGTGAAAACAATGTCGATGTTTTTTTCATAGCCTCGGTTTCTAAGGACTTATGTACTGTGTAACCCTAGTGCCTAACAATTTCTCTGGCTCTCACTTTGCTTACCGCCTTCTTATCATCTTTCTTATTTACCTCATCTTCATTCTAATTTTCAACATTTCCTTTACAGGGACCACAGTTAATGACACTCCCATATAACCTTTATCAGTTAATCTTATGTTGCATGCTTGTGTTACACCTCAAGAATCTTTACCTTTTGGTCCAGAGTCTCTTGACTCATTGAGTTTCTCTTTGCTACCTTCCTAATCCCTAGTTATCTCATTCCACATATTGTTAGCACTTCTTTGTGCCTCCAAGAACCCTCCTTCCGAAACCCTTTTATGAGATTTGTGCTGTTTTACTTTTTACCATTCAATTGATCCTTGAAACCATATTTTGACCATTTCTATTTACTTTCCCTTTGACTCATAAAAAACCAAGATCGTTTATTGGGTAGTCGGGCCCTCTCTAGGTATGACTTCGTAATTCGTGCAAAACTCTCATTCGAGTGTCCTTATTAGAAAGAAATCAATTTGAAAGCAAGTATTAGCTATTGTAAAATTGAGAACTAAAAAATCTTGAGGAGTTTCATCCATTGCATTTGATTCATCTAGACCCCACATGCAAACCTTTGTATCTTTTAAATTCTCTCTGCACATGGCAATTAGATCGTCTCCTAGACAAAACTTTTCTTCTAATGGCATTTTTTGAAACCTAAATCCTCCCTAAGCTTAATTTTATGGTCTTCATCATTTAACACCATTTATATGGTGCATATGCAGTAATTAATTGGTTAGCCCCTAATTTAGATAAAAAACAATTTACAGAAGATATTCTTATGTCCATAAATTATTTATGAATTATGATCAGGTGGATTGCAGATAAGCCAATCTATATTAGGACTTTGATTAGTTTTTAGTTAAGTTTCCAAATTTTCTTAATTGCTCCATCATCAGAGGCAAGTTTCACTTTCATCTCTTACTAGTTGAACTAGTTGAATAGCGATACTTCTGCTTCATATGTTTCTTGCATTCACAAATCATGACTTTTTTATGTTTATTACTAGCAGGAAACACTGAAGAAGCTAAACAGTTTTTCCAAACTTTGTATTCATTTGTATATCTTCAAGGGACATATCTTAAACCACACGTAAGTATTGGATCATCGCCAAGACTTTTATTTGAGATCAAGGATTTTGGATTTGAGAGATAAAAATATAGCAAAAATAAATTTTTGAGTGCTCCACTCTCCACTTGCAGAATAATTTGAAGATAGTTGATCTTGCTAATTGCTAAATGCTGTGTTACTCTCGTTACCATACTATTTAGATATCTAGTGAACATGGTTTCTGATTCAGATTAAAGAGGTAGTAGCTGTTAGAAAGATGATATTCATGACGCCAGCAATATGTGTAGTCTACTTTGCCTCCAAATATTTATTTGTTTGAGTGTGGGGATTCCTTCGCCTACATTTCCCAGAATGGATAACCAAGTGTTACATTTTACAAGTACTATCTCGAATTTGTCTGACCTGACAAACACTGTTACTTCCATCTTGTGTTATATTTTCAACCCAACATTAAAAGTGGTCTGTCGTAATGTTATTTTCCTTCCAAATTGATGAGATATTCTTATACTCATGTAGTCCATACTGTATATATGCACTGGACTAATAGAACCTGGGAGTTAACTCTGCAACCATTTCTATTGGCCTGAGCACAAACGCAAAGTTACACCTTGTCTACACAACAATTTTTCAAGAGCGACTAATATTATATCCAACAAGTGATAAACTGTGTGAAGGGAACCAAGTCCACCTGATAAGAGAGAATTTTCAGTAGATTGGTGGTACCTCATAGGCAATAGGCAAGAGTTGGCATCTATAACATTATGTATAGGATATATGAGAGAGAAAAAGAGCAGAGATAGTAAAAGAGTCAGAATTGAATTTTTCTAAATAAATTTTTGTTAGTTTTAAATAATTTTAAATAAGATGAAATTTAAAATCCTTTAACCCATTTTTGCAGTATTTAAAGCAACTATCAAGATGATTAGGTTAGTGCGTATACTCACGCCGGCATTAGTTTATGTACGTATAATGTATTGATTAGAATGTTATAGCAGCATAATCAATTCTAATGGATAATAACTCTTGTATTTTACGTCTGTTATTTACTACGAAGGATTTTTCAGAATCTATTTGAAGATTTTATGGACATTTTTGCAGGTTGCTATTTTGGATGGAATGACAATGGGCTGTGGATCTGGAATTTCTCTTCCAGGGATGTTCCGTGTGGTGACTGAGAAAACTGTACGTGATTTCTTCAGATACTCATTGAATAATGCTAACTTGACACCTGCTCAGTAAATTGCTTTTCCATGTTTAGTAAAATCAGGAAGCTAATCATTTTCTGTTTTAACTTTTCAGATTTTTTCTCACCCAGAGGCTCAAATAGGCTTCCACCCTGATGCAGGTGCTTCTTACCTTTTGTCTCGTCTACCTGGCTACTTAGGTAATTTTGCACTCTATTTGAGCACTGGCCTCCTGCATAACACCTCTGACACTCCTCAGCATCTTTTTTCTTTTAAAAAAATTGGGACAAAATTCATGATCTCTTTTTCAATATGATTACTACCAAAAAAAGATGAGAAGTACTATTTGTAAAAGCATTTTTGGAAGACATTTTATGGAAATTTTCATAAAGTCTAAATGAGCTCAATTCATTAATACAAAATATGGAGCCCAGTCCATTTCTTGAAAAATGTTGTTAAACTTTCTATTCCTTTAAAAGTTTCTAGTCAATTCATTAATACAAAATATGGAGCCAAGTCCATTTCTTGAAAAATGTTGTTAAACTTTCTATTCCTTTAAAGGTTTCTAGTCATTTTGTCTAAATGAGCCCAAAAGGGCGGTTGGATTGAAACTTCCAAACCTTCCAGCCTCTACTTGTGCTAACTCCATACTCCAACAATGGATGTTGTAAGTTGTCCCCCGGAAGATAACCAGAGAAATAAGTAATTCATAGGAAGATAAGCAGATGTTCCATATTACATCTATGATGCTGATTAAATATAACAAACTCCTTTCTCAAATTTATAACTGTTTTAACATTAAAGCCAGACTTTGTTATGTCTTTTCTTGAATATTGGTTCCTTTAGCCATTGCTACGATGTAAATCCATTTGGCATACTCAGCTTAAGATATTTTTACATTTATCTGGCTTTCCATAGATCCTTTTGATGATTTCACGATGATTAATTGTCATTCATGTTAATGTTAAAAGGGATAACAACAAACGTGCCTACACAGTAATTTTTACGTTAAGTTTCTGTTGGAATTGAGAATGGATTAGACCTAAGTTAACTCAGTCTTCAACAACCCAATCCTCAGCATAGCATATTGGCCTTTATTCCCTAGCAAAAAAACTTCTACTGAATGTTTTTACAACCATTTACTAACAAAAGCAGGGTTGATACTGATTTAAGTATTTTTTTCACCAAGGTGTTTGTAGTTTCCATTGAATTCAGTAAATAATGCACATAAGTTTATGTATTCTACATTGTGCTTTGCAGGGGAATACTTGGCCCTTACAGGAGATAAACTTAATGGTGTAGAAATGGTTGCCTGCCGCCTTGCTACTCATTATTCACTAAATGCAGTATGTTTTTTGCTACTCATTATTCACTAAATGCAGTATGTTTTTCTCTTTGTTTTGTGCTGCTACGTACTGTCTTTGTTGCGTAGTAATTTTCCATTGATAACATGATTTGGTTTCCCCTGAAGAGGCTTGCTTGGCTTGAAGAACGCCTTGGTAAACTGATTACAGATGACCCGTCTATTGTAGAGACATCCCTTTCACAGTATGGTGATCTTGTTTATCCAGACAGAAGCAGTGTCCTTCACAAGTAATGTTGCATCAACATCCCCTTATTTCTTTTTGGTCTATGATTTTATTGTGTCACAGTTTCATTATGTTATGGATCAACAAGCTTGCTTTTGGCTCACTGGAGGAATCTACTATCTTAATTGTTATATCTTCTTTGCATTGGTGCTAGAACTTAAACAACTAGTTTGTTTTTTGAGAAACACAAGTGGTTATGTTTCTTCTTAAAATATACACATAATTAAATGCTTTTAGTTTTTTTGGAGATTATTAACTATTTGGCAGGTGACTTGAAGTTACCTTAAAAGTTTTAATAATAGAATTGCCAGAACAGGTTTGGTACGCTGATGTTTGTTACGTTGGGGGCAAATATACAATTTGAGACGTTTGTACTTTGTGCTAAGTGACAGTTCAGTATTTACTGCCATGTGCTAATTGCTAAGAAGAAATGAAGGAGTATTTTGTTAGGCAATATATATATGTGTGTGTGTGTGTGCGCGCGCGCTTTTGCATGGGTTGCTATATGCTTGTGCAGAAATGTTGCCACTTATGCTCCTCCTCCTGCCACCCCGCATTCCCTATTGACTGGAATCACATATGCAGTGACGGATCCAGAAATTTTCATTAGTGGGGGTAACGAAATAGCCTATAATATTATCTCAAAAAAATAGTGTAAATTTTTACAAACTACATCATTTCATTGTAGAGAAATCTTTAAATACCTAAATTTCTACAAATTACATAGCTAAAAAAATATAATTAGTACCAATTTATCTTATTTTTTATTTATTTCTTCTAAATTTCTTCATTTAATTTATTTTATGGGGGCAATCTTTATTTTTTTATGGGGGCAAAATAAATTTGTTATATATCTTTCCAACCAAAATAATTTTTCAAGTGGGGGCAAGTGCCCCCAATTACCTTCAAGTGGATCCGTCCCTACATATGCATACAGAGTGGGCACATTGCTTTGACAAAATCCAAGTAATGGGGAGGAAGAGCTCATCAATAACTCCTATTGACAATTGGATTGCCATTTCTTGTAAATTATCAAATCCTAAAACCTTAAGCTGACTAATGTGTACAGGGTTCTACACACTAGTCATTGCACATCTGTTCGTTTGGTTTCATGTGTGGGTCCAATTACCAGTTTGCCACCATTTTCTGCTTCTGAGTGTTGTTCTCATTTTTGACACAGGATTGATATTATAGATAGATGCTTCAATCACGATACAGTGGAGGAAATTATCGAAGCTTTGGTAAGCATTGTACTAAATCTTTTCTACATGATCGAATGAAAATTTTAGATTTTGGTTCCAAAGAACTTGTTCTGTTTTGAAAATAGGAAATATAGTAAAACAAGGGACGATTTTGCAAATAAAACTAAAAAAAAGGAAATGAAAACAGAAAATGTTTTGTCAAACCCAACAAGCCCTTACCTATCTTGATCCACAATGACATGCAAATATGAGTTATGTTTATAGCGACTGCTATTGTTAATATTTTCCTTCAGCTGGTCCTCAACTTCTCTACTCTTCGATAGTTTTTCTTTTACTTCAATATGAAATGTTAATCTGTCAGGAGAAGGAGGCAGCTGAGTCTTACGATCAATGGTGTTTCACAACTCTTAGGAGAATCAGAGAAGCCTCCCCATTGAGTTTGAAAGTCATTTTACGATCTGTGAGTTGCATATCCCTTGCATGTTTATTTATATCCCCTTCAAAATGCTTGTCTTCTTCTTTAACCTCTGTTACGGAATTTAGATACGTGAAGGTAGATTTGAAACTCTTGATCAATGTCTTGTACGCGAGTACCGAGTATCCCTTCGAGGAATTTCCAAGCATGTATCCTCAGATTTCTTTGAGGTACTTATTTTTGTTTGTATCTTTTCCATAAAGAACAACTTCAATTTGTCTTAATGATTTTACTTGACTTATCCTTTATGCAGGGTGTTCGAGCACGAATGGTTGATAAAGATTTTACACCAAAGGTATCTATTTTGTCCAAGAATCTGTACATTTATAATTCATTAACACCCTTTTTTCTCTTCTCTGAAATTAACTGAAACATTTAAATCCTAAATTTGCAGTGGGATCCACCTAGTTTAAAAGAAGTATCAGAGGACATGGTTGAACATTATTTCTCTCCACTTGATGAAGTTGAGCCTGAACTGGTGCTACCTACGGCATTGCGAGAACCTTACATGTGAAACAGGCATGCCTCTCATCAATGCTTGTCACGGGCAAGAGTAGGCCAAATAAGTTCTAGTTTGTTTTCCAACTTTATTAACACTGTTTTTCACATATCTTTGTTGTAATAGCTATAAAAGTGTATAATTTAGTTTTAGTTTTTGGTAGGGTGGGTTTTTTGAATTGTTCCCAAGTTTTTATTAAAATGTGGGATTCAGTTTGCTCTCACTTACCCCTGTCTACTGGTTAGCCATTTCTGTTTGCTATAATGAATAGGATATAGTTCTATGTTTTCTTCTAATAATTAAATTAGTTTCTGTTGAGATTGATCAAGATGAATGCTTTAAGTTTCTCATGAATAACAGTTTTCGTATTATTTTTTTCAGTTAAACGTTAAGATTGTCTTAGTACATCAAGAAAAAAAAAGATAACTAATCATTAGTCAGTAGCAAACATTATAATTTAGAAAAATAATCTGATATAATCCATATTCGTAGTTATTTAGCTCAATAAAGAATATATTATTTTTCTATTATTTAGAAAGACTTCCTTTTCTTTTATTCATTCTTGAATTCTCTAGCTTATCCAATTCAGAGCAAAGATTGTAATAATCATCTATCGGTCTATGTAAGACATATTATCACAATACAATATTGTTAATTAGGGTGACCACTTACAACCTTCTACGTATAGTTATTTATAAGCAAGTTTACCCTATAAACGGTTATGGGGATAAATTTTCCATGCAGCAACGAAGGAAATTTGTCTCGTTTAATCAACCGGGGTGATTTCATAAAATAAAATAAAATAAAAGTGAACAAGGTGGAGATGATGGCATCTTTACCGTCATATTGGTTAAGTGAAAGATGTATATGGAAAAATATTTGTTAGAAGAGGTCAACCTCTTAAATGGATATCTGATATCTCAAAGAATTGGTCTATTAGTCTTCACAATTGTCGTGGAGGATACTTTAATATACCAAAAGCAAAAGTTGTAGGGCCGCAACACATACAGTTCATTGCAATTAAGTAGTGCATCTCTAGGGAGGCCAACAGTTCAATTTGGAATTTGATAGCTTGTCAAATTATGCTTGATACTCCATGACAGAACCAGATTGTTGCAGCTTAACAAAGTCGCTTGATGGTTGTCAAAAGTGGATGTCCTAAACTTTATTTCTAGAGAATGGGTAAAAGCATCCCAAGTCGAAAGTTGTTGAGTAGGTTAGGCACTGTTGGGGTGGTGTTTGGGAGAGTTCAAAGTATTGTTCAGCTTGGAAAATCCAATCTAGCGAGTTAGACACATCTAATGAGTTAGTCAAAAGTTTAGTTTTTAGACTGTTGAGTCATAAATATGGTGTAGTTAGTAATAGTGTGGTCAAATCATAAATATTGTATGGTCAAAACTAAATGTTAGGAACTGAGTCATAAATAATTGTGTGCAGCATGCCTACGACACCTTTGTTAAATGACATGTGATTGTAATAGCGAGTAACTGTAGTATCTTGTCTTGTAGCTCATCTCTTTGTTTTTAAAAGGAGATTACTTGTAAGATATTTGACAGAAGCCATCAGAAATAAAACCTTTCTGTGTGTTTTATAAATAGTTGCCTTGAAAGTTTCTCTCTTCTTTCTAAAAGCTTTAATTATCATGTTCATATCATAATAGATGTAAGTATGCTCTACACTCGCTTCTGAAATGAGGATCTTGTGTATCAGAACACATCAAACTATTGATCCATGCTACGATCATCTCTATTATGAGATGATAGTTTTAATTATTGGTCTGTGCTTGAGACTGTTGTGTGTCTATATGTGGCTAGTACGCGTCTCGCTTGACATCTTAATTAAGACTAATCTCATGATATGTGAGGCTCACGGCCAATATGGTGATGAGAGATTGTGAGGCATGGTTAGGAGGTGTAATGGAAAAAGAATGAAAAATATATTGCTTATGGAATTTGGCTAGCTTAGAGACGAGTAATTCGCGCATTTGGGACAAGTATTGATTTTATCTTGTTTTTCAAAGGCCATCATAATCCCTTTTTCTAAAGGACACTAGATTTCAAAAAAGAAACTATTCGTCTATAGGCACTGATAATTTTAAGTCATTGGTCACAATAAATTGGCACTAAAGGATCATACGAAAAGCTAAAGCTTTTAAATAAAAACATCATATTCCTTTCTTCTAATTGAATTGAAATAATGGCTTCAAATTCAATCCAAACGACGCAAGAGATACTGGACCTGAACCTCTTTGGTAAGAGGTATTATCCATTTCTCATATAATTGAGAAGCCACTGATGGATCAAACTTGTTTTTTCCATTGTTGTCATTGTTATTACTTTTAAGGCTTACTTCTTGTCCAAACAACATAGCCTTCTTTTCAACCCTCTTCCTCACCATTTCTTCAACACTCTTAAATGTCAATAATGCCATCAACCCTTTCGTGTCCTGCAAAAAACAAGAATGTGAAATGTGAAAATCAAGAAGATAATATGTAGAATTTGGAAACTTGTCATCTATGAAGCACCAACACAGACACAAACATTTGACACGACACAGACACCTACATGTAGACATTTCAGTTTTAATTTGAAAAATGCAAGTAATTGAAGTGTCAGTGTCTGACACGACACGTGTCGGACACTAGACACGCCTTCAACCTGAGGTGTCGGTGCTACAGAGGCCACATGACATTGTCGTGAGATTTTTGTCTCTATTTCTCTTTTCTGATTTAGAGTCTCGGTGTGATTTGAGTCGAGTTGAGTGGACTCATCTGTAAGGGGAGAAAGTTCTCCCAGTACTTATCGTTTCTATTTACAAGATTTGAATTCGAGATCATAGTTAAGGCGAGCCAAGCTCATTGCCACTTGGACCAACAATTGTTTCTATTTCTCAGTTTATAAACTTACCAACATCACATAGGTGCAATCCTATGAAAACTTATTGATATTTATGAAGATAAAAGATTGATGGAACTAAATTTGCTAACCAATATATACCTTAGCTCGAATTAAAGGCTCGTAGTCTTGAGGAGATTCTCTAAATTTCACCTCGGCTACAAACTTTCCATAATGAATCCTTTTAGAGATGGCCTGCAAATATTATATAGAAGGAAAAGTCAGAATCAACACTAGTTTAAGTTGAAACTCCTCAGCTGAGAGCAAGGTTTTAAATTGCAGCTGCAGACACAATCACATACGCATCTCAATATTTGACATTGGGGAGAATTGCGGTCAGATGAGGCTAATTAAGCTTTAACCAAAGTCGCATTGTGGTCACAGAGACATAAAAAACTTGAGTTGTGACCCAAATCGCTGTTGTAAACCCTTTTTTAAAACCTTGGTTGAGACTGCTTTTGACAAAACTTGAACTAGATGTTGAACATATAGATTGCTCTAATAAAAATTCATCCATTAACATACTCCTAAAAGAGCTTCCAGAGAAAATCTTACCTGCAACAATGAGAGATCACTAGCTGCAGTTTGTGCATAGTTTCCATCATCACCCGAAGCAACGAACAACGGAAGCAATTCATGAAAGTATATTTTCCAGATGGACTTGTTTATGTTAATTGAAGCGGCTCCAGGATGCAAAATCTAAAGATCAAAATTGATTTAAAAAATAAATCATTTTAATTCTAAGTTGTATGAGCTGTGAAAATCAGAAAACATTACCAGTTATAGTGAATTACCTGTGTGAAGGGATAAGAAGGCACCAATGATGGCAACAAATTTTCTGGAAAGAAGGGATTCTCTTCAGGATTATTGTATCTTCCAGCCTGTAATATAACCACATTATTTTACACACAACATTCCTTCAAATGCATTAGCAGGATACTTAACAAATAACAACTTTTCATGGCGAATTTCTAGAAATATAAATGTATTCACATCTTGTGAAACACTGATACGCACACGGACATCAAACAGGACATTGACACGGACACATTGACATCGGTTTTAATTTGAAAAATAGAAGTAATTGAAGTATCAGTGTAGGTGTCCGACACAACACGTGATAGACAGCGTCAGTACTTCATAGTTCACAACACCTGAAAGTCAGAACTAATTATGGATTTTGCAATGACTTGAAACATTAACCTATCCCTTTAGCCCCATTTTTCTTTCAAAAAAACCAAAAATTATCCAAATAATGAAAATTAAGATCAAATTGAATGTAAGTTAGCTGCCTGAGTTGGCATAACAGCATAGCCATTTGGACTCATGGAAAAGACCACTCAGTGTTAGCTAACAATAGCATGATACTAGAATGCTTTGTCAGTATTTTTTAGTATCCTAAATAGCATTCATCATGTGTCATAACTCCCAAGTCTTTATGATGCTACATTGCCACAGAAATTATCAGCTAGCATATTTAGGATTTAGGATCTGTTTTGCCAAAGAAAACATTTCACAAACTTGTTCAGAAATAGGTAAAAAAACAACAAAACTTGTGTCTTGAAAATATTTTCTTATCTCAAACCAGTTTAACTCAATCAACATCCACCTATGCATCTATAATCTTACAGAATCTGCCAAATTCATTGAAACAAAGCACATACTGGGATTGGAGCTATACAATCAGTATTAGTTAAACATTTTCAATTTAGTCCCTAAAAATATCAATATTCCAAAATAGTCCCTAAATTGAAAATCTCAATCATACTAGTATTAGTCATTTTTGGTGGTCAAATTAGTCTCTAAAATTGTCTAAGAGGCACTAATGTGATCCAACATTTTTAATTCCCGAGATCGCTTTGAAATTTCAACAATTTGAGGGACCAAATTGTCTAACTCTAATCCCTACAATTTGAGGGATTCAATAGAAAAAGAAGACATGAAAAAAACTAAGAAGACATAATAGAATACAAGAGTGGTACTAGTTTACTAACCTTAGCTTGAATTTCCTCTGTGTTTTTGACAAGAAAGTCAACCAATGAGCCACAAAAACCAGAAATTTTAGCGTAGTTATCATCATAGGTATTAGAATTAAGAGGAAACTTAGCTCTCTCAATGAGACCAAAGACAATAGTATCTTCTTGCCTAACCAAAACTTCTCTCACTGTATTTAGCGTGATTTCATTCTTAATCCCAGAAGCTGTAGCCATTCTGTCTTTAACTGTAGAAATTGCCAACACAACAAGAACAACAACCAACGGAAATCGAATCATCATTAAATTGGTATTTTATGGTATCAACAAAAAAACAGAAGATTATGATATAATGATTTATGGTAACGGTAAGATTATAGACATTATTGTATTATATAGTAGAAGGAGATATATGTAATTCGAAATGATAAATAATAAAATGGAAGTCAATTGAGCGGCAGCCAAGCATGTAGGATGTTATGTTTGACATGATCACATGAATAACAGAAAAAAGATTGTGCATTAATGTTGTTATTAGATTTGATAGACGAAGTCAAATAATGTTGGAAGAGAGAAAAAGTATAGTACCTTTGTTAATTAAGGTGCACGAAGCTTTTCGGTTGTTGAAAGAGGGAGAGTTAGCCACAATACAAAATGAGAGAGAAAGGGAAAGTTTAAATATAATATATAATATTTATAGTTTATAAGCGAGGAGGCTCAAACATGAAGCTAAATAAATAGTGTGGAAAAAGGAGAAAGTATTGTTGCTAAGTTGTTGTTTAGTTAATTGTTTGGGGCATCTTCCTTCCTTCCAAGTTGGAGCTTGCTTGCCTTTACCAATGCCTCAAGACACGCGTGTGGGTCCTACATAAAACACCCTTCTTAGCTCTTAAGATTTCTTTTTTGTTCATAAACCAAGTGACAACTATTATCTCTAAACTCATACACCCAAAGTAGAAATCTCGTGTTTGAACTCAAGTAGTTACGAAAAATATCTAGCCTAACAACCAATTATGCTAGGTTTTATATATTTCTTAACTCTTGAGATGTTCTTGACAAAAAAAAACTCTTGAGACGTTCCGACCATTATATTACTCCGGGTTAGATTATAAGAGAAAATGCCAGCAAAGTCGGGTATTTGTGTTCAGTCGGGTTCTCCAGCGTAAATTAGTCATTGACAAAAATGGTAAATACTATGCACCAATAGCACAACAAAAAAAGATTATAAGAGAAAAATTTCTGAATTGTGTGGACTAAAAATAAAAGGAAATATATTGTGAAGAAAATATAAGCAAATATTTTTTCGAATGAATACTCAAATTGGTCCAAAAAAAACTATTAGAAGTTAAGAGAATTAAAGTATTAACGAAGGAAAATGTAAAAGCAAGTGAAAATTTTTATTGGGTCTAAAAACAAAATTCACAATTTTTGTAGTAACCAAAAACATATTTAATGATTTATGAAAATTACAAAACAACTCCAAATGTGTCTTTCTTTAATCAGCTTCGTCCTTGAAAGTACAATATATTGTACTAGTAAGACTCTTTAATATTCACTCTCCAACGTCATTCTCTTTAGGTCCAGGTGAAACTCATAAGTTATTATGTTTCAATCTCTAGAGACAAAGATTGAAACATAAACTCATATTCAATTATGTTTCAACACTCTCTTTGATCTAGAGTTTGCATCTCTTCGGCCTCTATTGATGATTCAAGCTTGGGAGCAAGTTCTTAGAGCATCAATGTCGTCATCTTCTCTATCAAGTTTGAATTTCCCTTTTGTTTTCTTTATTGTTATGTCTAGCTAAACTTCTCATTGTTGGAGGATAAAAGTCAGACAGTCATACAAATAGATAGACATAATAATAAAGAAAACGAAAGGGAAATTCAAACTAGACATTTACTAGTGAAAGACCACTCGCCATTTACTTATACACGTCCTGCAAATGTGTATGGAAAATGTAATATTGATGAAACAATTTTCGCTCATCAAACTGTGTAGAAATTACTATGTAACTACTAATTTCTGACCACTAATTCATCTCTGGTTTTTTTTTGGTGCCCCCACCCATTGCCTATATACCCCCACATGTTTTTTTTGGACGAAAATACCCCCTTTTTTTTTGCCTCAATCGGATTTAGGTTTTGAAGACATAAATACGATTTGTTTTTTACAAATCGTATGTACGTATTGGTGGATACATACGATTAGCCAGAAAAATTTCCAATCGTATTTACCTAGGCTAAGGTAAATACGATAGAAGTAAAAAAACAAAGTGTATTTACCTTGGGGTGAGGCAAATACGATTCAGACAAAATACAAAGCGTATTTACCAATGGGTGGGGGTACATACGCTTTGTAAAATACGAATCGTATGTACCCTCACCCACGGTAAATACGATTTGTTAAAATAAAAATCGTACTTACCCTTAACCATAGGTAAATACGATTTGTATTTTAATCGATGGCCAGATTTACTCCGCTGGCCTAACGACTATTTATTCAACGGTGTAGATTGCACGGATAGTATCAACGGTTGAAATTCAGTCACGAATTCTATAAATACCCACCCCCACCCTCATTCATTTCACACCAAAATTTCACTCCCAAATACATTTCTCACACATCCAAAATGCAGATTTGCCTAACACAACGGTCCGTTGAGAATAGGCTCTGCGGTATACATTATGGGGGCAACATCACGATGAGAGAAGATGGGGTCTACTTTTGGAGTCCGAAGCCGGCGTAATGCCGAATCGACCGCTCCATGGGGTTTGATGGGTTGAAGGATAAAGTGTGGTCAAAAGTACAAGTGATTGGGGACGACCGCGACGTCACTAGTGTCACTTATCGGAAACTCGATCGTGGAGATGATGGCTGCATTTCCTACTCGTCGATGTCTATCAAGACCGACGAAGACGTGGCGACCATGTTCGACATTCACGACAGGCTTATGGGGTATAAGCCTTTGGAGCTGTACGTGGAAACACAACGGAGCGTGAATGAGATTTTACGTCGTTTGCGAGATCCGGAATATTAGGGTTTAGTTTGTTATGTTTTATCTTTTATGTAACTTTGTTTTATCAAATGAATGAAATAGAAATTTTAAGTAAACTAGTAATAAATAGTAATGAACTGATATAAAATAAAAGAGTTCAAAAATAAATCCAGAAAGTATAGACATAAAATAAAAGTAATAATATAAAAGGCCCTAATCATCGGTTTCTATATCTAGCATCTGCATCAACTGGTAGAGACGAGTGTACGTCGGAGTGGCCATACGAATATGCCCGCGACGAAGCCCCTCCTGTACCGCCTCTATCACACTCTGTACCCAAACTGGATCGCGCTGTGGGGGTGGTGGTGCAGCTGCCTGCTCTGGTGGTGGTGGTGCAACCGGCAACAGCCTGGAAATAGATACTCTGACGTACCACTCTAAGTAGTCTGCAGCAACCTCACCCAAATCCCGAGCAGGCCTAGTCGTCTGAAGCACCTCGTGCACAGTGGGCAAATAGTGGGAAATCCGAAAAATGCAGTCATCATGGCTAGGACGACCGGTGAGAGGGGGACGTGGGATGACCTGGACATACCCAAACTGGCGGAGGCATCTATCTGGCATGTAGGGAACGGTGATGTCTCCCCAGCTGAGGAAACCCCTGTAGAGTGCAACATGCTCGAAGGGTCTAACATCCCGATGACCCTCAAATGGTTGCCAGCAAACATCATCAGCAGTGAGGTCGTCAATCCTCCGCCTATAATCGATCAACTTCAGGGCATCTGTCTTCTTCCTCTTCCAAACCCCGCAGAGTGGTGTGTGCACCTCAGATGGCTGCCTCTCCACTAGATGAGGAAAGTACCATAAAATCCAGCTCTGAAATGCAAAGATAAATAACTGAGTTATTTAAATTAAAAACATAATTATTTAAATTAAAAACATAATTATTTACCTGTAACATGGAGGGGTAGCCAGCTAAATGTTTGGCTTGGTCCAACGATCCATAGTTCAGCTGGTCGTACATATGAGCAAGTGCAGCCACACCCCATGCATATGATCCAGCACCATCAGCAGTAAGGTCCTCAAGCAGCAGCAGCCACTTGGCCTCAGCCCTGTCATACGTCTCCACTGTGAAGATGCTCCAACTCAGAACCAGAAGGATCATCGCCCTGACAGCAGGAGACATGTCAGCAGAAATGGACGATTGTTGCTTGAAAACGTGAACGTTCTTTTGTGCAAGTGTACACAATCGTAACAAGTAATATAATGAAAGTAGAGATCGTTCCCACGAGGATTAATTTGCCAAACAAGAGTTTAATCAAAGTAACAATTAGTGATTTTAGTAACAAAAGTAAATGACACACAATTGGTTGGGTAACAAGTAACAAACAACTAAAAAGGTATTAGGGTAGTGGAAATCAGATTTGGGACAAGTTGAGATGCAATACTTCAATAAATCCATTAAAATGCTCAAAATGCTATGTTAAGTGCTGCAGCACTAGGTGCTGCCGCAATTGTGCATTATGTCTAATGCTTAACACTAGGCTTTAGTCGCCCCAAATTATGTCTAATTCGGAAGAGATTATTTCCCTAGGCTACTGGAGAACAAGCAGCATTACACCTAAGTGTTTTACCTCATGGCTTATGCCTCTCCTATGTCTAGGACTCAAGCAAGGAACAACTATATGTCTATAGTGCAACATACCATGTTATCTTGTGAGATATATATACAAACCATGTCTGTGAATGTATATCTACTTAGATTAGACGGCCAATCCTAATCTAAGATGGAAATAGTAAAAACACACAAGATAAAGTGCTCAACACAATAACACAAGCATTAAGAACAAATTAACTTCATTAAATTCATAATAGCATCCCAACTACAGAGGTTTAGCTCATATTGAGCTTACACAACATTACAACTAAACTAAACATCAAGGGAAGTAGGAATTTCATACTAAAACCCGAGAAGAGAAGTTCAGCTACAAGTCTTGATACTGAGACAGCTTCAATGGTGATCCACCAAGCAATTCCAGCTCTCAAAATGTAGCTCCTTCGAAGATGAAGTAGATCTAACGTTGCTGCAGCAATCAATATCCCAGCAATTGATTCTAAGTAACAATGGAGGCACAAAAACTTGAGGCTATGTCTATACCTCAGGAATTCGGCTTAACCTAATTCTGGGGGTGAGTGCCTTTATATAGGGAAGGCCTTGGGATGAGAGAAACCCTAAATGGTGGAGGCACATTTTGTCCTTTTCAAGGCACAATGTCCTTTTTGCCCAAAAACCCTAGGTCATTCACGCATCACCAATGATTGGCACGCACACCCACGCATGACACACGCTGACAGCTGTCCTTGCCTTGATTTCCGTGTTTCTTGCTACATTCTCTCTCATGCTGCGTAAAATGGCAATGCTGCCACACAGGTGCTGCAGCAATTAAACACACATATTAAACCACAATTGGGCACAAAAGTGCCCATTAATAACATAATTAAGCTTGCACCTTTAATTATTCTAAACTAACATATTTACAACATTAATCACTAAATTGCTTGAGAATTAACAATGATTTAAGCTTGAAATAAGAGGTAATAACAATCATATTTGATTGTTATCAACGATGCAGCAACTATGTCCAGGAGCTAGCTCAAAAGGTAATACGGTCCCTGACCAAGTCGACACTCAGCACGGGCCTCCTCCTCAGTAACCCCGAGATATGCCACAACAAGCTGAACTGCCTGATCAGCGGTGACACTAGTGGGCGGTGCTCTGTAGTATCGGCCTGAGAGCGGAAGGTGCAGCAAACAGGAGATGTCATCTAAAGTAATGGTCATTTCACCGAATGGTAGGTGAAATGACGAGGTCTCCTGGTGCCACCTCTCAGCAAAAGCGGACAGCAGCTCGTGGTCCACAGTAGTATGTCCTGTCAATATGAGGGGGGCCAAACCTGAAGCTGTGAACCTCTCCCAAAACTGGTGGTTCTGGGAATAGACCAGGAGTCTCTTAGCTAGCTTGTTACCGTGGTTTGTAGCCTTCACTTTACGCTCATAGATCTGTTTTTTAAAAAAAGTTTTAAAAAAATTATGCTATGTAAAAAAAGATGAATTTAAATACAAACACAATGTAAAAAAATAAATTTCACTAACCGGGTTATGCTGAACACGATAGCAGACATGACACTCTAGCCCAGTGAATAGAGAATGCTCCTCCTGGTCGTGGTGGAACTGCTGCTGAGGCTCGCCCATATGCTGGTCCTGGGCCTGATAGAACTGCTGCTGAGGCTTGCCCATATGCTGGTCCTCCTCCTCATACGGGTGGTGCTGCTGGCCCGGCTCGTACTCAAACTCTGGGGACTCTGGCTGTGGGTGCGTGTGCTGGGAGCGGAAGACGACGCCTGGTCAGTCTGTCGATAAGAAGACACTGGAAAAAAAAAACAGGTTAGTTACCAAAAAATAGAAATCGTATTTACCCTAAGAAGAGGTAAATACGATGCGGAAAATTTGAGGAAATCGTATTTATCTATAAAAAGGTAAATACGATTTACTTGTTTTTGCAGGTTTTGGAGGAAATCGTATGTAGGTAAATACGATGAGAAATTTTCGTGGAAATCGTATGTATCTCCTACGAGGTAAATACGACGCGCTCTGAAATTTGACTGGTCAAATCGTATGTAAGTGACAAATGGTAATTGTTTTGTAAATTTGTAAATTTTTTAGGGGTATTTTGACTTTTCGCCTTTTCGTGGGGTATGGAGTCAATGGGTTGGGGTACAAAAAAAAATCCCTTCATCTCTTATAGCTTGGACCCGAATGAATACCACGCACCTTGGTCATAATTATAGAACATGGGCCCATATTCTTTGCAAATCCCACAAACCACTTCTCGAAATCATCTCTTACGACTCCATCACATCTATCCTTCCTCAATGCCAGTGGCGGATCCAGAAAATTCTATCAGTGGGGGCAAGCAAATTATTTGTCTATAATATGTCACAAAATAAAATATTAATAAGTTTTCAGAAAATACACCATCACGTACGTGATGAAAAAACTCAAAAAAAAATATTCAAACTTCTACTAATTACACTTTTTATCTATGCATTTTCATATTCAAAAAAAGTTGTATACTACTTTCATTGCTAATACTATCAAAAATATCTCTCTTAGTATATGTAACAAGAGAATTATTCAACTATTGATCTTCCATGATTGCACGGTTCATTCTTTACAAAACTCAATATAGAGAAATATCTTTCAACCGTTGTAGTTGCTAGAAGCATAACCTATTTTTTAATTGAAATTGTGAATTAAAATGAGTTGGACTTGTGTGTTTAAGTATTTAGATATTATTGGGGGCAAAGTCAATTTTTTAATGGGAGCAAATAAAAGATTCATAAGTAATTGTATATGAATATTTTTTGATTGGTGGGGACAAATGCCCCCATACTCCAAAGCCTACACCCGCCTCTGCTCAATGCTAGAATTTATTCCTTCTTAGGCTCTAGCTAGGTACACAAAGGAAAGTTTTAGGTCTCCTAAATTTTCTTTTCAATGAGCTCATGAAGTAGGATTCAATACAGATGGTGTTGCTAAAGGTTATCTTGGTCCAATTGCTTGTGGTGGTATTTCTAGAGATAGAAGTGTTGTTATCATTGGCTTTTTTTTGCCTCCATTAACAATAGCTATGTGCTTCATGCTGGCATTATTGGGACTATGTTGTCTATAGATTGCACTTGATAAAAGTTGGAAGTTTTTGTGGCTAGAATGCGATTTTCAGTTTGTTTTCAAGAATTGCAAAGTAGTTCATTGGACGTGTTGCGTTAAAAACACACTTAGAGCAAGTGTACTCTTTCGCAGAAGTAGTATAAAAGAATATCGTATCTACGGAGATTAATTAACAAGTACTAAACTACTTAAAATTATTTATTGTTTAGACGAGTGAATAATTGAGTTGTAATTGAAACAATGAAATAAAAAGTAAACAATTAACAAATAATAAAATGCAAGATTTAATAGATTGAGAGAGAGGTCTAGGGTCGCGGTTTCACTTGCAAGTTTCGATTCCCCTATGTCTAATTCTACCTGAATTCCCTTATTTTATTCAATTACCAATCCCTTTACTAAAGCTACTAATCCGTTTGGTCATTCGCGATTAATATTCTTTTTCCTAAATTAACCCTAGTTTGGTCATGCTAGAATTTAAATTTAAGAAAAGCATAAAGCACAAAAAGGTTGAATGATTGGAAGACTAAATTAAAGTTTGGTCATGCATTAATTATAGCCCCAATTATCCTATAGGTCCACCAACTAATTGCAGTACGGTCACTGATCAACTAATTGATTATTAACATGAAAACGGTAGCTAATCCTAATTATATGATAAAAACAATAGAATAATATTAATTATATGTGTTTCTTGCTCTCCACTCCATGCCTCTTTCTTTCTCTCCAAGTCACATGTGCATCACTTTTAATTGAAATCTCCAAGAGGATCTTCTTCTTTTTATCACTGTGGGCCTTCTTGCATTAATGGGCTTTGGGTTTGTTTTCTTTTATTTGTTAGTCTTTCTTCTAATTTCAGCCTATATTTGTGTCATTTTTCTTTTTCTACCTTTCTGCAAATATAGAGTAATTTAAGTTAGTTATTTATTTAATCAATAATAATTACTATAAAAATGACTTAAAAACATCTCTAAAAAATGCACTAAATTAGAGTTTATCATGACGCATAGAAATAGATGAAATAATTGTTGATATACTTGACTAGACAGATGAACTTCGTTTGCGCTCACATTTATAGAGAGTGTAATGCTGATAAGCTTT
Source organism: Astragalus glycyphyllos (assembly GCA_963573325.1). NCBI lineage: Eukaryota > Viridiplantae > Streptophyta > Magnoliopsida > Fabales > Fabaceae > Astragalus > Astragalus glycyphyllos. The sequence continues at coordinate 84,009,140 of OY754309.1, read as the reverse complement.
TAGGTCATAGAACTAATTTAAGTGGTTTTGTTTGGTGGAATGTTATTCCAAGCTTCATTGCTGAAGATTTTTTCAAGAATAAGTTAGGTTTGCCTAACTATAGGTGTTGCTAATTTCTTTCTTAGGATTAGTTTTCTTCCTTTTGATAGATTAGGTTTTTTTGTTTCCCATTTTGGTGCGCTGCAAATGATTGTTAATGACTTTGGTGCCAACTTGGTTGGAACGAGAGTCTAGTGATGTTTTTGCATACCTCTATAAAATTGTTTTTATTTCCTTTCGATTATAGTGGGTATTGGTCCAGTCTCCCCGGGTGTTCTGTTTATTTTCTCTTTTTTATTAATAAAATTTAGGGGGAGTACTCTATTTTCTTCTTGTTATTTTTTCTATGGGGGTTTTACTTTTACCTCAGAAGGTTTTAATGAGACTCTATATTCATTAATTTTTGTTAAAAAAATTGGTTCATATATAGTTCCAAATATTTGGCAGAGTTCACTAGCTAGAAGGGATTTCAACATGTATAGTTGCTGACGCCTTAACAAATAGGATTACATATCTGGGTAACCTTAACAAAGATCTTCCTTCTACTATGAATTTGATTACTAATTTAACTCTCGTCAGTTGTTTTTGTCATTCAATAAAGGTAATAAATAAAGAGCAAAGTTGCTCTTGAAGTCTCTTAACTTATTTTCAGAGGGTGGAGCGGTGAAGACACGGAGGTTCAGCGGCAGTTAGTGCAGCAGCGGGGAGGTGCAAATGTCCAGCGAGGGAGAGGGTGGAGCGGTGGCCATGGGGTCGAGAGAGGCTAGGGAGGATGAGTGCTATGAAGAAGATGAATTTTGGGATATTTTATTTTTAATGAAAAAGTATTTTTTAACTAATTAGATCCTAGATGGACCTACCATATCAGCACCGTTTAGCCATATCATCTTATGTTTAATAGAGTTAAATACGGAGTCAAAAAAGGGTAACGGTATAATAGTTTTAAAACATAAAGGAACCTATTCGGGAAAAAAAAGCATAAGACATCTATTCGAAATCTGAAAATAAGTTAAGAAACCCCGGAAGCAATTTTGCCTAAATAAAATTAGATATCGTAACACAAAAAAGTAGATGTATAAATGTACTATTGCTGTAAAAAAAATGTACCGTTGCTTGATAGATGTATAAATGTACTAGAAACTATATAATTCATATCAAAATAATTTTGAAAATAAATTTAAAATATTGAATGATTTTTATTAAAAAAATATTTAAAGGTCCTAATTGAATTTGGATATTCATTCTAGAAAGTCATTTTCTTAATATTATAGAAAGTCGTTGATGGCTTGATGCAGTTATAACTTATATTGATACTATAATTTATATTAATTAAATAATGTTATTTAAATTCCTTCACCTAAGTCGTTGGCAGTTGATCTTGATCCTCTTATATTATAGGAACTAGAAAGTCAAGGCGGAAAATAAAGTCGAAATTCCATTCACACTTCAGCCTTTTTTGTAATTTGTAATGTCATCTTTTACAACTTTACATCATCTTTATGACTTCACAATTCATCTCTTCAGATGAAGTCTTTTTTTTTTGAAATACTACTTTTTCGGAGTTGGTTAATGGGAGCCCCACTAATGATTTTAAGGCGTTTAGAGGTTTGAGACAAGGGGATCTTCTTTCCCCTTTTTTGTTCTTCATTGTGAAGGAAGGCTTGTCGGCTTTAGTAGTTAAAGCGGTGGAGATTGACTATTTTGCGGGTTATGATATTAATTCTTCTCTCCGGTTTTCTATTATGCAATTTGCGGATGATACAGTGTTAATGGGGAAGCCTTCTTGGGATAATCTGTGGGCCATCAAGACAATTTTAAGAAGCTTTGAATTGGTTTCCGAGTTACGTGTGAATTTTCATAAGAGCAAGATCATTGGTATTAACACTTCAGAGAAGTTTCTTGATTCCGCTTCTACTTTCCTTCATTGTAAAACGGAGTCCATCCCGTTTAAGTTCTTGGGGATTCCGGTTGGGGCCAATCCGAGAAGGGCGACAACGTGGAAGCCGGTACTTGATATGCTTAGAAAAAGGCTAGCATCATGGAAGGGGCGTCATCTTTCAATTGGAGGTAGAGTCACTCTTATTAATTCAGTGTTAAATAGTATCCCTTTGTATTTCTTTTCTTTCTATAAAGCACCGAAGTCGGTTATTAAAGCAATGATTAAAATACAAAGGGATTTTCTGTGGAAAAATCAATGATGGAGATAGGGGTATGTATTGGGTTGCTTGGGACAAAATTTGCAAACCGAAGAATGACGGAGGCCTCGGTATCAAAAATTTAGATTTATTTAATGTGGCTCTTTTAAGTAAGTGGAAGTGGCGGGCACTTGTTGATGATTTCGCTCCTTGGAAAGGCTTATTATTTCATAGATATGGAAGCTTCAAGGATGCCTTTATACAACGGTCGGAGGGTGCATTAAGAAGAGGTGCTGTTAGGTCTATTTGGTGGCGCGATTTGATGATGCTTGATCTCGCGTTTTCTCCTCTATCTTCTTTCGGCCAGCAGGTTTCTTGTAGGATGGGGAATGGCGCTTCGGTGGATTTTAGGAATGATGTTTGGCTGGGAACTTCTTCTTTTTCTCGACTTTTTCCTTCTCTATGGACGGGCCGTGAATCAAACCGTGTGGTGGTGCGGGACTTTGGAGGGTGGAGGATGGAGTTTGGCGGTGGAATGACTCTTGGCTAGTATCTCAATCGCGTGTTAATCATTTGGAGGCTGCATATCTTCAACAAATCTTGGCCCCAGTGACTCTTGCTCAAGGGATTGAGGATACTTGGATATGGAAGCTACGGACTTCGAAAAAATTTACCGTCTGTTCTTGTTACAAAGAGATGCTTCGGGAGGTAATGGGGAGCGATCAAAATGAATTACATAAGATGTTGGAGAAGTTATGGAGATGTGTCGCTCCCTCCAAGGTTATTGTTTTTGGATGGCGCTTATTTAGGGATGCTCTTCCAACTCGCGAAAATTTGCGACACCGACTTGTTATCGCATCAGACGATGACGCTCTCTGTCCATTGTGTTGGAATGAAGTTGAATCGCAGTTTCACCTGTTTTTGAGCTGCACCTTTGCATCAGATATTTGGTCGCGGGTGTGCGTTTGGTGTAAGATCGACCATGTGGGATCCAACAGCTTGCTCGAACATTGTCTTTGGTGGGGGAAGCTATCCAAAGGTAAAAAGGCCAAGAAAACAAAGCACTTAATTTGGTTGACTACCTGTTGGAGTATTTGGTTGGCTAGGAATGCTCTTATCTTCAATAACGAGGATCCCAACATTGAATCTATCATGTCACACATCAAGCAGTTAACTTGGAGTTGGTTGGTCTATAGATCTCATTGTAATTTAAATTTTGGTATTTCTGCTTGGTGGCTTGATCCACTTCATTGCCTAAACAATATGTGACTTTTGTTGTTTGGGTTTGAGCACCCCTAGTGCTTTTTTCAATGAAGTATTGCTTATCTAAAAAAAAACAATTCATCTCTTCAACAAAAAAAAATTCTTTGACCAGAAAAAAAACAACTTCACGATTCGTTTTGGGACAATGTTTTAAAACTCGGACCGGTGGTCGACTCGGTGAAGGTACCGGGTCACTGGGTCAAGGGTCGGACCGAGGGGTTGATAGTTGAATCGCATGACCAAAACCGAAAAAAACCGGAACCGCATGACTCGGACCCGGTCTCTATTTCGCGAATTTTCAAGACCTATATAATATAAATTTCGTACCTTAAAACTTAATTTCCTAAAATTACACATCCTACCTAGAAAAGTCTAACAAAAATTCAAGAATGTAATGACCAAAGAGAGAACCAAGATTTGGTACAATGCTTTACTCAAAACCAAAAAAGAATTATTATTTTAAAAATGTTTATACAATAAAACTTTAAAATATATATTATGAAAAAAATAATATCTTTAGTGGTTGACTTGTTTGTAAGAGAGAGTATAATAATAATAATAATAATAATTAAAAAAAAACATACAGAAGACCATGATGCATTTGTATATTGACCGCTTTTTTACTGAATGTATAGCATGTAACATATACTAAATATTGTATTTTTTTACTATGAAAAACGTTATAAATTCTGATTATATTTGTAAGTTTTTATTCAGCAAAAAAACCTATAGATAAACTACTTGTAAGCAAATAACAAGAATTGGTTTGTAGTATAGTGGTAATGCACAATGTATGATGAATAAAGGGTCATGGATTCGATTCCCAAGACTTCATTTTGGCATAGCACAATAATAATATTTTTAAAAAACATGCACAACCCGGTCCGGGTTAAACAAACCCACCGGGTCACCGAGTTTATCAAAACCCGGCCGGTTTCGACCGGATTGGTGCATATCCGATCCAAAGGGTTAACCGACTCGGTTACCCCCCCCCCCCCCCCCCCCGTTCTTGGTTAGCCCGGTCGGGCAGAGCCGGTTTTTAAAACACTGATTTGGGATGTTGTTGACATTTGAAACCTGGAAAAATGTCTAACCATAAAATTTGTCCCCATTTTGTCAAAAATAAAATAAAACTTGTCACGGTTCTCTCTATTTTCTAACTGTTTCTATTTATTTTATTCATCACTATAATTTTAGAATTTTTTAGGTTTTCAATCCCACTCTGGTGTCTAGGAAAAAAGGTTTTGATTTTTGGTCGGAGGTAAATAAAGTTTGACATTAATTTGTTCTATCGCTAGAAATTGAACTTGGTACTAACTGAATCCATCTTTAGGTGAAGTGCGTAGCCACTCGCATCCAACCTTGAGAAAATATTCTCAAGTTATGAAACCTAATTTCTTATCAACTTAAAAAATGTATTCTAATTGAATTTTATCTGAATCTATTTATACAAAGAATACGATGTTACTCGTACGTATGCACGGGTATACCGCTAGTTAACTAGCAGTATAAATGTACTAAAAACTAAATGATCTATATCAAAGTAATTATTTTGAAAATAAATTAAGCTAATCTAGAGTATCTAAACTATTGAAAGGCTTTTATCAAAGAAATTTTGAAATGTCATAATTGCAATCTAGATATTCATTCTAGAAAGTCATTTCCAAAATGTTAGTAAAAGTCATTTATGGCTTGATGCAATTATATTGATACTATAATTAAATAATGTTATTTAAATTCCTTCACCTAAGTCGTTGGCAGTTGCTCCTCTTATAGAAAGTCAAGGCGGAAAATAAAGTCGAACGATAAAATTGTAATCGTTTGGAATCTTTGGATGTTGTTGAAATTTAAAACTTGGAAAAATGTCTAACCATAAAATCTGTCCCCATTTTGTCAAAAATAAAATAAAACTTGTCACGGTTCTCTCTACTTTCTAACTGTTTTAGGTCTTCAATCCCACTCTGGTGTCTAGGGAAAAAAGGTTTTGGTTGATTCAGAGTTTGGCCGGAAGTAAATAGAGTTTGGCATCAAGTTGTTCTATCGCCAGAAATTGAACTCAGTACTAACTGAACCCATCTTTAGATGAAGTGCGTAGCCACTCGCATTCAACCTTGAGATTTCTTTAAAGAGTATATTAAGTGTACAAAAATTATTTGAAGAAAATGAGAGGACATTAACTCCCATAGAAGATCTAACTCCCTTAGTTTTTGGAAATTATTTTAAGTACATAAAGAACATTCTAAAATCTATAATATTGAAGAAATTAAAAATGCGAAATTAAAAAGACCTTATCTCCGAAAGAAATCTCTTTACATTGAAGGGAATATATGAATTTGTGTGATAATATTAGCTTAATTTTATTCAATTTGTGGGCAAGATCGCTGAGCAAACGCATAGAAATAGTATCATAGAATAAGTTTGGGTTTGTTTGGATTGACTTATTTAAGTTTATCTATTGATATAAACACCTGAAAGAGTGTTTAATTAAGTTTATGAAAATAACTTATAATACGTTCATAAATTGTTTTCAATTAGTTTCCATATGCTCTCAAGATAGCTTATAGAAAAACATTTTAACGTATGGATCATTTATTACAAAAACAATTTATGTACAAAGTCTTATCTTTTTTTGGTTACAATACAAGCCTTTCACTTGTTATGATGATGTAATGCGTGCACTCAACATTGTCCTTTTTTTGTTTCTCCTTTGCCCATGGCATATAATATTGTAAAGAATTTCTTATTGTGTGTGTATATATATATATATATATATATGTACAAGTTTGGTCTTCCTTTTCTCAGACGTTATTCTCTCATTTTCAATTAAAAATAACGAAAAAATGACTTCAATATGTTTTGATTTATTACGATGAGTTAGATTAGTAGTATTTTGCTCACAGCAGTCCCATCTTTTAAGGTGCCTTCAATCCAACAAGGGGATTAGTCACTGTGTTCGGCGGTAGATACATTAGTCTCGACAAAAAAAAGACTAGTATTTTGTTGGATATAGATCCTCTCCTTCCACTCTCCCTACATCTCTCTCCTTCCTCTCTATCTCTCTTACTTTCACTCTCTTTCATCATTTATTTATAATTTTTTAATGATGAGAAAGAGTGAAAGTAAGAGAGAGATAGAGAGGAAGGAGGGAGATTCAGGAAGAGTGGAAGGAGAGGATCTAAAATGTATTTTGCTTTGCGTACATACTTCCCCCATAATACTTTTTTTCTCAATGAGGAAGCAATAAAAGAAACAAAAAAAACTATTATCCTCTAATTCTTAATTTATACTACATCTGATTTCATTTATAAGCAAACAATGCATTTTTTATATTTATTGAGAATATGATATATCTGGTCTATAATATATATCAGATACATTAATTATTTAATAAATCTAGAAAAAATACATTTTTTTTTGCTTTAAATAAGAATGGAGGTAGCATTTCATAGCAGCTACTATCTACTATAGACAAAGATGAGAAATACATGCATTGGTCTCAAATAGGAATACCATGACTCATGCTCAATATTAGGATTGATTATAGGGTGGGTTCGGTCAATCTGAGCCAATAACCTCAACTCAATGAAACTCAACGAAAATTCAATGTGGTCCATTTGTCAAACCACAACTTTAGATTCATTGGGTGGCGAATTTGAGGGCTATGACTTTTTTTTTTGATAAGCAATGTTAGTGGGGTTGGAGGAAGTTAGTTTCCGAGGTTTGAATTCGGGACCTCCTTCTTGCACTCTTTTGGTGCACTCCTTCTTGCGAGTTATGACTTAGGTTGGCTGAGTTCATTTGGATATGGTCTAGAACTAAAGTGGATTAATTTTTATAGTATGAACAATTTTTTCAATAATTGTTTCTTCAAATCATGGACATCCTTATTATACTTATTCGGTGTCTTAATTCGCTAAATGAGCTACTTACTTGGGATTTCTCAATAAATGTTTATTTTCTAGTCAAACTTAAAGTTAAGTACTTAGTCCAAATGGCAAGTTGAATGCTAAAATTAAATTTTTAATAGTACCCTCTACCAAAAGATATTTTGAAATACTTGTGTTATGAAATGATGTTTCATAACAAGTGAACGACTTGCAACTAGCACATGTATTAAACATCATAAAAAGACTACCTTAATTTTAAGACACCCATTAGCTTAGCTTCTTCCAGTAGTAGTTGGATGCCACAATAGTTAAGTGTCGAGGATGGTGACAATTCATTCATCACAAAAGAGACAAAATGGTAAATACGTAAACATGTAAGAGTTCCACAAAAAGCATTATGCAGAGTCCTGGTAAAGTGGTAAATAACTTCAGCTTGTCCTGAGGCTCTCTTGAAATTCAATAGTTCTTTTGTCAACTCTGATCCAATGTTTAAAACAGACTTAACAGTCATCCTCTGTAGTATAGGAGAATATAGAAGTACAAATCTGATAAAGTTAAATTCATATTTAATACCAGAGAAGCCATCTATACTCACATGTCGCACTTGTGGGACTTGGGTTTTTTCAATAAATAAAGATAACATAGATTGACGTAAGATGAAGGGAGCTTTGCTGGTACAACACCTGCAGCCAAATACTGAAGTAGAAATATCGAAAAATGTGAGAATTCCCTGACAGATGCTAACCCAACCCAAAGTATATCAAGCATAAGGATGAGTTTCCAGTTCCACACATCCTACTTGTTTAATATTATTTTGGTAAAATAAACCAAGTGTTCTTTATTTTAATTTTCAATTTGAAGTTGGTCTTGTTTCTCAATTTTGTTTTGCATATTCTAAAGTAACAGTTTTTGGACAAATTGTTGAATCATCTACAACGAGAATCATGTGTGCTGGGATACAATCTATTTTTAGAGCCAAAAATAGACCATTATTGTTCACATTTTTGAACATGCGAGACTAAATTAAACTAAAAAAGCAAAGGACCAACGAAGTGATTTTTCCTATTGTTTTTGGTTTTACAAAATCTAAAAAGAAAGAAAGAAATAGATCAAATGTAGATTCGATGAATTATGTGGTTATCTAGATGTTTAGTAGAGATAATATGTATTAAGAATGCACAATTTTGGCAAGAAATCAATCTTATAAATATTCTCATTGATTTTTTTTTTTCAAAAGAAGGTTACAACCAACAATGTAAAAGAGAATGGAGAAATCGCGGTAATTAAACTATTGTATGGAAAGAATGATATCATTGATGTGAATAATGAAGTACTAGAACATTAAAAACTCAAGAGTGTAACAAATCAAATCAAATGTGTAGAAACTATAAATATGGAGAAGTTTTAAAGATGTAGATTTGTAAATGAATTTGAAGGAAAATATGCAGAAATTTAAAGAACTTGAGTGTAGTAAAGTGGAAGAATTTATAACATGAGAAAAATTAAAACTGAAAAGACAGGGCTGAAAAATAGGTTGAAATGTGTTCCGAACCCAAAATTTAGTGCACAACAAGAAGCGTACATGGTTGAGAAAGCGCATGAATGGATATTAGTCTTTCGTTGAAAACATTAGGACACTCCATTTTTAACATACATTAGTCTTTTGTATTTCATGTTAAATCATAAATTTGCTAATGTTTATGTTAATTTAAACTATTAACCTACATCCATTTTTAACATATTTAAAGTTATTATTATAAAATAGAATTTAAATAGGATGTCATATAAAATAGAACTTAATTTTACTAATCTATTAGTTTTTTCGTTATTTACAAAAAGCATACATATTAAAGATTGTAGGTTTTTGTAAAAAAAAACAATTGTGAAATAGGCTTCTAAACAGACTATCAAGTCTTGCCAGGCTTCGCAAAGGCCAGGCCAGGCCTAAAAGTTGGGCCTATGATAAGCCACAGGCCAGTCCGAGGCCAAGCAAAGCCTAGCTCGGCCCAACCTATAACTTCACCTATCTGCAAGCATACCCAACCACAAAATGTTGTCAGGCTGTCGCATCGCATCGCTTTCACTATGCCCCCAACTCTAAACTTCAACCACCAATCAAGGTATGGTCCAATTCATTGGCGTCTTGTGTGGGGATCATCCCAACTTCTCTAATATAACCTTCATTATTTTTGAGAATCATCTTTCTCTTCACTAACCTCAAACATCTCACCATGGCCAGAGCAGCTAAGGATGATATGTTTGTGGCTTTGAAAATTCCAACAACAATGTAGCAGTATTGTACCACAGTTCTGGATCTGACACAATGGTTCAAGAAACATCTAATCCACGATTCGCTTTGCACAACCTACTGATGTTGGTTCTTTCAGTGCTGACTTTTGGAGCTTTTCCATTCCCAGAGTAAATATTTGAAGGAAAGGTAAAGGACAAAAGTGTTTTAGCCCATTTTTATTACTACAAATATTTTTTAAAAGAGTTCTATAATTCTCAAAGACAAAAAAAATATAAGTAATTATTATATCTATGAAAAATACATAAGTCAATCTTTAAACACAACCAATTTAAATATGAAACTAAGTAAAGTAACAAATAAAACAGACTGCACAGCTCTTAGTAAAACGATCATGTAAATTGTGGCAAGCAAATGTATATATTTGAGCCTAACATCCCTAAAGAACATAGAAATACAAGCAAATGTAATACTTGCACACCAGTATTTATGCCAATTCTAGCCATCTCCCTCTGAATTCTGTTTCTGAAGAATAAATTTCTTATTTCTATATTAGATCGTGAATTAAGTGGAAGGATGTTCCCATAATTCCATTGTTGAATTTTATCATTGAAAATACCCTTTATACTGTTTGATTGAGACATTGAGTAATACATTGAATTCATCTTCCTTCCAGTGTACCATTTACATTAACATTTAATTGAACTCATTACATGTTGTCACATACCATTTAAGCTAATTAAGCATAACTACAAAGCATCATAAGTCACAGAACATTCATGCAACCGATGAATTTTTATTTCATCTTCTAAATTGCAGATCGAGCAGAGAGAACTAAAGCTTATTTTATATCTATCATTAGCATAATTAAACCACAATGACACAAAATCCAAATAAAACACCTTACCCTCTCCAGAACAGCCAACTTCCAAATCAGAAGTACAAATCTGATAGAATCAAATTCAGATTTGATACAAGATGCCACCTGCACCTTACTCTTCTCCCTGGCTTTCTGCTGGAACCGGAAAATATTCGGTTCTAAATAGTTTTATCATTCAAGCAACATCTACAAAAGACTTGAAACAAACTACACTCATATAAAAGAGCAAAGTTCTCTTGGCAACCATTTTTCTTCATTCACAAGATTGAAATCCACAAAGAGCCCATTTCTAAAAAAACTATCTTAGTTTTAAAACACAAAGTAGCTTAACTTCTTCCTATTGTAGTCACATGGCATTATAGTTAAGCGTAAATAAGGAAAGTCTAGGATGGTGACCATCCATTCATCACAAAAGATACAAAATGGTAAACACATACACATTTAAGAGTTCGATGAAAAGCATGATTCAGGGTCCAAATAAATAACTTCAGCTTCTCCTGAGGCTCTCTTGAACTTCAATAGCTCTTTCGTCAAGTCCAATCCAATGTTTGAAACGGGCTGAACAGTCATCCTTTGTAACACAGGAGAAAATAGAAGTACAAATCTCATAAAATCAACTTCAGATTTGATACCAGAGATACCCTCTATACTCATATGTCGCACTTGCATGGTTGGCCAATCCATAAAGATATCTTCCGAATAATAGGAGGCAATAGTCGACTCCTCAGAATACGCCTACATGCAACCAAATGTACAAGTCTTAGAAGCTAACTCCAAATACTAGTTCCAAAACTTGAAGACACTGGAAAAATAAATATTAAAAGCAAAACAAAACAGGTTTGCAAACTCTAGTTTTAGAGGAATAAATACTCAAAGAAAACAGGTATGCAAAAACAAGATGTGACAGCTAGCCCAAATTAATTGAAGACTCACAACTATTTCTAGTTTCCGAAGATTAGGAGCGCTTCTGAACACACAAAGTGTAGCTGAAATGTCCTTCAAGTCATTGAAGTCTATTTCTAAATAAAGACTTTCTAGGTTGATGCAAGATGAAGGAAGCTTTACGGGCACAATACCTGCAGCCAAATACTGAAGCAGAAAAAAGACAGAACAATCAAGGGTTGCATACACATGACAGGACTATGGTTCATTATAGATTTGTAGGGGTGGGGAAATTAAACAACAATAGCTCAGTCACTTTTAAAGTCAAATTCAACATTCATATGCTCAAGATTGATTTAACAAATGCCTAATGAAACAAAACTAGGTAAATTGCTTTGGCAATTGGACGAGCATTTTACCTTTAAAAAGTAGCCCTCAATACAGAGATGCTTTATGTGAGATAGATGAACAAAAAATTTCACCAAATTGATAGAGCATCCAGACAATCTACTTTCATTGCTATAAGAGTCCGAATCCAAAGAAACGAGCACCTCAGCTAATTGGAAAGTGTTCTCAAAACTAATATCATCAAAAATACCCTTGAGTTGAAAATACTTGAGATTTGGAGCATTAATATTAAATTCAGTGATACTACCATCAATGTTTAGAAATATTATCTTTTCAAGCAGAGGGCAACTGGATATCAAGTTCTCAAAAGCATCTTGAGCAATTATTGTAACACCATCTAGTTCAAGAGATTTCAAGTTCCTGAGGCCTTCAATCATTGGTGGAGGTTTAAGCGAGCAATTATATAATCGTATATGATGTAAACTTTGACAAGAGAATACGCGCCAAGGTATTGTATAGTATAGTGTTGCCCTTTCTCGATGCACAACTCAAGTTCTTCAATAGACTGTGTAGTAGTTAGATGAAGTATCCACCAATGAAACCATGTTGGCAGAGCTTAAAGTATTTGATCAATAATTCCCAAAATAACAGAAGGGTCTTGGGAAACTGTAGAGACATATTGTGTATCAATCACAAGATGTGGTAGTGTGGCCCATTTGTACCTCCATTTGCTAGATAAAGCACTTGTTCTCACTGCTTGCCAAATTGACAATTTTGAGAGAATTTGGTCTATTATAGGACCTGGTAAGTCGCTAATTCTATCCAAGTCTGCATCTTTTAGGCAAGGAGACTTTGATTGTTTTCTTCTCTTCATCTATAAAAATTCAAACAAAAAGGAATCAAAATTTAGGTCCACCATGAACCTTTAAACACAAGCTAATCAAAAATTGCAGAGCTGTTTAATTACTGTTTCGGATTCAAATTACAGAATAGCGTGGATACAATTACTATAATGTCATAAATTAGCATCAGCAATAGATTATAAATAAACTATAAACTATTCAAGTATAAAGCTGAAACATTTGGGCATTCTGTAATTTTTCACTTTGAAGCAATGAAAATCAAGAAATTCATGAAATGAATTTAGATTTCAGAAAAGACGTTGAAAATGACTACATGTAGAAGAGAAGGGTTTACAAGGGTACGCACCGTTTCAATGGGGAGACAGAATTGCTGCTGGCTGCGTTTTTTTTTTTTTGGTTGCGGCAAAATCTGAAACATATGTTAATCTAATGGTCTACTGTAACTATTTATAGCTAGGGTAATCCAAATCCTTTGTTCTGTTGTAATAATAATAATAATAATAATAATAATAATAATAAGTAAGAGTATAAAAACAATATTTATTGATTGTTACTCGTTTCACTTATTTTTTTCTACAATAAAAAATTAAGAGTATAATTGAAAAATTATTAATTAATAATTTTAAACTATAAAAAACACAGATAAAAATGACAAAAAAATTTCTTAAAAACAATACTCTCTTGGGTTCTTTTATAAGCGAAATGTGATTAACTCAAGTTAATGTATTTAGTCCAAATTTAGACTAAATACATCAATTTGGATTTACCACTTATTCCTTATAAAAGAACTGGAGGGAGTATGTAAAAACGATAGGAGGGTCAACGTTTCTGTTGTTGTGTTGCTTTTTCTTAGATGCAATTGTTCATGGGAATTCTTCTTTAAAGTTCATATTATTGCTTCATAAAATGCTGAAAAATGGATAAGTATTAGTGAAAATAGATTGATTGAAGCTAGGGTTTATGACGCCTAAGTTTGACCTATTTAGAAAACTCAAGGCTTAATCCTAATGTGTTACATGTCATAGGTTTTTTAGGTCCTATGTGTTCTTTTTAAACATGTCGTGCTTGTATTACACATATAATAATATATAATAACAAATTTTTATGGCTTCATGCCTTCATCTGATCTTTTAGTGAATTTTTTTTTGGTTACATGCACTCTTCTTTGATAACTAACTTAAATTCTATTTTACAATAAAAGTTTTAAATATGACAAATTGACAAATTTATTAGACTTAGATTCCCTCTTAAAAAGAATTGAATAACAAAAGATTACTATTATGATTTATGACAGCAAGATAGTTTTATATATACACACACACACGAAACAACCAACGTTTTTAAAACCGGACCGGAGATTGAACCGGAGAGACCTTCGGGTCATTGTTCAATTGGTTCACTCAGTTGAACCATGGTTGAACCGGATGAGTATTAATTAAATAAAAAATAAGAAAAGTATTAAATTTTGGAGAAAAAGTAAATAAAAAAATAAAAAAATGCATTTCAGGCGGTTCAACTCGAGTCAATTGATGGTTCAAAGCAGTTGAACCGTGGTTCAATCCGGTCCAACCCGGTTCTAAGCGGTTCAATTGGTTTTCGGTTCAAATGGGGTTGAACCAATTGGCGAACTGTCCAGTTCCCGGTTGAACCGCCCAATTCGGTCCGGTTTTTAAAACACCGGAAAGAACTAGAAATGAAATTTATTTTATTGAATTGGGTTACCATTCTATTATGGAATGGGAAAAGATGGATGCAAATAAGAATTCTAATAGTTCCCACACATGTCCTGCTTGTTTAATATTGTTTTGGGACAATCAACCCAAATGATCTTTATTTTAATTTTAAATTTGAAGTTGGTTCCTTTTTCAAGTTTGTTTTGCATATTCTAAAATAATAATTACGAGTCAAATTGTTGGATCATCTAAAGCAATAGCTGTATGTGTGTTGGATACAATCTATTTTGAGAGTCAAAAATAGACCAAATAGACCAACATTGTTAATATTAATATTTTGGCTTAATTACACTTTTGGTACCCCTATTATAGACCATTCACGATTTTGGTACCCCAAGAATTTTTTCCACGATTTTGATACCCCTATTTTATCTAATTGTAAAATCGTTGCCTCCCACTAGTCTGGTCAAACATTTGGGTGAGTTGGCACTCACTAATCCAACGTGGCAGCCACTTGTAAATAACGTTTTGTGTTTTGTTTTTATTTATTAATGATTATTAAAAACTTAATAATGATTCTGATTATTAAAAACTTAATAATGATTATTAAAAAAATTAAAAATGTGGAAAATAGAGAACTTCTGTTTACGAAGCTTTTGTTAACTTCTCACTCTCACTCTCACTCTCAGAAACGAGAAATGGAGAGCTATGGTGTCTGAAACCCTAACTCGCGATTGAAGAATGGTGACAACGAACAGCAAGATGCGAAACCACGCAGGTGACAACGAACGGAAGACGACAGAAGAGGAACAGAAAACGCGAACCCTAAAAAAATCAAAACGGCGACATCTGGGAGCTCTAAGAAGACGAATGAACAGTGTTATTCTTCATCAACAGCGAAGGATAAAGAGAAATATGTGGAACGGTATGTTTAACCCAAAATTATGTTGGTTTTATACACCCTTTCTTCTTTGTTTCTTCTGTTGTATGATATTGTTGTTTAATCAGTTTGTTGAAAACGACAAATATGCATATTGTTGTTTAATCAGTGTAATATAATTCCTTTTCATGTAGAATATTCCGTTTCTTGAAAAAAATTGGTATGTGGTCCCCTATTATGATGTTTAGGGTCTGTCTGTTAGTGTATTTTATTAACACTATATATTCCTTTACAGCCCTGCAGAAGTCACATGCCTTAGATTCCAAATACACCATGGTGGTATGTTTGTCTATTACCCTACAAAGGTGTATCTCAATAGTGAAAAGGTTGAGATGAATTGGGATTGGGATGTGGACCACATGTCCTATATGGAAATTTCAAAGTTGGTCAAAAGTTTAGGTTATAGAAGCTTTCAATGCCTTTGGTACAGGGCCCCTAAGTTATCAATAGCAAGAGGTTTGAAACCACTACAAACTGATCAAGATGTCCTACAAATGGTTGAAGATGCCAAGGGTTATAATGTAGTAGAACTTTATGTAGATCATCTAATTGACACCCCTATTGAGGTTGACAACGAAGATGGAGGAGAGGGCAGTGAGTTAGATAGTGAGGATGATGAAGAATATGTTGTTAAGGAAGGGGAGGATATGGAAGATAGTGAAGGGGAGGATTTGGAAGATAGTGAAGTGGAAGATAGTGATAGAGAAGGTGGGGAAGATAATGAGGAGGACAGTTTTAGTGATAGTGATTATGATGAGAAATGGGATTGGACAAGTGTGCTCCCTCCTGTCACTATTGATGAAGTTAGGCAAAGGGTAAAATCTGAGGGAATTGCAACCAAGAATGTTGTCCCCAATGAAGGAATGTTGTCAAGTACAGCTGCTGAATTTGTTGGTGAAGCAGATTATGATTCTGATGTATTGGAAACACCTCCAAACAGTGAAGATGATGAAGACCAACCTCCATATTTTCCATATTTCAAGATGCCTAATTTTGGGGAACCTGTTAAGTTTAAATTAGGTTTGAAATTTAGTAGCAAGGAGGTTGTTAAAGAGGCTGTTAAGGAATATGCTATGACCCATAAGAAGAATGTTTATTTTAAACAACAGGATACCAAGAAAATAATAGTGAAGTGTGTTAAGGGGTGTTCATTCCATATGAGGGTTAGCAAGAGGAGTGGTCAGAATTTTTGGCAACTTGTTAGTTTAACTGATGAGCACAACTGTCATAGGGCACCAAGAAATAGACAAGCGAAGACTGAATGGCTTGCAAAGAAATTTGTTCCCACTTTAAGGCATACACCTACTATGAAGACTGCAGGGATAAAGGCAGAAGCTCTTCGACTATGGGGTGTAAAATTGTCTCTTCCTCAAGCATACAGAGCTAAGAGAAGAGCAATAGAGATTATCCAAGGGGATGGTGCTGATCAATATAAAAGTTTAAGGAGTTATGCAGAAGAATTGAGGAGGTCTAATCCTAACAGCACAGTAATTATTAAGTGCAGTGAGAGTGCAAGGGGTCCTGTTTTTGAGAGGATATATGTCTGTCTTGAAGGTTGTAAGGCTGCATTTGCTTATACTTGCAGACCTTTAATTGGTCTAGATGCTTGCTTCTTGAAGGGGGAATTTGGTGGACAACTTATGACAGCTGTTGGAAAAGATGGAAATAATATGATGCTTCCAATAGCATACGCAGTGGTAGAGGCTGAGACAAAGGATTCATGGCAATGGTTTCTCGACCTTTTGGTTAATGATTTATGTGAACTGAATCAAAGAGAATACTCATTTATATCAGATCAGCAAAAGGTAAATTCTAATTTAAGTCACATTATTTCTTCTAATTTAAGATTGTTTGCAAAATGTAAATAGAATACTCATTTATATTTGTTATTTTTTAGGGATTGGTACCTGCTATTCTTAGCCAAGGGGCTAATGTGGAGCAAAGATTGTGTGTAAAGCATCTTTATGGCAATTGGAGGAAGAAATATCCTGGAGACATAATGAAAGGGGTTTTATGGTGGGCTGCTAGGGCTACAACAGTCCCTGAGTGGGAGAGGGCAATGAAGAAAATGAAGGAATTGAATGAAGATGCTTGGAAGGATATGATGCAACTTCCACCATCCACTTGGACTAGGTCTCACTACAAAGCAGACACACAATGTGACTTACAAGTAAACAACATGTGTGAGGCTTTCAACAACGCAGTTTTGGACCATAGAGAGAAACCTATTATTAATTTACTTGAAGGCTTAAAGAACTACATCACTGAGAGGATAGTAACACAAAAAACACTTATGGAGAGGTACAAAGGAGATATTTGTCCTAAAATCCAACTCATTATTGAAAGATTGAAGGGAGAAGCTGATGGGTGGTCTCCTCTATGGCATGCTGATGATGATTTTGCATTGTTTAGTGTATCAAATGAAATTGACCAGTACAGTGTCAACCTAAAAGACAAAACATGTTCATGTCGTAAGTGGGACATTTCTGGAATTCCTTGTCCCCATGCAATTGCTTGTGTATGGCATAACAAGGTGAATCCAGAGGATTTTGTATCACTTTATTATAGGTAATAATTCTGTTCCTCATTCTGTTTTGCAATTGCTTGTATATTGCTTGTAATTCTGTTAAGCAATTGCTTGTTTCGTAGGAAATCAACATTTATGAGCACCTACTCCTACATTGTCAAGCCATCAAATGGACCAAAATTATGGCCAGAGACAGATACAGATCCTATCTTTCAACCTGTTATGAGGAGAGCACCAGGGAGGCCAAAGAAGAAAAGAAACAAAGCTAATGATGAGCCAAAGCCTACCAACAAGCTCCCTAGGCTTTTAAAAACTGTGAGGTGTAAGAAATGTGGTAAATTTGGCCATAATGTTAGGACATGCAAGGGTAAGACAGCTGCAGACAGAGAGATACCCAAAGGTGGCAACAAGAAAGGAAAGAAGAAGGCCACAACTGTTGATGGCTCACAAGCACCACAATCTTCACAAGCTCCACAAGAAACACAACCAGTAGGCTCCCAAGCACCACAAGTTGTTGAGATGGTATTATAAGTAATGCTGGCCTTTTGTATATAGTGCCACGAATTCTAGTTCAGTTATATAATGCTGCTTAATAGTGGCCTTTTGTATATAGTGCCACGAATTCTAGTTCAGTTATGTCATTTTGGAACAATGTCAGTTATTACTATCAGCTGTGTCATTTTGGAACAATCCCAGTTATGTAATTCTGGTTTATTAATATCAATTCTGGTTTACTAAATTCTGGTTCATTACTATAATGTTATTTTGGATCAATTCTGGTTCATTACTGTAATGTTATTTTGGATCAATTCTGGTTTATTAATATCAATTCTGGTTCATTACTGTAATGTTATCAATTCTAGTTTATTAATATCAATTTTGGTTTACTGGTTTAAGGTATCAGATTTAATGCAGAGTTAAACATTTTCTGGTTTTCTGGTTTAAGGTATCAAATTTATGCAGAGTCAGTGCATTTCATAAAACATAGTCTTTACATCAGCTAATTTGATAATGATTTCATTGAAGATAACATAGTCATTACAAGCATACCCTTAACTAATAACCCCTAAACAATTACAAACATACCCTTACCCTAATAACCCCTAAACCAAAACAAACATACCCTTACTTAATAACCCCTAAACCATTACAAACATATCCTTACCTAATAACAACCCCTAAACCATTACAACTAATGCAATCCCAAGGATCAAAATAATGATCCAAGATATAGCCAAAAATCCCAATAACTTGTTCTTCTTTTTCTTCATTTCTTGTTCAGCCCTTTTTGCTTCCTTGAACCCAGCATCGTTTTATTCAATTCAGCAATATTCCTATTCAACTCAGCAACTTTGGTCTTTAACCCGTCAGCCTTCTTCATGAAGGACCAAATAAGATCCTTAGTTCTAGGAGGGAAATCTGGATCATACCAGTCAAAGAACTCACATTGTTTTCCACCGAAACTCTGAAAATTGAAAGTAGGAGATTACAATAGAGATCAAAGTGAAAAATTCTGAAAATTTAAAGTAGAGAACTAAGTGAAATAACAATGAAATGCTCTGTTACCTCATATTCACCACATCCATAAAACCTACGCCCAGGGTTCGCTTTTGTCCAACCAGTGACCAACGGAGCTTCCTTTCCACACCAGCAGTGAACTGGTCTTCTTCTCAATGACCCATTTGATGAAACTGAATACTCAGACATTGGGGTTGAAATGAAATTGCGAAGGGACACGAAGTGGGAGGCTGAATCGCGAAAATGAGTGAAGAAAGAAGGAAGAAAGAAGGAGCTGCGGTTTGGGGATTAGGGTTTGTGCCAACTTCTCATCGAGGAAGAAGAGGGTAAAATCTTAGTTATTTTGTAGATATTATTAATTTATGTATTAATAATTAAAAACAAAACAAATAATTCTTATTTATATTGTTTTTCCACTCTGGCATGCCACGTTGGCAGCCACGTTGGATTACTGGGTTAAAATAGAAACTGTTAGACCAATGGGAGAATCAATTTTACAATTAGGAAACATTGGGTACCAAAATCGTGGAAAAAAATTTTGGGCTACCAAAATCGTGGATGAGAAAATTACCCCCGAATTCAAAACGCTTGAGATTTAGTGCATGGATATTAAATTCAATGATACCATCAAGAAAATATCTTCAAACAGAGGGAAACTAGATATCAAATTTTCAAAAGTATCTTTTGCCATTGTTACACGATCCAAGTCAAGACGTTTCAAGTTCCCTAGGCCTTCAATCGTTGGTGGAGGTTTAAGCCAACAATTATATAATCCTAAAAAATTTAAACTTTGACAAAAAAAATAAGCGCCAAGGTATCGTATAGTGTTGCCCTTCCCCGATGTCTAGCAGAAGCACTTCAATAGATAGTCGAGTTAGATGAAATATCCAGCGATGAGTATGTGTCGTACTCGTACCAATGAGACCAGGATGGTAGAGGTCAAACTTTTTGATTGGCCCAAAATGAAGTAAATGTATATGATCAATAATTCTCGAATTAACTGAAGAGTATTTTTTTTTGGTATTGAACGAGGGCTAGCGCCCTAAAGAAGAGAAATTAACAACGAATACAACGAGGGGTAGCTACACCCAAAGCATCAGAGAGCAGAAAAGTTCCTACAGAAGGAGGACAATGCTCATAAAAAATCAAAGGCTCCAAGAGAGCACAACCCAAATTAGCTAACTCATCTGCACACTTATTTCCTTCTCTAAAAATGTGCACAACTTTCACATCCCACGGAAGACGGAGAAGCTTCCGGATCTCTCGAACAATACTCCAGCCATCCAAAGAATGAGACTCGGTCCCCTAAATAATCTGACACGCTGCTACGGCATCCATTTGCACCACAACTCTCGGCCAACCTCTAAATCTGCAATGCTGAAGACCCACCAAGCAACCCCACAACTCTGCCACAAGGGGAGTGCAAAAGCCAATAAATTTAGAAAAACCACCAAGCCAGTTACCTTCATAATCACGAATAATGCCACCACAACCTGCTACCTTGGCCACTTGCTTAACCGCACCATCAACATTAAGACACACCCAACCCATCTGGGGTGGTATCCACCGAACCTCAATCATATCCTCCTCACGCACCATACCTGAACCAACAGTGTCGCAAGCCTCATAATAACACTTAACTTGGGCCATGATGGTCCGCCAAGGCCGGCAAGGTCTAATAAAAGTGGAGTCATGGACCTCTTTATTCTTCCAAGACCAAAGACAGTGACATGCCGTAGCCCAAATAGAGGTCCAATCACAGTTATCAACTCTCCAGCTAGCATGCAAGAGATTAAAGTCAAGCCAATGTTGCAGGTTACCACCAAAAAAATCACTCCTAGCTTCAACTCGAACAAGATTTGCCCATAAAGCAGATGCTAACGGACAATCTCGCAAAACATGTAAAACATCCTCAACCTCACCATCACAATGAGAGCACCACTCATCCCTTATCCCCATAGAATGTTTGCGCTTGTTGGCGAGCAATCTATCATGAACAACCAGCCACATAAAACAACGCACTCTCTCTGGAACTTTGATTTTCCAAATCTTAGCCCAATGAGGATTAGGAGGATCATTGGGCAGGTTTTCAAGTAGAAGGTAACTACTCTTAATAGAGAACAAACCTTTGGCATCACCTTGCCAAAGCCGAGAGTCGTTGCCATAATCAGGATTAGGAGGCAACAAGGCATTGATTCTACTTACTATATCACCTGGAAGATAATCAATAATAGGAGTCAAGTTCCACTCACCATTAAGATCCACAAGATCACACACCTTTAGATTCTGTAACTGAGGAGGAATAGAACCAGCCCCTGGCTGTAGCTTACACCCAGGAGATACCCACGCATCATACCAAACCGAAGTGGAGGCCCCATCACCTATGGCCCAAAAGGATAACTCATCAATCTTGTTCCAAACATGAGAAATATTCTTCCAAAGAAAAAAGTCAGAAGGCTTCGCAGATACTGTGCCGTCGTCCAAAAAACGATTTTCGTATTTTCCTTTGATCACTTGACACCATAACGCATTCTCATTCACTTTGATATTCCAAGATAACTTCATAATACAAGCTCTATTCATCGTGACCAAATTTCTCAAACCGAGGCCCCCAAAAGCCTTCGGCTTAGTAATTGTGGACCATTTGACCGCGTGATAGCGTCTATGATTAGACTCATCCCCCCAAATGAAGCTACGTTGCAGCTTATGGATCTCTTGAAGGCAACTTTGAGGAACAATAGCAGACATCATGGAATAAATAGGAAGAGCCTCAATAACAGCTTTCGAGAGAGTAACACGCCCTGCAAGCGAAAGTTGATTCGCTTTCCAGCCGGAGAGCTTGTTACGAACCAAATCAATCAAAAAGGCATAATCATCACGTCTAGGAGCCCTCCCAACAAGAGGTACACCGACATACTTGCCAAGAGAAAAAACTTCCTTAAAGCCCGAAATTCTCACAATACTTCGTTTCTCCCTTGTAGGAACACACTTGGAAAATAAGATAGAGGTCTTCTCCACACTCACAAGCTGCCCTGACATATCACAAAACTTTGAGAGAGTATTACACATGCACTTGACCTGAGAGGAAGTTGCGCTTCCGAAAAGAAGAAGATCATCTGCAAACATCAAATGGGAAACCTGAGGACCATGCCTTCCCGCCCGAAGAGCATGCCAATTACCCAGCGCCACCTCATGGGAAATCATATGAGAAAGCTTATCCATACACAAGACAAAAATATAAGGGGATAAGGGGTCTCCCTGGCGAATACCTCTTTGGGGGGAAAAGAAAGTATTCTGATTACCATTCCACATCACATTAGTTTGAACACTAGTGATACAAGCCATAATGAGATTAATCAAACTATCCGGTAAACCAGCCTCTTTGAGAACCAACTGAACAAAGGTCCACTTAAGCCTATCATAGGCCTTAGCGAGGTCTACCTTTATCGCCAGAGACACATTGTGTATCAATCACAAGATCGGGTAGTGTGGCCCATTTGTACCTCCATTTGCTGGATAAAACACTTGTTCTCATTGCTTCCTTAATTGACAATTTTGAGAGAATTTGGTCTATTACAGGTAAGCGGGTAATTCGATCCTACTCCGCGTCTTGTAGGCAGGGAAACTTTGATTGTTTTTTCTTCTTCTATTTGTCCTTCAAATTTCGAAAATAATCACCTTTTCTCTCTAAAATGTTTTTTGAGTTTAAAAATTCATATATGACTTTTATTTTAGTCTTTGAAAATATAGAAAATTTTCATTTTAGCCTTGCAAATACAATAAATTTTCCTTTTAGACTTTGGTAACGTAATAAAAAAAAGTCACATTAGCTTTTTTTAAGCGTAAAAATTACTATAGGGACTAAAATTGATTGTTTTTGAAATTGCAGGGAATAAACACAGTAAAAGAAAAATTTTAGGACTAAAACCAAAATCCGTTATATTTGCAGGGACTAAAATGATATTTAAACCTAAAAGTGTTATAGCTATTTGTTACCGTTTTCAAAAAGAAATGAGAATTAAAAATAAAATAAAAACTACTTCAAATGATAACCTGTTTGAGTAGCTTCTCATTAAAATCATTTTTATAATTTTTTTTTAAAAGAGTAATTTTCATTATCTTACACAAACACACAAAAAAACTTCTGCGAATACTTCTTTTCGACAATAAATCTTTGCTAATCCTAAAAGTCTCTTTAAACAAATCTTTAAATTATTTAATAATAAAATCAATTATTTTTTAATCTATAACAAACATACTCTTAACCCCAAAAACAATAAAAACCTATTAAATAGTTTTATAGTGGCAAATCTTAGAGGCTAAAATATTGACGGATATTAATCTTAGAGACTAAATTAAAGAGGGTGAAAAGAGAGGGCTGAAAATAGGTTTGAATGTGTTCTGGGTCGAGCTCAAACCTGAGGCCCAAGTTTAGCGCAGAACAAGATGTGTGTTCCACAAACTAACTGGATAGTTCGATTTTGAACCTGGTTGAGAAAACACTTGGTACCGAGGGCTTAGCCCCGGCAGATGTTGATGCACATGGGATACACACATTTACTATTATTCAGGAGGCGGTGAGGTATACACCTGATGGTCGTATCATATTGGAGACTACTGGTGATTCGTAAGTATATTATTTATTAATTTATTTTTGTTGCCTTTTATATAACTTTGGTGTAACAAAATTCATCTTTTTTAATGTACAGGTTTCTTCCTTCGAAGGTTACAGCCACCGCAATCACAAAAACAATTAAGGAGAATTTCAACAAAAGCTGGAAGCATTGGATAGCGCGGTTAAAAAAGATGAAAAGGCAATTGCGAGGATGTTAAGATCTTTCTTAGTAAGTTGTTCTACAAAATAATTAATTTTTAATTATTTTATTGACTTCATTAATTTGTCTTTATTAACAACATTATTGTTAATTTTTTAAATAGGAAAAATGTACATGGTTACCAGAGAAGCAAGAAGAAGATGAGAGAGTGTTCCATAAGAGATGTTCTCATCGCTATTCTGAATTACTGTGGGAGGCGCGGAAAAAAATGAGAAGCCGCCTTATATGGGAGACTCAAGTTGGTTCGAGCTTAAAGAGTATTGGGAGACGCCAGAATATAAAGCTTATTGTGAGAAAGCCAAGAAGAACCGTGCTTCTGAAAAAGGTGGCTGCACACACACAGGTGGATGTGTTAATACTGCAACCCATCATAGGTGTTTGGTAAATTTATTACTTTATTACTTGATTAATTAATTATTAATTAACTAGCCATTTTCATGTGTATTAATTAATAACACTATGAATATAGGAGGTGATTCATCAAAAGACAATCGCCTGAGTTGCATTTCCACCATCATATGCGAGAGGACACCGGTGAGTTTGCTACAGATCGGGCGAGGATGATTCAGGTTAAAACTACTTTTACAATTATATATTAATGTTTATTATTTATATTTATCTTTATATATTGTTTTTATTATATTAATATTAATAGCTATTCATTTCTTGGTTGTGTTATTTTTTCAGGAGATCGTCGAGGTTGGGATGACTCAGTACCGTGAGTCTCAGTAGCAGAGTAGTGGGAGCACAGATATCGATCATGTGGAGGAGGCTAAAGCGGCTCGTGGTATTTGGGAGAGAGAAGTTGGTCCACATAAGAGTAATCGTATGGTAGGATCTGGTGGTATTGGATCGATTGCTTTCAGAACAAGCATTATTCCGAGTCTATCACATTCTTGATGAGAGAGTACTGGTCGCTCTTATGTTGCTAATGTTGGTGACTTGAATGTTGTTACACAATTGACCCAACAATTGAGCGAGGCCCACCATCAGTTTGCCGAGCGGCAGGAGCAAAATGAACGGGAAGTGCAGGCGCTTCGGGAGCAGGCTAAGATAGCTAAGAAGCGCATGGAGAAGCTGGCTAGGATAGCTGCGGAACAAGCTAGGATAAATGAGGAGCGTTTTAATTATTTGATGGGTCAGATGTCTCAGCACTCGAGGCCATAATCATCACATATGCCATCCTACCCGCTGCAGCAGCATTTCGGCGGTGCATTTCAACTGTGGCCTCAGTACCCTCAACAGTATCCACAACCCCAGTATTCCCAGCAGTATCCACCCCAGCAGGTTCAGCATCGCCAGCAGCAGCCATACCAGCAGCTCCAACACTCCCAGCAGCAGAGACTCCAACTGCCCTTCAACTCAAATATCGATCTTAATATCGATGCGATTAGTGCTTTTCTTGCATCAGATGACACCACAGGTGGAAGCTATTATCATAGTGATGAGTCGGCCCATCACCCACCCCACTAGCTTTAGATTGTTTTATTTTCTTGTATGGATATTTAAGTTTTCATTTGTATTGGTTATAGATATATGAGTACTTTGTTAAATTTTGGATTTGAATTAACTTAAATCGTTTTCAGACCTATTATTGTTTTTCATTCGTATATTTAATTTAATTATTAATTTTTATTTTACAATAAAAATAATTTTAAATCAATAATAAATTTTTATATATTATTTTAAATATATTTTTTGATGTTTATAAAAAAATAATTAAATCGGATAGGAAAATAATATTATTTTTTTAAAAAAAACATTACCGGCGGATTTTATGTACTTTCCGGCGGAATCATAATTTCCGATGAATTTAAGGTACTTTCCGGCGGATTATTATTTTTAAAATAAAAAATTATATTACCGGCGGATTTATGTACTTTCCGGAAGATTTTTGAATTTTCACCAGCGTGTTTCCAGCGGATTTTAGGACATTACCGGCAGATTTTTCTGGCGCCTTTTCCGACGGAGTTTCGACCGGTATGTTTCTGGCGGATTTTGTGTCTTTTCCGGCGGATATTTCGGCACAAATCCACCGAAAACCGTTTGCTATAAGCTGTCTACTGGCGCCAAAAATCCGCTGGAAAGTCCAATTTTTCGGCAGTTTTCAGTCATTTCTGGCGGATTTTGCCTGCCGAAAAGTCCCATTTTTCTTGTAGTGGACAACATCGTTGAATTCTTTAAAGAGTTCTATGTTAAAGCGTCTTTACCTAAGGCATTCTCGGCATCTTTTATTACTTTGATTCCAAAAAAGGATAACCCTCAAGGCTTGGGCGAGTATAGGCCATTTGTTTAATTGGAAGCATGTACATGATTCTTGCAAAGGTTTTGACAAATTAAATAGGCTCAAGAAGGTTTTGCCCAAGATCATTTCGGGGTGTCAGTCTACTTTCTTGGGGGGTAGAAATATTCTTGATGGTGTTGTTGTGGTGAATGAATTGGTCGACTTAGTCAAGAGAAATAAGGATGGTTGTATGCTTTTCAAGGTGGATTTCGAGAAGGCCTATGATACTATATCTTGGTCTTTCTTATTCTATATGTTGGAAAGATTTGGATTCGATTCGGGTTGGATTAGGTGGATGAAAGCTAGTAAATGGTAGACCAACCCAAGATTTTTTGGTGCATAGAGGATTACAACAAGGGGATCCTTTGTCCCCGATTCTTTTTCTGATGGTTGCAGAGGGGCTGCCCGCTTTGGTTGATAAGGCGGCGTTCATGGGTCTGTTTGCAGGGTATAAGGTGGATGATAACCTTCATTATTCCTTAGTTTAGTTTGCGGATGATACTATTCTTATTGGCCAACCTTCTTGGGAGAATCTATGGTGTATTAAATCAATTCTTAGAAGCTTTGAATTAGTCTCAGGATTGAAGGTAAATTTCCACAAAAGCAAATTAATTGGCATCAATGTGTCGGAAGAGTTTAGTGAACAAGGTTCGGTGTTTCTTCATTGGACGGAGTCTCTTGCCTTTAAGTTTTTGGGAATTCCGGTTGGCGCTAATCGTAGGCGGAGTGCCACTTGGAAACCGATCATTGATATGCTTTGATCTATACTAGCGTCTTGGAAAGGGCGTAACTTATCTATTGGAGGCCGGGTAGTTCTTATTAACTCGGTTTTGAATAGCATTCCACTTTATTTCTTTTCTTTTTATAGGGCGCCGAAAGTGGTTTTTAAGTCTATAATCAAAATTCAACGAAATTTTTTGTGGGGTTTTAAGGAAGATAGGTGAGGTAAGTGTTGCGTGGCGTGGGAAAAGGATTGTCGGCCAAAGAAGGAGGGGGGTCTTGGGATTAAGAATATTGAGCTTTTCAATATAGCTCTTTTAGCTAAATGGAAGTGGCGTTTCTTGGTGGACGATAATGCTTGTTGGAGAGATCTCTTATCACGTAGATATGGTGTTTTACCTGGTTTTATGCTTTATGATTCTCGGTTGAGAGGGAAGAAGGATTCATTGTGGTGGAGGGATATTGTTTCTGTTGGTGACGATGTTCTACACAAAGGGTGGTTTAATGATTGTGTAAGACGTGGTCTAGGGAATGGAGAAGGGGTGAATTTTTGGAAACATCATTGGCTTGGTCAACAACCATTGTATCTTGTTTTTCCAATTTTGTATGCAGGCTGTTTGGATCAGAATTTTCATGTGGCAGCAGCTGGTGGATGGTATTCGGATCAGTGGCGTTGGAATTATCCTAGGGGGAATTTCTGTATCATCAAAATTTAATGGAATCTTCAGATTTATCTATCATTTTGCAAGATGTAGCGCCTAATAGAGACATTCATGATAGCTGGATTTGGTTTTTAGAATCGAACAAGTGCTTCTCGGTCAAGTCATGTTACAGCAGAATTCAGCAGATGTAGGTTGATGAGGCTCAACAGATTCGGTCTGCTGCTGATGGTAATTTTGTTGCCGAATCAGTTTGGTCCGATTTATGGAAAGTGATGTGCCTTCGAAAATAAAGATTTTTGGTTGGAGGATTTTGTCGAAGGTTGTTCCTACTCGAGAATTGTTGCTTCATCGCAATGTTATCGAATCTGAGGAAGCTGCACATTGTGTCTTTTGCAGGCAGCAGATGGAAGATTTATTACATTTGTTGTGTGATTGTAATTTTGTAAAACAAGTTTGGAGTATGGTTGGGAGGTGGCTAGGAGTGCAGCATATTTCTACTACCAACATTGTGGACCATTTTACTCGCTATAGTTCTATGTTCACAGGCAACAAGTCTTCCAAAACAAAGCACATCATTTGGCTAGCAACTTGTTGAAGTATTTGGATTGTTGCTAGAAATAATATTATTTTCAAAGGGGAGGAACCTACTTTAGATTTCATTGTTAACCACATAAAATGTATCTCTTGGACTTGGTTTATTTATGGGGCGGATAGTTATTCTGGTTATTCCATTTCTTCATGGTGGAATAACGCTTTGCTCTGTATTAACAATTTGTAACGGTGGTTTTGAGCACACCTAGTGCTCTCTTTAATGGAATCTTCTATATATATAACATTTGACAATGCATCTCCATTAATGCATTGCCAAATGTCAATTTCTGGTTAAAAACATATTGACTATGTTTTCAAGACCCCACATCTCATTAACAATTTAATAGAAAATCAGTAAAATAAATAAATATTTTTTTAAATCTATCTATTTAAGAATAATCTCATTTATTATTTTAACACGTGTCAATTTCACAATCATTTAGCATTAAATCGCTAATTTAGAAAACTTCTAATGCACTCTGAATCCTATTTTGAAAACTTCCAATGTACTCTTTTTGATAATATTTCTCTTCGCAATCATTTAGCGTTAAATCTCTCTATTTTAAAACTTCTAATGTACTCTTTGATTCCTATTTTGAAAACTTCTAATGTACTCTTCAATTGGTATTTCTCCTATAAATTGCCCATTGTCAAGTTATACTGCAAATATCACTCTCCACCATACTCAAAAAAATTATAGTATTACATCATTTCTTTGCTTCGCAAATGAGGTTATTCCTGTACCACATGCAGTGCGAGTCATATTTCTTTCCTTCCCAAATCTATATTTTAGCTTCTCCTCACAAAAAAATATTACTCTATTATTCTCCCCAAACCATAACCACTACGCTTTTATTACCTGAAATTGTGATTATACTATGTATCAATATTGAGTTTCACTCCAAGTTTTGAAGAGGGAGTGCATTTCGAGTTGATTTTTAATTTATAATTTTGTAATTTTTGTTTATAAAAAAATACAAATTATATAAGAACCTTATTATTCATTTGAATTAGCTATAATATTATCAAATAACAATTGAATTTGATAACTGGCTATAGTGGTTGCTGCAATATCTGACTTGAAATTTAGTAGGATGGGTGGAAATTGATTGATAGCAAAAATGTTAAGGGCAAGAACTAAAAAATATTTAGGAATGATATTGAGGAATTTCTATTACAAACACTATTTCGAAAGCTTCAACTTTCTTACTTAGTCTTGATTGAAGGTTGTGCAAGTGGAGCATGTAAGGGACGTGAGACTGAGAGGTAGAAGACCCTGAGATAGAAGCATATTATATTGATGTGGATGCACATACTTTGTAGTAGCATGGCTATAGTGAAACTTGGATTTCTTCTTTCACACGCATCAATTCATGTTGTTTTAGCTGTATTGAGTGTTATGTTTCAATTGTACATGGGTAACTGTAAATAGAAATTGGAAACTTGGATTATATCTACTTTATTGGAATGTCTTATATGCCTTGGGTATTTTGAGCCATAAAGTTCTCTTTTTTATTGAAATGTCATATAAAATTCTCTTTTGCCTTTCATAAAAGAAATATAGTATCCGAGTCATAACTTTGTTATTTAAGATATTTTTTTTTGGTATCGGACCCTCGCGGGCGACCCACGCAGTGTCCCAACGCTGTCAACGAAGGACTAATCTGCGCTCTCTACTTTGTTATTTAAGATATGATATCATAATTATTTAAGATTTGAGATTGAAATTATAATACATTTATATGGAAGATGAGTCATTTGATTAAATCCCAGTTAGCATTCTTATTATTGTGTTTGCTTATTTCATTTATTTAATATTGGTTATGAGTGAGATAAGGTGGATTTTTCTTAACATTACGTTTATGTATGAAATTTTTACTATTGTTTCAAAAAAACAAATATTATTGGCTTATTTTTTATTAAGTAATTATAAATATTCATTAAAGAGTTTATTTGCATATAAAATGCTAAAAATAATAAAATATAAAATTCATATTGCAAATGACTAAAAAGATTAAATTGAAGCAGGGCATTGATTTTTTTTTTAAATCACTGCTTACAAAAACAAGTAAATTTAATAAAATTCTTAAGAAAGTTTAATAAAATCAACAAGACTTATAATATGTTGGTTTAGATGCTTCTCAATAATTGTAGTCCAGAATAAACAAGAAGTTTAAGAAAATCTAGATAAAAAAGATTGGCAAAAAGATGTTATGCATTAAGATAACAAATATATGATTTAGTAATTATACAAAAAATCGGTATAAAAAAATTATGCAAGAAGATATTTTAATATCTACAAAATTGTTTATCAGTATTTAGATTATATATTGTAAAAAAAATTAGGGGAGCAAATACTTTATATGAAATAGCATTAATTTTTAAAGTATGGATAAATATTTTGAAGAAATTACAATTTAGTATCAATTTTTTTTTATAATGAATTTATATCTGAACATAATTTATATGTACTCCCAATCCTTAAAAATGTTGACATCTAAATATAATTTGTATGATCAAGTAACCATGTAGTATCCGTTTTATTATTAATACTTACTTTACTATTGAACCACTAATTTGGGTATTATTTTCATTTTTTGATAATCAAACAATAAATTTGACGTTTTTAGTAAAAAATTATGTTTTTTTTAAAAAATAATCTATTGTCCACAAAATTTCTTCCCCGCGCATACTATGAACCTATTGCATTTATTTGTTCTGACCATTACTGGCTTCACACGGAGTGTCCCAACATTTTCAACGAAAAACTAATCTGCACTCGTGCTTAGGATCAAATTTTGCACTAGCGAACATTGAATTTGTTTATTACGGGAATCGAACATGGGGAGCACTGGGTCAACCCCGTGTCCTAGAGTAGCTTAAGACACTGGAACAACAGTGTTTACTATACATTGAGCCTTGCATGGACCTACATATAATTTGTTTGTTCTTCTCACTTCTAATTCTGAATAGGTTTTCTTATGTATAAACATTTATTTAAAAAATTGCGAGATTATCTTAAATCTAATTAGCAGGATTCTAATGTGCTATTATTGTTATTATAATAATTATTATTATTATTCAGAAGTATTGTTATGTGACATAAATTATAATTGTTATGTGAAATCTTGACAACACGTGCACCATGAGCTACCCATGAAGTTTCTCATGCTCTCAATTGTTGACTCAGATGTAAATGACATAGACACTTTGACTAAAATGGAGAAGTTTCATCATTAAAAGTTCCAAATGGTGATGTAAGTGGTGATTATTTTATCATCATGTGCTATTATCCACTTATATTTTGAAATTATATTCTTTGTAGTTGTGCGAAATGTAGAACAATGCGTTATTATTGCTTTTTGAAAAACAAATTCTTATAAACATTTGTGTATCACATATATATTTATGCCAAAATATCCATAATCTTCATTGTCTATTTTTGGGACTATCACTATAGAGTGAATATGAATTATACATAAATGACATATTTTTATAAATCTATACCTATATATAAAGGGGATTCATTTTGTAACTGATTTTTGGTGTCAGATTTTTCTGACCAAAATACCCTTATGTAACTCCCCACTAACACTATTTCACTATATTATTATTTACTATTTATATATTATTTATCTATTACTTCTATAACTACCCCACTAACACACCAACACATGAAAGACGGGTATGTAACTCCCCACTAACACTATTTCACTATATTATTATTTACTATTTATATATTATTTATCTATTACTTCTATAACTACCCAACTAACACACCAACACATGAAAGATGGGCCCGGAGGGCTCGTCTTTCCCCTTAGTAAGTAATAATGTAGAGAGAAATACTTAAACAAAGATTAATTAATTTTTTGAATTGTTTTATGTGTCAAACTTTTAATAATTAAACCAATTGAAATATAGTTATTTTGTAATGTTGATACTGCATATATTGTTTGTTATATTTAGAATTTATTTTATCATTTCTATTTTTTATTAGCATTTTAGCATTTCTATTTAGTATGAAGTTAAATTATTAATTAGTTTATGCTTTTTTTTTCTATTGAGAAAAAGTGAGATAGGAACACACAACCATTATACGAAGCTATATCATGTCCAGAAGTCTAACAAAATAAAGTGCCTTTTCATCCCTTTCCTTCTAAGCATCATTGGATTGAGGGCTAAAGCCCTTAGGTGCCCAAGAGATTCCGCATTACTTATTTTTCAAAAAAAAAATGTGCGTGCAAATGTAGTGGTTACGTAGGATCTCATATAAATATTCATGAGATTGTCAATTTAGACCTAATAATATTGATAATCAATTTAGACCTAATATTAATAATCTTTTTAAAAGATGATGTATACTCGTGCGAGTACGGGTCAATTATTCTAGTTGTTTATAAAAAAAAAAAACATAGCAACATTAACCCATAAATGTTAGTCCAAAAAAACATTTGACCCATAAATAAATATTAAATATCATAGAGTCCGTCAAAAAAAAATTAAATATCATAGAGAAATGTGTTAATTTATTTTTAGGGTTAAATATGTTTTTAGTCCCTACAAAATTTCACTATTTTGTTTTTAGTCCCTATAAAATTTTTCATCGACTTTTAGTCCCTATAAAATTTCAAAATTTCATTTTTAGTTCCTATAAATGCCAACTAGTGTATATCCATTGAATTTTTGAGTGATGTTTTGCATACATGTTGAGGACATTATACACATCTCTTCTAGAAAAACTTTGAATTTTTTAACAACGCATAAATTAAATCTAAATTTTTTAAGTGCAAAAGATTCGATAAACAAATTAAAGGAAATACTAACCTAGAAATCAAATTTTGAGTTTATTTTTTGTGAGGGAGATACTTTTAATATCTTTAACGTGTATGCAAAATATCATTAAAAAATTCTAAAGGTATACACAAGTTTACATTTTATAGGGACTTAAAACAAAATTGTGAAATTTTATAGGGACTAAAAGTTGACGAAATTTTTTATAGGGACTAAAAACAAAATAGTGAAATTTGTAGGGACTAAAAACATATTTAACCCTTATTTTTATTCTCGCAAAAACAAAGAGGTTAAGATACGGACACACATTTGACCAGAAAAAAACCAACACTCCTATCCCAGTGGTTCAGGCTCCAGCTGGGACGTGGTGGGGGCGATCCGGTTTGCTTCCGGGTTCGATTCCTGCCTACGTCAAATAGGGTGTTGGCCAGCGAAATGATTAAGAGCCCAAGTAACGAGCGCAGATTAGTTCTTCGTTGACAGCATTGGGACACTACGTGGGTCGCCCGCGAAGGTTAGATAAAAAAAAAAAAGATTTGACCAGAAAAACATAGAAGATACGGACACAGAGACACAGATTGCGTTAGAGAGAGACAAACCTCGGATCTAAATTGTTCTTCTATTGCTCTATGCTTCTATGATATTATCCACCATGTACTCTCTCTAATTCTTCTTCTCTTTTTGTCTTTTTTGATTGAAAGCTAAGTTTTCTTTCACCCATTTTTCTCTTTCCATCAGATACATAAAAAAAAGTGTGCACGTGAAGACAAGGACCATACCCAGAAACTGTTTGTTTTTTTGTTTCTTAAAGAAGCAGCAAAATTCCATGTTTCTGATTCCTGAAAACACACACTCCCTTCAATCACCACACCACCAATACCATCATCATTACAATTTATTCTCATTTGGATCTCAGTTTCTCAGCTTTGAACGTAATGTGGGTTCAATTAGGGCTAATATAGGTGTTGTTTAAATATTCTAATAAACAACAATGGCATTGTTCCGCAAGTTCTTCTATAAAAAGCCCCCTGACGGGCTTTTAGAGATCACTGAAAGGGTTTATGGTACGTTCTTTTATTTGTTGGGTACAGTGCATTGGCTCTTGTAAAAGTTAACAATATTGGCTTCTATTGAGTGTAAAGATTTCATCTTTAGGGATTTTTTGTTGGTGGGTTGTGGCATGTTTGGCTTATTTTGCAGATTTAGATTGAATGGTGGGAATTTTATATATGTATATGTTTACATTTTCACTAAGTATGCAATTTTTATAGTCTAAAATCTAAATGCCAGTTGTTCAATAGGATTTTGACATTTTATCTTGTTTAAGACTGAGCTGAGTGGATGCTTTATTTTGTCTGAGAAGGTAAAATTAATGGGAAGAACCTCTAAAGGATTTATATGAAACACTGAGCTAATTTTGATTCCATGAATAAGTAAAAATCCTCTTTGTGCAGTTAGTACTAATAAACTATTTTGAAATATTGTCTATTGATAATTGATGGATACTAGTAACTTGTGCCATGTTTGCTTTATGACTTTATAATCTCTTATCATTTGAGCCTTTTGATTTTAGACACTTGCTACTTTGTTCATATGTTGGACATGCTATGTTACTGGGTAAATTTCGTTATTTTAAGGGGTCTTTAACATTGTATGTATTTCATTGTGATTATTTTGTTGTTGCATTTGTAGTCTTTGATTACTGCTTTACGACGGATGTGATGGACGAAGATGAATACAAAGTGTATTTAGGGGGAATAATTCGGCAGCTTCGTGAACATTTCCCCGATGCTTCATTTATGGTGTTCAACATGCGGGAAGGAGATAACCAAAGCCAGATATCAAACATTTTGTGTGATTATGATATGACCGTGATGGACTATCCTAGACAATATGAAGGTTGTCCATTACTTACCATGGAAATGATCCATCATTTCTTGAGATCAGGTGAAAATTGGCTTCAACTTGGACACCAAAATGTTGTCTTGATGCATTGCGAACGAGGTGGGTGGCCAGTTTTGGCGTTTATGTTGGCTGCACTTTTGATTTATAGAAAATTGTATACAGGGGAGCAGAAAACACTAGACATGATATATAAGCAAGCTTCACGTGATCTCTTACAGTTGATGTCACCATTGAATCCATTACCTTCACAATTGAGGTATCTTCAGTATATATCAAGAAGAAATGTTGGTTCAGAATGGCCTCCTTTGGATAGGGCACTTACACTGGACTGTGTAATTATAAGACAAATTCCTAATATAGATGGAGAGGGTGGTTGCCGTCCTATCTTTAGGATATATGGTCAGGACCCTTTTATTCCTGCGGATCGGACTCCTAAGGTTCTCTTTTCAACTCCAAAAAGGAGCAAGCTTGTTCGGCAGTACAAACAGGTGGTGCTTAATTCCTTTTGCTCTAATTTAGTCTGTTTTTTTTACAATTCATGCTGCCCAAGATGATCAAGTTCCTATTTTTCATTGTTGCTACTTACATTGAGATGTTTCTTCCACTATTTGTGTCATTATCTTGATTCTAAGCTTTAAGCAATGCTGTGGAGTCCTTTATTGAATTACACATGCATACAGACAGAAAGACAATATAGACAACATAGAAGTACATGTGAAAATCCAACTGAATGTCATTTTTTTTTCTCTTAAGGAAAGGGCAATTTTCATGTAAAGGTATCGTGGCAGCTTAAGTGAATTAGTAGAATTTTATTCATTTAATCAAATTGTGTTTTTAGTTCTTTACAATTTCATGTTATCTGAAGTAGGATGGTTTTAGCAGGAAATAGCCCGTCTTTGTTCATAACACAGTTGAAGAAAACTTGTAGAGCTTTAATGGATAATACCTGCATCAAAATATTATTGTCGTGGGTTGCCAATCTAAACTGGAACTGAGAGAATAATCGTATATCAATTGTTTCGCATGATGATATGTTATGCCATTTCGTTGTATGGATCATACATAAAAACTCACTCTGAAAGTCAGTAAATATTTACATTCATATGATTTGCATAGATACATTTGGTAAAATGAACATAAAATTGTATTAAATGCAATTACGTACTAGATTTTTATGTGACCAGTTGGCAGTTCGCACTGATGTTTCCTCATTTTTCTCTATAAAAAATTTATTGTTATCACCATCTCCCTTAATCTATATAGTTTCTGGTTCAAATTTATCACAGGCTGATTGTGAACTTGTGAAGATTGACATCCATTGTCATGTTCAAGGTGATGTTGTTCTTGAGTGCATAAGTTTGGATAGTGATATGGAACGTGAACAAATGATGTTCCGGGTGATGTTCAATACAGCATTCATAAGGTCAAATATTTTGATGCTTAACCGCGATGAAATTGACATGTTATGGAATGCTAAAGATCACTTCCCTAAAAATTTTAGAGTAGAGGTATATCTCTCTCCCTCTCTCACCCTCTTGTTTTAATAAATTTTACGGTTAGCTTTAAAGCGAACTTAATGTTTATCAAATATACACCGTTTTTCTTCTTGAAGGTTCTTTTCTCGGATATGGAAGCTTCATCTTCTGTTATTTCAGTTGATCTGCCTCATATTGAGGAGAAAGAAGGCCTACCTGTTGAGGCATTTGCTAAAGTTAAGGAAATTTTCAGCCATGTTGATTGGATAGATTCGAAGACAGAGGTTGCAAATGTGCTCCAACAAATCACAGTATCAAATATCCTTCTCGAAAAATTGGACATCGCTGCTTCACCGAGCAGCTTACTAAAGGAGTCATTATCTGGAAAACTTAAATTTGATCCAAAGATACAAAATGAAACAAAGAGTTTAACATCTGCAGTTCATGGGGAACTTTCCGTGCCTTCGTTAGAATCATCTAAGGATGCTCCCCTTGAAAAGAAGATAGAACCAGTAGAATCAGTGACATTGTCAAAAGACAATATCGACACTCTTGCATCATTTGGGCTCTCAAAAGATTCAGATTCTACTAAAAAGGAGACTGAACCATTAGAATCAAAACAATCACTGGAAAAAAAACCCGAGTTTCCTACCTCCATGGCTCTGGAGGAAAGATCTATCCCCTTAATTGACGCATGTATAGATGCAAATTCAATGAAACAAAAGATTGGATCATCGGAATCTAAGGGAATGGATATTGAATCATTGACAACACAGGCAATGCTGGAAAATGACATCATAGTCTCTTCATCTGTAGCTCAGGGGAAACAATCTATTTTGTTAACTGAATCATCCACTAATGCAAATTCTATCAAAGAGATTGGACTGTTGGGATCAAAAGAGAAGGTGACTGAATCATTAGACTTGGAGGCACTGATGGAAAATGATAGCAGATCTAAATTTGAACCAAAGGCACAGGTCACAAAGCCTGAAGTCGATATAAGAAGGCCGACTTCTGCAGGTCAAGAGAATATTTCAGTGTCCTCATTTGGTTCATTTGGCGATGCTACTATTGAAAAGAAGAAAGAGCCTTTAAATTTAAAGGCATCATCAGAAAATAACATCAAGATTCTTTCGCCCACGAGTCAGGGGAAACAACATATTTCCTCGTTTGGACCCTTACCGGATTCAGATTCTACTAAAATGAACATTGAATCATCAGAATCAAAGGCATCAGTGGAAAATGATTCTAAATTTCCTACATCTATGGCTCAGGGGGAACGACAATCTATTACCTTAGTTGAGCCATCCTTGCATGCAAATTCAATGAAACAGATAATGGGACAGTTAGAGTCAAAGGAAAAGGATAGTGAATCATTAAAATCAAAGTCATTGTTGGAAAACGATACCAAATCTCCTCTATCTATGACTCAGGAGAAACAATCTGTTCCCTTAATTCAAACATCAGTGGATGCAAATTCAATGGAAAAAAAGATTGGTCAATCAGAATCAATGGTGTTGTCTGAAAACGATATCAAGAGTCTAACACCCACGGTTCAGAAGAAACAAAGTAGTCCCTTACTTGAGCCGCCCGTTGATGCAAAATCAACTAAAAAGAAGATTGAACATCAAGAGTTGCAGGTTTCTCTTCAGCTACCTACCCAATCTAAAATAATTTCTCCAAGGATGCATCAAGCTATTCGATCTGCTTCTGCTTCTGCTTCTTATTCTAACTTGCAAGGTTCACCTGTAGCTATCTCAAGATACCACAGTGCACCATCATCTCTAGGAATAACAACTGTGTTGCAGGATCATACAGTAATGGATATCAAAGAAGAAATTACTCCTGCAGTGTCACTATCCCCTGCTTCTACGTTGCCTCATTCAGATTCAAAGGTACCAAAATCTATTGAGCCTAGTTCTACAAGTGTTCCTCCACCATCATCACCAACAATGCTTCCATCTTTACCATTAAAGTCTTCAGTGGATCATCCTGCTGTCACCGAGAAGACTTCTGAACCCGTTGTTCCTACTCCTCCTCCTCCTCCTCCTCCACCTCCACCTCCACCTCCTGGACACGAGCCTTCTACAAATTTGATACAATCTACCATTTCTGTTACACGGCACCATGAAAATTCAATGCATGATAATAACCAGAAATCATTAGTTAATCCTCCTCCTCCTCCTCCACCGCCTCCCCCTCCCCCTCCCCCTCCATCCACTTCTTCTCCATCTTCTATCACGAAGAGCTCTTTGTTATCCCATCCATCACCCTCTAACCTTTCTGAAATATCTCATTCCAGTGTTAAGGATTCATTTAAAGCTCCTCCTCCTCCACCTCCACCCCCACCTCCGTCATCGTCGGGACAGGTTTCATCATCTATAGTACCTCCTCCTCCTCTTCCGCCACTATCTATGTCTCGTTCTTCAGTTCCATTGAGTATGAACAAGTCTGTTGCTATGTCTAGTCCTCCTCCGCCACCTCCACCTCCAAGAAGTCCTGTCACCACACCTAATTCTGTTCATTCACCATCGGTACCACCGCCACCACCTCCTCCTGGTTCTCCAACCCAAAATTCTTTGCCTAAGAGCCCTGCTCCACCTGTACCCCCACCTCCTTCCCCTTCTGCCAACGGGCTATCAAAACCTGGACCTCCAGTTCCTGGACCACCTGTTGCTCCATTTGGTAAGGGACGTGGCTTGCTGCGAGCTAGTTCAAAAACTCAAACTAAAAGAAGCAATCTGAAACCTTATCATTGGTTAAAATTAACAAGAGCCATGCATGGTAGCTTGTGGGCTGAAACACAGAAACTTGATGAAGCTTCTAGGTATGAGCTGTGTGTTAAGACTTCTCTGACCTTTTTACTTATAAAATCTGAGATGCTATGAATTTACTTGTTTATTTATTTAACTTGTTGGTGTTAGGGCTCCAGAGTTTGACATGTCAGAACTTGAGAGTCTTTTCTCTGCAGCTGCTCCAAATTCTGATCATGGTAAAGGAGGAAAATCAAATCGCCGTGCCTCGCAAAAAGTTGACAAAGTTCAATTGGTATGTACTTTTACATCTCATGAATACCTGCTTAGTTCAATTACTTCAAAAGGTCCAAAAGAAATCCCAAATCCGTTCTATTGGTCTATAGATAAACTCAAATATCAAAAGGTTTTATATTTAAACAAAATTATTAGAAAATGGCATTTTTAAATAACTACACATTCCATTTTACTCCACCATTTTCTCCACCGTAATTTTTTTTATGTGAATGTGTTGCAATCTACCTTGAGGGTTTTGTTTAGTCACTTGACATTTGTATTTCGTGCCTTTCACTAATGACTAAATTTCTTGGTTAAATTCTTGTCAAGTCTTCAGATAGATTTTGAGCTCTTGATAGAATATTCATATCATCTTGCAGATTGAGCTCAGGCGGGCCTATAACTGTGAGATTATGCTTACAAAAGTCAAAATCCCCTTGCCTGATTTAATGGTGAGATATTTCATATGGTATTTATTTACAAGTACATGCTATGAGCATTTTGATTTGAATTGAATGTTCCCTTTGATGCTTATTTGTGATCATATAATTTCCTACTTGATTATCCAATGCCCTTGTTTTGTTTATAACTTTATCGGCAATCCTTGATTTTAGACCATTGAACGAGTTGGAAATGCATTTCTCCAGTAACAGACACACGCCAATTAATAGCTGTTTTCTCAGAGGCTTTATACCATTGTCTTTCAGGGTGCTGTGCTTGCATTGGACGATTCAGTTTTATATGTTGATCAGGTTGAGAACCTCATAAAGTTCTGTCCTACCAAAGAAGAGATAGATCTGCTCAAGGTATCAAACCCGTTTTCCCATGTCAACAAGAACTTCATGTCGCAAGGCATCAATAATTTGGAGACAATAGATGCCCATTTAAGCTATAGTTATACTTTGTATGCAGGGGTATACTGGAAATAAGGAAAACTTGGGAAAGTGTGAACAGGTGAATAGATTTTTTACTACTTGTTACTCTTTTTTTTTCCACTTGAAGAAACTTTTTTGTTAAGATTGCTGGTTTAGCATTAATGATATTAATCAGTACTGAATCATGTAACTAAACTGGTACCCGGGTATACGTTCATGACTAACGGTTAACTTTGATATATCTTTTAAATTGAAGGTGAAGCTCTCTTATATGGTTAAGTTGTCATGTATAGCTTTTGGAAATCACCTTCAAGATTGATTGTTGTTTTTTAATTTTCCTTTCGTTCTTATTTTCTTTTTGCATTTTGTGATAGTTCTTTCTAGAATTAATGAAAGTGCCAAGAGTGGAAAGCAAGCTAAGGGTTTTCTCTTTTAAGATGCAATTCTGCTCCCAGGTCAGAAAACAACCAAGCAATGCTGTTGATTATTAAATAATCCGTTTTTCTTGCCTCTGGAAGTTTAGCTGCCTCGGTGCACTTTGATATATATGTAGGTTTCGGAGCTCAAAAGGGACTTGAATATCGTCAACTCTGCATCTGAAGAGGCAAGTTATTTACGCTTTTCTTATAAATATTCTACTTCTCAAGTCAATATCCTTTTCTCGTCAGCTTCATTGTTATGTGTATCAGATAAAGAATTCAGTCAAATTAAAAAGAATCATGCAGACCATTCTTTCGCTGGGTAATGCTTTGAACCATGGAACTGCAAGAGGTGAATTAACGCATTAGTATTCTTGGTTTCACCATTTCAAAGCACACCTTCATAGCTACTATACTCTAGAATTTTTTTAGAAATTAAACACGAACGTTTCAGTTACTCTAAGCCGTATAGTTTATGTGCATTATGTAGTTAGTGTTCAACATTTACTTTTGGTCTTGATGTCTTCCTTAATGGTTAACTTATATGATTTCAGGCTCTGCTGTTGGCTTCCGATTGGATAGTCTCCTTAAACTCACTGATACACGAGCCCGAAACAACAAGATGACTCTCATGCATTATCTTTGTAAGGTAAATGCTTGTTATCCTTAAATCAAAATATGAATAGTTTCTGCTTAAGAAGTTCAGTTTGTTCTCTATGCTCGCTATCCTTAAAACTATTTTGTTTTCTTAAAAACGTCGTCATTTCTCAGTCTATCCATGAATTGTCTAGTCCAAGTGTTATCACTCAAGTGTATATTTTTAGGCATAGCATCAGAGTAATTGTTTTGATGATTTGACAAGTTGTAGGTGCTTGCTGAAAAGCTTCCAGAACTTTTAGATTTTCCCAAAGACCTAGTCAGTTTAGAGGGTTCAACCAAGGTATCTTTGTTTATTCTACTTTATATCAGGTGGTTCCAGTTAATTCTTATTTAGATTTTTGTGTATGCCGAGTTATAAGCGAGTATTCCATACAGATACAATTGAAATATTTGGCAGAGGAAATGCAAGCCATTAGTAAAGGACTCGAGAAAGTAATTCAAGAATTGTCTGCATCTGAGAATGATGGGCCTGTGTCAGAAACTTTCTGCCAGGTACAAACAAAACAACTTATAGCATGTCATCTATATGCTTTGTTCAGATTGAACTCATCCATACTTCTAAATTCTGATGAATTTGGGTTACTGTATTAGTATCTAAACTAGGCTTGGGCTATGTAAGCTACAAACATCAATGTTAATCTTGCCACCATGCATAATAATATGGACATGTTTTCAGTGAAAGGTGCATATGAAAGCACCTTTTCTGAATCAGAATATGAAAATATAGACATATAAATTTGTGTTGGCTTTAATATTTTGTCAATGGAACTCTGTGGCAAGAATTATGATAGACTAACGCACATCTAAGTCAGTTATGCAGCCATATATAGGATTAACAGTGATGCGAATCATCAATTATCAGAGTGTCATAATTAACCTTCTGTTAGCTGCAACTTATGATTCATAAACTTCTGTACATTTTAATGGTGATCAAGTTTTAGCATTGCTTAAAGAGATTTTTTTTTTAACTTGGTAATGTTCACAGATTCTGAAAGAATTTCTTAGTGAAGCTGAAGCTGAAGTGAGGTCTTTGGCTCAACTTTATGCGAATGTGGTATGTATTTAGTTCTTTCCATTTGAGGATAGTTTTGCAATTAAAGGGTAAATGACAAGGGCTGTATCTGAAATTCTGAATCTGAATTTACCAGGGTAGAAATGCAGATGCATTGGCTCAATACTTCGGGGAAGATCCGGCACGCTGCCCATTTGAACAAGGTAAATAACTATTTCAATCAGTTTATATTATCATTTATTGGTCCCACTCCGTCACATGTTCAGTCTGAAAGTTGAATTCGTGTTTTTAGAAAAAACCACTCAAGTTGAAAGCCTTCCTAAGATTTGTGGATAAGGTTGTCAAACTCGAGAGTCTACATAGACTCGTGGAGGATACGTAGTGCAAACTCGTTGATCGCCCATAAACTCACGAGTCTGTCTGATTCTGACCTAGTCTACATCGATTCCTAGTCTTTACGCGCAATGGCGGAGCTTCTTCGAAGCCCGCCAGAGCCATAGTACCCCTCAATAAAAATACAATTTTGTTTATATATTAGGGTTAAATATGTTTTTGGTCCTTATAAAATTTGAGGATTTCGTGTTTAGCCCCCACATTTTACTCCATCAATGCTTTTAGTCTCTCATGACTTTTAATAGCACTTTTTTGGGGCTTTTAATACCACTTCTAAGTGGTATTAAAAGTTATGAAAGACTAAAAGTATTGACGGGCGAAAGTGTACGGACTAAAAGTGAGTGAATATTTTTGTAAGGACTAAACAAAATTATCAAATTTTATAGTGACCAAAAACATATTTAACCTTTTGTCAAAAAAAAAAATTTAACCTTATATTCTACCTCAAAGTCTGAAGAATAAACATGAATCTTCCTTAAATTAATCTATGTAGGAACATTTACTATTAAATTTCAATTATAATATTAAATTAATATTTTAGTTTGGTGAGTAGTCATTTTGGTTCCTAAATGTGTGAGGCTTTGTCATTATAGTCTCTGAATGTAGGGGTGTTTGTGGTGCGGTTTGGTTCAGTTTTGAGCCTAAAAACCATTCAAACCACAAGGTTTATACACGTGGTTTGGTTTAGTTCGGTTA
Source organism: Astragalus glycyphyllos (assembly GCA_963573325.1). Lineage (NCBI taxonomy): Eukaryota > Viridiplantae > Streptophyta > Magnoliopsida > Fabales > Fabaceae > Astragalus > Astragalus glycyphyllos. The sequence continues at coordinate 83,965,587 of OY754309.1, read as the reverse complement.
GCTTCTTAAAAAAAATCCAAACCAAGCCAATGCGGTTTGGATTGGTTTGGTTTTTTGTGAGCTAAAATATAACTTAAAATAGAGTTAAAATTAACTACTTTAATTCTAAATCTAAATATTACTTTTTTATCTAAGCAAAAGATATTTTATTAGAACCACCTAAAGGCCATAAGACCGGATTATGTTAACAATCATCGCTCACATGATTAGGAACCTAAATAAATGTTTATCCATTTAAGTTAGTAATTGTGGCTTACCCTGAAATTTTAGGTAAGATTCACCACTGTTCACGCGAGTCAACTCGTTTTTGATACCTAGAAACGTAAACTGGAGCAAAATCTCGCGAGGTTGACAGCCATGTTTGTGGAAACTATTTGTTTCAATATGAAAAGGCTCGAGACAATGCAATTATGATATAAAGAAAAGCATTGTTTCACATTGAACTGACAATGGCAACCTTTGTGTTTTTTTTTTTCGTTTCCCTCTATAGTTGTATCCACTCTATTCAACTTTGTGAAGATGTTCATCCGAGCACACGACGAAAACTGCAAGCAGATTGAATATGAGAAAAAGAAAGCAGATAAAGAAGCAGCAGAAAACGAAAAGTTGAAGCTAGCTGCTAAAAAAGAGCCTGAACATATGATGCGGACCACCATCAAGAGTGCCGATCGATAAATAATCAGCTTATTTAAAAGGCCTCAAGCTTCTGAAAAAGATGTTCCACAATGATAAAGTTGCCATATGGTGGGATGAAGAAAACAATTTCCAAATGCAAAGTCATTTTTGTTGTTGGTAGCATTGGAATTGATGATGATGACCCTATGACTCAAGTTATATATTGCAAGAAATGTAATTCGTGCTGTATATGGCTGCAGATTATATTCATTTTAGAGCAGTAAGCCTTCTAAAACCTCTTTTATGACTTCATGTTGAGATCTATACATAGCGCGAATTCTTAACCTTCATCTCATTCTCAATTTGTTTTCATGTCAATTTTCCAGCAGAAATAGCAGTTTTATGGTGTTCAGTTCAGGGAAGCAAGGTCAACTATTTTGGTATACACTTGTATCTGATTTAGTTTGCTGCCAGTAAAAAATTGTGTACTCAGCAATAGCAATGTAAATGCTGATACAATGTTAATTTTTGTTAAGATAGAGTAGTACTAGTATTTCAAGTATTATTTTAACTGAGTGCACTTAGAAGTAGCACGAGTTTCTAGTTAACACCCTTATGTTACATGCACTGGTGAAGCAAGTGATGTTTGTAAATATTATTAAGGTAATGAATAGAATACAAGTTATTTATTTTACTGAAAGTTCTTATTTAACAAATCCTTTATTTTGTTAAGCCTGGCTCTCACTTTGAGTCATGATGTTCATGTTTCTTTCATTCTTTTAGGGTGTGTTTGTTTGGGGTGAAAGAGGGAAGAGAGAGTGATTTTAGGATGTTTGGTTAATGAGAGAAATAGGAAAGAGAGAGAAAGGAAAGATTAGTTTAGTGCTTTTTATAATCTCTCCACAAGTGGAGAGAAAGTGTAGAGAAAGGGGTTTTTCTCCCTTCCCTCACTCTTTCTCCCCTTACTCTCTCTTCCCTCACTCTCTCCTCCTCTTTCTCTCCTAATCCAAACACACTCTTAGTGTCTTTTCATCCCAATGATCAAACTAAATTAACATCAATGAAACTAAAGGATATTGCAGTGCCACATATGTTCCCATCTTTCATTATTTTAGTGTCTTTTCATCCCAATGATCAAACTAAATTAACATCAATGAAACTAAAGGATATTGCAGTTCCACATATGTTCCCATTCTAATTAAGCATGCCATTCACACTAAGGAATATTTTGTCACTTTTAAGCTATGAAGCACCGACATAGACACGAGACACAACACAGACACTGATAATAATTTGAAAAGTGGGCGTAATTGAAGTGTCGGTGTCCGACACCTGTCAGACACCAGACACATCTTCAACCTGAGTGTCGCTGCTATTGAACTAAAATATATCTTCATTTGCCATATGGTGAGGCAATTCAAGTGTTAAAATGAACCTGTTTACATTTACATTTTGGTTTCGAGGTTATGGGGGTTGGGAACAAGATTCATTTGTTTTTTATCTGGATTCTCTGCAGTTAACACAATCAGGCAATCACGCGATTTGAGACATCTGATCAAAATTTTCAAAACGAGTCCAAAACATGAAGTCAGAGTGTGGAGTGTCTAGATCCGCGACAATGCGATTGCATGATTGCAGACATTTCCATTCAATTCACTCTTTTGAAAGATCCAAATTAAGATTTAGACCTTGTCACTTATGATGACCAGTGATGGTGTGAGCAACTGCTTCAGCTAATGCTGAAGTGAAGTTAGGATCTTTGATTAGAGAACTAGCATATTCTTCAATTTTGATGTGGCTGCCATAGCCACACTTTTGCATTACATCCTCATAAAGTCCAGCACAATTATCAGAAATAGCAAAGTCAATTTTTCTGGCTTCTTTGTCATTTAGTGTTGAAGGTAACTTATTAGCTATTGATGAAACTATAGGTGTGGATGAAGATGGTCTGAGTGACTCATGAGGGACACTGTGGTTATGCTCTCCATCATAAGTTGCAACAAGGATAGATCTATCGTGTATGCATTTTTGAACCTAAAATGAGTGATTATAAAGTAAGGTTAGAGTTTCTATGATAAGCCAAAACAATAACTTTGCAAGCTTGCATGAAATGATACATTCACATGAAATATATATAATAATTGATCATGAAAAGAAAAATTGGTTAATACTTCTAAATAGTTTTCAAGGTTTTGAAATGTGGTGCATAAATGCAATTTTTGTTGCAATCTCAAGATTTTAGAGGTCTGCATAATGGTGTCACGAATATAAACACTTGATCACATGCTTAAGAGATACAGTTATCTGTCAATTGTGTCATTTGGTTAAAATTTAAATCTTCCTAATTACTATAATTATGATCGCAAAAGAAAAATCTTTTGTTATTTCTTGATCGAATCCCTAATTGTCTAACCGTATGTCAATTTGCTAAGTCTACACACTACACTATGTTGTTTTGTGTTTTGTAAAAACAGTCAGGGTGAGAGGACGAGAAGGGGAAAAGTGGAACATTGTGGGTTCAAACTTGCGCTCCCGGTATCCACACAATATTTACCTGTGATTTACTTCTAGGTTGTACTCTCATGCCGTTAGAACTATGTTTTACCAAACATAATATATGTCCTACTTATTAAATCATCTCAATTACTTGAAATCATCTTTAATGCTAAAAGAAAAAAGTATCTAATGAAATCATGATATGTTTATGTTATATACCTTCTTTTTAGCGGGGCAACTAGGTGCCATGGAGCACCTGAAGTAAGCTCGAGGAGAAGCATTGTCTTTGGTAATCTTCTGCCCATATTTCCTCCATTGATACCCATCATCTATCTTCTATATTTCACAATGAAAAAATTGTTCAAAAACACTAACTTCACCATAAAATTTGAGCAACAATCAAGTACTTTACACTACTAAAAAGTTAAAGAAATAAAATGAATTCCATCTATAATTTTTTCAATAAGTGTTAAAGACGTCAAAATTAGAGACCGGTTTCATTTTTCAGACTCTAATTTTGGTCGGTAATTCGACTTTTTCTAGTAGTGTAGTGATGAAGAGACATACCAAACAATCATCATTAGAGTGGGTTCGGACAAAGACTTGTATTGGCTTTCTTGCAGTGGGAAACTCTAGCCTTGTTCTTTTGCTGGTTTCATTAAGGTTATGTTCTAATCCAATTGGATTTGAACTTATGGCCTTCTGTTTGATCTCTTGAAGTTGGGACTCAAGCTTTGTGCACTTGATACTCATAACTTCAAGCATGAATCTTAGAGTATTGTTCTCTTCTCTCACATGTTGTAACTCTAATCGAAGAGTTTCCACCTAAAAAAAATAAAAAGATAGATATATGAAATCTAAAAGGTCAAGGGCACCAAGAAACTAGTTTTACGCTTCACCTCTAACCGAACTAAAAGATGTATGCATGTTAGCGTGCACATACCATATAATGGATTTCAGTCGTTATTACTTAGGTCTCAAATTTCATATAACGGTTGAAAACAATTATATAAGGCCTTATATTGCTGGGACGACCTATATCTGCACACACTTGATTTTAGCATTTGATTCTTCCATTTTCCTTATTAATAGGCTATATATAAATTTCACTATAAATCCTCATACTGGATGAGGTTGGTTGTCTTTCATATATAATCTAATTTTTTTTATTTAAAAAATGAACCAATTATACCTTGTCATCCATTGTCATAGCTTGCTAGGTTGAAGTTGAATGACCTTGAAGTTGAAGTTGAAAGTATTTCTTTAAGCTACCAACAAGAACAAAGGAGGACCCCTAATTATTTATATAAAATTTAGAATATAATTGAATGGGGTGGTTGAAGAGTGAACAATAAGATGAAAGAAAAAATAAATGTGTATGTGGCCAGTAGTCTCTATAGTCATTATTCTCTCTTATATAATTTCTCTCATGACATGAAAAGAGATGTGTATGTGGCCAGTGTAGGGCCTTAGTAAGTTGTTAAATTCAAATCCATTTAGAAAAATCAACAGTGATTGGATACATATAACATAACAATAATATGGCTTTGAATATTATTATAGCTTCTAGTTTGATTATTACGTAATGCAAATTATGCAATGTGATATCATCATGATGATGATATAAGCAAACTCTTTCCGTTATTTTAAGGAGAAACGCTTTCCGGTTTCAAAGTTTTTTTTTCTCCATCAAATTGTGAACAACGTGTTTCTAGGTGCAAGAAACACTCCCAAAAGCCCTTCTTTTTGCTTCATTAGATAGTGATTCCATACACATAGTATGGAAACAAAAATATGATTGCTTCCTAGTTGGTGCGTATAGAAAAACATCTAATAAATCAACTCCTTATATAAATTTAAGTATTTTGAGAAATTATTCTTTACAATTGCGTGTGAATAAAGAGTTGATTTATTCAAAAAAAATAAAATAAAACAAATATGAATAAAACACATTGACAATCATGTCGAACAATAATTTCATGACACCTAGTACCACCCACTTTGGGTGAGATTACTTTTTCTTTTGGTTGAAGGATTGGTTTTCCAATTTCTAGCTTTCTTTTTAGTAGAGTTCCCTTTTGTTAAAGAGTTTCTCTTCTAGAGATAGATTTCCTTTATTTGCTTGAGCTAGGTCTATGTCCTCCCAAGTGTGGTTATATTCTTTATCATTTTTTTCTTTTTTAATAATAGGCTAAATTGTAGTTTTAGTTCTTTATCTTTGGGGTTGGTGTCACTTTGGTCCTTTATCTTTTTTTTCCATTTTGGTCCCTCATCTTTTTTGTGTGTGTCATTTTGGTCCTTTTTTTTGTAGTTTTCCATCTATTGACTTAACGGATGCCACGCTGGCAGTTAATTGCTGACGTGGCGTCCTCATTGTCCAATTTGACGTGTTTTCATTAAATGACATGGCCAATGAGGGACCAAATTGAAACTAAAAAAACATAGGGGACCAAATTGACACGAACACAAAACATAGTCAATCACTCTCCATCTTCTTCCTCCATCTTCATCTTCATCTTCTCCGGCGAGCCGCCACCACCACCACCACCACCACAAATCAATCATTCTTCAACTCTTCTTTCATCAAACAAACGAGGTAATTTACCTTTCAAAACGTCAGAATCTCTCTCTTACGCTTACTTTTTCAATTTTATTAGATATTTCTGAATTTATTTTGACTGTAGATAATTTACTCTTAGATTTAGTTATATGTTGATGTCAGAAGGTTTTAACGAGACTTCATTCCTTTCTTTTGTTTAAAAAAAGTTATATGTTAGACGTCTATGTGAATAGAATTTGAAATGGGAAGTGGGAAGTTAGTAATAGGACAAGCAGCGCATAAGAGTCAAAAATTCATTGGTCTTTGAATTTGAAAGTCATTCACAAGAGATCCCACACGGTCCTCACCCTGTAATTGACTATTAAGTACTTGTATTCATGTAGAATACTACAACCCATTGAACTTTGGCATCATCCCAAACCATTGCATTTATACAAAAAAAATAGTCATAGCTAGGATTCTCTTCGATAAAAATCTGCTTCCAGTCACTTAAGTTCTGTTTGACCCATTCTCCTCCATAAAAACTATACCAAGACTAATGAATACAGTCTCAAGATTTTTGATTTTTAGCGAGCAAGAATTGCAGACATGAAGAAGAAAATTGGCAAGGCAAAATCAGAGGCAGCAAAAAATAATCAATTTTATATATATATATATATATTATAAATTTACAAAATAAATATATTCGCGATAAAAATTTGTAGATACTAAAGCTGATACAGAAAACAGAAACTTACTTACTTTGAAAAAAATGATAAGTATCAAATTAGTCTTTAAATTTTGGTCAAATTAATCCTTTCAAAATAATTTTAGGACCATTTTAGAGATTAGTTTGACTAGTATTAACTTTTTTAATGATTAAATTAGCATTTTTATCAATTTGGGTATGTATATTTTGGGTAGTTGGATAGCAATGGGGACATACATAAATTTTAACTGGGGGAAAGCATAAATTTACTAAGTACATAAAAACTATTTTTCTTATTGGTGGGGCAAGTGACCCCATGGTGTGATACTTAGTTTTTATTTGAGGCAGGGATGTTTTGGACCCCCCTCTTTTACCCCAACCACATGTTTATATACCCCCATAAAATTTGATATTCCGAGAATACTCCTACAAATTTCTTCACACAGATTTTTCTAATTTAAAGATAAATTAAATAGGATAAATCCGTTTTTTAGTTTCAAAACCGGATTTATCTATTAGATAGGATAAATCCGTTTTGTTATATTATAGGAAGCAAACGGATTTATGAAAGGCAGCAAAACAGAATTATTAGATGATCAAACGGATTTATGAAAGAGAATTATATGAAAGGAAGCAAACAGAGAGGTATTACATTTCCAACGGATTTATATGTCAAACGGATATATATATATATATATATATATATATATATATATATATATATATATATATATATATGCTAGATAATATGATCAAACGGATTTATATGTCAATAAAGCCTTTAGCCCTTGTTATATTTCCCCATAAATCCGTTTGTTATGTTTTAATTCCGTTTTGATGTTTTTGTTTTAAAAACGGATTTATCCTAACTGATGAAACAGATTTATCCTAACTAATAGATAAATCTGGTTTTAAAAAATACAAAACGGATTTATCTATTAAATAGATAAATACGGTTTGCAAAATTGCAAAACGAATTTATCTTTTTAATAGATAAATCGGTTTTATATTTTTTAAGGGGTAAAATGGGGATAATGGTTTTTGTGGGGGTATATAGTCATATTGTGGGGGTAAAAAAAAAACCCTATTTTTTAATGTTACGTTTGAGAGTTCGATAGAGTTGAAGGATTTTTGACTATATGAAATTTATCTATTTGATGTTTTGTCGGCCAAAAAAAAGCTCATCTTATCCCAATAAAAGCGACTTTTAAAGAGATTGGCGCCCTATTATTTATGGGTTTTTTTACCCTCCCACCACATGCCTCAATGCCCCCACAAAATTTAATATTCCGAGAATACCCCTATAAATTTCTTCACACAGATTTATCGAATTTAAAGATAAATCGGTTTTTGGTTTTTTTTCCAAAATGAATTTATCTTTAAATTAGATAAATCCGTGTGAAGAAAAATTATTTACCTAAATCCGTTTTTTATATTTTTGCAAACCGGATTTACTTAAGCAACACATAATTCCATTTTCGTAAATTTATAATAACAGATTTATCTAATAAATAGGTAAATCGGTTGTGTATTAAAAAATAATTTTTTTATTTAAACTTTTTAAAAAAGGTTATAAAAATACTACTAAAAATCTGTTAAAGAGTCAAAACTAATCTAAAAATTATAAAAACATCACTAAAAATCTAATAAAACCAAAATAAGGTTATGCAACTTTTTTAGATTTTTTGGAAAATACGAAAAATTAAAAAAAATTTAAAAAAATAGTAAACGATGGAATTAGGGATTTTGAGCCCCACAATTCGGGATCTTGTTCACTTATTTTTTCCGGATTTAATGGCTGTGGTTTCATTACAATCAGTGTAGGTTGCCCGAAAACTGATTTTTTATCCTAAATTATTCACCCGACGTACAACATCGTCACGTGTTAACGAACTACACACTAAACGGAACCAAAAGACGAACGATATTCATATTTATTTTATTTTAATAAAAAATTAATTTTAATTTTTAAACAGATTTATCACTTTTATTTATTTATTATTTTGCAAAATGGATTTATCTATTTATTAGATAAATCCGTTTTGTAAAAATAACAAAAACAAATTCAAGTATTTCTTAGGTAAATCCGTTTTGTTATTTTTGAAAACCGGATTTATAACTAAAAGATAAATCTGTTTTTGGTTTTTTTTCCCGAAACTGATTTATCTAATTAAAAGATAAATCCGTTTTGGGAAAATAAAACCAAACGGATTTATCTTTAAATAATTAGATAAATCTGTTAAGTGGTTTTACTGAGGGGTGTTCTCGGAATATGAAATTGTGTGGGGGTATAGAGGCATGTGATGAGGGTACAACAAAAAACCCATTATTTATCAACTCTTTTTCAATGATCTACCTCTAGAGGCACCATCCGCGTATGCACTCATTGAAATTGCACCAATCACAGTTGACGGTTGCTAGAAGACTCATAGGTAGACTCATTTACTTGTCTAATACCAGGTCTGACATATCGTTGCAGTCCAACACTTGAGTTAGTATGTGTCTCAATCTCTTCTTCCTCATTACACGACAGCTACTCGCATACTGAAATACCTAAAATCTCATCCTGCCAAAGGAATTTAATTTCTTTGCTGCTTCTAGTCCATTCAAAATTTCAGGTTTTAATGACTCTGATAGGGCAATATGTCCAGAAACTAGAAAGTCTATCCCAGGGTTTTGTGTTTTCTTGGTTATTCTCTGATTTATTGGAAATCAAAGAAGCAGAACACAATATCAAGATCCTCCACTGAAGCTGAATATAAGGCTTTGATTTCACTCACATGTGAGATTCAATGGTTGCAATACTTGTTTCAAGATTTTAATGTTGTTGTCTCTTCTCCTACTTCTGTCTACTATGATAGCACGTCTTCTATCTACCTGACACATAATCCCACATTTCATGAGAGAAGGAAACACACAGAGTTGGACTGCCATGTCAATTGAGAAAAGCTTCAATCAAAGTTCTTTCATCTCCTTCCCGTGCAGTAGTTCCCAGATCGCTGACATATTCACCAAGCCCTTGCATTGTTGGAGGATTTCACTCACTGAGCTCTTGTTCTTCACACGATTGTGGTGGATTCTTGAAGATGATTAACAGAATATTTGAAAGTTAGTTAGAGAGAGGGAAGAGTAATTGAGTGAATGAAAGAATGGGATTAAAATTTCATTCAATACACTAATTACATTTTCACTGTGTATTAATACAACACATACAGAGTTTTTCTATTGGTAACAACTATTTACCAATGCAACAGTAAACCAGTTAATGGGACTTAATTGAATATTACAACTAATACACAGTAAAACACTTATTTGCCAATTGGCCCTCATACAAGTTTGAATTACTACTTCTACAATACTCTCCCTTAATTCAAGCTTGTAAGACTTATCATTCCTAACTTGCATCTCATTGCTTCAAATTTGCTGGTTTTCAATGCCTTGGTTAGCATATCAGCTAACTGATCTTCTGTGCTGCAGTATTCTACTGCTAACTTTCCCTTAGCCACTTGATCACGTAAGAAATGATATTTTATTTCAATGTGCTTGCTCCTTCCATGAGCAATTAGGTGTTTGGCTAGATCTATTGATGACTTGTTATCCACCTTCAATCTCATAGCACCTTCAGACTTCACTTTTAATTCAGATAATAGCATCTGCAACCACTGTGCTTGACTTGCACCAAAAGCAACAACAATATACTCTGCCTCGCAACTTGATAGTGCTACTACATTTTGCTTCTTAGAACACCATGCTATTGGAGCATCACCCATCATGAAGATGTATCCAGAAGTACTCTTTCTATCCCCTGCATCACCACTCCAATCAGCATCTGTGAAACCAACCATCTCAGCAGCAACATGATTTTCTACAGTAGGGAATAAAATTCCCGAGTCACTGGTACCCTTAAGATACCTCAATATCCTCTTTGTAGCCACTAAATGGGATCTCTCAGGCTCCTCCATATACCTGCTGGCTACTCCAACACTATAGACTATGTCTGGTCTAGAATGACAGACATATCTTAGTGAGCCAATTAGTTGTCTAAACAATGTTGGATCTACTGATTCATTAGTGGAACACTTCTGCAACTTCACAGTAACATCTGCAGGTGTTGTAACAGGGTTGCAATCCATCATCTTGAACCTCTTAAGCACATCTGTGATGTATTTATTCTGATGTAGAAAAATTCCTCTGTCACATGACACAAATTCCATGCCAAGGAAGTAGGACAGTTTCCCCAAGTTAGTCATCTCATACTCAGTCATCATTTGTTTCTTGAGTTTCACAATTTCTTGCTCATTTTCACCTGTCACGAGCAAATCATCAACATATAGGCAGATAATCATCAAACCAGCATCTGAGTTTGATCTCACATATACACCATGCTCTGTTGAGCACTTAGTGAAACTCAATCTCTGTAGCGAGGCATCAATCTTCTTATTCCAAGCACGTGGTGCTTGCTTAAGGCCATATAAGGCTTTCTTCAGCTTCATTACTTTGTCCTCCATTCCTTTCTTCTCAAAACCAGGTGCTTGTTTCACATAAACTTCTTCCTCTAATGGCCCATTGAGGAAGGCAGACTTGACATCAAGTTGATTCAAAATCCACTTCCTCAAACTAGCCAAAGCAACAATCAGCCCCACAGTCACAGTCCTTGCAACTAGAGCATAAATTTCATTAAAGTCAAGGCTAGGCTGGTTTCAAAAGGTTGTTGCGAGAAGCCCTTTGCAACCAGCCTAGCCTTGTACTTTGCAACCTCACCATTTGGCTTCATTTTGGTCTTATAGACCCATTTCACATCAATTGCCCTCTTCTTACTTGGTAGACTCACCATTTCCCAAGTATCATTTTTGTTGATAGACTTCAGTTCATCCTTCATTGCTTCTTTCCAATTTGAATTTGAAAGGGCTTGTTCAAGTGAGATTGGTTCTGATTCTGCCATGAGAACAAAGTGCATCATATCAGTCACATCTTCACTCAAGGCAGCAGGGAATACTTCATAATCCTGCAATCTTGCAAGTGGGTGTCTCACCCTCTCTGATCTTCTTAATGTCTCTGTATTGCCATCATCATTATTCCCAACAGCAGGTTCCTGCTCATTCTCCTCTCCCTCACTTTCAACCTGATCACCATCAAGTTGAACTTCAATTGTTTCATCAGTGACCTTCTCAGTTGACTCTGCCCAGTTCCATTCTTTAGTCTCATCTACAATCACATCATTACTTATCGCCACCTTCTTGTGAATTGGATCATACAACTTGTATGCACCAGTGCTATGGTAACCAACTAGGACCATTGCTTGTGATCTTGAATCAAGTTTCCTTCTGTTTTGCTCAGGAACATGTCTGTAGCAGAGTGAGCCAAACATTCTAAAGTGTCTCACACTAGGTCTCACACCACTCCAGGCCTCTTCTGGTGTGATACCTTCAAGTCTTTTGGTTGGGCACCTGTTCAATATGTGAGTGGCTGTATGTACTGCCTTTGCCCAGAATTCATGTGGAAGATGCTTCTCTTTCAACATACACCTCACCATGTTTAACACAGTTTTATTCCTCCTCTCAGCTGAGCCATTGTGCTGAGGAGTATAAGGAGCCATTACTTCATGTATTATACATTCAGTCTTACAGAAATCTTCAAACTCATGTGATGTATATTCACCACCACCATCAGTTCTAAGCAGTTTCATAGTGCAGTCACACTGTTTTTCTACTAACAGCTTAAATTGCTTGAAAATATTGAATACTTCACTCTTCTTCTGTATTAGGTAAATCCACATTTTCTTAGTGAAGTCATCAATGAAAGATACAAAATAGAGATTACCTCCATGAGACTTGACCTCAAAAGGTCCACACACATCTGAATGAACAACTGCAAGTTTCCTTGTAGCTCTGGTTGGTACAACTGACTTGTAGGACTTTCTAGGTTGCTTACCTTCACAGCACTTTCCACATATTTCCTTTGGTTCTTCAATTTGAGGTAAGCCAATCACCATGTTCTTCTTCTGCAACATGCTCAAACCGGTGAAATTCAAGTGACCCATTCTCTTGTGCCATTTCCACACAACATCATCCATTTGAGCAGCAAGGCATTTTTGATCAATAGAGTTCACACCAACATTGAAAGTTCTGTTACTTGACATTAACACTTTCAATACTTCTTTCTCTTCACAGTCAAACACTTCCATGTAGTTATCCCTCATGCTCATTGAATAGCCCTTCTCAAGCAATTGTCCGAGACTCAACAAATTGCTTTTCATTTGAGGAACATAGAGAACATCACTGACAATCACTTTCCTACCATCTTCTCTTCTAATGGCCACCTTGCCAATACCTTCAACTATCACATAACTTCCATCTCCAAATCTGATTTTTCTCCTTATGCTTCTGTCAAATTCACAAAACCACTCTAGGTTCCCTGTCATATGATTTGAGCAGCCTGTATCCAAGTACCACCATTCCACTGCTCCTGATTCAGTCACAGTCATCAACATCATCACTTCCTCACCAATTGTGGCCATCAGTGCCACCACTTCTTCATCAGAGTCATGCGCAAGTTGTGCCTCTTCATTCTTCTTTCTAGGCACCTTAGGATTTACACACTCATTAGCAAAATGTCCCCACCTTTGACAGTTGTAACACTGAATATGTTCCTTGGATTTCTTCTTACTCTTACTATCATTTTCACTCCCTTTCTTTTGATTATCTTGCTTAGAGTTTCCACCCTCACTCTTGTTATTCTTCCACTTTCCCTTTCCCTTCTTCTTCCAAGATTCATTCCCACCACCTCCTTTCTTTTGAGATTGGGCAAACAATGCCTTCTCAGTTTCTTTCTCTTCTTTCTTGATACCTTCTCTATTTTTCAATTTTAGTTCATGTGCTTCTAAAGAACCTAATAACTGTTCTAATTTCAGGTTATCTAGGTCTTTAGACTGTTTAATTGCAGCAACCACATTATCAAATTTTGGTGTCAACCCCGTGAGCACTTTTTCTACCTTTATTGAATCAGTCACTACTTCACCACAACTTTTCATTTGATTAGTCAAGATTACTAACCTGTTCACGAATTGCGCAACCGTCTCATTTGATTCCATCTGAAGCAGACCTAATTGACGCCTTAGGGACATCAATTTCACCTTCTTGGTTTGATTGTCACCGGTGTAAGTGGTTGCAAGAACATCCCACGCTTCTTTGGCCGTTTCATATTCGATGATCTTCTCCAAGACATTCGCATCAACGCACTGATGGATGAGAAATATTGCCTTGTCGTCCTTCTTCATTTGATCACGGTGAGTTGTCCTCGCCGCCTCTGTTGGTGCTGCTCCAAGAGGTGTCACCCCACTTCGAATGACCTCAAGAACACCCTGATATCTGAAGAGGACCTTCATCTGTGCCGTCCATCGTTCATAGTTGTTGCCGTCGAAGACTGGTAATTTCACCGGAATGTGGTCGTTGGAAGATTTTGTTTGTTGCGTCGCCGCCATGCTTCACCGTCGTGCGTGGCCGTGGATCTTACTTGTTCTGGATGCCAATTGTTTGAGGATTTCACTCACTGAGCGCTTGTTCTTCACACGATTGTGGTGGATTCTTGAAGATGATTAACAGAATTGTTGAAAGTTAGTTAGAGAGAGGGAAGAGTAATTGAGTGAATGAAAGAATGGGATTAAAATTTCATTCAATACACTAATTACATTTTCACTGGGTATTAATACAACACATACAGAGTTTTTCTATTGGTAACAACTATTTACCAATGCAACAGTAAACCAGTTAATGGGACTTAACTGAATATTACAACTAATACACAGTAAAACACTTATTTGCCAATTGGCCCTCATACAAGTTTGAATTACTACTTCTACAATAGCATTTACCTGTCTTTCATAAACTGTTACCCAAGTTAGGCCTATGTTTTATGCATAGTCCAACTCGAGGGAGGCTATCATTGTAAACAATATTTAGGATGTTAATAGTTTGCTAATTATACAACTGTATAGGTCTTAGTTAGAGAATACAGAAGTTAGTTAGTCTATTTTATTCTACACAATACGAGTATATATAAGTAGACTTAGTTTTTCCGTTGTAATTGGTTCAAAATATTCATCTCTCAATAATGGAACTCTTTCAATTCTTCTCTTCCTCTCAACGCTAACGTTTAATTATCTTGTCGCTAATTTTGATCACTAAATTAGCTTTTTTTAGTAGTACTGATATATTGCATACGCCAAGCAGTAGTAGCATAATGTAAAAAGAAAGAAAGATATAATAAGTGTGTAACTTAAAAACTAAATTAAAATATTATTTATACAACCCATAAAAGGTAAGTTAAATTATCAGAGAGGTCCACAAGTCCTCAATTTTAGTGAACATAGTATGAACTATATAAAGACATCCAATAAACATAAAAAAAACTCCATTGCTTGAGCTTCGGGTTCACATTATGTGCACCGTGAAGGCACAAAGGTGTAATACATCCTTGAAAAACACCCTCACTACAAGGAAATGAAAACAATTGCCACACTTTTATTTGCAATAGTTAAAAGTGAATCACCATCGCTTGCAACTTATAGTAGTTATAACACGGCCGTTAACAACAAATTTTAGGCTAAATTGCACTTTTGGCCCTTTATGTTTGGGGTTGGTGTCACTTTGGCCCTTTATCTTCTTTTTTTCTCATTTTAGCCCCTCATGTTTTTTTTGTGTGTCATTTTGGCTCCTGCCGTTAGTTTTTTCTAACGGACGCCACGCTGGCAGTTAACTGCTGACGTGGCATCCTAATTGTCCAATCTGACATGGCTTCATTAAATAACATGGCCAATGAGGGACCTAATTGAAACCAATAAAAAACATAGGGGACTAAGTTGACACAAACACAAAACACAATCAATCACTCTCCATCTTCTTCCTCCATCTTCACCTTCTTCTTCTCCGGCGAGCCACTGCCACCATCTCCGGCGAGCCACCCTAAATCACCAAATCCCAAATCCTAAATCCCTAAATCCCAAATCTCTAATTTCAATAAAAATGGAAGATTGATTATGGAAGATGAAGAGGATGAAGAGCACACCACTAGTCAGTGTTGCAAGACTCCGTGAAAAAAGGAATCCATTAATCCCTCCGGTTATAACATATCCACCTAGAACAAAAGACAAAGATAACATACAACATATTTAAAGATTAAAAATAGAGTTTAAATCGCATTTTTTTATTGAAATAGTATACTGGGATTTCCTATTGTTGTTACAATCAAGAGGTCACCCACAAGTTATATACCCAGTTAAGCATGAATCTCAACATGAATATCATATTGAGCCCCATGGTTGTCCAAATCTTAATCCTCTTCATCTTCCATTTTTGTTGAAATTAGAGATTTAGGGATTTAGGATTTGGGATTTGGTGATTTAGGATTTGGGTATTTAGGATTTGGTGATTTAGGATTTGAGTATTTAGGGATTTAGGATTGATATTGGGATTTAGGGTGGCTCGTCGGAGATGGTGGCGGTGGCTCGCCGGAGGTGGTGGTGGCTCGCTGGAGAAGAAGAAGGTGAAGATGGAGGAAGAAGATGGAGAGTGATTGATTATGTTTTGTGTTTGTGTCAATTTAGTCCCCTATGTTTTTTATTTGTTTCAATTTGGTCCCTCATTGACCATGTCATTTAATGAAGCCACGTCAGATTGGACAATTAGGACGCCACGTCAGCAGTTAACTGCCAACGTGGCGTCCGTCAGAAAAAAACTAACGGCAGGGGCCAAAATGACACACAAAAAAACATGAGGGGCTAAAACGAGAAAAAAAAAAGATAAAGGACCAAAGTGACACCAACCCCAAACATAAAGGGCCAAAAGTGCAATTTAGCCCAAATTTTAATTATAAGATCATATTTTTTTACCTATACCTGACATTTCTACAAATGGCTGAGGCAAAATAATGTGATGATGGGTTGGTAAATGATCTCTAAGAGGCAAAATTGTATAATAGTTGGTAGATGACAAAAAGTAGAACCGAGTTGTGTTTGGAAGAAATTAAGTAACCCATGTCTGGTAAATGATCTCGAAGAGGCAACATTGACTTCATTTACTTTATCCTTAGACCTTGTTAATTAGCACCAAAAATAATTTAAGTATTAACCGAAATGGTAGACAAGCGAGTTATTAAGTGTTAACCGAAATGGTAGACAAGCGAGTTATTAAGTGTTAACCGAAGTTGGAAGTTGCATGTTGTAACATCTCTAGTTTTGTTAATTTCGGTTTACGAAATTAACTAGCGGTTTATTATTCGATTAAATGATAAATCGAGTCATGGATATGATTATGTCGCAAAAGCTATATATAATCGTTAGGCTATGTGAGTTATTCGTATTATTGATATTGTGTGGGATTGTTTTGGGGTAAAAATATGAGTTTAAGTGAGAGTTATAGAGCAGGGGCATTATCGCCTTTTCCCACTCACTTAACCTTTCCCCTAAGCTCATCTACTATTTTTACATCTAAGACAGTTCTCACGTGAAAACGTTGGCGCGCAGCTCTTTTTGCAACTGTTCATGCAACGCTTTGCACGTTTACACTCTTGTTGTACTGTTTACATTTTTGTTTTTTTCCTTTTCTAGAGTACGTGTCCAACCAGTTTGGTGGCTTTTCTCTGGATCGACACGTTGGATCGTCTATTATACATGATGTGTTTGTATACCATTGGTTGTATATTCCTATAAATTTATGTGCTTTTTGGACTCGTCATTTGCGTTGAGTATCGCGTTCTTGTGGTTTCTTCTGAATTAGCATGTGTTCATATCTTTACTGCATTCCATCAATGCAGACATATATTTGTGCTTTTGATCCTGCAATGGTTTGGTTCATTTTTTAACTCATGTTTCAATGACAGTTTGTTTTAGTTGTTTTCTGCATTGTTTTATTTGGACAGTTATGTGTTTCTTTTGTTCTGCAGGACTATGGTTTGGTTCCACTCATCGCTGAAAAGTTTACTATTCCGATGCCGGCATACCTTCGCTTCGTAGATGCTTCACGGAATGAGTTCCAGGTGACTGTTCGGCTGCACGGAGGGTTTTTTTACCTACATCAGGGTTGAAAATTCTTGGGCATGCATGTACTATAACTTACATAATGGTGGATGGCTTCAAGTTACCTTTGTTTCTGTTAATGAGGTCTTCATTCGTGTTTTCGGTCGCAACTTTAACCAGGTTACGTATCCCTCACCTCCAAAGACATATGTGTTAGGGAGTTTCGATGTTCCAGTAACTTTCTCTAGTGAGGAGGTTTCAGCTGATAGTGTAGTTCGTCATCCTCGTCACTGTTTTAGCTATGCCCTTCTGAAGAGAGTTACTCCATCTGACTTTATCTCTCTGGTAAGACTAATGCATTTAGTTGATTTATGTATTTCATTTCATTTAGTTGGTTCATGTAATTGATTATAAACAGCTTTCTTGAACTCTATTTAGTTTTTAAATTGTTTGTTGTTCGTTTCAGCGTTTGGACCGTTCATTTGGAAAGGTTGCATTCCCAAGGTTCCCAAGATCATTATCTAATGTCATTGTCTTGGATGAGTGGGGAAGAAAGTGGATTTGCAATGTTACGCGTACTCCTCCTCCTGGTGCTACATATAACACTACACTTTCCACAGATGTTGCTTATTATCTTTCCGGTGATTGGTCTCTTCTTTGTATGTGCTTCGGGCTGAAGGCTGGTGATCCTATTAGACTGGGAGTTAACAAGGATTTTCCGAAGACAATCTTTTTAAGTCGTCGTTGGTTTAACTGAGTGTATTTGTACTGTTTGTATTATCCGTCGTTACGTTGAATAAATAGTCAGTTGTTTGTATATCGTAATCAGTAGGTTTCCTAATTTACTTTGTTGTTTCGTGGTCTATTGTAACCTTCTCAAGTTAATGGAATATTTCGTCTTTGTGTTTAATCTTTATTGATAGTATTCTTGTGTTCATTCTTTTTAATTCTCTATCTACTTATTGTATGCGTTTTCTAACTGTGTGTAAGTTAATTTCGCCGATGTGATTTTTTGATCACTTCTAGCAACATAAAGTCATGAATTAGTCTGTTTAAATCATTTTTTGAGTAAGTAAAGAGTTGACTTGGTTGTTGTCCTATCTATTTTTCTTTAAATCTTTTTTGAGTAACTAAAATGTTGACTTGGTTATTGTCCTAAAAAATTGAAAGAAATTTGGATGGATTATCAAAAGAAATTAAATTAAAATATATAAATAAGTAATTAGAAATTCGATATTTCTAATATTAATAAATGGATTTTTGCTTTTGGTTTTTTTGTTATATTAGAATAGAATTATTATTATAGGGTATATATTTAGTTATCATTTGGGTTGTTCTTTTTTTTTAATTTTTATAAGCAAATGTTAGTGGGGTGCCGGAATCTCAGTTTCCGGTGTTTGAACCATAGACCTCTTTCTTTCAATTTTGCAACTCTTTAATGTCCTTTAGTTCGCTAACTGATCTGTCTTCCTATCACAATCATTTGGGTTGCTGTACGGAGCGTAGTTGCAGATGATCTCATATTTAGCCATGATGAATACTCAATGAATAACACACACCTTTCCACTCACTTCATTTTTCTGAAATTGAGAGAAAAAGGGAGAGAGAGAGTAGAGAGATAGAGAAAGAGGACGAAGAGGGAAGAATCATCAATGCATGTAAGTGATGCTTTCACCATCCTTCACCATTTTCAATTCTCTTTGCAATGATACAAATCTTGTTAGCTTATTCTCCATCTTCTCCTTTTCACCATTTTTAGACCTCAAGTTTAAACACTACCAAAAATGGAGTATTTGAATCTTCAATGGCTTGCATGTGGAGACGAAGACAAGTTTAGAGCATTTGGGAACCTACATTGAAACCCGTATGGAACTATCTCTGGTAATTTATTCATAACTCTTTACACAGATCTAATCTTAAGCTCATTTTTGTTTCATGGGAAAATAGACACAAAACCCTTTAAGTTAGGCACAAGAACCACTTGATTTGACTGAGTGTTGAGTGAGAAACATTAGTTACAAGTTTCACTTTTGTAACAGTAACGGTTTTGTATCAGCCACATTGTTTTAACCATAACTCTTTGAATACTCATCATATCCATGTGGGACTTGAACCATTCAAAAATAGACAAAATTATCTACACATTACGCACTGGTTTGGATAGTTTTGGTCAAGAATTGTATTAGTTATTCCTATTCCAAAACAGTGTACAGATGCTTCCCAAACCGAATTTGGAGTAAGTGCCGAGTTCTAGAAGTTGGGAATGGCTTTGAGCAAATTTCTGGAGCTACATTGTGAATTGAAGCTCATTGGAAGGAACTTCAGTAGCTAAGGGTAATTGAAATTCGAAATGAAAGTGGGTTCGAGTTCATGGGAGCTTAGGACATTGTACGGGGATTGTTTTAGCGGTTTCGTGTTTGAGCATTTCGCGAAGTCTTGGTGCATTTTGTAATTTTCATCACGATAGGTGAGTTTTACTCACGTTTAGGTTTTTATATTTTGATTTGGATCGCTTTGATATGGTGAATGTGTTTGATATTTTCGTTTCAAACGATTTTAAGAATCGAAAACCGTTTTTCGAAAAATAGCATTTTACGGCTTATTTCTCAAAATATATGTTGGAATGTGATTTGATACTTGGATATGATTGACTGGTATTGTGTGAAAAATCACTGTTTTTATGTTGGAATTGGATCAGATTACGGATTGGACGCGATTGGAGAAGCGAAGCGAAACAAACGAACGAAGTTTCGAAAACTGCAGAAAACATGGCCATGTTTTAAAACACGGGTAGCTGTGTTTCTTGCTGTCCCCGGTTGTCAAAACTTCGTTTCGTCGCTCCCTTCGATTCCAAACCTTCTTCAATCTTCTCTCTAACCAATTGTAATGATATTTGATTGATAAAAACATGGTTTTAAACATTTTCAATAGAGTTTTAATGAATTATGTCCTAACCTATACATGTTTTGAAAAACCGAATTTAGTGCACGAGTGAGCAAATGCTTTGAAATTGAAACGGAACTTTATGTTCTACTATTGTTATGGACATGATATATAAATTATATTGAATTCGTTTGGCGGCCCAATGCGGGTACGATATATAGATTATATCGAGTTTGGGTGACGACCCATTAAATAGTATACTAGGCGGGGAAGATCATGAGCCCTTAACCTAGGCCCATTCTCCGTTAGGGAAAGTACTAGCGGGGGTTCATCGGGAGTAAGCATTGTGTGGCGGCCGATGTTATGCTAGGTATTGTGCACGATTCACCGGAATTAGCAGTAGAGTGTGCGGTCGGTGTTTCAATTAATGTGTTAAGCTATGTTTTGTGCACGATTCACCGGGATTTGCAGTAGAGTGTGTGGTCGGTGTTTCGATTAATGTGTAAAGCAAGTAGTTTATAAATTTAACTACAAATGCTATGGTTTTAAAACTTGAACCGAGTGAGTGTTAGGGATCACGGTAGAACTCACTGAGATATGTTATCTCACCCTATCATTGTTGTTGTTTTTACAGAGAAACAGGGAACGAGGAAAGCTAAAAGGCATGCTTATGTGACATGTTCACGGAGAAGATTGAAGACGAATTCTTTTATCTTGATTTTTGATTCCCGTGTTGTCTCTGTTATCGATAATATGACTTGAATTTTAATTTGAGTTGTGTAATCGTTTCTGCTATTCTTGTAATTAGGTGTATCTAAGCAGGAAATTTTGTACTCTGATGTAAACTAAAATATATGTTTTGGTATTTCTATTGTTTAGAAATACTAGGGTGTTACACATGTAATGACAAGCGAGATGTTGCATGGTTATACAAATGGTGCTTTGCATGGAATGCAAATGGAAAACTGCATGAAATTAATGCAAGTGACACTTAGTGTGCATGTAAGGCAAAAGGACAAGTGTCTTCATACATGTAGGACAACTTTGGCTTGCCTCTCCTATAAATAGCACCTTGGGAAAGCATACACAACACAACACAAGAAGTAAGAAGCATAGCCTTGCAAAGAGGGAGAGAGAGAGTCTAACTCAAGAGAAAGAGTGAGAGAAAAACAAAGAGCCTCATAGAGAGGTTCTTTGTGAGAGAATGGTGAACCAATTTGTGAGAGTCTTCCTTTCTCACTTAATTCTTTTCGTGTCATTTCGCTTATTTTTCACGTTGCTGCTAGTGTCTATTTTGAGTTCACGAAGGAGGGAAATTATGGAGGTCATTTTCCAACACGATCTAATCTAGTGTCGAGCTCCCTCGAAAGTCCCAGAGTACGCTAAGACCGACAATTGTGTGCGGGTAGTACTAGAATGACCTCTCATAGAAATTTGATCTATAGCTCAGTGTAACCGAGTCCCTGGGATGGTCTCCTCGCCTACCCCAAGTAGCGCCTCGAAACCGGATCCACACTCATACAGGGTCAAAACTAACCCTAATTCCCCCAACTTGCTGAAAAAGTAACGACTCTCTAATAGCCAAAGATATTACTGTCTGCTAAGACCGATCAGTATAGGCCTCCAGCAGGTATGGTTACCTCTTTGGCCGCCCAACATCCCTGGATGTACCATCTATAAATAGGGGTTCTCACTCCCTAGGTTTGATAGAAGCTCAATAGCTCACAAAACTCTGATTATTTGTTCTCCTATCTTCTTTGTAGGGGACACCTCCCATCATGGATATGAGAAGACGCCTGCAGTCGTGCGAATTCGCCAGACATCGTACCCCACCGTCAACCACCATCTTAGTGAATGAGAGCCACCGTTGTGCAAAATCTAGCATCAACATTAAGTTAGTCTCAATATTGTCAAATGAAAAGTTAGTCGACTGACAAGGGTCCTTATATGATTAGCTGAATGCTCAGTATCGTTGATTGGGCCAAGCTCATAGGGCTAATGAGTCTCTGAAAAATTGTGATAGACTTGGAAATTTTCGGATTAGGGAGTTATTTGAAAATAGTCGAAGAAATTGAAGAAAGTTCTCCTCCTAGAGTGTAGAAGTTGTTGGATTTGGATAAGAAGAAGTAGTCGTTGAAGGAAGAGGCTCGTGTGGCACTAAATAAGTAGAAGCATTATGTGGTAGGAGGTAGTACTCAACTTTCTCTATATAAATACCAATTGCTCAGACTAAATTGTACTCATTTCCTTCATAAGCATTTTTTACTTTTACTTGTTTTTTAAGGCAAATAAAGATACATAAATATAATCGAGCACAAGGGTACTCAACTAATATACAACCGATAAATGTCAATAACCGCAAAAATAATCCCACTGTAATAAGAGCCACCTCCTAGAAATACAATTCACTGGATTCACATACCACTCATAAAATAAATAAGAGGAAGAGGTACTCCTAGCTTGGAACAATCGCCAAGATAGGGATGATATCATATCAAAAGCTCTCCGGTCCCAAATCAGGTACACCTCCAAAAAAATATAGGTGTTTCTTAAGTCCCAAATAACCTAGAGAGCAATACACCAAATGAGCATCAAACTACGCCTACACCTAGGTGGACCAACAATGTGAATGAACTGAAGAGGTAGGATCGAAATATCCCCATGCATACCAAAGTCAAAGTTGACAGTGGCATACCAATTCACAGAACAAGTCTGCACCAACAGAAGAGATGGAGGGAAGACTCCTAAACATTCCTGCACAAGGTACAAGTAGTGGTAGCAATATCTGTAATCACCCCTTTACTAAACATGTTAGATCAAGTAGCTACTATATCCAAGAGGAGCTTCCAAGAGAAGGCTACAACCTTGGGTGAAGCAAAATTCTTCCAAACAATGTTTAGAACCGAAAGCACCTAATCAGACAGCCTCAGAACACGCGACGATGGCTGAAAGAGAAGATTCTGAGCAGAAGATAGCAATAATTAATAATCCAGAACAATGCGGAAACCAAACCCAACTATTCAGTGCCGATGATAATGAAACATGTCATAATAAAAAAAGTAACCCCCCCAAATATAACCTCCTCCCAAGCAAACCTTGACCGCCCTCATGGGATATCCCAAACCTATGTTGCATGGATACAGGTACGGTACCAGTATTGGGTAGGGTGTTGGTACAAGATACATGTTTTTTTAAAAAAAAACAGGGTACTGGTATGTAACATAAATTTGATATAAATATGACTAAAACATAGGAAAAACAAATAAGTAAAACCTATAATAGAAAAATATACAATGATATATACGAAAAAAAGTTTTTGTCAAAAAAAATATAGGAAAAAAGTTATTTATATAGGAAAAAATAGAAAAATGATATATAATCTAATAGAAAAAGTTTGAGTATCACCAAAAAAAATAAAATTTTAAGTTTTTGCTTTACCACAAAAAAAATATAAAATATCGGACCGCAAATGTAGATCAAAAAATACCAATGAGTACCGGTATCAAATACATACCCAGTACAAGTATGACTTTAATTTTGAAGTGCCCACGCTTCAGAGGCTCAAACCCACACATCGCTAGACTAGCTACCACAGGAACTAACTCTAGCGTTAAGATCTAACTCTGGCGTTAAGATCATCCGCCACTAAAAATTATGCCAGGAAAAAGCTATATTCCATCTCCGATAATGCTAGAATCAAATGGTCCTGTACTGTCCTCAAACTATGGGTCTATTACTTCTATAATTGAATCATTATCAAATTTGTTGTAAAAGAAAAAAAGTTGCACAACTTAATTTATTTCCATCGTATACTGAAATCCAAAATAAATCAGGGACTCAGGGACTGCAACACCAAGAGGAACATAATTCCAACTTGTTTATTTATTTTTTTTCATTTTAATTTTTTATATACATCCCTACTATAAGCTTTTCGCTCTACAGCCTTGTCTAGAAGAACCAAGCAAAATAACTAACATAAATAATTTATGCTCCACCAACAAGGGTAATCGGGTTTTGATCCCATCTTAAGGTCTCGATTTCAAATTTTGAGTGCGACAAAAACTCTTTTGAGAGTAAAGAACCACACCGATAAAGTCGGGTATATGTGTCATGTGGTGTGCCAGCAAAGGCTGTAGATACTGCACATTAATAACACGATAAAAAATTATGCTCAGTACAATACATTTGTTACTTCACTTGGCCTTAAAAGTCTGGTCAATAATTCTTCCAGAAATGGCATTTGCAAGTGCAGCAGTGAAATTGGGATCACTTGTCAAAGAAGTAGTCATTTGTTGAACAAAAAAATTCTGAATAGAAGACTTTGGAACATTTTCAACGAATTTTAAAGGGACTTCTTCACACTGGCTTGCCACTAATGATACTTCAGCTTTCTTATGACTATGGTTGTGCTCCCCTTCATATGTTACAACTAGTATATTTGCGTCTTCAATACTTCTTTGTACCTAAATTCATTTTGGGTAATGATAAAAAAATGATTAAAATTTGATCTTTGTTTGGTTATACTTGAATCAAAATTAATTTCAAAAACTTTATTTCGTGAAATTTTGAATTATTACCTTCTTCTTCACTGGGCAACTTGGGGCAAAGGAGCACTTGAAGTATGCTCTAGGAGAAGGGTTATCTCTAGTGATCTTCTGACCATATTTCCTCCATTGATATCCATCCAACACATACTTTATATACCAAAAAAAATAGAATGAATCTAAATTAGTACTTGAAATTAAGCTCAAATTTTACTTAATATAAGCACAAAAGCTACACACTCAGACCATAGAAGTTTTCAAACTTGGTTTTAAATTGAAGTTTCAATCGCATCGCGATTTTAAATATTATAGAGTATTGCAGTCAAATTAATATGACTGATACAACCCTAGTCACGGTTGCATTGCGATAAAGAAAAGATCAAAACCATGATGTTGTGGCTACTATCTCTGATTCTTGATATTACAGAGAATCCCAAACAAATATAGTTGACACGACTCTAATTATGTCCGGGTTGCATGTGATTGAAAAACATCAAAACCATAATATCACGATCGCAAACTGATTTTTAATTAAAACCTTGGTTGAATACACATTTAATTTATACATCAAAATTATAGAAAACTTACTAAGCTATTATTAGATGCTTCAGTCTTCACAAGAACCTGATAACCCTTAGGTGATGCAATATCCCTAGATCTTTTGGAGAATAATTCCTCATCAGAAACAGTGCTACACTCAATATTATTTATATTGCCTCTAAAACCAAACATATTGATGCAACTTTCACTCTCAGCTTTTCTCTTTCGTGATTGTTGTGTTGTGTAATCTAAATTCTTGTTCATCAATTGGCTCAATTGCTTTTGCATAGCTTCATAGTTCTCACTCATGTTGTTCAATGTCTCATTTAGCCTCTTATTCTCACAACTTAGACGATGCAACTCTTCCACCAAAATTACCTCATCCTAGTCACAAAAATTCAATTTAGAAATTTAGAGTCATAAAAGCAAAAATAAATATGTGAAGGCAATTATATTCGGCTCACGATGATGCTGAAACTAGACTGTATTAATAAAATTTACATACTTATAAAAAAAATAGATATACTAACCATGTGAAGAGAAGGAAGAACATTGAGGTTGAGTGAAGTATTAAGACATGTTGATTCCATATTGGCGATTTTGGTAAGAGAAATTAATTAAAAGGGTTGAAGCTAAAGTGGGTTGAGATATATAGTTGTGAAGAGAAAGAAGACTTTGATTAATTTTGGTGTGGAAAGGAAAGTTGGAGGAAATGAGAGTGAAAAGGAAACCTAAGCAGTCATCAATAGTCGTCATCATAATTTCGTCACTTTGCCAGCAGCCGCGAGTTAAATATGCGTTGGATCCTCAGCATGCACTCAATCATATACGCGTTGGAGAAAAAAAAGCAATAGAGTTAAATATGATTTTTTTTTCTCGAGCTAAAATACACTAGAGATCGTTTAATTTATTTAATCATAATAAATTGATCATTTAATTTTTTTTACCACTTATGTCTTTTAAGTTATTTAATTATAGCAAGTTGACCCTTAAAGTTTTTTTGTACCACTTAGGTCCTGTAAGTTATTTAATTGTAACAATTTGTAGTTGAAAAATGTAAGTTATTCGGCATTTAAAAGTTACAATTGAATAACTTAAAGGACCAATTTGTTACAATTAAATAACTTAAAGAACTTAAGTGTGGTACAAAAAAAACTTCAAGAACCAACTTGTTATGATTAAATAACTTAAAAGACGTAAGTGGTATGAAAAAAAACTTAAATGACCAATTTATTACAATTAAATAACTTAAATGACATCTGGTGTAATTTAGTCTTTTTTTTAATTGATACCATTTAAACGCATTGCATAAATGCATATTAGAAGCAATATAAAGAAAAAACTAAAAATGAAGCTTTTACAATTTAATACTAATATTGTAACCAAAACAAATTTAATACTTTTAACTGACACAAAAAATTAATACTAATATAAAACTTATCAGTTGTTTTATTTTATGTGTAAAAATATTGTCTTTAAATTTTACAACACATAATATTTGTAAGGTATTTTTTAAAACTTTTTTTTACAGGGGGTAAATGGATAATGATATTTACAGGGGGTAACATTTTTTTTAAGCGAAAAACTGAATTTATTAAAAAAGGGAAAAACGAAGACAAAAAAAGACTGAGTGGGGACTACGCCAAAACCCAAGGAAAGAGAGAAACTAGAGATAAAACGGTAAAAGGGAACCCTAATCTAAAACAAAATCAAATAAATAAAAAGACAAGACAAATAAAACGGTTAAGATTCATGACCAGATCAAAAGGAGTCAGACACAGAATTAGCCTTTGAACGAGTATTGTATCCAATGACCAATTTCTGCTTTTGCTTCTATTTCTTCTTTTAGGTCTTGGACACAACCAGTTCAAAGCAATCATAACGCGCAGCTGGTCCCTTGGAGTTAGAAACCACAGGATCACCAACATCGTCTAACGACTCATCCCAAATCTTCCTTAAAATTTTCATGTCAGATTCTACTACTGGATTAGATGGAGCAACAAACTCAGAGGCAGCAGACGAATTTCGAAAAATAACATTATGCGCCAAAGATTTATGAGTATTAGAAACAAACCTCATCATCTGAGACATCCCCCCAATTCTTCCCTAAAATTCTCATGTCAATTGCTTTCACTGTAAAAGTAGCATCAAACATTAAGGCATTTAGCGAATCAAGTCGAGTCGTGGGAGATTGAGTGGAAGATAAATCTGCCTCCTGTGACTTTAGAGTCGAAGACATCGATGAAGAAGGAACCACCAACACCCCTAAAGTGGGGGCGCTCATAGGAGAACTACGAACAAAAGAAGATTTCTCAGAAGAGATATCACATTGAGGAGCCGACAAGATAGAAGAATCATTTTGCAGCATCTTATGTTCAGTAGGAATATTTTTTACAACACCAAGAAGAGGGTTTGGGCTCCCAGCCATCTCCTCAGGTGATATAACAATGTTATTAATACCCTTGAAGCGATTGAGGTCATTATCTTCTACTATAACCACATCAATATCTTGCATTCTGGATGAGCCAACGTCCAATATATTCAAATGCTCAACATATTTCTCCTTGACCATTGACTTACCTTTATCTTTCTTCGGCACATACTGAGTAGTCTGTTTAGTAGGGACATGATTCAGCTTTCTAGGCTGCACCTGATTACCTTTAGTTTTCACCGCATCTTGGGAAGACTTACAATCTTGGAGTGAATGCCCATATATTGACAAAATTTGCAAAACAAAGGCACACACTCGTATTCCACTCCGATGAGAAAGGCGTATCCCTTTCTTTCTACTAATAATTGATCATGCAACTTAGCGGATAAATCAACATTAATAAGGACTCTAGCAAAGTGACCAAAAGTCCTCTTTGTAGTGGCTTCGTCAGTAGCAATAGGGACCCCTAGGCTACCACTAATCTCAAACAAAATTTTAGGCCTCCAATATTCACGAGAAAGACCATGAAGTCTAACGCAACACTGAGCATTGGTTTGTTTTGCAGAAAGAGGGTCAAAATCAGGCTTCCAAGCAAACAGTCGCATAACACCTGGATTCAAATTACGAGAACCAAGCGACCAAACTCGTCTAAGTTCATCAATGGAGACAAAAGAGAGTTCAAAGAATCCCTTACCAAGAGAAACCAAGGTCCAATCAGAAGAAATATTCCACATATTAGAAATTTTCTCATTCAATTCCTTAATCGGATACGACTTATCTCCTTTTGACGAAATAATTCGCCCATATAAAATGTTGGCGCATTCAGCAATACTAGCTTGATATTCATCTTCAGAAATTTTAATAGCTAGAACATCCCCTTTTATGCAAGGTTTTGGTAACTGTGTAATGTGATCAAATTCTGTAAAAGATTGTTTATGTTTAGAATTAGAGGTTTGATGGTTACCTGTCAGCACATCAGAAAAAGATTTCCTTTTAACATCATTCGCAGTAGAGGGTTGCGCCGCGCCAAATTCTTTATGTGAGGCAAACGCGCCTTGGATAACGCGTCTCAGATCGACTGTCGGAGCAGCAGAGCTTGGCACGAAGCCCAACGGCACAACAGGTCTAGCTTTCAAAACCAAAGGATTGCAGACTGCCAGTGCAAACGGAGAGGCTGATAGGTGATCTGTAGATGGGGCCCTTGGCAGGATCTAAAGCAGATCATCATTGCAAGCCATAGAGGCTAGGGCGGCGCTGAGGGTAAAGAACTCTAGCGGAGCGTCATTCAAAATTGAATAACGTTATTTGATTCTCAATTGCATGACTCAAGATCAGGAACATAAACTCATAATATATTCGGCATTTTACAGGGGGTAACATATATTTAAGCCAAAAATAAATTATCTTAATTATAACAAGTGTATAATTGAAAAACAAAAGTAAATTATACCTCACGGATACTTGGTGTAACATCCCTACTATTTCATCTCATAACTCTGATTAGGTCTAATGACCGAACCAGATACTTAATGGCATACTGAAAAAAAAAACAGTTACATCAGTCATTACACAACATAGTTCAAATCCAAATAGCGGTTTAGCCCTAATACTATCACCCTACTAAAATGACTAACTAGAGTGATACAAAACAAGTAACTGGGATCTCTAAACCAAGCAGCTACAACAGCTGCTACTTCTCCTCGCCTTGCTTGGTCTGAACCTGTCAATCTAAAAAACATAACAACACAAATGGCGAGATTACAAATCTAAGTGAGTTCTCTCGGGACCCTCACCCTTAACTCTCAGAGTTTTACTTATCTTATCACTTGTCTTAATTAGCGTAATCCAAAAGTAGTTGAACAACATCAACCACAACGGAAAACCCAACCCGGCCTTGGCCGAATAACCATAATGGCCCTTGAACTCAGGAGACATGACCTCTCATTTCAATACGCTACTTAACCTCTAGATCAATATCCCATAGTGTTTTATTAATAGCCACAGGTATGTTCTCACTCAATAATTCATTTAATAAAACATCACTTTTCCTACGCGTACATTTTCATATAATCACCATAATAGAAATCAATTTATTTATATGACTAGGTCTTTCAATAAGCTTTATAACGCATCTGAGAACACCTCAATCAGAGTGCGCATGAGTTGTGTGTGAGTGCAACCTAAGCGCGAAGAGACAGTGGCTATCGCGCATGAAGTGCGCGTAATTAAGCGCAACATAAGCTTGAACAGATAGTAGCTGCAGAGTGGTTTGCGCGTGGGTTGCCCGTACGCGCTCCTATACAACAGAAACACCAACTTTTCAGCATTCAACACTCAAATTCTCACCCATTTCAAATCCTAAAACCCCCAAACTAAAAACATACAATCAAACACACTTAAATTAACTATCCAACAACCAATTTAAAGAAATTAAACATTCCGACAAAGATAAAATAGCACACTCAACATACAATCTCATGGTCCACACAATTTCAGCACCAGTAAGTTTAAAACATATCCCAACTTCAGAACAGACATGCAATACCAGAATCTCAAAACATTCAACATGCATGGACCAACAAATTAAAGAAATAACAACAAAAGTGGGTTAAGAACTCACATTATCAAAGTAGATTTTTCAAAGCAAAGATTTTCAGCTCTCACACTTCAAAGAGCGCCTACACCCCCAAATCTGACCTAGCTTCCCAAATCCATCCTTAGCTTTGTTGAATATTCAAATTGCTAACCAAAATACCTTAAATAAACCGCACAAAGAACATGTACAACTCAAAAGATCACTTTCCTCAACCCCAAGCTACATGCATTTCGAAATTGTATGAAGTTCAAGGTTCTTTGAGCTCTAACTTTGGTGAAATCAGAATAGAGTGATAAATGAAGAAGAAATGAGATGGATTTTTAGTCTTGGAGATGAAGAAGATGAGAGTTTTTTAAGTTTCTCACACTCACTTTCCTTCTCCCATTCTCCCTCTCTCGAAACTCTCTCTATTCTCTCACTTTGAGGATGTTTTTCTAAAATTAGTAAAAAATTAGTAAAATGAGTGAATGTGAGGGTTAGCTCTTTCTTTTGAGAATTTGAGGTCAGCTGAGGGATAAGTGAGTGTGGTGTGTGTATGAAAAGTCTGCTTTGCCCTTACTCACTTCCCACTTTCCTAATAACTCCCAGGATTAGTTTCTATACAGTTATCGTGTAGGACCCCAAGTGAGGGTTAGCTCTTTCTTTTGGTGGTGCGTATAAAAGATCGACCTTTTAAATTAATTTCTAATATCTCGAAGGATTAGTTTCTATACACTTATCGTGTAGGACACATTGTTTAAAAAAAGTAAAGTATACCTCAAGTTTCTAAAAGTAGAATCAAATAAATAAATAAATAAATAAGCTAAAAACATTACAATAGAATTTAAGCTACTCCTTAAAACATATGCCAAATTATTGTCGACCATCATGGTTTTGTTTGTCAAAAAAAGTTTATGGTTTTGTTTGTGGTCACAAGAAGTCTGGATTTTCATTTCGTTTCGCGTGCAATCCGTGTAACTAATCTCTTATTCTTATATTCAAAAGAAATAAAAACTCTTATTTTTGTCTTTGACGTGACCTTCCTTAAGTTCTTTAATTTATAATTTTTGTATTTATCCACTTTTTCCACATGATTCAATTTTCAAACTACGAGAAGTTGAACCGTCCAACATAGGCAAAAAAACCAACTGGGGGTAAAAAAAAAGTTTATTTACCAAAATAATGCACTTTGTGGGTTATTTACCAAAGTGGGCAAATTTTTTTTATAGTTCAGAAGTCGCCCCCCCCAGGGTGACTTCTGAACTGTTTTTTGCAATTTTTTTTTAAAATGCAGTTCAGAAGTCGCCCCCCCCCAGGGTGACTTCTGAACTGTGTTTCGCAAATTTTTTTTAAAATACAGTTCAGAAGTCGCCCCCCCCCAGGGTGACTTCTGAACTGTGTTTCGCAATTTTTTTTTTAAATACAGTTCAGAAGTCGCCCCCCCCCAGGGTGACTTCTGAACTGTATTTTTTTAATTTTTCAATAATTATATATTAATATATAAATATCTAAATTAATTTATTTTAAATTTATAAAAATGATTATACCTATTTATAATTTAATTACGTTAATATTTAGGACAAAAAAATTAAGAGATTAAAAATTGGAACATAATATAATATAGAAAAAAGACTGAAATAAACAACAAAATTTTCAGAAATACAAGAATAGAAAATTAAAAACGAAACGGGAGGAAAACATGATCGAAACTACTTCCACGAAACATTTTCTGGTAGTGGCCATTGGACCGCTGGAGGGATAACCCGACGGATGATTTCATGGGTGGAAATAGTTGTTTCGACACACAATTCGATAGGACTCCGAGTATGAGGTTGAAACAGCTCATGCTGCTGAAACATCTGCCGAACGTGATTGTCAGTCTTGATAGTCATTACGCACCACCGAATACGATTACCTTCGCCGGTCCGGGGGCAGCGATAAACGATACGAGTGATCGTTTGCTCCTCACCCTCCAGCTGCGCCTTTTCCGTTAGCTTTTCGTTCAGTTCGGCGAAGGTGATGTTGTTCTTAAGGCTGGAATAAATGGTGTTTGGACCACTAAAATACACACCATCTTCTTCCCTGTACATAACATGGGCCTGACAGTGAAGTGTACAGTAGTGGTTGATGACTGTTTCCGGTATGACTTGTTGTGGTGGGGGTGGTCGCAGAAGATGAATGATTTCTTCCGGAGTGCGTATTGTGTCTACGTACAGCTCCAAGAGACTACGTCCCATTGGAATGTTAGCATGACCTTCCATCATTGCGCGAACGTCGTGGTCGCTTTGGATCTCCATGACAGAATAACGGAATGTCCCGTCATCTCCACAATTGTACTTTCTGTAACGGATACGCTCCACGTCTTTACGCCACCCTCCCTCTGGTCGTATTTTTCTCTCAGCCTTCTCCTTGAGTTGGGCGAATGTGATGTCCTTATTCATCCTACAAAAGATATGATTAGGACAACGAAAGACAACACCATGTTCATCGGTGGTTACAGTTCCACTGTGATAAAGTGCGGTTAGGAATTTGTCATTTGAGTACTGGGTTGGGCACAACTGCCATTCCATTTCAGCGGGTTGGGCGACAGTGTTTGGGAAGAACCAAAGAAGAGAAGATTAATCAGAAATATAGGTTGAGGGTAAACTGTTGGTGTGAATTTGAGTGTAATGTTAGAACGTATTAATAATAGGGGTGATCGTATGTAAGCCGTTGATTTTGGATGATCTTAACCATTGAATTTAGGGTTTAGTGTCGGGAAAATCCTGGCCGTTAAAGAGTGTCGGCAAAATCTAGGCCGTTAAAGAGTGTCGGCAAAATCTAGGCCGTTAAATAGTGTCGGCAAAATCTAGGTCATTAAAGAAATTAAGACCTATGCAGTCTGCAGAATCCACACTTTAACAGTGCACTCTGCACAATGCACACTGTAATAGTGCACTCTGCACTATGCACACTGTAATAGTGCACTCTGCACTATGCACTCTGCACTCTGCACAATGCACACTTTAAAAGTGCACTATGCACAAAGCACTATTAAAGATAAAAGAGTAAATTATTGATCCAAATGTAATAAATGTCACATAAGATTAAACCCTTAAAATTAATAACTTAGTTAATATAAATTTACAATACTTGATAAATTAAACTAAAAAGACAGTACAGAAAAAAATTAACAAAGATGAGACCCAGTTCCACACTTTCGAGGTTGGGGGACACGCCGTGGACGTTGATGCCGACGTGGTAGTTGATGTTCTTCCTCAGTCGGGGCAGGCGGCGGTGGCTCTGGAAAATTTTGGGGAACTGATGAAGAACTAGCACCGCCGGCCTGCTCTTGAATTTGATGAAGCAACGCCACAGATTGCGCAGAGCCGGGTTGGACCCCAAAGCACTCATAGAACATATCGGGGTCCCTTTCGGTGGTAGAATGTCGATATGTATCTTGAAAAGGAGTATGTTCCACTGACTGGTTGTATTGTTCGTAATATTGGAATGTTGGTGTGTGGGAGATAGAGTGGCGGTGAGGCACATCTTCTTGGAATGTTGGTGTGTGGGAGATAGAGTGGCGGTGAGGCACATCTTCTTGGGGTCCTCTGTTGAGTTGGTGGTGCACGTCGATGTCGATTACGGTTACGTTCTCGACGTTCGGTTTGAGTAGTTGGGGGAGCTGGCACGTGTTGTTCATCATCTTCATCCACATCACCAACATTTGCAAGACCACGTGGATCCCTTAGATGTTGGTCGGCTGAAATGTATGGCCTTGATTTTTTTAGAAACCAGCGCATGTATTTATCTGACTGCGTTGGTTTAGCAAAGCACGGTCGACCCACAACACATCGATTTTCTCTATCATTCCATAAATCAATTAAGTGGCTGTGATATACAGCCCAATTAACATCAGTTTGTCCCTGCATGGTGATGTTGTGCATATGGCTGATATCTATTGGTGCTGATGGTATGTCTTGGACGAGGCCAAATTGCAAAGTCACTCTATCCGCATGGTGCCATTCTACAATATGGAAACAGACCATAGCCGTGTTTGTAGTCCATATGCCTTGGTGCCGATATGCTATTTCTGGCAAATTGAATTCCCGATATGGCAACCACTCAAACTCTTCATGTGTCATGCGGTCTATTGTTGATCTGTACAAAACAAGGCTTTTTGGACACTTAGTGTGGCTAAGTGGCGTGCGAACCCATCTGGTAAAAAAAAATTGTTAACGTAAAGAATAAATATAATTGTTAGTATTCATAAGTTGTGTCAATTTTTTACCTCTTTGCTAGTGGCCATTCATAAGGACGGTTGCAGTCTGGTGCTAGGAACGGCATGCGGTACCAGACCCAAGACTGTAACAAAAGAGTACATCCACCCATGGTGCGTGAGGAGCATGTAGCTGTCTTACACAACATTCTGTATAAGTTCGTTAGGCATGCTGACCCCCAGCTGTAACTTGAAATTTCATCGAAGTTTTTCAATAGGGGTAGGTATTTTATGTTGACTCTGTTTGATGATTTGTCTGGGAGTATGTATCCCCCGATCAACTGCAATAGGTACGCCCTACAATATTGTCTTCGCACTTGGTTGGAAGCGCCCTCTGGAACATTATTAAATTCACGTTGTAGCCAAGTGAACTTAATTTGGTTGCCTACCATGCCATTTGTTGGGATTGGCTTACCCAAAAGTTGTTCGCATACTCGATCCCAATTTTTTTCACAACTTCCAGTAACGGCATTTCCATCAACGGGAAGTCCCAACTGCAACGCCACATCTTCGAGAGTTATTGTGCACTCCCCTACTGGAAGATGAAAAGTGTGTGTTTCTGGTCTCCAGCGTTCGACCATTGCTGCCACCAAAGCTGGATTTATTTTGAATGCGCCAATTGAAGCAATGTGACGAAATCCAGCTCTTTCTATCAAAGGTAATATAGAGGCATCTGGTTCTGGAAGTTTGAAAGCGTGGTGAACTTCCATTGGGTCATCGTTGAGAAGCATGGAAATATGAGGTTCTTCGTTTAGTAAGGAAGACATTCATAGAGGAAGTGTTGTTGAAGAGTTATGGTGACTTGAATGTTTGAGTTATGTGGTTGTGTTGCTGCCTTTTGTTGTATATATTCTAGTCTAAGCATTAGTGTCCTGGCCTTTAAGCAGTGAGGCACAATGCACATTGAACAATTCAAAAGTGTCGGTGCAATCCTGGCCTTTAAAAGTGTCGGTGCAATCCTGACCTTTAAAAGTCACGTGTGCAATCCTGGCCTTTAAAAGTGTCGGTGCAATCCTGGCCTTTAAAAGTGTCAGTGCAATCCTCGCCTTTAAAAGTCACGTGTGCAATCGTGGCCTTTAAAAGTCACGTGTGCAATCTTGGCCTTTAAAAGTGTCGGTGCAATCCTGGCCTTTAAAAGTGTCGGTGCAATCCTGGCCTTTAAAAGTGACGTGTGCCATCCTGGCCTTTAAAAGTGTCGGTGCAATCCTGGCCTTTAAAAGTGTCAGTGCAATCCTCGCCTTTAAAAGTCACGTGTGCAATCGTGGCCTTTAAAAGTCACGTGTGCAATCCTGGCCTTTAAAAGTGTCGGTGCAATCCTGGCCTTTAAAAGTGTCAGTGCAGTCCTCGCCTTTAAAAGTCACGTGTGCAATCGTGGCCTTTAAAAGTGTCGGTGCAATCCTGGCCTTCGAAACAATGACTAAAACCGATTTTTCCTAAGTCTAAAAAATGAGTTTTTTACCATGTTTAGATCAATTTGAAGCAATTTTGTTAAATTACTAAATTAAAAAAAATGATATGACATTATAGTAGAGTTATAGAACTACGGTTTCATGTTTTGAATTAGTACTAACGGACTTATAACCCACGTGTACAAGATTCGAAAAAATGACTAAAACCGGTTTTTCCTAAGTCTAAAAAATGAGTTTTTTACCATGTTTAGATCAATTTGAAGCAATTTTGTTAAATTACTAAATTAAAAAAAATGATATGACATTATAGTAGAGTTATAGAACTACGGTTTCATGTTTTGAATTAGTACTAACGGACTTATAACCCACGTGTACAAGATTCGAAAAAATGACTAAAACCGGTTTTTCCTAAGTCTAAAAAATGAGTTTTTTACCATGTTTAGATCAATTTGAAGCAATTTTGTTAAATTACAAAATTAAAAAAAATGATATGACATTATAGTAGAGTTATAGAACTACGGTTTCATGTTTTGAATTAGTACTAACGGACTTATAACCCACGTGTACAAGATTCGAAAAAATGACTAAAACCGGTTTTTCCTAAGTCTAAAAAATGAGTTTTTTACCATGTTTAGATCAATTTGAAGCAATTTTGTTAAATTACTAAATTAAAATAAATGATATGACATTATAGTAGAGTTATAGAACTACGGTTTCATCTTTTGAATTACTACTAACGGACTTATAACCCACGTGTACAAGATTCGAAACAATGACTAAAACCGGTTTTTCCTAAGTCTAAAAAATGAGTTTTCCTAAGCACTGGACACTGCACTATGCACTAAGCAGTGAACAATGCACATTGAACA
Source organism: Astragalus glycyphyllos (assembly GCA_963573325.1). Classification (NCBI taxonomy): domain Eukaryota; kingdom Viridiplantae; phylum Streptophyta; class Magnoliopsida; order Fabales; family Fabaceae; genus Astragalus; species Astragalus glycyphyllos. The sequence continues at coordinate 83,928,708 of OY754309.1, read as the reverse complement.
ATTCAAAAGTGTCGGTGCAATCCTGGCCTTCAAAAGTGTCGGTGCAATCCTGGCCTTTAAAAGTGTCGGTGCAATCCTGGCCTTTAAAAGTGTCAGTGCAATCCTCGCCTTTAAAAGTCACGTGTGCAATCGTGGCCTTTAAAAGTGTCGGTGCTATCCTGGCCTTTAAAAGTGTCGGTGCAATCCTGGCCTTTAAAAGTCACGTGTGCAATCCTGGCCTTTAAAAGTGTCGGTGCAATCCTGGCCTTTAAAAATGTCGGTGCAATCCTGGCCTTCAAAACCAACGGTGAAATCTAGACCATTCAAATTTCAATAAATAGGCCCTAAATCTCTCACCACTAAACACCCAACTGCCATAGTTTCTCCTACTACCAACTGAAACTCAAACACACCCTCCTACTCCCAACTTCGTCAATGGCTCCAACGAATGTTTTCATCACGGTCTTTTACAATGGTTATGTTGAAAAAACAAATACTGAGGGTATATTTTTTAGGTGTCATAACAACACCCTTGTCAAAGTAAACTCTAATTCCAAACTAGCTCAAGTTAAACAAGCCATTGAAAAAAAAATCTCTCCTGACCATTCAAAAATGGTTGCTAGTCTTACATATCGGTACCCCACAACTCTCAGTACTGGCCATACCTTTTATGGGGGATTCGAAATAAATTCCGACGATGATGTTGAACTTATGATAGAGCATTTCAAAGAAGATAGACACCTTGGTATATGTACACCAGAAATATACGCAGATTTGGTTGAGGCTCCTTCTAACTACACCCAGGTAAGTCACGGCCACTCTATTCCATCTTCGTCACAACAAAACTTACGTTTATCTCAACAAACAGAAATACCATACACTGACTTCATTCCACCTGTTTACCCTCAATTCAATCCTTCATCAGACCAAACTGACATGCATTACAGTCCTTCAACACCTCACCATCACTCTGCACCATCATCCTCAAACACACCCATTGACCTTAACACAAGCCACCCTCTACATACTCAAACTAATACCCCACCGTTTAGTATGTTTGTTGGTGTCCATAATGAAGACGTTGGGGACTATAGCGAAGATGAAGATGAAATTCTTCAGCGTGACGTCGATGAGGAACCAATTGAAACTAACCCCAACATAGGTGTTGCATTCCGCGAGCCTGTACCACACTTTCAAAACGTCACAGCTGATAACCCAGAACCTTATGATGTAGAGTTTGGCCATTCCATGGACAGGAACCAACTATTATCCAACGAAGACCCAAACGAACTCAAACTCAAAATGAAATTTCCCACAAAAGAAATAGCCCAACAATTCATCCAAACATATCACCTAAACCATTCAGTTGCATACAAAGTCTGTGAGTCTAAACCACACACATGGACCGTTTGTTGTGTTCATGAAACCTGTTTGTGGAGGTGTGTAGTGAGAGTAGGAGCAAAAACTGGATATTGGGGGATTACACAGTTGACTCACCCACACACATGTACAACATCTACTATTTCCCAAGATCACCGCCAGTTGACCTCCTCCCTCATGTGTACTCATATACTTCCACTTGTAAGGAAGGACCCGACAATATCAGTGGCTGTGTTGATTGCACACATCAAGGAGCGGTTCACGTACCAGAGTTCCTACAGAAAGGCTTGGATTGCTAAACAAAAAGCAATCGAGCTTATCTTCGGTAATTGGGAGGACTCTTACAATGAAGTAACCAGGTGGCTACATGCTTTCTCTTACTATATTCCAGACACAATTCACGATTGGCAGTACAAACCATTCTATGAGAATGGACAACTAGTTGCCGGCAAAGGTGTATTCCACCGCATCTTTTGGAGTTTCGGCCCGTGCATTAAAGGCTTTCAATTTTGCAAACCAGTTGTCTCTGTTGATGGAACATGGTTGTACGGTAGGTACAAAGGGTGTCTTCTTTTGGCAATCGCACAAGATGGAAGAAACAACACCTTCCCAATTGCATATGCAGTGGTCGAGGGTGAGACAAAGGAGGCTTGGTTTTTCTTCCTATCTCGTTTAAGACACTATGTGACACCACAGGAGGGTATTTGTTTGATATCAGATAGACACGAGTCTATCAAAAGTGCTGTTACGCAACTAAACACCAATTGGAAACACGTCTTCTGTGTTCGCCACATAGCACAAAACTTCATGAGACACTTCAAAAACACTCCTGCCAGGAAACATGTCATCAATATGGGTGAGTATTTTTAACAATTTTTTTTAATTAATTGGTTTCAAATTTCCATTCCATACTTACCAACATCTTCTTTTTTTTTCTTCAGCATATTCAATGACGGAAGAATCGGCCGATCACTACAAACAAAAAATTGGTCGGGAAGTAGGTCCTGAGGGGGTGGCTTGGGTTGAAGACATAACCGCAGAACAATTGTTGCAGTGGTGCGATGGAGGTTCCCGTTGGGGGCACATGACAACAAACCTTGCAGAGTGCATCAACAATGTTCTTAAGGGGGTGCGGAATCTCCCTATTCGTTCATTGATAGATGCAACATATTTCAGGATGAACGAGGTTTTCGTCAAAAGGGGAACACAGGCACAGGCAATGTTGACGTCCGGAACTATGTACTCTGAAAAATTGTTGGAAAATATTGCCAGGAACATAAATGTCTCAAAAACCCATAACGTCGCGGTTCACGATCGTGCCCAACAATTGTTCCGAGTTGAAGAACTTGTACGACCACAAAGTGGTAGACCTGCGCGAACATTCGTGGTGAACTTCAGAGCAAAAACGTATGAGTGTGGGGAATTCCAGGCACTTCACTACCCTTGTTCACATGTCATCGCAGCATGCTCAAAATGCAATTACGACCACATGCAATTCGTGGATCCACCGTACACAATGGAGAATGTTTTCAATACTTACATTGTCGAGTTCCCACCCTTGCCAACTGAGACGTCATGGCCTTATTTCAATACTTTAGAACTAAAGCATGATCCCACTAAACGGAGAGATAAAAAGGGTCGTCCACAGTCTACCCGTATTCGTACAGAGATGGATCAAAGAGAAAGGGGTACACGCACCAGAAGATGCGGAATTTGTAGAAATGAGGGTCACAACAGAAACAACTGTCCTAACCGCAATTAATGTGTTGTAATATTTCGGATTACTCTTTTAAATAACTATTGTTTTATTTAAAATAAATTAATTTAGATATTTATATATTAATATATAATTATTGAAAAATTAAAAAAACACAGTTCAGAAGTCACCCTGGGGGGGGGGGGGGGGGGGGGGGGGGCGACTTCTGAACTGTATTTAAAAAAAAAATTGCGAAACACAGTTCAGAAGTCACCCTGGGGGGGGGGGGGCGACTTCTGAACTGTATTTTAAAAAAAATTTGCGAAACACAGTTCAGAAGTCACCCTGGGGGGGGCGACTTCTGAACTGCATTTTAAAAAAAAATTGCAAAAAACAGTTCAGAAGTCACCCTGGGGGGGGGGGGGGGCGACTTCTGAACTATAAAAAAAATTTGCCCACTTTGGTAAATAACCCACAAAGTGCATTATTTTGGTAAATAAATTTTTTTTTTACCCCCACATGGTTTTTTTGCCTCCAACATAACCTCTCTCCCCCTCTCTCTCCCTTGTTTCGCTTCTTTCCATCACAATTTTCTCTCTTTATTCCATCCCATTCAGATTCCCTCGTGAATCTTAGAATCTAAAAGGTAAAGAGCCAATTTTGGGTCACCATTTTCGTGAAATTTTCAGTAGTTTTTAGGCGCAAGTTGCTTCTCTCCGTGAGAGGTTCAAGTTGAGTTGCCAGAACTGTTGTTGACACGATTGGAGAGGGGTGTGTCCCATGCACAGTTTGTGGATGAATCTCTCCTTAAATGCATATTTGACTGCTTCCTTTTTGGACTATTGATACTTGCGTGAACTTGAGAATTTGATGAATTGCCATATTGGAATTTAGTGAGTGATGTTGTGAATAGTGAATAGTGATGAATAGTGAATAGTGAACAGTGAATAAATTAGAGTGAACAATGTGAATAGTGAATAGTAAATAGTGAACAGTGAAAAGTGTGTGAACAGTGAATAGTGAATAGTGAATAGGGAATGGCAACTTGAGAGAGAGGGAAAGGACGCTGAGAGAGGGAGTGAGAGATGAAGATGGTGGTGTCAAATTTCCAGATCTCTCCATTTTTGTCCCTTTGTTCCGAAACGACCCCAAAACATGTTGAGAAGGAAGAGAGTATCACAATGGTGGTCTTGGCTTGGTGAGGTATGGTCGAAGTTGGCCGGAGAATGAGCTGGAAGTAGTGGTCATTTTTCAAGGTAGTTCCTTTTTGAAAACTAATTAGATAGAAAGATAGAGTAGGATGAGGAGATGAAGAATATATAATTTGTTTGGCCAAAGGTGGCCGGAACACGGTGGCATAGGGGTAGGGAGTGGTGGTGGCAGCCATAGGAGAGAAGATGAGAGCTTTCCCAAGTTTTAGGGTTTCTTCAAAAAGTAGATGATGATAATGAGAGAGAGAGCACGGCTAAACCCAAAATGAAAAGGAAGAAATGACTTTGAGTAGGTATTGGATGCATTTAAATGAATAAGAGAGTACCATAGACCATGTTTCAAGAAATGTGATTAAATCCTACAAAAACAAAAGAGATCTGATTAAAAGGAAGTAATGTAGGAGAGTATAAATCGAGGAGAGTACCATAGACCATGGTTTTTTTTTGTACCCTCACCCTTTAAACTTATACCCCCATTTGGACCAAAAAAAAAAACTTATACCCCCACATAATTTTTAAAACCCGAAAATAGTCTTGCCAAACTAAAACTCGCTCGGATTTACCCCACCCAAGGTAAATCCGATTTGTTATTTTTTCAAAGCGGATTTATCTATCAAATAGGTAAATCCGACTTTTTAAAATAACAAATTGGATTTACCTTGGGCGGGGTACATCCGATTTTCTTTTTTTTTAGGGAATCAGATTTACCTATAGTGGGGGTAAATTTGATTTTCTTTTTTTTAGGGAAATTAATTTCTATTAAAATTAATCTGATTTTCTTTTTATTTTTTTTTAGAAATATAAAATAGAAATGAATATCGGCCGCCTTTTGGTTCTGTTTAGTGTGTTGTTCGTTAACACGTGACGATGTTGTACGTCGGGTGAATAACTTAGGCTAAAAAATCGATTTTCAATCAACCTACTCAGATTGTAATGAAACCACAACCATTAAAACCAAAATAAATCAGGGATCAATAGTCCTCAAGAAGAAACTTCTTTCAGGATAGGGGGCTCAAAATCCCAAATTTCATCGTTTACTATTTTTTATTAATTTGTTAAATTTTTCATAATCTTCAAATATTTGCATAACCTTATTTTGGTTTTATTAGATTTTTAGTGGTGTTTTTATAATTTTTAGATTAGTTTTGACGATTTAATGGATTTTTAGTAGTATTTTTATCACTTTTTTTAAAAAAATTAAATAAAAAAACAGTTACTTTTAATGCACAAAGCGGATTTACCTTGGGTGGGGGTAAATCCGCTTTTAAAAATGACAAAATCGGATTTACCTTGGGTGGAGGTAAATCTGATTTTCTTTTTTTTTTAGGGAAATTGGATTTACCTACTAAAAGATAAATCCGATTTGAGGGAGCAAATTTTTAAGTAGGGGGTATTTTCGGGTTTCGCTTTTATGTGGGGGTATGGGGTGAATAGGTTGGGTACAAAAAAAAGCCCTAAATGGATTGTGTGTTTTGAGGGAGTAGTGGGCTCGGCCCACGCGAGTTGGCCCAATAGAAGTGGATCAAAGCTAATCATGATGCAAGAAGGGCTAGGCATAGAAACTGAAGGGGTGTGGATGCAACACTTCATAAAAAAAATTCAGTTTTGGTCTAATAAAATAATTCTATTTTCCTATTTTGAATCCTACGTCTAATTATTTAGAATCACTAAAAAATGATTTTTGTTTTTATACTTTCAAATATAAAAAATACGTAATTGTCCTCAAACTAATTATACCGCAACAGAGAGGGGAACGGGAGCGGCAACGAGAGTGGCAACGGGAGAGGCCACAGGAGCACTAATGGAGCGGCAACGGGGGTGCATATCTTATATCAGATATCATTTTCTTTTCTTTTCTTTTTTCTCATTTTTACTCATTTTTTCCTGTTTAATATAATCTACTAAAACTACTAAAACCAATCAATTTAACCACTAACAATTGTCATAAAAAACCATATCACTAATAGAAATTTCAAAATAACATTTCGTTATTATTTAATAATTTATTTAAATTTATTATATTAATATTAAATGATCTATAATAAAAATATAAACAAGTCGCAACAGAAGCAGCAACGGGGCGACAACGAGACTAACATGAGGATGCATATCTTATATTAAATGTCATTTTCTTTTCTTCTCATTTTTACTCCATTTTTATGATTAGAATATGATACTTACTTTTTAGGTAATACGAGTTTTTTTAAGCAAGTTGAAATATAGTCTTTTTATTGAGTTTCTCTTTTTTTTCTTTAATTAAATTTTACAATTTACAAATTATTACTAGGAATTTTCATTTTCTTCATCATGAGGTATGTCTTTCTCAGCCATTGTTTTTCCTTTATTGCTCCAGCCATGTCCACCAGATTGTATTTGTTTTCAAGTTTGGATGGGCACCAGATTGCATTTGTTTCCTCTTTTACCCTTTTCATATTTTGTTTACTTGAGGAGACTAAAGGGATTTTGTTTAATTGTTTATTTATTGTAATTTCTTTTATATCAAAAAATATGTATTTTTTATGGCTCTGTTGACATAGAATAGATGTTGAAGGTTTTTGATTTTGCGGGTTGGTTTTCCTTATAGAAAGGTATATGTCTGTGGGTCATTTTCACGCGATGATGTAAGGCCTATTATTGTGAAGAGAGGAGAAAATCTGATAGAAAACAATTAAAGAGTGAGGGATCAAGTGTTTGGGTGAAAATTGAGTGAAGGCTTGGGAGTTGTTGATTTTGAACATTGGAAGGGACAATTCTTAGGGATCTCAACTGTAATCTTGATCTTGATTTGAATTCTTTGATTGATTCATAGTAAAAAGAATTGTTCTCTCCTAGGGGCATAGGTCAGTTTGTTTCGGAACTAACTTGAAAACAATTTTGGTGTGTTCATTTTTCTTTCATTTTCTTATTAATTATCTACCGCATTCAATTCGATTTTTCCATATATTGATAAATCTGCTGTTGCCTTAATTGCTCTGCTCTGCTGGAATTTTTCTGCATGATCAACTGACCTTTTTAAGATCACTCATGTTTGATCTAATTTTGTATTGTTGCGTATAAACAATCTTGTGTGGAATTTTACTACATTGTGTATGTAATCTGTCATTTTTGTCAATGGACAATAACCGCTGTCTATCTGGTGAATGATGGTGAATAGTTATTTACTTGATATTAGTTTTCATTGTATGCTTGGAGGTTTTTGCAATGCTGAAAGATCTTATTTGAAAGACAAAATTTGTTTCTTCATCTTATTTGCATTTTCTTTTAAGCACATATTATCTTTTTTTGTTAGCCATTGTGTGTCCTTTAATATGCAACTAAATATATGTTTTCTTAATTGTAATATGATTTGCTTATTGCATTGGCAGCAAAAAGCTAATAGAGATAAGTTCAGACTCTTCGGACAATTCTTTGGAGAGCCAGAAGTCTTATGATTTCATTGAGGAGGGTCAAACATCCCTTAGGGGTGGTGTTCACATAATGTTTTGGGACACACTGATAACTGGCCATATTAAAAATAGGTCAGGTGTGATGGTGAGACTACTTTTTAGTACTTTGAAAATTGGCGTTAGTTCAATTTGTTTGAGCAATTTATCGATGTTGACATCTTTGTTTTGAATTGTTTCATGTAGCATTTTCCGATTAGGATTGGAAAATTAATCCCAGAAGAATTGGACACCATAGAGGTTTACCATTGTGACTTTGATACTTACTATGAAATGGACACTCATGTTGCCAAGTGATCAAAGGCCGAGAAGTATTTTGCGGGAGAGAGTTGGCAGGAGTTCCTTTGGAAAAACAACGTACAAGTTGGAGACATGATTGATTGGCAGATTGAAAGCTACCCAATTCAAATTACTATACTCAAATTGTTAGAAAGGCAGAAAAACATAAGTATGGATATAAGTAACTCGACGATAAAATATATACGTATTTGACATACTTATTGGTCGACATGCTACTTATGTTTGGTTTTTGCTCTCAAACACTATAACTACTAATGGTTTGTAATGTGTTGGACTTATATCTATGCTCTCAAACACTATAACTACTAATGGTCTGTAATGTGTTGGACTTATATCTATGTTTTGTGTAATTTTGAATATGGGCAGTCTACTCTCAATGAAATCATGTTGTTATTCACTAATGTTGGTATCAGATTCTAAAGTTAGTGTTGTATCTAATTTTTATTTCTATTGTTAGCAGTATCTATTAATAGGCAGTTGTTATTATTATTCCTGCAGGTTTATGAAGCTCTCGGTAACTGCCAATGTTGTAATTGTCAAGAGTGCTTTTTGTCTCCACACAATATTTGAGGTGTTATAACTTCATAAATATTTTTATCAAATTAACAAAATAAAGTATACTCAAATATATATATTATGTTAGCTATATTGTTAATCTACTTTACCCGTGCATGCACGGGTGCAAGTTCTAGTTTTTATTTGGAAGAAAAGAGTCTTTTCTCCTCTTGTTAGAAGAAACGTGTAATTGTAATGTTTTATTTCCCAAAAGTATAACTTACTGATAAAACATAGAGAGTTTAATTTTATTTTTTTACAAGATAGAGAGTTTAATTTACATACACATGTGTGTATAGTTTTTTATAACTACCACCAATCACAATTCATAGAATCGTTTGTTACCAATTAACTAATTAGGAGTTACCAATTGACCAATTGATTTTTAGTGATGTGTCAACCTCTAATTAGTAGATATTGTAAAGGGCTTATACACTTATTGTATATATAAATTTAATCCTAAAACATATGTGAATGTTATGAGTAAAGTTCGAATTAGACGCCCTCTACTTTTCCCTTCTCTGTTTTCAATCGTTTGTACTAATTACCCAAACAATTCTAATATATTTTATTTTTATTTTTATTTAATAAATTAACTATACATATATTTTCTTGTAAGTGAGATGATTCATTAGTTACAATATTTTATAAAAGGAATAAATTTGGAAAAATAAAGTCAATCTTTAAGAATATTAATTCAAAATTTTTTTTGACACAAGTCATTAGTTAATGTGAATCACAGTTTTATCTATATATATATATATATATATATATATATATCATATCATATCATAATCATAAGTAAATACAATCAAGAGTTTGTCCACCTAGACTTCCAACTAGGACCAATCAGAAAAAGCCACACACATCTCCAAATAAATACGTGGCATCCACCTCAGCTTTTATTTAAAACTAATTTCAAAATATATCTCAAAAATGAAGACTCAACGGATCGAACCCCCTTCCTCACACCCGCACCTTCCAACACTAACCATTTGAGCAACCACGTTTTGTTGTAATTGAAGCGTATTATAGAATATATACCCTTTTTTTTCTTTTATTTCTAGCAAAACCTATTTCACATCTAATATTTTGTATCACTTTCCATAGATTTTAGATTCTATATATTTATTAACTAGAATGTTATTAAATATGAGTAATTTTATTGATTTTCAAATTTGTTTTTAATTCAAAATTATATAAAATTTAAAAATATTGACTTATAATATCTTACATTTTCTAATTCTCATATTAATTTAATACCAAATTTATTGATATCGGGTCATGCGGGTCAATTAGTTACCCCTCGGTTCGACCATTGACCCAATGACCCAGTGACCTGCTCGGGTCGATCACCGGGTCTATTTTATAAGTGATCCAAGGTGAAAGTTTGATGAAGATCATGAGAAAGATCTTAGAGTGACCAAAGGATCTTTGTTATGTATACTTATGGATGGATGTATTGTTTCATCCTTCCCTCACAGTCTCACACTCGACTAAACGAGTGCTTTCTACATGTACGTGGGATTCTCGACGGGGACTGCCCACAGTGGAGCGTAAATGGAGAATTTTTCCATGTGGATACAGGGACGAGAGAGATAATTCCCCATTGTCAACTCTAGGATGAGGATGGGGACAGGGACCATTCCGTTGAGTACATTATATGTGTTTTTTAATTAAAAATATTAATAAAAAAATAAAAATGTGCTAACTGTTATCTTTTATTCTTATTTTATTTTTTGAATATCAATAAATAAAAGGAGGACTAAATTTTATATTAAAATATTAAACTATGATTTTTTAGTTTAACTATAATATTTATTTAGTATACAATCTAATATAATAAACGTGTCCTACTAAAATTTGTCATGGTGGGTTTATTTTCTAAGGTGTCCAAAGTAGTCAATTTTATTGACATAATATACGTAAACATTCAACTGGCTCTTTTTTAATCCCCAAACAACAATTTCAAAATTTAAGTTAAAAGAAAATGTATACCCGTGTTGGCACGGGTGATACATACTAGTATATATATATATATATATAAAGGAATAGCACGTTTGGTTTGGCGGTGGGAGGTGCTAAAAGCAATGGCGGTCCCAGGATCCTGAGACGGGGGTGCAAAAATTTTCAAACACACATCGCTAAAAATATAATAAAAATAATATATATTTTAACAGGATCACAACTTGTGTTGCACCATATCAAAACAAATTAAATAGCAGTAATAAGTTCCTAAATACAAATTAAGCAGCACTAAAAAAATAAAGTTCGTTATATATATATATATATATATTAACAAAATACAGTTTGTTACTGTATTATTGGTGCGCAATATCCATCGGCTTTGCTAGTGACTAATATAGTTCGGGGGACCTGGCTGGCCATTGGTATACCCGGCTTTACCAGTTCGTGTGGTGCTCCCCTCCCAACTAAGTTTTTGCCACACCCAAGATTCGAACCCGAGACATTGGGATGGGATCCGAGCCAGCTACCACTCGGATCAACTCTCGTTGGTAAAAACTTTAAATTAAATAGACAAACATAATCAAAATAAATTAAAAAGCACCATCACAAAATACAAATTAATAAAATAGCACTAACACAAATTACTAACTAAATAGTACTACTAACAGAATCAAAATTAGGATAATGAAGAACGGATCCAGACAGAGAGACTTTTTTTAAATAAATTATAAGAGTGCGAGTGATTGTGTGAGTGTGGGACGACATTAGAGTAGTGCAAGACTAGAAATTTTGGTGCAAAACTAAGAACTTGGGTGCAAAAGATATTTCTCAGGGTGTGCAAAAAGATTTTCCTCTAAAATATCAGTGCTAATTTTATTTTTTCAGGGGATTCACTTGAACCATACGTAGGTCCGCCAATGGCTAAAAGTGCTTTTGACATTCACTTTCGTGATTTCAAGCTAAAAATAGTTGTTTGACTACTAAATGCAAAAGCGATTCTTTCTCGCTAGAATTGATTCTAGCATAAGCAACTCCTAGTAGTTTTCATTCTAGCTAGAATCAATTCTAATTAAATTCTCATGGTCACTATATTGATTCTAGTTGAATTTACACCAAAAATATATATTGATCAAAAGTATTCAAACAACACATATTCGTAAGAATCACTTTTTCGTCAAGGTATCCAAACAAAAATCACGTTACATTAAACTCACTTTTAACGAAAATCAATTCTACAAAATCAATTCTGTTAAAATCGTATCTCGTCACCGCTGAACCAAACATACACAAAATAGGTTGCTCGATGTCATATTTTTCTTACAATCATACATTTGGTGGAAACAGAATTTTGCTTACATATATAAATTCAAGTTCGTTATTCTAATCCTTAAATATTTAAATTTAAATTTATCCATATTTAACTCAGTCTAAACTAAAATTTATCTATAACTCTACTATATTTTATGTAAATTTATCTATAAAGTATGTAAACAGAATATTTATCTATAACAATTTATTTAAACAAAGTATTTATCTATAACAATTTTGTCGAGTTACATATAGACAAAGTTACATATAGAGTATACATATTTTATGTCAATTTTTCTAGAGTTACATATATTTATCTATAACTCTATATGATACTTTATCTGTAACTCTACTAGATAAATATTCCATATGTAACTCTACTATAGAGTATGTAAACAGACTATATGGATAAATTTTGCAAATTGTTATAGATAAATTTAGTAGAGTTATAGATACAGAATGTAAAAATTTAGTAGAGTTACAGAATATTTATCTATAGAGTATAAAAAAATAAAAAATAGTCTTTGAAATTTATAGAATCTGTCAAATTGGCCCCCAAAGTTATAAGAAAATTGTCTAGTTCGTCTCTATAAAGGACAACATATAAAACTTTAGAGATAGTTTGATAGGTTTTACAAATTTTTGGGACTATCTATTTTTTTCATATACTTTAAGGTCGAAATAGGAAACATGATGTGAGTTTAGAGACTGAATGAAGATTTGCTCTAGTAAAATTGTAGATAAATAATTTGGATTCTTAATGTAATGAATCAAATGAGAAGTTGAAGGAAACAATTTAACAATCGTGTAAATAAACAATTTTAGTAATGAAATTTTTTTCACCCCCGACCGACCTAGGGTTTTAAATTTGCCACTGTGTGTTGACAAAATTAATGTATCTTTTTCTTAATGTGTACAAAATATGAGAGCAAAACACTCATATTTACACGATTGTAATGTTGTATACATTACTGCACGGTAAGAAATTTTTTAATGAAATTTACTAAAAAATTTGTAATGATTGTAATGAAATTTTCTTAATTGTGTAAATAAATTATTTACGAGCGTGAATTTTTTTTTTAAAATCTGCCAATTTTATATACTAACATTACAATCGTGTAAATAAACAATTTTAGTAATGAAATTTATTTACACGATTGGTATACAACATTACAATCGTGTAAATAAACAATTTTAGTAATGAAATTTAACAATCGTGTAAATAAACAATTTTAGTAATGAAATTGGTCACACCAAGTGACCAATTTGTAATGTTGTATACATTACTGCACGGTAAGAAATTGTAGATGTTATTAAACTGTGTTAAAATGATTATTTGGTAGATATTAACTTCATTTTAGTTTCTTTTTTACTTTGATTTTCAATATATGAACTAAGTAAACTTTTCTTTTCTTATTTCAGGCAAGTGAGATGCAAGTGAGCCTAACTCTCCAATGGCAGATATGGTGCTAGCAACATTTGATGTTTTTTTAGGATCCTTTAGTATACAATTTCTTTGAGGCTATTATGATTTTGAGTTGTATGACATTAGGTATTTGAGTTACAAATAATGCTTCTTTTGACGATAGAAACAAATATTTGAAATACATTTACGCTGTCACAATTATATTTTTAAAGAAACTTTTCTATTTTCTGATTAATTAAGTTCAATAAATATTTTGTAAGATGTATGATATATAGTTTTTTTTTGACAAAATGATGTATAGTTGATATTAGTAAATCTGTGATAATGAAATGAGATAAGTCAAAAAAAAATTCTCAATTTGCAAAGGAAATATTTTGTCTTTGCATAATGGTTAGAGGAGGTTGAAACTCCCACTATGGCGGTTAAAAACCTCCGCAGAAAATCTGCCACAAAATTACTCAGTATTTCAGGAGGTTTTATACCCCTCAAAAAAACTCAACTACTCGTGGGCGTTAAAAATCCCCGCAGTAAAAATCCCGTAAAAACATTCGACACCAGCGTTTTGTAAAAATCTCCGTAAAAAAATTGCGGCACTTGAAACTCCGACAATTTTAAAAACCCCCACAGATTAATTTGCGGGGGTTGAAAACCCCGTTATTTAGTCCATTTTTGTAGTATGTTCGCATTGATTTCATTATATTTCTGAAGTATTTTTTTGGTTACCGTGTTTTTGGTGCGCAGTTTCCACTGACTTTTGTCGGTGACTAATCTACAACATTGCAGATCTATGTGGTTCTCCCCTCCTAACAGAGTTTTTACCACCTCCAAAATTCGAACACGAGACCATAAGGTGGGATTTGAGCTCACTCGAACCAACCTTGTTGGTGTTTGTTGGAAATCAAGTGCAATGATCTTCAATGTGCTTCAATGGAATTCAATGAAAAACTGTTTACTGTATAACTAACTCAGTTAATTCTGTTATGAGTGAAAAGAGAGAGAAGCTTAATTGGTAAAGTGTAATTCCATTGTATTAAAATGAAGGTTAATGATGTATTTATACAAATGGAGAACACATGTGTTTAATACACACTGCCACATCACACATGCCAACTTGGCAACACTTAAACTAACCAGGTACTGGAATTAAAATGAAAAACAGAAAACTGATAATTTGCAAAATGGATTACTAAGGATATTCCAATAGTGTTATATTTCTAAATATGGTGAAACACTTATTTTTAATGAAAGAGCTTATTTTCTTAAGTTAAAAAAAAAACGGAAAGAATGTAAAATGGATTATGCTTTTCATTTTGACTTCTCCAACTTTTTCATTTCTTGACTTCTAGGTAGGGTATCCTTTGCTTATGTGTCTGTTGCACAACATGGAAAACTTTAAATTGGTATCAACCAAGCAAATTTAACTTGGCCCAGCGAAAGTATCTTTCAAATCAAGGTAAGTCAAGTCATGGCAACTAAATTTCTCTTTTCTTTTTGAAAAAATATTTATAATTTCGAATCGTAAAACATAAGATAACTATGCTGACATATTCAGATGACGGTTGTAATTCTTTTCTCTTGACACAATAGTTCTTTTTTGTTTATTTTCAAGCAAACTATAGATGGAGTTTTGATAGTTTTTTTCCTCTTAATCAAGTGTGCATGCTTTGTTAATTTCTCTCTGAGTTTTAGTGACACCATATTTGAAGACTAATTTAATTTTTTAATTTATTGTTAATTTTCGTTGCTATTTCAACTTTTTTTAGTAGCGATTATTAAAAAAAAGTAATTTTTGATATTTTTATCTGAACTAATCTTTGACTTTGGAAAGTCATTCAATAAAAAAAGGAAGTCATTCTTAATTACTTACTTGTAAGGTAATGTGAAGGGAAAGTGTATGAGCAACTCTCTCAAATTTAAAATTTATCTTAAAATATTTAAAAATAAAAAAAAATAATATGATAACTAACAAAATTCTAAAATATCATACCGTTCACCAAAATAAAAACTTAAAACATATGATAATCAATCTTAGGTGATGCCAATTTTTCAAAATTCTAAATTTCATTGCCAATTTTTCAAACTATAATGTGTTGAACGCTACAATCCTATGAATTATAGAAACTTACAAACATCACAATATCACAAAGAATAAAGCGTACTTTGTCTTCAAATATCACAATTGTGTGCAATTTTGGCAGATTTCACCATTGTCCTTCAAGTATTGTGATTCTGTAAATTTTTGTCTCTGATCATGTTCTAATTGTGTGACTCCAACTATTGTGGTTCTAATGATAAATTGAACCGTACCTTTGGGTCTTCCGCGTGGATGATCAAGGGACGGGTCGTCTGCTACTGTAGACTAAGGATGACCTAAATGCGTGGGGGGGTGTACCTGCAAGGACACTCTGATGCCCAAGTCAGCTATATCGAGCTACAGTACAATCTAGTGAATATTCGAATGAATTGCGTACCTGACACCTAGTGACTGATGTTATTTATAGTGATAAGTTCAGATCGTTGACGTTGGATAGCCCAGTTGCGCTGGGGGCCCAAGTATCAGTCGAGCGGATCCTCCCCTTGCTGGGTTGGATGATCACTTAGTGGATTGGGCCTGATAACTGGCCCAGTCCAGAATAGTTGCCCCCCAAGCCAAGGTCGGTCGTTGAGCGGGCGTAGGCTTGACTTGTAATCAGGATGGTCGTGCCCCCAGTCGTTACTTCTCATGTTTTTCGGCGATCTAGATCGTAACGGATCGTTTGATCAGTGATGGGTATTTTTCGCGTCGTCTTGACTTCACTGAATCTTGAACATTTTTAATGTTTTATTGGGCTATTTTCTTGGGCCCATATATAAGGTGGATGAGAGGGGTCTTTCACTCTCACCACTCATTTCTCACAAACACATTTTCTTTTTCATCTAAAAATTCTCTCTGGGAGGATCACTTTGAAACTATTGGGAGGATCCTTCTTTTGGAGCGACCATAACCCCTCTAGGACGACCAGCACCTCAAATTCTTCCCCTGGTGTGATTACCTCTTCGTTTCTACGGGCGATCTGTCCATCGGGTGTGAGGAGGATGGTCACTACCCCGGACGACCCGACCAAAGCTCCTGGGAGCGACCTGCGTGTACGCGAGCGACTGGGGAGGGGGCGACCTGATCGTTCCTCGGACGACCCGATCGAAATTCCTAGGAGCGACCCACATGTGACCAGAAAAGGAGGCGACCTGATCGTTCCTCGGAAGAACCGACCGAAGTTCCTGGGAGCAACCCGCGTGCGACCAGAAAAGGAGGCGACCTGATCTGCTCGATTGCCCATTGTGGGCGTCTTCTTTGCAGGCAACCAGCTCGCGTGACGATCAGCTCGTCTTGTGCGCGTCTTCTCCGATCGACAGGGCAAAGCTCACGGTGATCCCTTGTACAGGCGATCTGCTCAACGGGCGACCCGTCCCTCTTCTTCGCGGGCGATCGAGCCCCTTCTCCTCCGTGGCGCGAGCGTTCATCTAACTTTTTGACAAAATTTTCGGGTACTCTCCTCTTTTTCTACTTTCTTTTGTGTATTAAATCTGAGTACCTTGGTAATTTTTCCTTCAACTCTTAGTAATTTGGTAGGACCTGAATACCTTAGTAATTTGGTAGGACCTGAATACCTTAGTAATTTGTTCTCTCTGCGATCTGATTGTTTGATCTTTAATTCGATTTGAACTAGTTCCCATGGACTGCGACCTTGATTTTCCTTGCTAGAGGTTTTATCATGATTATTATCTCGTGTGTTCTAAATTATGATGTTTTGTTGGTGGATGATCGGCAACTCTAGGGAGAGACCATCCATTGTGTGACTCGAGCAACCCTTCGCTAGTATTTTCCTTCTTGGTGTAAGACGTACTTTTGGGTATTTACCTATTCCCCTTTTCAAGTATCGATGTAGTGATTTCAGGTAGGATCGTAATAACATGATTATTTGATTTTTTGATCTTCCAGGTCGCATCGTGATCTTCCCTCTTCCCGATTTGGTAGTTTGATCTTTCGGGCGGCTTGATCTTTCTTTCACGGTATGCTACCTTTCTTTCCTCTTGGCTTATTCTTTTACTTGTGTTTGCTTTGGTTTGGCGGGAAGGGGCGATCAGGCTTGGGGAGAGACAATCGCCCCCTCACCCGCAAGCCTACGAACTCGTCTGACGAGTGGTCGCTTCTTCCTGCAAGTCTATATCGTGGCGAGGACCAAGCAAACTCTACGCAAACCTCCGACATCTGATCCTCACGTTGCTTGGGCTGCTACCCTAAAAAAGGGACGATCTCTCGAGATGTCGGATGGTGAGGAGGAGATGAGCTCTCATGAGGACGAGGTGCATTCTCCGCACGAAGAAGAGGTGAGCTCTCAAGAGGAGGTCGAGTCTGGTCTTCCTGCTGAGTCCCCAGCCTCGGGAGGTTCTAGACAGTCTAAGTCCCTTGCCCATTCTTTGGGTCGCTTCGCGAGCATGGTCGCCCATACTCTTCGGGTTGCCCATGATCATTATTTTGCTCAACATCTTTTCTTTGTGACTAATGTTTTTCTCTTCTTCTTTTGCAGATAAGATGGTGGGTAAAGGTTCGTCCTTCGCTCGGATGCTTTCACGGGCTTGGAAAGGACCTACGGAGGGTTCGACCTCTGCTCCTCCTTCTACCGCACGGAATCCAAACGACAGCTCCCACGCTACTCCGGAGGATCCAAATTTGCATTTGGTCTGACTTTTGTAGTAATCCAAACTTTGATCGTTTGTGCTTCTGATGCTTTGTTGCACGCTTGATTTTCTTATGCTTTAAGTGCATGTGCTCTTTTATCTTTGCACGATCGATGCTCAGTATCTTTGGGTTGCTCATGCCTCCAAGGTTGTCAGACTAGACAGCCCTCCATGGTGCCGATTGCCCATTTTTTGTGCTATGGGCACCCAAAACTTAGATGACCAACAGGAGTTGAATACGTTTGAATTAGATTTTGCGCTCAACATAAGAATTGTAGCTCTGCTTCTATCCTTTCCAACACATACTCACACTCCCCCATCGGATAAACATGGACAAAGTTATGGTCTCCATACTAGACAGCCCTCCAAGGTTGCGCGCGGGCGACCAAGAAGTGGTCGCCCCAATCTTGGGCGACCAGCAGGGGTCGGATACGTTCGAATTATATTTTGAGCTAAACATAAGAATTGTAGCTCTGCTTCTAAGCTTTCCAATGCATGCTCACACACCCCCAGCGGATAAATATGGACAAAGTTATGGTCTCCATACTAGACAGACCACCAAGGTTGCACGCTGGCGACCAAGAAGTGGTCGCCCCAATCTTGGGCTACCAGCAGGGGTCGAGGACGTCAGAATTGGATTTCCAGCAGGGGTTCAGGTCGCTCTTAACAGGCATGGTCGCTTCTTTTGAGTTGTTCCTACCAAGGTAGGGACGCTCGGGTCTAAACAAATAGTTCGTTTGCTTTGTTGACGTCACATGGTCGCTCCACTTGAGTTGGTCCTCCCAAAGGAGGAGCACTCGATCCTCCCCAAAGGAGGAGCGCACGATCCTCCCCAAAGGAGGAGCACTCGATCATCCCCAAAGGAGGAGCACTCGATCCTCCCCAAAGGAGGAGGTTTGGATCCTCCCAAGGGAGAGCACTCGATCCTCCCCAAAGGAGGATCGCTCGTTATCTTGTTGCCTTATTCGCTTGGCTCGGTATTTTCGCGTGTTATCTTATTCTTTCCACCCGTTTCGTTCGAGTAGGATCGTGAATGCCCATGGACAGTTTACCAGGTTTCTACCCAGATTTAACTCGTCGTCAAGGGTGCGACCAATCTCAGGTCGCTTCGATTGTGCTTGAATTCGTTTAAGCGCCCTTGGGCAGTTTACCAAGTTCGACTTGGATTGAACTCGTCCTCGGAGGTGCGACCAATCTTAGGCCGCTTCGTTTATGCTTAAATTTGTTTAAGTGTTGTATCCTGACCGCGCAGTTTATCGAACACGGCTCGAACTTCACTCGCGCGGTAGGTCGAACTTTTGAGGTTCCTTCTCCATAGTGACGATCAACTTGATTCGTCCGATTAGTGTGGTGGATGCTCCATTAAACTTGATTCGTTCGAAAATGATGTCCGTGGAGCTTCCTTGGTCGATCAGTATTTGTCTGACCTCCATATTCTTGGTCGATCAGTATTCGTCTGACCTCCATGTTGGCTGTCACGGCAACCACCACAAGTGGCACTTCATTGTTGGGCGTCCTGTCAATGAGGTCCTCATCCCCGAACAGAATGGGCGGCCTCTTCGAGAGGACCCTTGGGGCGGATGTCGACGCGACGCTCATGATCTGGTCGATCCTTCCTTTTATTGACTTATTAGTTGAGGCATCAGTGGGGATGCCTCCAGTGATCATCATGGCAACTTGTCTTCCCCTTGATCTTCTTGTATCTGGGACATCATCGTCTTCATCCTCCTCTTCTTCTCTGACTTTGGCCACTTCGGTGGCTGGTGTCTTACCTTTCCTAGGCGATCGACGTGTTCGATTGTCGTCTCGCCCATCAGCTTGGTTCTTCCTTACGTACTGAGTCAGCTTTCCCCTCGGATTAATGCATCAACGTCGTCTTTGAGGGCCATGAGATCATTTGTGTCATGCCCATCGCTCTTATGGTAATGACAGTGTTCGCACAGTCAGTGTTCGTACACTCCGATCGTGGAGCAGTCTTAGGCTTGATTTGCAGTTCTGGTGATCATGTCCCCGGTTATTACTTGTGAATTTTTTTCAGCGATCTGGATCGTAACGGATCGTATGATAACTGATGGGTGCTTTTCGTGTCGTTCGCTGTGAATTTCTAATATTTTCAATATTATTTGTGCCAATATTATTCTCTGGAGCAACCACCCCCCTTGGGACGATCTGCTCTTCATTCGTAGCCCAGAGGGCGATCAGTTCTTCCCCTCTCGGCGGACGACCTGTGTGACTTGCTACTTACGAGCGATCTGCTCTCCCCCTCACGGAGGACGACCTGCACTTCTTTTTCGCGGACGTACTGGTGCTCTTCTCTACGGGCGATCTGCTCCTCTTCTCCGCGGACGACCACCCTTGCTACTTACGAGCGATCTGCTCTCCCCCTCACGGAGGATGACCTGCACTTCTCTTTCACGGACGATCTGGAGCTCTTCTCTGCGGGTGATTTGTTCCTCTTCTCCGAGGATGACCACCCTTGCTACTTACAAGCGATCTGATCTCCCCCTCACGGAGGATGACCTGCACTTCTTTTTCACGGACGATCTGGTGCTCTTCTTTGCGGGCGATCTGCTCCTCTTCTCTGCGGACGACCACCTTTGCTACTTACGAGCGATCTGTTCTCCCCCTCACGGCGTGGTCGCCCGTTTTGGGCGAGCTTATTCTCGGTGGGAGCGTCTTTTCTCCGCGGCGCGCACTCTCTCTCGTTTGTGGTGGACGTTCTCTGTCTTGCGTTAAAAATTCCACTCGGGGGCGATCATCTCCCGTGTGGGGCGACCTGAACTAGATTGGCTGGAAGGGTGACGTCAACCTGCTGGGTCGTGCCCGGCTGGGGACCGGGGGCAACGACCTCAGTGTTGGTCATCGTTCCTTCCAGTGTTGGAGGTGGTCGAACTTATATCTAGACCATGCTTTGCAGGCGGGTCGACCGCGGTCTGCCTCGAGTTGTCTTTGGAGGCATTGGGAATGTTGGTGGGATAGTGTGCTCCCACTGTGGTTGCCAATGAACCGTACCTTCGGGTCTTCCGCGTGGATGATCAAGGGATGGGTCGTCCGCTACTGTAGACTGAGGATGACCTGAACGCGCGGGGGGTGTACCTTCGGGTCGACGGCGGTCTGCCTCGAGTTGTCTTTGGAGGCATTGGGAATGTTGGTGGGATAGTGTGCTCCCACTGTGGTCGCCAATGAACCGTACCTTCGGATCTTCCCGTGGATGATCAAGGGACAGGTCGTCTGCTACTGTAGACTGAGGATGACCTGAACGCGCGGGGGGTGTACCTGCAAGGACACTCCGACGCCCAAGTCAGCTATATCGAGCTACAGTACAATCTAGTGAATATTCGAATGAATTGCATACCTGACACCTGGTGACTGATGTTATTTATAGTGATAAGTTCAGATCGTTGACGTTGGATAGCCCAGTTGCGCTGGGGCCCAAGTATCAGTCGAGCGGATCCTCCCTTTGCTGGGTTGGATGATCACTTAGTGGATTGGGCCATACAACTAGCCCAGTCCAGAACATAAACTTAATGTACACATTAGTATAACCTAACACAGTGACATATGACTTAGTCTGATTGACGTGTTAGTTGGCTTAAAAATTTAAAAACCATACAACATTTTTGGTTAAAGTTGAATGATAATTTATCACACAGACTAAAATTGCACAACTGTGATATCTACAAGACTCAATTAGAATCAAATTTGCATAATTGTAATACTTTAGAGAACCTAATTCACTCACTTAGAATTATGGGACCAGAACCACACGATCGTGATAATTAAACCAAGCTTACTCACCTTTGAAAAATTGAAAAATTAGCATTTTTGAGGGATAATTAAAATTGTAAAAAAGGGAAACATTTGGTCATTTATAAAATTATGGACACTGAACAGTGTTTTCTCTACACCGATGCAAGATCACAAAGGAAAAAATTGCCAACTTTTCAAAAAAATGTGGCTACCTTTCACCACAACTTACACTCAACACACCACTTTCCAGCAACAAAAGCTACTGAAAACAAGAGAATAACACCAAGAATTTAAAGGTAAAGAAAAAAATACATAGATGTACCAAAAAAAAAGAAAAGAAAAAAGAGGGGAAAAATACACATACGAGAGTCAACTGAAGAGCAAAGTCCACAACACAAAAACTCAACTGAAGAAAAAATTACACAAAACACAATCGAAGAGTTTTGCATGTTCACAACAGATTATGGCTAAGCCTATTATTCATTCAAAGAATACAATCGCACCCATGCTTAGTCCTTGGATTCTCTCTTTCTCCTACATCTCACTCCATCCTCTCTATCTCTCTCTTAAATCACTCTCTCTCATAATTGAAATAATTGAAAGATAATGGTGAGAGAGAGTGAATAAAGAGAGAGAGGTGGAGAGGATGGAGGAAGATGTAGGGAGAAATGGAAGGAGATGATCCAAATCCCCCATACTTATGCATGGGTATACCGCTAGTTACAATTAAATTTACAACTAACACGATTGTAAGTGCACTTGTAATGTGATTGGAAGAACCTCGTCTTTAAATATTTATATTTTCTACATTATGGGCTACTCAGTTCAGACACAGAGGGGAAGAAAGATGCAAAAGATATCGATCATTATTAACTATACTTGTTTTTGTAGATCCATTCTTATCCCACATCCTCCACTACTCTCTTAAAACCCCGCATTTTTGGAAATCCTCAAATTGCCCCTATCCCTACAACTCACACACTCCCATCCGTCTTCACCTCACTCCCTCACTTCTCTCTCTCTCTCTCTCTCTCTCTCTCTCTCTCTCTCTCTCTCTCTCTATCTCTCTCACGCACCTCCCTCTCTCTCAAGCTCTCATGCACCTCCCACTCTCTCAAACTCTCGCAAACCTCTCCTCCCTCCTCCGTCCAGCGCTCAACATCATAGTGAGTCTCCTTCACCCCCCCTATTCGGCTT
Organism: Astragalus glycyphyllos; assembly: GCA_963573325.1. Taxonomy (NCBI): domain Eukaryota; kingdom Viridiplantae; phylum Streptophyta; class Magnoliopsida; order Fabales; family Fabaceae; genus Astragalus; species Astragalus glycyphyllos. Next base: position 83,905,776 of record OY754309.1, on the reverse strand, counting down.
CTTTTTTGAGTTTAGGTATGGTTTGATACCTTAGTACCGAACATGTTCCGCATTTAGGTATCGTACTCAATATTTAAATTTTAAAGTAAGGCTCAATACTATGATACCGAACCCCCTCCGTATCATAGTACCATACTTGCATTTTTGGATTATTTTTTTAAAGAATAGTGTGGTAACATAGTACCGAACCTGTCCTATATCTTGGTACTGTACCTTATGTTTCTATTTTGTCTCGATCTAGATTTTCTTGTGTTACATATTTTTGCACTCTAACATCGTTTTTAACTGCTTTAGGTATGACAAAGACTAGGGTGGTGATTCTTACCAACCACAGCCATGTGACGAGCGATCTATTGCTTCAGTCTGCCATAGGAGAACGCATGGCCGGACCGGTCGGACCGTATTGACTTCCGAGGAGGCACTACTTGGAAGGGGCAACATGCTCCTACTACTGATACTAAAAATGCTCATCCTATTGTTCATATTATTGGGCCTTCATCGTCCAGCTCATACCCATGCCCGAGTGGTCCAAAGGACGGGTCAGTTCTCATTTGTTACGGAGACCATATAGCCAGGGACTTATTGGAAGGTCTGGTGAGTCAGTAAGTGTTTATGTTTATTTTTATTATTAAGTTCTTTTAATAGTTGAATACCCCTAATGGAGACCATGACAATGTAGGACGACAGCGAGCTACACATCATATCCCTCACTCAGAGTAGGAATATAGCAAAAGTGATACTTAAAATGAGATAGAGGTAGGAAACTTTCGGAAATAGATTCTCTACCTTGAGGGCAGAAAATAGCACTTGCATTTGTCTCTATCTCTTTCATTTCTCATTTTATCTTTCATCTTTTCCTTCCATTTTTTTACATTCTCTCTCCTCTTTTATGTCTAAAGTCACCTAAAGTTATGTGTCTGTTCCAGCACCAAGATAGAGAATACATTTCCAAAACTTTTTGAGTGATCACATTTAAAATGAGAATGGGAGAGTATTAGGTGAGTGCAAAAAGTAGCCCCACATTTGAATATGAAATGAAAGGTTCATTCACCCATGAAAAAAAAAAGGTATAAGTTGCATCTGATCTCATTTATCTTTTTTTGAAACGTGCATCTCAGGTGGACTTTTGAAACTTCAATTGTTTGTCCAAAAAAGTGAATGTGAGCAAAGTGGAAAATGTAAGCAAGTTTATAATTTTACACAAAGTGGAAAATTTAATATAATAATATTAATAATAAAAAATGTTATTTATATTTATTTAAGTAGGTCGGCCTAGTAGGCCTAAAAAGCTCTTTCAATGGCCTATAGCCTAGTCTTTTTAGTTAAATAGATTTTTAAAAAATCTTGGGTTTATCTAACTAGAAAAAAGTCTGATCTGGCTTAGGCCTGGTATAGCTTGGGCCTTAGGCCCCTATAGGTTGGCTTGGCGTAGAGGTGTTCAAAACCGAACCAATCATATAGAAAACCGCAAACCGAACCAACTCAAACTGAAAATCGCAAAAACTAGGTATTTATCGGTTCTATTCGATTTTTCAATCAACCGCGCAAGTCGGTATGACCCGCAGTTTTTGTTGCACCAACCAAGCTGAACCGAACCGCAAGTAACACTAAGGGTGCATGTGATTTGCTAAAAAACAAGAGACTAGAGTGGGCAACTCCAGTTGTTCCCTGCTTGATTTGGAAAACTGTTCATGGTACTGGACAACAGTGAAGGCAATGGACTGGACAAAACCCCAAATTCCTATCTCTCACAAAACCATAGTACAACTTTCTGTCCACCTCAAAAACTACAAAAATACTATTTTTATTTTATACTTAATAATTTTTTTCTCTCCTATCTCTCTTTGCTATATTCTCTCCTCTTTCCTTCTCTCTCCCATCTATCCCTTTCTCTCGTCTATCCTCTCTCTCTCTCTCTCTCTCATATCTCATTCTCCTCCTCATCTCTCTCTCTCTCTAGATGTCATCTCTCTTCTATATATCTTCTCACATCATGACTTCTTTCTCTCTCTCCTCTCTCTCTCAGTCTCTCTCTCTCCCTCTCCGGCCTCTCTCCTATCTCATTCTTCTCTTTGCTTTTTCTCTCCCTCTCTCTACCTCCCATCTCTCTAATATATATCTTCACATATCATGACAACTCTTTCCTTTTCTCTCTCTTATCCCCTCTCACATTTTATTTTCACCATAACTTTCAAAATATATTATAGGCAAAATTGCACTTTTGGCCCTTTATGTTTGGGGTTGGCGTCACTTTGGCCCTTTATCTTTTTTTTTTCTCGTTTTAGCCCCTCATGTTTTTTTTGTGTGTCATTTTGGCCCCTGCCGTTAGTTTTTTCTAACGGACACCACGCTGGCAGTTAACTGCTGACGTGGCGTCCAGGTGACGTGGAATCATTAATTGACGTGGCATTTGAATATATTATTTTAATGAGATTTTTTTTAACAAAAATTGAAATCAGATTGTTTTTTTTTTCAAAAAAAAAACTGTTTATCTTCTTCCTTGCATTTGTTTCATCATATTCACTCTTCTTCCTCTCCTCCGGCAACAGAAGCGGCGGAGACGACCTCCGGCACGGTGGTCGCCGGTGGAAGGTACTCGGATGACAAATTTTTTTGAGGGCTTTTTGAGAGGATGACGTGAAGATTTTGAATATCAAACTCGTTTTTTGATTGAATGTCCATGGAAACACAGATCTGTCAAAAACGAAAAGGAACGAATTGCAACAGTGAAGGAAAAGGAAACACAGAAACACCAAAACGTAACGATATGTGTTTTCGCGAAGAATAGAGAAGGAAACATAGAAAGACGAAATCATGGAGAAGGAAATTCGTTTTTCGCAATGAACTGAGAAGAAAACACAGAAACGCGAATCTTGTTTTCACGATGAACAGAGGGTTTAATTGATGAAGGTGAAGTGGAAGAAGAAGAAACAGTTTTTATGAAGGTGAAGTGGAACTTAACCAACACAGTGTGGAACTTAACCAACCTTTGTTCAGCACTGAAGCATAGGCAGATGCAGGGAAGAAGAAGAAACAGTTTTTATTTTTTGAAAAAAATACAATCTGATTTCAATTTTTGTTGAAAAAAAAACAATCCCATTAAAATAATATATTCAAATGCCACGTCAATTAATGATTCCACGTCACCTGGACGCCACGTTAGCAGTTAACTGCCAGCGTGACGTCCGTTAGAAAAAACTAACGGCAGGGGCCAAAATAACACACAAAAAAAACATGAGGGGCTAAAACGAGAAAAAAAAAGATAAAGGGCCAAAGTGACGCCAACCCCAAACATAAAGGGCCAAAAGTGCAATTTTGCCTATATTATAATATATGTTATATAGAATCACTGAATCACTGTAAATTGCATAACGAGAATTTAAGTAAATTTTACCTTTTTTCCTTGTGTTGTCTAGTGTTTCACCAAACAGTGTTGTCCAGTACTGTACTGTCTAGTACTGTATTGTCTAGTCCAGTACATACCTGTTTGCGAATCAAACGGACTCTAAGGCTTATTGACTTACAACATTCATTACTAGCTTACTAGCCCAAATTCAACTATAACCCAACTCTCACTCACTTATTACTAGTCCAAATCCAATTAATTCTTTGATTCACTTACAAACAATACTGTTATGCTATATTTAAAATTTTCAATAAAATATTTAATTCAAATTCTTTTAAACATGCATGGTCGTGGCTATCTTAAAAGAATTAAAAGAGAGTAATTTATATACTACATATATTGGAGCTGATTTTTTCTTAAGAATTTATGTTAGTCGTTTTTTATATTAGTTAATTTTAACTGTTTTAAATTATGTTTTATCTCGAAAACACTGAACCAATCTAGACCACATAGGTTTGGTTTGGTTCGATTCTTTTTTAGGAAGCAAACCAAACCAAACCAAACCGCATGTAGTTTTACCTTGCGGTTCAGTTTATTTTTTGTCTCAAAAACCGAAACAATCTAAAACAACGTGATTTTAAAGTTCAAAATCACCCCCAATCGCGGAAGCCAGGTTTCCACTTCCCACGAACAACGTGATTTTGAAGTTCAAAAATCTAAACAAAACGGTGTCTTAAAAAAATATGGAAGAGTTGTCATAATTTTTTTCAAACAACAAAAAAATCTCATCATTTTTATTCAGTGAAGATAAACTTCTTTACTTCCTTTTTTTTTGACGTGCTTCTTTACTTCCTTTTTTATTACAAAACAAGGATTTTTAATGTTATAAACAAGGCCCTCGTGGTGAAATAATATCTTTGGCTATCCCATGAACATTTTTGCATATTGCAGAAGCTCCATTCTTTCGATTCATTGAAATGATGTCGACATTATCAAGGGTAATATCGTCACATCCAATCTTGGCACAATCCAACACAATAGCATTTTCACCAGTACATGTTCCGTGGATATTACTGAATGTCACGTTACTCACTTTCACAGCTTGCCTCTGAAAAAAAATTTAAATAAAAAAAGTTACAAATCAATGAGGTTTCACTACTAGAAAAAGATGAAATAATAGCAATGTAAATAAAAAGTCAGGAAATTGCAAAATTTGTCTTTAATTTTTCTCTAAGTGTTAGAGGCATAATTTCGAACGTGATTGGACGCCCTCTCAAACCCTTCATAGAAGGTGCGGGGAGTGTGTTGGATGGTGAGCTATTAGTGTGTTATTAATAATATTTCAATTATATAAAAAAAAGACATCAATTTTGAATCATTTTCATCTCTATGTTTCGTCGTTATTTCAATTTTTTCTAGTAATATCTCCAAACAAATGAACTGTAAACATATTTAGTTCACTGTTCAGCTGGTTCAACCGTCTAATTCGATTCTTATATAAAATGTTGTCTTCAACATACTATAAAAAAAATATAAACATTAAGAATGGGTAGAAGAATATTAACCTGTTCTGGAGTCCCCATGTAATGTTGCTGAATATATATAGGGTAATCTGTTTGATCGACTATAATTTGGTCGAAGATTATATCTTTGGCGTATCCTTTTCCACCCTTGAAAAAAATATACAAGATTTTTTTTAGTTAAATTTAAGATAAAATAATATAGTTTTGTAAATTAGTATATAATTTCTTTGAGTTCGTGGTTGTATATATTATTATTACTGGCCATGTCTTGATTTTAACTGCACTAGTAGCTCCATTGAATGTGCAATTCCTGACGATCAAATTATCTACGAATTCTGTTGAACCATCTGCTCCTAGACTTCCCACACTGCATGAAAATTTAAAACATATCAATCAATCATTTATTTATAAAATACGTACTATTAATTTTAGGTGAGAACCTTAATAATAATAATAATAAATTGTGTTACTTTTTCATGTATATAAATTATTTTAAAAACCAAACCAATTGAACAGTCTTATCGATTAATCCATGAACCGACACCAATTACGGTTCGATTATTTGAGCAATTCTACCGTGGTTTCATCCTGATTCAATGTTCGGTTCAATTTTCAAAATATAAGTATATGAATCGAATCTTGAACAAACCTAATGCCGTGACCAAGTCCACATGTAATTTGGCTGACGTTAACAAATTCCGATCCACCTTTGATAGCAACACAATCATCCCCTATATTGTAAAAATACATACATAACCAAATATTAATGAAGATCATAAAATTAATAATAACAATGATGATAAATAAAATAAAACTGAAGTTTTAGGCTATATTTATGTTTTCTCAGTAATAAAATATAAGAAAAAAAGTACATGTATGACTAGTTTATTTACCATTATATATTATATTGTTGTGAATGTTAACTCGAGTTGATCTTGTGATATCAATTCCATCAGTGTTATGACTATCTTTTGGAGCATTAATGTGAATATTTGAGATAGTTACGTCTTGGCTATCATCCACAGAAATATGCACTGCTGGCCCATTGATATGATTAAGTCCACTTATTTGAAGCCCATCACACTTTTCGAATTGTAGAGCCTGAAAATTCAACATTGCATACATATATTTAACCAAAGGAAAACTAATATATAATCAGAATTTATGGGGATAGCTATTGACACCTATGTTTTTCCTAATATAACCCCCTTCCTAAAGTTAAGTTCCAAAGCACAATTTGTAGTTTAACTAGTTTTGAGAAGGAGAAATTCGTTAAAAAGTTATTTTGTTTAATATGTAACAATTTTTGTTAATATATCACACTATATATAATTACAGAAGAAAAAGTTTAGGCAAACGAGAATATGTACCTTTTCCAAATAAACTCATTACTTTAACAGTTAATTAACTTGTTTAGGAGTGAAAATAAAATTAGAATGAGAATGTTTTTTAAAATATAATCAAAATTATTTTATTGTTAAAAATACACTCTCGATGGTAGAATAATTGAAATGTATAGGTAACTTTCGGAAGATAAAAGTTGTTTGAAAATTAACTTTTAGACGGCAAAGTGAGTAGTACAAAAGTAAATCTATCTAGAAGATAACTTCTTAATTAAGGGGTATTTTAGAATGAAATACACAAAAATATATACTTTGTGAGAGTGGGTGTTGGGAAAACAGGGTGTGTTGATAGTTAACCCAAATTCATTCATCTTGTAAAATCATTTTATATAAAATATCTCAAGTAGGTAGTTCAGTTGACGAACTGAGGAATATCGAAAGAGTATAAGGAGTTTTGGGGTTCAAACCTTAGAAACTAACATTACCCACACCCTCTAACATTATCTATTGAAGAAAAAAACTATATAAAACATACCGTAGGTATCCTAGGGCATCCTCCAGCTCCTTTCACCTGAAAATTACAATATGTTGTATTGTTAGATGATTAATGTTAGAAATGATAAATGATTGCAAAACAATTGATTTATTTTTGAGTGCCTAGTGTTCCTTATTGTTTTTTTTAGGCAAAAAATTATTATTATTATTATTATTATAAGAAAATTGTAAATAGAATAACTTTGGATTGAATAGGTTGTTGGTCTCTAAAAAAAATTGCAAATTATGTTGTTAGGTCCATATAAAAAATTTCACTCGCTTTTCGTTCTCACATTTTCCTTTATCAATGTTTTTAGTCCCTTATGACTTCTAATAGCGCTTTTTTGGCCCTTTTATAGTGCTTCTAAGCGATATTAAAAGTTATGAGAGACTAAAAATATTGACGGAGGAAAAATGTGAGGACTAAAAGTGAATAATATTTTTTATAAGGACTAAAACCAAAATTTGCAATTTTTTTAAGAATCAAAAATATATTTAATCCTAGATTCATTTAGAAAAAGAGTGTCACTGTGTAAATAGATATTCTTTTTTTTCATGTTGAGTAAATAGATATTCATACTTTTTTATGTAATTTACCCGGTTCCACCAGCCTTGACCTTGACCGTTGAAAACTCCTGTTCCATCAAGTGTCATCCCAGTTATGTTGAAGAAATAAAACCACCTTGTTGCACACCCTCCCCAATCATCTCTCTTAGGTGCAAGTACCTTCCCCATAACCTGCATTCTCAACCAATTAAGTTCCATTCAATCAAATTTGTATGTGATATAGCAATTTATTTTTGAGAGTTAAACATACATTTGAACGAGTTTATTAGTGTACCCCTAAAAAATGGACATGGATTATCTCTGGTGACTGGACACTTTTAGTAGGAAAAAAGACATACTCACACATTAAAATAATATTATTTATGATAATATTTTAATATGTGTATGTCTAGACCTCTTTTAATAGAAGTGTCCACTAACTATAAATTAAAGGGGATTTGAACCAACAAAAATGTACTATTGTCAATTTAATATATTAATTGCTTTTTTAGAAATAATTAAAAGTTTGGTTTAATATGTTTTTGCTTAATAAAACATTTGCAAATTTTGTTTTTAGTTTGTATAAAAAAAAAATCAATCACTATTTGTGACCACATTTTCCTGCGTCAAATATTGTTAATCTCTCATGACTTTTAATCTGTTTTTTTTCCTTTTATAGCACTTTTAGGAGCTATTCAAAGTCATAAATAACTAAAATTATTCACAGGAAAAAATGTGCGGATTAAAAATAAGTAAAAATTTTGTATAGAAATAAAAACAAAGTTCACCGATTTTTAAATGATCAAATACATATTTAACCCTTAAAAGTACATGGGGGGAGGGAGGGAGGGAGAGAGAGAGAGAGAGAGAGATATTTCTAACTTTTTTACCTTAATATGGACATTTTGGGATTGACACGGACCGCTGAAATTTACTGTTGGGCGCACAAAAAATGAATGTCCTTCTGGCACCACAAGGATTGGAGTGTTATCCTTAGAACCACACAAAGCTTCAAATGCTTTCAAAAAAGCCTATAGAAATTAATGTATTAAGATTAGAAATTATTTCATAATCATATGATATGATTTTTGTACTTAAACTACTATATTAATTAATGCATGGATTTGGTTCATAAAATTATTTTGTACGATTTTATTCCCTCTTTTTTTTTTGAAATATACCAACATTAATCTCATTCTTTTCCAAATGACCTTGGTACTTTTGTTTTTCTTTTAAAATGGGTGCTTTTGGTTTTTTTGAAAATGGGTGTTTTTGGTTTGTATAGGAACTAAAAACACCATTTATATATAATGTAGAACTAAACATGGTCACAAATTTTGTAGGGAATAAAAATATATTTAAACCAAATTAAATTATAATATGAAAAAGTATATACGTACTTGGCTATCATCAGTGAGACCATCTCCTTTGGCACCATATTGAAGCACATTAAAGGTACTCTCACCATGTACTGCAACCCATAGATTAAATGAAGTAATAAAAAGGATAAAAAAACCAATTACAAGAGAGTCCTGTAGGATAAAGATAAACAATAAATCAGAAAATTTAAATTAGTTATAAACAAAAAGAAAAGAAAAAACTAAACTAATGTACATGTTTACTGACCATCTTTTTAGTTGCTGAGAAAAGGTATTACACAAAACAAATATGATCTAAACTTTCTTTTGCATCTAATTTATATGCATAAAAAATTGAAAAATGAAATGGTAATGATTTATAATTAAGGGAACTTGATAAAAGTATAATATGTAGATGGAAAATAATATCTCTTTTAGCTAATGATAATCAAAAATGCATATAAGTAAACTAATTTACAAAAATTTCTTCCACTTTAATTCATTTTATGTATTTTGCATATTCATCGCTAGACTTTAAATATTTAGATTTATAAGATTTTTTAAATGATAAATTTACAAGGTAGAATTTATAATGGAATAATTCAAAATTAAATTAAACCATTAATAAGAAATAAATAAATTCAATATATATATATATATAAATATTTATATAACAAACAAATGGATGTATATCAAAAAATAAACATATAAAGTGTATTTATATAAATTTGATGTGTATGAATATATTTTTTAGTTATCGCTATGCAAGTTGAATCAGGGCTTCGATTTTTATGTATTAATTCATGAGACATAGTTTTAGTTACTATTTTATTGTTGTATTTTATTTGTTTTGTGTTTGTAAGCAAGATGTTGATTTATATTTGCAATTTCAATTTTTTTGTTTATTTAATTTAATTTATTAATATTTAAGTAACCGTAGTTAAATATAATAATCATAGGCATAATATTATGGCCTTAGAAAAAAATTATCATTTACCTTATTTTTATTTTATTTTTGCACGTGATATTATCAAGTCAGTGATTTAATTTGATTCTATTTTATAAGATTTTAGAATATTTTAGAAGATTTCATTGATTTTATTTGATTTGATAAGATTTTAGAATATTTTATTGATTTAATTTAAAAGAGGGTAAGTCACTTGCATTTTGGTTATATTAGTAACGGAACGTTCTCTTGTGATAAAATAAAAAAAGTCACAAAGAGATTTCTATCCATGAATATGAAATCTTCAACTATTTGTGCACCAATGTCCATTTTAGAGAAAATAGGCAGTAAATAAAAAAAACATAAAATTGAGAATTCTACACTAAATTGTGGTTAATTATGTTCCTACCTACCAAATGACAACTTATATAGAAGTATTTTCATTTCATTTTTGTGGAATTTATTTTTTGGTGTAAATCATAATGGATAACAAAGATTTCCCTCAAGAGCTCTAATTTTTTTTTTTGAAAGGCCTCAAGAGCTCTAATATTGTTGTATTCTTAGAGCTTGATTCGAACCCAGGATCTCTGGTTAAGCTAGAAGAGACCGAAATCATCTCATTAGCGCTATTAGGTTGATGGGAAATTTTTAGAATTCGAAATTTGAAATTCGAATATGTAAATATTTGGTAGATTGCGATAATGCTTAATTGTCAATCGGTTAAACACAAACTATTACCATATATATGTATGACAAATATCATTATCTTCTAAGTTTACTAATATAAAGAAAATTAATTACTTTCTTTGGTGATTGTTTCCTTCAGCAAGCAAAGAAAGAGTAGGAAATAGTGTGAGGGAATCTAGTTTTCAATTTGTAGCACAGAAAAGTGAGGACTTTATAGATGTATATTAAAGAGAAAATGAATCGGAAGATGATAGGTGGGAGATTTTGAGATGCACTATCAATTTTATACAGGGGACGTAAGAACATTTAGTTATTTTAAGAAATTATAACATTTAATTTTAACCGATTAGATTAAAAGCAACGATTCTGATTGCGTTATTAATTGCAAGATCTTTCACGATCTTCAATTAAAAGGAAATAATCATATCAAATCTTGTAATTAATAACACTATCAAAACGGTTGATTTTAATCTAACAATTAAAATTAAATTTACTCATTTCTCATAATAACTTTTAGTGTTTCAACTGAGTTGTACCTAAACCAGGGGTGTGGTTGAGCAGCTGGGGCTCATCTTCACTTAATCAAGTGTCGAGGGTTCGATTCTCGCCTTGGGTATGGAGCAGCTTTAAATCCCAGGGTCAGCTGTCCCACCCTTCGAGGTGTCTCCAGTTCAGCGAGGTGATTAGTCACTGCGTTCGGAGTTGTACCTCTCTCTCTCTCTCTCTCTGTATATATATAACTCAAATGAAAATATTTAATTCTAATTGTTAAATTAAAATTAACAGTTCATATTATATTATTAATTACAAGATCTCATATAATAGTTTCATTTTTAATAAAAATCATAAGGGCTCTATCTTTTAATTAATAACGTAATCTGAATGTTATAATCAAATATTCTCATTTCTTATAATGACCAATTATCCTCACCCAAGTCGCCAAATATAAAGACGACTTGGGGGCACTTAGTTATTATGAGAAATGAAAATATTTAATTATAACGTTAGATTATAATTAACGGTTCATATTAATTCTATATATATATAGAGAGAGAGAGAGAGAATATTGACACTAGATGTCAAACTAAGTCACTAGTAACAATTAATAACTTTTCGTATAAAATGAAATTTAACCATTGAGTTCATTTAGACACCACTTATCAAATTAAGTGCCTCATATCTACTCTTCTATTTTTTGACAAGAACATATCTACTCTTCTATTATAATAATAATAATAATAATAACAATAATATAATAATAATAATAATATTATAATATATTATAATTATTAAAATATAATATATATATATATATATATATATATATAATATATATATATATATATATAATATAATATAATAAAACAACATGCTAGCACTTTTACTTATTTAGACATCTTGGAATTTTGACATTTGGCAAAAATTAGGGGTAAAAATGGCAATTCACCACTAAAAGACAAATTTCTGCAGCTTCTGTCAGATTTTAAAAAAAAAGTCTGCGCAGACACGCTGTTTGAGACGCGTTGTCAGCTTTTATATTTTTTTTATTAAACTGTTTTTTTAAAACTATTTTTTATTAAAAAGTTTTATCTTTTTTTCCTTTTTTTTTACTAAACTGTTTTTTATTTTATAAAAAAAACTATTTTTTTAAAATAAAAAAAACAAATATTTTTATAATTTTTTTCAAAAACATTAATAAATTTTTTTCCGTTTTTTACTAAAAAAATTATTTTCATATTTTTATAATCTACTCAAACTACTAAAATTAATAATTTATTTTGACAGCAGTAAAATTAATCATTTTAACCACTATCCATTGTCAAAAAAGATGTACCATTAACAAAAATCATAAGGGCTCTATCTTTAATAAAAATCATTTTAATCATTTTAATAATAGTTTCATTTTTAATAAAAATCATAAGGGCTCTATCTTTTAATTAATAACGTAATCTGAATGTTATAATCAAATATTCTCATTTCTTATAATGACCAATTATCCTCACCCAAGTCGCCAAATATAAAGACGACTTGGGGGCACTTAGTTATTATGAGAAATGAAAATATTTAATTATAACGTTAGATTATAATTAACGGTTCATATTAATTCTATATATATATAGAGAGAGAGAGAGAGAATATTGACACTAGATGTCAAACTAAGTCACTAGTAACAATTAATAACTTTTCGTATAAAATGAAATTTAACCATTGAGTTCATTTAGACACCACTTATCAAATTAAGTGCCTCATATCTACTCTTCTATTTTTTGACAAGAACATATCTACTCTTCTATTATAATAATAATAATAATAATAACAATAATATAATAATAATAATAATATTATAATATATTATAATTATTAAAATATAATATATATATATATATATATATAATATATATATATATATATATAATATAATATAATAAAACAACATGCTAGCACTTTTACTTATTTAGACATCTTGGAATTTTGACATTTGGCAAAAATTAGGGGTAAAAATGGCAATTCACCACTAAAAGACAAATTTCTGCAGCTTCTGTCAGATTTTAAAAAAAAAGTCTGCGCAGACACGCTGTTTGAGACGCGTTGTCAGCTTTTATATTTTTTTTATTAAACTGTTTTTTTAAAACTATTTTTTATTAAAAAGTTTTATCTTTTTTTCCTTTTTTTTTACTAAACTGTTTTTTATTTTATAAAAAAAACTATTTTTTTAAAATAAAAAAAACAAATATTTTTATAATTTTTTTCAAAAACATTAATAAATTTTTTTCCGTTTTTTACTAAAAAAATTATTTTCATATTTTTATAATCTACTCAAACTACTAAAATTAATAATTTATTTTGACAGCAGTAAAATTAATCATTTTAACCACTATCCATTGTCAAAAAAGATGTACCATTAACAAAAGTTTAAATTTAATTTTTTCCTAAAATTTCTTTTTAATTTTTTTCCCATTTTCTTTGTCAAACTTTTTTATTAAAAATAAAAAATTTATTTACTTTTATAATTTACTCAAATTACTTTGATCAATCAATTTAACCACTACTAATTATTAAAAAACCCATACCTTTAACAAAATTTTCAAAACATAATTTCTCTATTAACACTATTAAAATCGATCAATTTTTTCATAAAAAATAAAACCAATCAATTTAACCACTACAAAAATTACCAAATAAAAATTTTATAATTACTAAAAAGGAGTAAAATGCCAATGGAGGTGCCAACGAGAGCGCCAACATGAATGCCAACAGGACTGGCAACGAGAGCGCCAAGAAAAAAATAAATGTTTATTTGGTAATAGACCAAATAAATGTTTATTTGGTAATTACCTCATTTTCATGGTCCTTTTTTACGGTATCATCTTTCTTGGTCCTAAATAGACAAAATAAATGTTTATTTAGTAATTACCTATAGCCACAGACGCTTTTAGTGACAGATTAGTTCTCTAACTACATCCGTAGCTAAAAGATAAATCTACACTACAATATTTGTTATTGTTTTCTATTTGTCTTATGTTGTATCATTGCAAGCTTATATTGAAAAAGAGGACAGTAAAAAAGTTGAAACAACAGCAAAAGGAGCGAATGCAACCAAAAATGGGAAAAATGAATATAGACTATCAGGTTTCATTTGTGTCTTTTTTTGTTTTAAAGAATTTGCATTTTTACATGATTTTCTGTTTATCCAGATGGTAGAACTATTTTGACATGTTATTGATTATTGATTTTGTTTGTTGCTAGGTTCCTCATGATGCATTCTTTATGTATCAAACAAAGCCAAAAGTGATATCTCTTGGCGACCTGTATCATCAAAGAAAAGAATTCGAGGTATTAGCTATTACCCATGCCATGAAATATGCATAAGATTTGATATACCATAACTCCTGCTTTGCTTCTTAATCTTTTGCTACAATTTGATTGTGGGTAGAAAACTAACTTTCCCAAATTGATAGGACACTTAGTCCACTTGATATGGGTATGTGCATTTTGTAATAAAGTTGGTTCATAAAATTCACATAGTTTTGGAGGTTATATGTTGGTAGGTAATCCTTATTGAAAGTTGGTTGGCAATATATTATTTTTTTGTCGAGACCAGAATATCTACCACCGAACGCAATGACTAATTCCCTCGCTGGATTGGAGGTACCTCGAAGGGTGGGACAGCTGGCCCAGATATTTAAAGCTGTTTCATACCCAAGGCAATATATTATAATTTATAATTGTAAATCTACCATCGAACCCTCGACACTTAGTTAAGGGAGGATGAGCCCCAACCGCTGGTTAAGTTGGCAATATATTATAATTTATAATTGTAATAAAATTTAATGAAATTATTTTAGAAAAAAAAAAAAGAAAATTATCTTTTTCTAAAAAAAATTAATTTTAGTGACGGACAAAACCGTAGCTAGAAGTTAAAATTTGATCTAGATATGAATGATATAGTGACGATGAAAATCGTAGGTAAAGACATCTGGTCGTAGGCAGAACTTTTACCCACAGACAAAAGAGGGTGGTTAGATGTCTTATGTTGTCTACGGAAAAATTGGTCGTAGGGAAAGGTCAAAATGATTTTTACTCACGTATATTTCACTTTTAGTGACAGTTTTTGTCCGTATGTAAAAGTCAACTTTTTTGTAATGTACATTAATTGCTCGATTTTAATTTTAACCTTATTTATCTTTAAGTGTTTTTGGTATGTTGTAAGTACGTTGTGTAGTAAGCAATCATAACACTATCATTTATTAAAAAAAAAATAACAACAAGCAATTATTTTGTTTTTCATTATAAAATTTTATTATTTTTAACTAGTGTCGTGTATAATGCGGTTTCGTCCGAAAAGACCACGGCTCACATAGGGATGGCTGCAAAGTTGGAGTGGGAATTTCAATCGAGATTTTTTAGTCCGTCCTAAAAAACCCGAGCCTGATGTGGACCGTCTCGATACGAGACAAGTAGTTCGTTTTGCCGGCTTTAACTATTTGCTACTATTAAATCAAATTTTTTAAAGAAAGAAGTGCCTCTTGAGTGTGTGAACAGTAATCTCACTTCTTATGTGTGTGCGTGAAATTTGTGTTATTTTTATGTGTTTTTTGTATAGGATCATTGTTGCACCCCGAAAAATCCTTTGGAGGGATTTCTCTTCGCACAACATGAATTGGAGTCGCCACCAATATTTTTTTAGAGGTAAAACATTGAAAAAAAACTTTCTTGAAAGACAATGGTCCTTGGAACCACGAGATTTGAGTTCGGGGGTCGGTTATGCATGGGGAAGGTACGAGCACCCCACACATCCTTTCTACTGAAAGGGAACCTCGATTTGACGTGTGATTTAAAAGGTTGATTTAAGAAATGCTTTGTTTTTATCTCTCTTTATCTCTCCTTACTTCATGGAAAAACTTAAGGAAAATTTAATCTTTTGCGCTTGACGGGAGGGCACCGTGCCTACGTATCCTGGGGAAGGAATCAAAGCAACGTAGTTCTTGTTTTCGAAAATTGTTTTGTTTTTAGAAATTGCCTTGTTTTGGAAAAGGGTTTGTTTTTTTGAAAAGAAAATGGTTTTCATTTGTCGTGCTTGACGGGAATGTGAGCCGCTCCTACGTATCTCCCAGTGCGATGGAGAATTCAAAGCTTACGTAGTTCTCGGTTGTCGAGAAAAGGTTTTTATTTTTTAGTTGTTTAATTTGTGAAAATTGAATGTTCACGGTGATCAAACAACAAAGGTTTCGAGTGATCACCACTAGCATCCCATTATTGACGATCGTGCAAGCAAAGGCTTCGCATTATCCTCAACAAAGTTTTTAATTTGTGAAATGAGAGTTCTTTTGAAAAATGAGTGTTCATGATAATCAATTGAGCAAAGACTCCAAGTGATCACCACTAGCACCCCATTGTTGACAATCGTGCAAGCAAAGGCTTCGCATTATCCTCAACAAAGTTTGATTTGTGAAAAATAGTTTGAAATTGTTTTGAGAAGAAGTGAAGTTGTTTATCAATGATTATGTAAATGCAAAAAAATGTTTTGAAGTTGGAACGTTACTAACGAGTAACAAGTTGTTCTTTGTATGCAACATGGTTTTGAAGTTTTGGAGAGTTACTAACGAGTAACAATTGGTGGAAATCAAAACAAGCAAATTGTGAACACCAATTCAACATTTTAATGCACCACAACAATTTAATGCATCAAGGCTCTAAGTGGCCTATCCTTTGCCAAAACTTCACAAGCTTCAAACAACAATTTACATTAAACTCAAAGAGCAAAGAAAGCATGATTAAACTTGAGGATGCATCAAGGTCATTGGAGACCAATCATGTGCGCAAATTCAATTGTTTATAGACCCCTTTTTGCTCACATTTCACAAGCACATCAAATGGGAATTGAATTTTTAAATGCTTACAAGCATAGGCATCAAGGTTGAAGTAACCTATCTCTTGCCAACTTAGCATAACCCAAGATCATTTGTGGATCATAAATGAACCAAAACCCAAATTCATTTTCTCAAATCACAAATTAATCGTCAATTTATTTCAACAAGTCAACCAAATCAAGCAAGCAAATGACACTAGCAAGACTTAGGAACATTTATTCACAAGATCCAAGCAATCGAACACCAAAATCAACAACTATTCATATTTTTTGATTTTTGTGAAAGTAAGAAGGCATGAAAAATGAATATTTGCAAAATCAAACAACATGTTTGGACATGGGAACTTCAAAATCAAGCCCCAATAACAAGATTGCATAAAGAAATGCATCAAAACTCGATTAAACCTATTTTATACTAAAGGTGCGAAACATTCATAGCTTCCTAACACAATTTTATTTCACAAAATGCAACAAGCAAAATGATAACAACACAAATCACAATTTATTCAAGGGTGAGAAGCAATCTCAAACACCCAAGCCTCCCTAAGTGCTTGTCAAAATGTTTGAGACACCTCTCACCAACAACAATCAACAAATCAACAATATAACAACACTAAAATGCATGAATATGGTAGGATGAAAAATTAGAAACATGATATCTACATTTTGATGCAAAAAAAGTTGAAGATGATGCTAGGTTTTAAGAAGTTTACCTCAAATCCAAGCTAAGGAATGACTAATATGAAGAACAAGACCACAAATCAACTTGAATCTTCACCAAACTTCAATGAAACCCACGAAATGCTTGCTTAAAAATGCCCTTTGATGATGCAAGCTTGAAGTAGGAAGATATATGAAGGAAGATATATGAAGAGAAGGAAGATATATGAAGTAGGAATGGAAATGAGGTGAAAAAATGGTGATTTGGTGAAGGAGAAGTGAAAAATTGATGGAGGAAGAGGATGATATGATTTCGGCCAAGAGAGGGAATTAGGAGAGGGAGTTGTGTGCTAGGGTTGTGTGAGTGAAAATGAGGCCAAGAGCCCTTTTCTTGTGAGGTGAATAGGGTATATATAGAAAGCAATTAGGTTTAAGGGTGGTTAGGTCATTGTGCACTAGTTGTGCTCTAGGATTTGATTTTAATTTTGAATCAAAGGCTAGGATTGAGGCTCACATGGATTGAGGACATTGAGAAAACACAAAATGAGAGAATAGAGAGGAGAAATTCGAAATAGCAAGGGAGGGGTCCTTGGTGACCAAGTTTTGCTAGTTGTCATCTTGTACTATTGTACTATTATATGACCATTCCATTATCCCTTCATTTTTGATTATTCTTCTTAGGATAATTGTACAAAAATGCACCCAATTTAGGCCACATACAAGGTATCTTGAGGAATATGCCATTTTATGTGATCACCATGACCAAAAATGTCATAAAAATCACATCTTGGAACTTTTTGTAGAATATTCCTTTTTGATGCCTTTTTTGAATTTGAATTTTGTGCACAATGTATGCATGCATGCGCATACATACATACATGACCAAAAATGTTTTGCCTCAAATAAATTTCTCTAAAATTGCACAATGATTCTTGATAAAAAAATTATCCTCTTTTGACAATGACCAAAATACCCTTTTGCCCTAAAAACCTTGTTTTTCAACAACAAATGCATTTCCACTCTAACAATGAATTTAAAAGCCCTAGAATGACTTTTAAAACCCAAAAATGCATGCACAATGCTCTTCACTCTTCAAAATAAAACCACACTTCTCAATTTATTTATTTTTGCGGAAAATTAGGGTTTTAAACCTAGGCGGACAAAATTAGGGTATGACAATCATTTGAGAGGATACTTGAATGTAGGGGTGGGCGTTTGGTGGGTTTTGATGCGTTTAAACACTCAATCCAATCAAATGTTTTGGGGTTTGGTTCGACAAAATTAGACTCAAATTTTTGTGTAACCCAAACCAACTCAAACCGATCTCAAATGGGTTGGATTGGGTTGGGTACTGATTTCATTGATAAAATATTTTTTTCAAGAAAAATCGAAAAAAGAAAGAATAATATGCATTAATTTGGACTTCCTTTAGAACTAATTAAACCAAATACAAAAGAAAATTATAAGTCACGTTCAAATACATATTTAAGAGTATTGTGCACCTAGACTTTGGTTAACTTTTACCTCAAAATTAATTTTCAACGTAAACTAAGGGCCTGTTTGAAAGTGTTTTATTTTTTAGTTTTTAGTTTTTAAAAATTTTAAAAGAGAAAAACTTGTTTGGTTAGATTGTTTTTAAAAATTGTTTTGAAAAGAGTTTTGAATTTTGAGTTTTTAAAAGTAAAAAACGGAAACAGCTCTAACCTGTTTTTGTTTTCAATTTTCCTTTTTACTTTCCAAAACTGAAAACACGGAAAAGTGTGCAATTTTCATTAATGGCAAATGCGTAATAATCCTCTAAAAACAAAACCACTGAAGCTTCAGAAAATAGAAAGAATTGAGAAGTTCAGAAGACACGCAGAAACGATGGGAGAAGATGCAGTAATGAAACTGCAGAAAACCCATCGCCGCCGCGCCATTCTCACCCATCGCCGATGCTAAGGTAGAAACCGTCATCGCTGTTACGCTTGCCTTTCATCGTTTTCCAGGTAATCTCTTACTTTGAAATTCTTTTCATCATTGTTTTGTTTATTTGAGATCTATGGAGTTCTGAATTCGAGGTCTATGGAGTAACCACCCTAACACCTAACAGATCAACCATTCTGATCTTCTTCTCGGTCGTGCCTTGCTTGGTAACATCTCACACCATAAGCTAGAAAGAGAGAACCTACTGTTAGCCTGTAATTTCGACAGGCTTCATTAAAGATGGTCAACAAGGCCTGACTTATATTTATTTCACAAAGACCAAATTATTTCGACAAAGAAAATGGTCATGCGCAAGGTAAACTCGACAAGTTTCCAGGGAAGCAAAAGCAAGAGAGAGGAAAATGGACACAGGCTTTCGACAGACAGAAAACAGAGCAGTTATGCGCTGAAGACTAGCAGTTGGTCGAAGCGTGATAGAGCGGTTTTGGTCGAAAGTAGGAGCAGTTACTTAGTCGAAAGTAGGAGCAGTTACTTATTTTCAAATTGCTAGGCGGTTACTGAGTTCAGTTTTTCCCCCTCTTTTCCTTTGTATAAATAACTGTTTCTGAGAAGAAACAAGGGTCGCAAATCACAATACACAATCCGATTCCTGAAACTCTAACTTCCAAGCCAGAGCGAAAAACGAGTGGAAGAATCGCTGTGCGTGATCGTGTACCACTTTTATGATTCAATGCAATTTATTTGTCTGTTCTTTACAATTCCTGCACCATTTACTGCTTCTTTTCTTTTCAATTCTGTTAATCATTTGCAAATCGTCCCTTTTCTACATTTTCTGAAACACAAACCACGCGCAATTCAAAGGCAATTGCTTTGAGATTTTTCTAGTTTGATCTCACAAACCTTCTAATAAAACTAGTGATTGTTTGCTAAAAACACCAGCAAACAAATTGGCACGCCCGGTGGGACCTTGCCTTTGATTTTGTTCATTTTCGTACTCTCTTATTTGTATTCGCTGTTGTATGCATTTAAGAAGTGGTAAAATGGTTCGTTCTAGTATGAATAATGCGTCTAGTTCCAACCCTGTGGTTTCACAAGGGCAAGGAACAACAATGGATTCTGCAAACATTAGCGCAGGACCATCATCGTCGATAACCGTTCCTTCATTATCAATGACTAATGTTGGTTCAACGCAGTCAGAAATGGTATCTTTGCCTATGTCTTTGCCGTTAAGTGCAGGGCTTCATAGCCCTTACATGGCAATGGGAAATGGTTTAGACCCACGTTTGAATAACGTGCATTTACCCCCATTTCCTTTGGGAATGTATGGCATGCCTACTGGAATGCCACATATTTCGACCTTTTCCCCTACACATGTCTCTTCTGAGAGCGTATTTGGTCGAAATCCCCCAGCATTAACCAATACGTCTTTGTTGGCCTTAAGACAGCAAGTAGACGAGAGTAATCACGATATGGTTAATATGCTTACCCAACAAATTGGTACAGTTTTCAATCCATTGATTCAAAATACCAATAACAGTTACCAAATGTTGGCAAATCAGATGAGTAGGATTGCAGACTTCTTTGGGGTTCCAGCGGTTAATAATAGGCAAGTTCCTATTATTGCGGGTAATGCGTCGCCAGTTAACCCCCAAGAAGCAGTTGCAGTCGAAGCGTCCACAACTGTAGGCGAACTACAAGGGGCAGTAAACCACGTCCCTGAAGTAGTTTTGGTAAATAGACACCAGAACGCTGATGAAGTTGTTCGACAAGTGCAACAACACAATGTTGGCGCAGAAAACAATATAGCTACTTTAGTCGAAACTATTTTGGCGCAAAATGGCCTTAACATAGGTTTACAAAGGCCTAACTTCGTATCACCATTATGTGAATATGTATTACAAACTGAGTTACCAAGGGGATGGAAAGTTCCCAAGTTTACTAAGTTTGGTGGTGATACAAATGAGTCCACAGTCGAACACATTGCTCGTTTCTTGACTGAGGCTGGGGACTTAGCACAAAATGAGAATTTGAAGATGAAATACTTTCCAAATTCTCTGACTAAAAATGCTTTCACTTGGTTCACGACCTTACCCCCTGGTTCTATGTTCACATGGGGGCAATTAGAAAAGGCATTCCATGCACAGTTTTACATGGGCCAGTCGAAAGTTAGTCTTAAAGAATTGGCTAGTGTTCGGCGCAAAATGCCTGAAACTATTGATGATTACTTAAACAGATTTAGGCTGTTGAAGTCTCGTTGCTTCACACAAGTCCCTGAACATGAGCTCGTCGAAATGGCTGCTGGTGGCCTTGATTACTCAATTAGAAAGAAATTAGACACATCTCATTTGCGAGATATGGCTCATTTGGCTGATAGAGTTCGACAAGTTGAAAGGCTTAGAGAGGAAAAATCTAGGTCGAATAGGTATCATAAAAAAGAAAAAGTGGCATATGTCGAAGAAGAATTCGACGTTACATATAGTAATGTTGAAGAAGAGGAGATAGATGTAACACCCCCCTTTTACTATTACAATTAAATAGACAATTATCAGAGTCACCTCGAAGGGCGCTACATTTTTCACCATTTTAAAAAAAAAAAACACCATTTATTCCAAAAAAAATCTCCAAAATAATTTATATAAAAGAAATCGCCAAGCAGCGGAAATATTAACCAGTTTAAACATCTCCAGAATTAACAATTAAAGACATCTCCAAAATTAATTAAAACAATTTCCAATAACTAAAATAATAGTTCAAAACGATAACTAACGACTCCCCGGTGCTACATATCAGAGCTGACACAGACCCAAACGAGAGAGGAAGCAAAACCTAGCAATTCCTCCACGAGCACTAGCGATCACCTGCAGCGTTGCCGCATGAGAGCAACATTCCAAGCAGAAGGGGTGAGTCTAACAGAGGTAATAAGCAGATGATAAAAATATGCTAGCATCAGGTAACTACAGCAACACAATACAATTACACCACATCACAGCACCAGATACCAAAGGAAAATCCATTTGACAGTGAACCACCAAAATTATAACATTCATAGACAACGGGATGATATGCAACCCCTCCAGTGGGCATATGCATGCGGTACCGATCACCAAAATGAGCCACGACGGGCATATCACCAATAAACACCAGAGGCAGAGCCTATATCACCAAAACATGCATATGACAATGCGACACCATGATTATGCACCAACTCACCATAACAAGTATTTAAAATAAATACTATATCACCAGAATCAAAACAAATGATTTCACCAAAAATAGCACCAAGTTGTAGCATCACAGCTACCACTAAACTCTCCTGAGCATACCAGCACCGCACCTGAAATATTAACACCAGACGGTGTCATACCCTAATTTTGTCCGCCTAGGTCAAAACCCTAATTCTCAACAAAAAAATAAATAAATTGAGAAGTGTGGTTTTATTTTGAAGAGTGAAGAGCATTGTGCATGCATTTTTGGGTTTTTAAAAGTCATTCTAGGGCTTTTAAATTCATTGTTAGAATGGAAATGCATTTGTTGTAAAAAAAACAATGTTTTTAGGGCAAAAGGGTATTTTGGTCATTTCCAAAATTAAGCAATTTCTCACCAAAAATCATTGTTCAATCTCAGAGGAATTTATTTGGATCTAGATGATTTGGGTTATGAATTTTTGTGCGCATGCATGCATGATTTTTGGCACAAAATTCAAATTTTAAGCAAAAGGGCAAAATGGGAATTTCCATCAAGGTGAGGTCTCAAATCAATTTTGGGAAGGGTGATATCATGGAATTTTGGGCCCAATCATTGATTCCTAGGATATGGCCCAAAGTGGCATGATTTTTATGGAATTATCTAGAAAAGAATAATCAAAAATGGTGAAAATAAGGAAGTGTCCCCAATAAGACAAAATGTACTATTTTTCTTGACAAAGCTTGCAAAACTTGGGCACCAAGGCCTCATTTGCTCCGAATTTCACCCTCTCTTTTCACCTCATTTTGTGTTTCCTCATGCCCTTGATCCATGTGAGTTGTATTCCTAGCCATTGATTAAAATTCTAGATCAAATCCTAGGCTACAACTTTGTGTAGAATGACCTAGGTGCCCTCAACAATTTTTGTGCAACAAAAACTCATAATTTTTGTGTATGACCAGCTATTCCTCACTCATTTGTGTTTTCTCCTTGTCCCTAATCCATGTGCATTGCAATCTTGGCCTTTGATTCAAATTCTAGCTCAAATCTCAATGGTTTGCAAAAGCACAATGTCCTAAATACCCTTAAACCTAGTTGCTCTCTATATATACCTTAGAAACCTCACCTCAAAGAAAACTTTTGGCCTCACACTCATTTTTTTTACCCTAGCACCCAAATCTCTCCTCTCTTTCTCTCATTCCTTGGAGGCAACAAGCCACCATACCCATATTCTTTTCTTCAAAATTCTTCCAAAAAATCAACCATCAAACCTTGTTTATTCTTCATCCTTTCAATAAATCTACTTCTAAACTTGCATAATCATCAAAGTTTCATCAAAAACCATCAAGAATCAAGCATTTGCGAAAGGTTCAAGAGGTTCTTGTGGTGTTCTTCAAGTGTTCTTGCTTCTATTCTCTTTCCTTCTTCATTTTCTAGCTAGATCTAGAGGTAAGCTCACTAACCCTTGCATTTTCTTTAATTTTCATCATGTAATCTCTCTTCTATTCCTCTGTCCTTCTTGAAAGAAGCTTTGAGGACTCATTTCAAACATTATTGGACAAGGACATTGGGAGCCTTGGGTGTTTGAGATGAGTCCTTGGCCTTGAAGGAAAGATTCTTGTGTTTTCTCATCATTCATTGCATTTCTACCTCATTTGCATGATTTTGGTGAAATAAAACCTTGTTTTCCTACCTATTTTGCTTCGGCCATAGCATGGATTTTAGGGTTCTTGTGGTCATTTTGTTCATTTCATGATTTTAAGTTGAATTTTGGCTTGATTTTGGTGTTGGGTGCCTCGGGTTGTTGCTTCAAAACCTAGGGTTTTTGTTGCCTTTTTACTTCTTTGATTTTGTGAAGAATAAAATACATGATATGCTTGATGCTTACTTTAGAACATGGCATGATGATCTAGGGTTTAGTCTTGTGAATTGTTTCATGTATTAATTGTGAATTTTAGCATCAAATTTGATGGTGATTTGTGCTTAGCATTGCTTCGGCCTTAGGCCACTTTTGTGCATATTTTGTGCTTGAGAACGTGTTGTTTTGATCTTGTGTGAATAAATGCAATTGTGCAATTGTGTTTTTACCCTTTTACCTTTTTACTTTACCATCTCATTAAATAATTACCATTTACCTCATGCATTTTTACTCTACCATTTCATTAACTTCTCACTCAAACTTTTTACCACTTGTAAATTTGCATAAAAAAATCCCAAAACATTTCAATCATTTGCATTTTAAACTTTTACTACTTCTCATTTAAAACCCCAAAACATTTTTACCACTTCTTACTCAAAACATTTTCAAACTTTGCATTTCACTTATTTGCATCATCTATGCGACACCTTGCATGCTTGCACACACATTCACTCATACTTGTATACCATGCATAATAAATGCTCATGCATTCTTGTATGCTCATGCATTCTCTTGTATACTTATTCATGCATTCTCTTGTATGCTCATGCATTCACATGCTTGCTTAATCATGTATCATCGCTCACATGTTCATTCATTAAACCTAGAATACTCTATGCCTATGATCAATTGTGTTCACTTGTTCTTGATGCCATTTGAATGACTTGATTTAATTGTGTGCCCTTCCTTCCACTAGTATGTATTCTTAATGAAGACGTAAGCCTACTTTTCCGGTTGTAGCATAGAGTCATTAAGGTATATGCACCCCTTTGAGATTGTTGCCCGTCCCGTAGCAATTCTCACACACACACACAATTGTCTTGAGAGCTTTGTCTTGCATCCTTAATAATTGGATCTCTTGATTATATTGGCATGCTTAATCTTGGTTAATAATCAACATGTTTATGATTGCTTGATTGGTGAGTATGTTTGAATCTTGTCCACTCATTGTTGCATTTGGTTATGGACTTGGAATTGATTGAATAATGTTCTACTTGTTTTCCAAAACCCATTTTCTAAACTCATTTTCAAACGCTCCTTGCTTTGCGAAAACATTTTCTTCCTCCATTAAATAAAACAAATTGTCATTGATGATCACTCGCGCTGTTGCCGTTTAGATCGTTAATGATGATTGTATTTTCAAAAAAGAGTTAGTAGTGAGGCCATTCTAACCGTTGTTGTTCGGTCTTCACAAACGCTCACCCAATTGCGAAAAACTCTTAAGCCGTTTTCAGACGCAAAAGGAGAACTACGTAAGCTTTGAATTCTCCATCGCACCGGGAGATACGTAGGAGCGGGCCACATCCCGTCAAGCACACTTTTAAAAAATAATAAAAAGATTCTTCTTTTCCCCCGTTTTCAAAAACACTTTTCTCAAATAAAAAAGAAGTAGAACGAATTGTTTCAAATCAACTCTGTCAAAACCGCACATCAAGTTAAAGGTTCCCTTTCGGTAGAAAGGAGGTGTGGGGTGCTAATACCTTCCCCACACCTAACCGACCCCCGAACCTACATCTCTAGTTCTCAAAGGACCACCCGCCTTAAAAAGGACCCTTTTTCAATGTTTTGGTCCCTAAATAAAAAATGTTGATGGCGGCTTCACAAATTTTCACGTTGTACGATGAAAGGTCCAATCCGGATTTTTCGGGGTGCAACAGCTGGCGACTTCACTGGGGAACGAACCCAGAATCTCTGGTTCTCAAAGGGCCACCCGCCTTAAAAAGGACCCTTTTTCAATGTTTTGGTCCCTAAATAAAAAATGTTGATGGCGGCTTCACAAATTTTCACGTTGTACGATGAAAGGTCCAATCCGGATTTTTCGGGGTGCAACAGCTGGCGACTCCACTGGGGACTTTCCGTTTAAAACGAGGGTCAGGCCTAATTAACTTGATGTGCGGTTTAATTGTTTGATTTGAATGTGATTGTTCTATTTCTCTCTTTTCTTCTCCTTCTTTTTCTTCTCTCTTTCTGATATTTGAATGTTCTCTTGCATTCTCGTGTTGTTATGTTGCATTCATGTGCATTTGACTCTTCTTCTTCTATGTTCGCTTCTTGTTTCTTCTTCTCCTTTCATCTTCTTTTGTTTATATGCTTAATATGATCATGCATTTCTCCAATCCCCATGTCCCCTTCTTCTTTGCTCCCTTTCTTCAAGGTAAGCTCATGCATCATTCCCCCAATTCTACTATGATCCCTTCTTCTTTGCTCCCTTTCTTCAAGGTAAGTTCATGCATTCCCCCGATTCTATTATGACCCCTCTTCTTGGCTCCCTTTCTTGAGGTAAGCAGTGCATATGATAGTTGTTGGAACCCTAGGTTAGTTTACTTGTTTGTATTGAAATGATATATGCTTGCAAAACCCTAGGGTAGACGACTCTTTGTATGGACTGTTTCTGGATTTTCTTTGCAGGTGGGGGGGTATGTTTGTCGTTGTGCTCCTACACACACGTTGCACTCTTTTTACCCTTATATTTCTTGGTGAGACAGCCCTATACCCGGGCTAGAGCATATCTTAGGCTAGAAGGAAGTCATTAGTGGCTGCTCACTGGACGTACGTCTTGTTGGGTGGTTGCGAAGACTTCACCTAGAGTTTGGCTTTGTTTGATGATACCATCACTTGGACGTACGGCCCTGTGATCGGTGGTCTCAGATGAGGTCGTTGGCTCTAGGAACCTTATTTAGGGTCCTTCTTTTAGTGCTAACCTTGAAGTGTGTACCCGTAGAAATAGCCATAGATCCTGTCTCTAAGAAACCTTGGTAGGACACAAAGGAGCTTCATACCCCTGCATCCATGCTAAATAAAATATTTTTGCAAATAAACCGAAAAAAAATCAAAAAAAAATGTGTGGATTTCCGGCTTTTGAAAGCCTTTGCATTGTAAATAATTTTTTTTACTCATTTCCTTTTGCATACATCTTCATCCAGTGAAAATCATGATTTTTCATGCATTAAAAATTGCGAGTATCATGCACTTTCTCGCATATAAAAAAAAAACATTTTTTAGAAACATCTCTCGTGCATTGTTATTTTCCCTTTGCATATAGTTTCATTTAATAAAAATCACGTCTCTCGTGCATTTTAAAAATAATTGCGAGTATCATGCATTTCATTTCATTGCATAAGAAAAAATGAAAACGAAAAAAAAACAATTATCATCTGCATAGCATAAGCATTTCGGTCATCCATAATCATGTACAAAAACCTTCATCAAATAATGTGGGCGTCGAGCCAATGTAGCATTTATGCATCATTTCATTAACCTCATAAGCATTATTTCAGAAAAAAGACGAAGAAGAACTACGTAGCTTTGATTCCTCATCACAATGGGGATACGTAGGAGCGGGTCATACCCGTCAAGCACCTTTTTCTAAAAACCTTTTTCCCCAAATAAAGCACCTTTTTCTAAAAACCTTTTTCCCCAAATAAATCACCTTTTTTTTAAAAACCTTTTTCCCCAAATAAAGCACCTTTTTCTAAAATTTTTTTTTTTTTTCAATAAATCACTTGCATCTTCAAATCATTTTTAAAATCATTTTCTAAATCATTTTCCAAAAAAAAAAATGAAATGAAATAAGAGAAACTCCTTATGCAATCGTTCCATGGGTAGAAGTGCATCTTTGAATGATGAAGGGTAATATCTCAAATTTGTTTGTGCACTACAAATTTGAGATGATACTCTACGATATCGGGGCACTTTGACCCAATCAGGCGCAGTTTGTTTTCAAATAAAGTGAATAAGTGGAGTCAACCAAATGTCGAAGCATTTCAGTATATTGCGTGAAATATTGAGTCAGGATCCACTCAATGTTTCATGCAAGTTACTCAGAGTAACGACAATTGGTTGCCTCACGTCATCATTTTCGCAAAAAGGGGCATTGGTATTTCAGATCTTGCCGTGCCTCTAAATAATAAAAATCATTTTGAAAAGATATCATTCTTGCATCTTGCATCATCCAAAAATGCATTGGAGTTTCGTATTTCATCTTGCATCAAAAACAAACAAAAAATCTCCTTTAGAATAATTACACTTTTCAAGTGGTCATTTTTCATGCATTTGCTTATCATGATTTGTTCATTCATACATTGCATAAACCAAATAAAAAGTTGTGATGAGAGACGAGACGCTTTTGCAAAATAATCTGTTGAAAAAGTTTACCCTTACTTATTTGCAAACTCAAAATGTTCCAAGACACTCAGTTTTTCAAATCAACAGTTCATTTGCATTTTCTTCAAAAAAGGCATTGCACCTCATCCATTCCATGATAAAAGACTGAAACAGTTCATCAAAAAAAAATTTCATCATGTTTTAACCAATGTTAACTCTCTACGAAGCATTCTTCTAGTGGGCGTGCATGCCATGTGCAGTTTCTCTTGTTTGAGTCTGTCAGTTTCCTTCCCTTATCATCATTCTCCATCCAAGTTTGATCCCGCCCCATCCACCCATAAAGTACATACTCTCCCCGCATTAGTACACACTTGACTTTTGGTTCAAATCCTCCATACAAGGGGGCAATTTTGTAATCACTTAATTACCTTGTTACGATTGTTTTTCTTTGGTGCAAGTCTAAAAATATGCATGCATTTGTTCAATCATTCGTTCTTGTGCTTATGTCGTGTGCTCTGCTAAACAGAAGGAATGGCAAGTTGGATTTATTCTCTAGCAAGAAACATGGCAACAAATCAAGACGAATCAAATCAGGGTGATCCAGGCCAGGTTCAGGGTAATCAGGGTCAACACAATCAAGGAAACCCAGAGATTGAGAATTCTGGCAATTCGGGCCCAGATGATCTTGTTATGGAAGTTCTCAAACAGCTAGTCCAAGAGAATCAGGTATTAGTCCAAGAGAATCGGGCATTAAATGCTAGAGTCGAGGCGATGGGAATGCAAATGACTGAAATGATGGATATCCTGCAAGCCTTGAAAAACGGGATCACTACTGAAGCTGCTGCTGTTGTAAACCCTGGTGGGACTGCAACCATCCTTCCTACTTCGGGACCCGCTGAAACTGTGACTGCTATTCCTCCTCCGGGATCCGGGGTCAATCATCCTGCTCATGCCGCTCAATACGAGGGTTATCATCTCAATGTGGGTAGTGGTCCTCAGGGTCACCCGGCTGCAGCTCCTCAAGCAAGAGACAAGTACCAAGGGTCAGAAGAGCGGCCGAAAGCAATTGAAGAAGCCATGGAGGTACACGATTCAGGTCTGGCCCTTAATATGATTCCCTCTCCCATATTCAAGATGCCTAACATTGGTAAGTTCGAAGGAATGACTTGTCCTGTTAATCATGCGGCCGCATACTGTACAGAAATGTTCCCACTCACAAAAGATGACAAGTTGTTGACCTACTACTTCCGAGAAAGTTTGGCTGGGGAAGCTTTAAGCTGGTACATGCAAGAACATACTCACACTAGGTGTTGGAGAGAGTTAGCTAATGCTTTCCTGGAGCGGTTCAACTACAATATTGGCAAAGCTCCCAACAAGGCACATTTGCAAAATATGGCACAAAGAAACAAAGAAACATTCAGAGAGTACGCCCTGCGGTGGAGACATTTGGCAGCACAGGCGAAACCGTCTCTTCTTGAGAAGGAGATGGTCGGCATATTCATGAACACTCTACCGCCACTGTATTATGACAAGTTAGTTGAGAGTGCCTCTTCAAGCTTCAAAGACTTGGTCCTTGCTGGGGAAAGTTTGGAGAATGGAGCAAAGAAAGGAAAAACTGCCTACAGTTCAACCGAAGCTACTCCCATAGCAGGATCCGGGGATGTCTCCTATAGTCCCGAAATCCTCCCTCAAGTCCTGCACTCCTCCACTCAAATCAGAAAAAGCCAGAAAACACAAAATTATGTGAGAAGGAAGCCTGAGGATTTCGATCCAATTCCAATGTCCTACTCGGACCTGTTTGACCATCTTGTCAGTCATGACCTAATTTCCATCCGCTCCATGAAACCCGTTCAGCCTCCTTTCCCGAGAAGCTATGACCCAAAAGCTACGTGCAAATTTCATGCAGGGGGAGTGGGACATTCTGTGGAAGATTGTAAAGCATTGAAACATGCGGTCCAGGATCTAATCGACTCCAAACATTTGAATTTCAATGACAGCAATGTTAATAGCTTGACTGTGAAGGAGAGTGGAGAAGCCAGTGCTGTGGCGGGCAAAAGAAGGTCACCACATTACAACCCCATCCCCGTGTCATACGCCGACCTATGCAGCTATCTAATCAGTCATGGATGGATCACTCCTCGCAAGATGAGATCAGTTCAACCTCCATTCCCAAGCGGGTATAATCCAGAAGCCACTTGCGAGCTCCATGCTGGGGCAATTGGGCATTCTGCTGAAAATTGCTATCTTTTGAAAAGTTTGGTTCAGGGCTTCATTGATTCCAAGCAGTTAACTTCTGAGAAAGGGGGAAGGATCAAGTTCTCAGGGTCTGTGGACTATTAAGCAAGGATAGCAGTTGTTGAAGAGGGTTGAAGTGGTGAAAGCGGCATCATCAAAACATTTGTGTCTTTGTCATGCATTTCATAGCATTTATGAGTGATTGTTGATTTTCATGTAGTTTTTCAGTTCAAAACAATTTTCTGTAATGCAATCCTTTGGCTCTGCCCAAGGCCTTAGGATATTTCGATAAGGGCACACATGTTTCCTTTTAGTATCATCATCAATAAAATGTTATTTTGAATTCCTCAATAAAATTTCTTTCTTTCATTTTGCCATGTGTCTGTTATTTGCTTTTCAATTCCTCCCAACGCGGATCAAAAATAATAATAAATGAAAATAATCTTTGAAAACAACGACGCCAATGGTTCATATTGTGACTCTGATTACCCGATTAACCAAACTGAGAGAGAGGCTGAAGACAACTGGGATGTTTCTTCGGAGTTAATAAGTGAAGAATTGGCTAAGGCTGTAGAAATTCATGATGCCACAACTAGGTTGGGCAATGAAGTCAAAGCACAAGTTCAAGCAAAGTGGAGCAATGCTGAGGAAACCAAACAAATGTTACAAGCGAACCTCTTTCGCGACCAAACCCTTTTCCTTCCTCAGATCAACCAACTTTCCCATTTCCCATTACAAGTACCCCATCACAAAAAAAAAAATTTCATAACCAAATGCCTGCCATCGCCATCTTCCTCACTACCAGTGGCCCTTTCTACAAAATCAACCCATCTCATTTGCTCCTCCCTCTGAACCTCCTGTCACCCCAGTTAATACCAGAACCCAATCAAGCATCCTCCAACCGCTGCAGGGGTTTCATTGCCATTATCTCTCCAATCACCCCAGACAAGGATCACTTCAAATATCTAAAAATAGTGTATCACTTTTATCAGCTCACTCAACTTAAAAGCAAAAAAAAGGAAAAAATCAGAAAAAATGAAACAAAAAAAAGAACAGATTCAAAAAATGAAAATCCCAAAAATGAAAAAACAAGGGAAAAAGAGACGAAAGAAATATAAGTTGTGAGCTGATACATTTGGCCATAAAGCGTAAGAGATCCTTGTCTCAATGAACCTTCCTACACCTTGTTGTGTATGACCACCCTTTCTTCCATAAACCTTCAAACACTTCATCATTCCCATACATCTCTCCTTTCATAAAACCGCAAACACTACCTCGACCTCGTCATCTCGCCCTCCACAAACCCTCAGTCATTCCTCAGACTCCACCATCAGATTTGCAATCAAGCTGTTGTGCAAGAATAAGAGAACAAAGCGGTCCGTCCTCATGAGGAATCAAGTGACATGATCAATTTGAGCAAAGGAGAGGATTGACGCCATGATAAAGAGCAATGAATCAACAAGTTTGTGTAAATCACCCTTCAGACATAAGACACTTGCCATTATAACAAAGTCTGTAATTACCAAAGTTCGGTCTGTTGCGCAGCTTTCCAAGCTAAGGTAGTCACAAATGACAGTATGAAGACTCCAGGTCAAGCATCATGATCCCTCCCTACGCCACCCTAAAAATGGGGCAGTTAGAGACAATCAACAAAGGATATCAAGGACGATGATGACCTTCATGGAAATCAGGCTTCGTTTTACACTCTAACAGGGGCAAACCCCATATGATGGAAGTAATACTTTCATTGAGCCTTATCAAACCAAAGTACATTTGTCTTATGTCAGAAGAAGATTAAGAGAAAGCTCAAACCGAAGAAAGCTCATCTTCAACAATTTCAAAGAAGACTCAATGCTCAAAAAGATCATGAACCTCCAAAGGGATTCCCATGGAGATGAACCCAGTATCATGAAGACGAAGAACTTATTCTCCGGAGGGGCCTTTAATTTTCGCAAAATGGGATGCAAGAAAAGAAAACCCCAGTTTCCAGTAAATTCAGATGCAGTCAGAAAGGAGTATGCCTAAAGAAATAAATGAAAAAAGAGAAAGATGAGCCAAGTAAGAATCAGCTCGCTAGGTTGAAAACCCGCAAAGGGCGGCCTAGGCAAAACCAGAGCGACCCGGTGGATTGAAAACCCGCAAAGGGCGATCCAGGCAAAAATTAGGGTCAGAAAACTTGGACTTGAAATGAAAAAGGCAACCAGCACTCCCAAAAGTTTGGATAAAGGGGTGATCAAGGTCATGAGTATGGACGATTGGAATCGTTACTTCAAAAGAAAAAACACAAGATCTGCTTCCCCTTTTTCTTGTATTTTTCCAGTTTAAAAATTTTTCAATGTACTTTCAATTGGCGTGACCTTCTGCACGTCCAGTTTCCATAACAATAAGAATTCAACTTTTTCTTCCATGTGTTTGCTTTTCGTGTCTTTCATCTTCACTTATTCTGTCTCTTTGTTTTAAAATAAATGTTTTTATGATTGATGATACTGAATTGTGAAACCTGTGCATGAGTCAAAAAGCATTACAATCATTGCGAAATTTCTGAAAATCACAGAAAAGAGGGGATCCCTCAAATAAATGAATTGGCAAAAAAAAACAAACGCGGGCACAATCACTTCAAATGGCAAGCAAACTTATGCGCGGCTCTGGCATTGCTATTACCCTAGATGGTCCTCATGTCTCAGGCCCAAAGGAAAAGATTTGCACCAAAGATTAAAACAAGGTTTAGTGATCACCAAGTGAGGCTTCTTTCATGCCAAAAGTCAAGACATTCATAGAGAACCAAAGATTTGCACTGAGAACACCACTCAGATCCAAAAGTTGGGGCATTCTCTTCACCACCCACCCACCCTGGTCTTGGGAAAGTTTGTTCATTGTCCATCCCATTCATATACCACCCTCAGTTCATAACCAGTATCATAACTTCATCCCCTTTCACAAACCCACTCAAAGAACCCATTTGAAATTGTCATTCTAAAGTGGGGCATTTCCATAACTGTTCACTCCCGCTCAAATGAGCAGAGTTCTCCCTAAAGTCATTCACATCCATAAATTCCTGTCGGGGCAGTCTCTCAACTCACTGTCCTAAACCAATCCCAAGTTAACTAACTCACTCGTCCACATCTGCACTCTTATGCATACTTACTAGTCAATGCTTCAGAGAGAGAATACAAATTGATCATGTGGTGTTTAAAGTTCAGTCATCATGGAAATGGAAAGGAAAATAAGTGAGCTTGTTAATAAAAACCTTGAGAACACCAGAGTTTGAATCAAATCTAGTTTTTCCAAAGAATGGTCCATAGCCATCTCAATTCCTTGCATTCAAAGTCTCGCGTCTCATCATCATAAAAATGTTTACAAAAATGTTTAAATACTCCAATCATTCATCCTCCTCATGCATGTAGGCATTTCATGTTATTCAAAGCATTACATTTGCATCATCCACATTCATCACAATAAAAGCAAAAGAACACAGACATTCCATAGCATTTATCATCATCACATCAAACATCAAATCAGTTTTCAAAACAAAAAGAGGCATTCTTAATAAATAGTCATAGTCGTCACGATAGGACGCTTGAATTGATCACTCAAGAATCCTAAAGTCCCTATGCTAAAAGAAAATTAAAAACATTCATTGCATCACGTGCATTCGCATAACTTGCCCTTGCATAACATACATTTGCATTACATTTGCATATCCACCTCTTGTACATTCATCGAAAAAAGAATAAGGAGCATTTCATGAATATCCATGTCTTTGCTAAATTCTTCTGCATCCAAATAAGTTGCTATCTGCTAGTAACAGCTCAAGTCGCCGATGGTCGATCCTACGAAACTCGTGTTCGTTCGATCACCACTAAGGTAAGAAAAAACTTGCATTCATGCACCATTCCTTGCATCAACTAACGTATGCAGGTACCCTGGATCGGTGCGGCAGCATTGACCAACTGAAGAAAACCAATTGGATTTTCAAATCCCCTTTGGACCCACGTGTCCCCCAGAAGATTGACTTCACTTCGTATTCGAGCTGCGAGTAAGTCCCTCTGACCTCAATAGGTCCAGTCGAAAAGGATAGCTGTGTTGGCCTAAAACATGGCGCAGTCCTAGGGAAATATCGAGATCTAGACTTGATATAGTACCCTCCCCCGGTCGCTCGAAAGACCACCCCTTTGAGCCCACGTGCTCCCCAGGCCCAAGTGCAAACTCGGATCGTTCGCGATTCGTTAAAAGGCTTTAGGCAGCCTCCTTCGCCGGCTTAATGAGGGCCGGCACCCTTTTTTTTTGCTTTCTTTACTGCTTTCGCTGGCTTATTGAGGGTTGGCACCAATTGATTCCAAAAAAAAAATAAAAATAAAAATAAAAAAAAATCTTTTCATCGCATTTGTATCATATTTCAAAAAGGAACAAAAAAAGAGAAAAAAAGAAAAAGGAAAATTCTGGTTTCTCTAAGTAGACAAAATTGGTATAATTTCTGAATTCTTTATTTCTATTTTGCCTCGGAATATGTTTCGGCCAATTCATATTCCTTGTTAAAATCCAAATAAAGAGGGGCAGCTGTCATACCCTAATTTTGTCCGCCTAGGTCAAAACCCTAATTCTCAACAAAAAAATAAATAAATTGAGAAGTGTGGTTTTATTTTGAAGAGTGAAGAGCATTGTGCATGCATTTTTGGGTTTTTAAAAGTCATTCTAGGGCTTTTAAATTCATTGTTAGAATGGAAATGCATTTGTTGTAAAAAAACAATGTTTTTAGGGCAAAAGGGTATTTTGGTCATTTCCAAAATTAAGCAATTTCTCACCAAAAATCATTGTTCAATCTCAGAGGAATTTATTTGGATCTAGATGATTTGGGTTATGAATTTTTGTGCGCATGCATGCATGATTTTTGGCACAAAATTCAAATTTTAAGCAAAAGGGCAAAATGGGAATTTCCATCAAGGTGAGGTCTCAAATCAATTTTGGGAAGGGTGATATCATGGAATTTTGGGCCCAATCATTGATTCCTAGGATATGGCCCAAAGTGGCATGATTTTTATGGAATTATCTAGAAAAGAATAATCAAAAATGGTGAAAATAAGGAAGTGTCCCCAATAAGACAAAATGTACTATTTTTCTTGACAAAGCTTGCAAAACTTGGGCACCAAGGCCTCATTTGCTCCGAATTTCACCCTCTCTTTTCACCTCATTTTGTGTTTCCTCATGCCCTTGATCCATGTGAGTTGTATTCCTAGCCATTGATTAAAATTCTAGATCAAATCCTAGGCTACAACTTTGTGTAGAATGACCTAGGTGCCCTCAACAATTTTTGTGCAACAAAAACTCATAATTTTTGTGTATGACCAGCTATTCCTCACTCATTTGTGTTTTCTCCTTGTCCCTAATCCATGTGCATTGCAATCTTGGCCTTTGATTCAAATTCTAGCTCAAATCTCAATGGTTTGCAAAAGCACAATGTCCTAAATACCCTTAAACCTAGTTGCTCTCTATATATACCTTAGAAACCTCACCTCAAAGAAAACTTTTGGCCTCACACTCATTTTTTTTACCCTAGCACCCAAATCTCTCCTCTCTTTCTCTCATTCCTTGGAGGCAACAAGCCACCATACCCATATTCTTTTCTTCAAAATTCTTCCAAAAAATCAACCATCAAACCTTGTTTATTCTTCATCCTTTCAATAAATCTACTTCTAAACTTGCATAATCATCAAAGTTTCATCAAAAACCATCAAGAATCAAGCATTTGCGAAAGGTTCAAGAGGTTCTTGTGGTGTTCTTCAAGTGTTCTTGCTTCTATTCTCTTTCCTTCTTCATTTTCTAGCTAGATCTAGAGGTAAGCTCACTAACCCTTGCATTTTCTTTAATTTTCATCATGTAATCTCTCTTCTATTCCTCTGTCCTTCTTGAAAGAAGCTTTGAGGACTCATTTCAAACATTATTGGACAAGGACATTGGGAGCCTTGGGTGTTTGAGATGAGTCCTTGGCCTTGAAGGAAAGATTCTTGTGTTTTCTCATCATTCATTGCATTTCTACCTCATTTGCATGATTTTGGTGAAATAAAACCTTGTTTTCCTACCTATTTTGCTTCGGCCATAGCATGGATTTTAGGGTTCTTGTGGTCATTTTGTTCATTTCATGATTTTAAGTTGAATTTTGGCTTGATTTTGGTGTTGGGTGCCTCGGGTTGTTGCTTCAAAACCTAGGGTTTTTGTTGCCTTTTTACTTCTTTGATTTTGTGAAGAATAAAATACATGATATGCTTGATGCTTACTTTAGAACATGGCATGATGATCTAGGGTTTAGTCTTGTGAATTGTTTCATGTATTAATTGTGAATTTTAGCATCAAATTTGATGGTGATTTGTGCTTAGCATTGCTTCGGCCTTAGGCCACTTTTGTGCATATTTTGTGCTTGAGAACGTGTTGTTTTGATCTTGTGTGAATAAATGCAATTGTGCAATTGTGTTTTTACCCTTTTACCTTTTTACTTTACCATCTCATTAAATAATTACCATTTACCTCATGCATTTTTACTCTACCATTTCATTAACTTCTCACTCAAACTTTTTACCACTTGTAAATTTGCATAAAAAAATCCCAAAACATTTCAATCATTTGCATTTTAAACTTTTACTACTTCTCATTTAAAACCCCAAAACATTTTTACCACTTCTTACTCAAAACATTTTCAAACTTTGCATTTCACTTATTTGCATCATCTATGCGACACCTTGCATGCTTGCACACACATTCACTCATACTTGTATACCATGCATAATAAATGCTCATGCATTCTTGTATGCTCATGCATTCTCTTGTATACTTATTCATGCATTCTCTTGTATGCTCATGCATTCACATGCTTGCTTAATCATGTATCATCGCTCACATGTTCATTCATTAAACCTAGAATACTCTATGCCTATGATCAATTGTGTTCACTTGTTCTTGATGCCATTTGAATGACTTGATTTAATTGTGTGCCCTTCCTTCCACTAGTATGTATTCTTAATGAAGACGTAAGCCTACTTTTCCGGTTGTAGCATAGAGTCATTAAGGTATATGCACCCCTTTGAGATTGTTGCCCGTCCCGTAGCAATTCTCACACACACACACAATTGTCTTGAGAGCTTTGTCTTGCATCCTTAATAATTGGATCTCTTGATTATATTGGCATGCTTAATCTTGGTTAATAATCAACATGTTTATGATTGCTTGATTGGTGAGTATGTTTGAATCTTGTCCACTCATTGTTGCATTTGGTTATGGACTTGGAATTGATTGAATAATGTTCTACTTGTTTTCCTAAACCCATTTTCTAAACTCATTTTCAAACGCTCCTTGCTTTGCGAAAACATTTTCTTCCTCCATTAAATAAAACAAATTGTCATTGATGATCACTCGCGCTGTTGCCGTTTAGATCGTTAATGATGATTGTATTTTCAAAAAAGAGTTAGTAGTGAGGCCATTCTAACCGTTGTTGTTCGGTCTTCACAAACGCTCACCCAATTGCGAAAAACTCTTAAGCCGTTTTCAGACGCAAAAGGAGAACTACGTAAGCTTTGAATTCTCCATCGCACCGGGAGATACGTAGGAGCGGGCCACATCCCGTCAAGCACACTTTTAAAAAATAATAAAAAGATTCTTCTTTTCCCCCGTTTTCAAAAACACTTTTCTCAAATAAAAAAGAAGTAGAACGAATTGTTTCAAATCAACTCTGTCAAAACCGCACATCAAGTTAAAGGTTCCCTTTCGGTAGAAAGGAGGTGTGGGGTGCTAATACCTTCCCCACACCTAACCGACCCCCGAACCTACATCTCTAGTTCTTAAAGGACCACCCGCCTTAAAAAGGACCCTTTTTCAATGTTTTGGTCCCTAAATAAAAAATGTTGATGGCGGCTTCACAAATTTTCACGTTGTACGATGAAAGGTCCAATCCGGATTTTTCGGGGTGCAACAGACGGCTCCACAACGCGGACATAACGCACGCACACCACGCACAAGACTGGCGCACAGCGCCTAGGCACATCGCACCTACTTCAGCGAATTAATTAAAATAGCAAACGACATCGGATTTCAACAAATAAATACTTGTTGGAAAGCCCTATGGGTCTGGTTATCATCCCTAAGTTCAGTTTTTGAAGGAGAGTGTCCAATAGGTACAGTTTTCGAAAAGCACACTGGGTAGTTGCAAAAGAGGACAGTTTCTGTCCTTCAAATTCAAGCAATTCCAAAGTGACCAAAACTCAATCAAATTGCATGAAACTTGTGCATAAACTGGGGAAAATTTTGTCTAGTTTTCAAAGAAATTGGATTCGTTCGAAAAGGAGTTCTTCTGAA
Source organism: Astragalus glycyphyllos (assembly GCA_963573325.1). Lineage (NCBI taxonomy): Eukaryota > Viridiplantae > Streptophyta > Magnoliopsida > Fabales > Fabaceae > Astragalus > Astragalus glycyphyllos. The sequence goes on along the minus strand of OY754309.1, from coordinate 83,866,757 downwards.
AACGTGGTAACCAAAACACTGACCCTGTGTCCAGATTGTTTCCAGAATCTTACTCTAACTTGTGGAATTCATATCTCGAGCTACACAACTCTAAACGCACCCAAACCAGTGCCAAATTAACAAGCATTAAGTCTATTTTCCAGAGAAATAAACCACATAATTTTTCGGTCAATACAACGTTCCCAGTCACCGAAATACCGAATCTATACCCAAATCGTTTCCAGAATTTTAACCTAACTTGTATCGCCTATAACTCGAGCTATACAACTCCGAATTTAACGAAACCAGTGCCAAAACGACCGGCGTTAAGTCTATTTTCAAAAACAATCAACCTCATAATTTTTGGATCAACCAAACAGCGCCAGTTTTAGAAAAACCGAACCTGTGTCCAGAATCGCTAAATTGCCAAACACCAAACCCTAACGGCAACGACACCGCAACCACCACAACAAAAACGACAATTCGACAACGCGACAACAACAATCAACCACGCACAGCAACAACAAAAACACAAACAATAACAACACCATCATCGTGATACAACAATCACGCAACAACAAATAACGAAACAAATCACAATAACGTGCAATAATCATCAAAGCACCAATCTCAACGAAAACACGATATGCAACAACACGAACAATTCAAAAAAACCCTAGACTACCCACACATAATTATCATCAACCCATTATCAAGGTTAAGCCCACCCTTACCTCGAATAACGTAAGCTCCGGAACACGACGAACGAGACACGAACAAAACCACAGCAACACGAACGATCTCCTTTTGAAATTTTTCGCGAAACCCTCCTCTTCTCTCCCTCTTTGCGCCGCGTGCTCTCTCTCTCACTCTCACTTTCGTTTTTTCTTTTGCTTGCTGCGAATGAGGGTTTGGCTTAAACCCCCAGGGTTTAAGTTGAGGGCTCAGTAAACACTGGGCTCTCTACGTCACCACCTCCTTTACTCGTTTCACCTCCTACGCATATAAAATATTAACCTTTTAATTTATCTATATCCCGCCTCCAAATTATTTTAATAATTCAATCAACTATTTTAATTAAATTATTTCCGGGGTGTTACAACCCTCCCCCACTTAGAATCTTTCGTCCTCGAAAACATACCTGATTCAAACAGCTCCGGATAGGACTCTCGCATCTTGCTCTCCAACTCCCATGTCATGCTTTCACCAGCAGCTCCTAACCAGACCACTTTCACCAGGTTTATCTCTTTGCCACGTAAAGTCTTCACTTCACGATCTTCAATTCGCACAGGCATTGTCTCCACAGTGAGATTATCCCGCACATGCACATCATCCATCGGAATCACATGGGACGGATCCGAAATATACTTCCGAAGTTGCGACACATGAAATACATCGTGCAAATTCGAAAGATTAGGCGGCAAGGCCACCCTATAAGCAACATTACCAATTCTCTCAGTGATCTGATACGGTCCAATGAAACGAGGAGTCAATTTCTTTGTCTTCAATGCACGCCCAACACCAGCCATAGGCGCGACTCTCAAAAACACATGATCACCAGCTTGGAATTCTAAATCCTTCCTTCTCTTATCATGATAGCTCTTCTGTCTACTCTGCGACGCTTTCATTTTCTCACGGATCAATTTCACCTTTTCAGTAGTCTCTCGAACAACCTCGGGTCCAAGAACAATACTCTCCCCAGATTCATGCCAACACAACGGAGTCCTACATCTCCGACCATACAATGCCTCGAACGGTGCCATCCCGATGCTAGAATGGTAACTATTGTTGTAAGTAAACTCGATCAACGGAAGGTGAGTATCCCACGCACCTCCCTGCTCAAGAACACAAGATCTCAACAAGTCTTCCAACGACTGAATGGTCCTCTCTGTCTGCCCATCAGTTTGAGGATGATAAGCTGAACTCAACCTCAATTTAGAACCCAACGCTTCTTGCAAACTCTTCCAGAAATCAGAAGTGAACCTAGGATCTCTGTCAGACACAATGCACAAAGGAACACCATGCAACTTCACAATCACCTGAATATAAATCTCTGCCAATCTCGACACCGGATACGTGATATTGATAGGAATAAAATGAGCAGACTTCGTCAATCTATCCACAATCACCCAAATCGAATCGTGCCCCCTCACAGTATTAGGTAACCCTATCACGAAATCCATAGAAATACTATCCCACTTCCATTCCGGAATCTCCAACGGTTGCATCAACCCAGCAGGCTTCTGATGCTCAACCTTCGATTTCTGACAAGTCAAGCAGGAATACACAAACTGCGCCACATCACGCTTCATACCAGGCCACCAAAACATCTTCTTCAGATCCTGATACATCTTTGTAGCTCCCGGATGGATACTCAACTTACTCCTATGACCTTCTTCTAAAATTGCTCTTTTCATCTCCTCATCATCAGGAATGCAGATTCTTCCACGGTACTTCAATACATTCTGCGCATCCAACTCAAAGTCTTTATTCTCGGATTGATCAATCCCAACCATTAGGTCAACTAATTTAACATCTAACTTCTGAGCTTCTCGAATGCTAGCCATGAATTCATTATCAATCTTCAACATCCCCAATCTGACACTCTGAGGCGTCACTTCACAAACCAAACTCATATCCCTGAACTGCTCAATTAATTCGAGTTCTCTAACCATCATTGCTGACATATGCAACGTCTTTCGACTTAAAGCTTCAGCTACCACATTAGCCTTTCCCGGATGATAGTTCAAGCTAAAGTCATAGTCTTTCAGCAACTCCAACCATCTGCGCTGTCTCATATTCAACTCTTTCTGATCAAACAGATACTGCAAACCCTTATGATCACTGAACACCTCAAACCTCGAACCATACAGATAATGTCTCCAAATTTTCAACGCGAACACAACTGCAGCAAGTTCTAAATCATGGGTAGGGTAGTTCTTCTCATGAGTCCTCAACTGTCTCGACGCATAGGCAACTACCTTACCATTCTGCACAAGCACACCTCCCAACCCCATCTTGGAAGCATCACAATACACCACAAACGACTCTTCCGGATTAGGCAACGTCAGAACAGGAGACGTCGTCAACCTCTTCTTCAATTCTTTGAAGCTCTCTTCACAACAGTCATCCCAGATGAAAGCTTTACCCTTGCAAGTCAACTGAGTCAACGGAAGTGCCAACTTCGAAAATCCTTCTATAAACCTCCTATAGTAACCTGCCAGACCCAGAAAACTCCTAATCTCAGTAACTGACTTCGGAGACTCCCATTGTAACACGGCATCAACCTTAGACGGATCCACGGCAATTCCATTCCCCGAAATAACATGACCCAGAAAGCTAACCTCTTTCAACCAAAACTCACACTTAGACAGCTTCGCAACAGTTGATATGAACATGGTTATCAACTAACCAGTCCATACCTAGAATAACATCCATTCCGCTCAGCGGCAAACAAATCAAGTCAACGAGAAAATCATTACCGAATATCGATAAAGGGCATTTAGCACAAACAACCGAGGTAGTCACCGAACCCTTAGCCGGAGTATCGATAACCATCTCCCTCAACATAGAAGATAAAACAAGATCTAATTTCTCAACACATGCAGTAGCAATAAAACAATGGGTAGCACCAGTATCAATAATAGCAATAAGAGGAGAATTATTAATATAGCATGTACCTCTGATCTCATTCACTGCATCTGACCCCGCCAGAGCGAACACCTTCCCAACGGACCTTTCTTTCTTCGGTTTAGGACACTGAGTGCTGATATGACCACCCTCACCACAGTTGTAGCATAACACATCCTTTCGATCACAGCTAGACGCCATATGACCCTCTTTACCACACTTGTAGCACTTCTTCACATCACCTGGACAGTCAGGACGCTTATGACCGGGTTTACCACACTTGTAACATACCACACTAGCAGCAGCATCTCCCCCACTAGGTCTCTTACCCACAGCAGTTCTCTGATTGCCCTTACCAGCTGGAACCTCATACGGCTTCCCACGACTCGAGAAATTCTTCTGCCTATCCCTCATGACTCTAAAATGAGCATTACTGTCTTCCTCGAAGATTCTGCAGCTGTCAATCAACTCCGAGAACACCCGAATTTTCTGATACCCTATCGCCTTCTTGATATCAGCCCGCAACCCATTTTCAAACTTGATGCATTTGGAGAATTCAGCACCAGCCTCACCATAATGTGGATAGAACTTCGCCAATTCAATGAACTTGGCAGCATACTCAGTCACCGACATATTACCCTGCTTCAGCTCCAGAAACTCAATCTCTTTCTTCCCACGGACATCTTCAGGATAATACTTTCTCAGAAATTCTCTGCTGAACACAGCCCAAGTGACCTCTTCATTCACAGTCGCCAACCTCTGCCTCACCTCCAACCACCAGTCATCAGCCTCCTCTGCCAGCATATGAGTACCATACCTGACCCTCTGCGCCTCAGAGCAATCCATAACACGAAAGATTCTCTCCATCTCTTTCAGCCACGCCAAAGCACCATCAGGGTTATACTTGCCCTTAAAGGTAGGAGGATTCTCCCTCTGAAACGTAGCCAAACTGCGCGACCCAGCATCACCAGCAGCACCTGGGTTATTCTCCACAGCTTGAGCCACAGCCTGCAAAGCAGCAGCGAGTGCAGCATCGTTCCGTCCTGCCATCTCAACCTAACACTGCAACAGAAACATAATCAGAAACGAGTAACAATTACTCAAGTGTTACTCGACTCGACGACTCGACAACTTGGCCGGACAGACCGAACTGCTCTGATACCACTAATGTAACACCCCCCCTTTTACTATTACAATTAAATAGACAATTATCAGAGTCACCTCGAAGGGCGCTACATTTTTCACCATTTTAAAAAAAAACACCATTTATTCCAAAAAAAATCTCCAAAATAATTTATATAAAAGAAATCGCCAAGCAGCGGAAATATTAACCAGTTTAAACATCTCCAGAATTAACAATTAAAGACATCTCCAAAATTAATTAAAACAATTTCCAATAACTAAAATAATAGTTCAAAACGATAACTAACGACTCCCCGGTGCTACATATCAGAGCTGACACAGACCCAAACGAGAGAGGAAGCAAAACCTAGCAATTCCTCCACGAGCACTAGCGATCACCTGCAGCGTTGCCGCATGAGAGCAACATTCCAAGCAGAAGGGGTGAGTCTAACAGAGGTAATAAGCAGATGATAAAAATATGCTAGCATCAGGTAACTACAGCAACACAATACAATTACACCACATCACAGCACCAGATACCAAAGGAAAATCCATTTGACAGTGAACCACCAAAATTATAACATTCATAGACAACGGGATGATATGCAACCCCTCCAGTGGGCATATGCATGCGGTACCGATCACCAAAATGAGCCACGACGGGCATATCACCAATAAACACCAGAGACAGAGCCTATATCACCAAAACATGCATATGACAATGCGACACCATGATTATGCACCAACTCACCATAACAAGTATTTAAAATAAATACTATATCACCAGAATCAAAACAAATGATTTCACCAAAAATAGCACCAAGTTGTAGCATCACAGCTACCACTAAACTCTCCTGAGCATACCAGCACCGCACCTGAAATATTAACACCAGACGGCTCCACAACGCGGACATAACGCACGCACACCACGCACAAGACTGGCGCACAGCGCCTAGGCACATCGCACCTACTTCAGCGAATTAATTAAAATAGCAAACGACATCGGATTTCAACAAATAAATACTTGTTGGAAAGCCCTATGGGTCTGGTTATCATCCCTAAGTTCAGTTTTTGAAGGAGAGTGTCCAATAGGTACAGTTTTCGAAAAGCACACTGGGTAGTTGCAAAAGAGGACAGTTTCTGTCCTTCAAATTCAAGCAATTCCAAAGTGACCAAAACTCAATCAAATTGCATGAAACTTGTGCATAAACTGGGGAAAATTTTGTCTAGTTTTCAAAGAAATTGGATTCGTTCGAAAAGGAGTTCTTCTGAAAACGTGGTAACCAAAACACTGACCCTGTGTCCAGATTGTTTCCAGAATCTTACTCTAACTTGTGGAATTCATATCTCGAGCTACACAACTCTAAACGCACCCAAACCAGTGCCAAATTAACAAGCATTAAGTCTATTTTCCAGAGAAATAAACCACATAATTTTTCGGTCAATACAACGTTCCCAGTCACCGAAATACCGAATCTATACCCAAATCGTTTCCAGAATTTTAACCTAACTTGTATCGCCTATAACTCGAGCTATACAACTCCGAATTTAACGAAACCAGTGCCAAAACGACCGGCGTTAAGTCTATTTTCAAAAACAATCAACCTCATAATTTTTGGATCAACCAAACAGCGCCAGTTTTAGAAAAACCGAACCTGTGTCCAGAATCGCTAAATTGCCAAACACCAAACCCTAACGGCAACGACACCGCAACCACCACAACAAAAACGACAATTCGACAACGCGACAACAACAATCAACCACGCACAGCAACAACAAAAACACGAACAATAACAACACCATCATCGTGATACAACAATCACGCAACAACAAATAACGAAACAAATCACAATAACGTGCAATAATCATCAAAGCACCAATCTCAACGAAAACACGATATGCAACAACACGAACAATTCAAAAAAACCCTAGACTACCCACACATAATTATCATCAACCCATTATCAAGGTTAAGCCCACCCTTACCTCGAATAACGTAAGCTCCGGAACACGACGAACGAGACACGAACAAAACCACAGCAACACGAACGATCTCCTTTTGAAATTCTTCGCGAAACCCTCCTCTTCTCTCCCTCTTTGAGCCGCGTGCTCTCTCTCTCACTCTCACTTTCGTTTTTTCTTTTGCTTGCTGCGAATGAGGGTTTGGCTTAAACCCCCAGGGTTTAAGTTGAGGGCTCAGTAAACACTGGGCTCTCTACGTCACCACCTCCTTTACTCGTTTCACCTCCTACGCATATAAAATATTAACCTTTTAATTTATCTATATCCCGCCTCCAAATTATTTTAATAATTCAATCAACTATTTTAATTAAATTATTTCCGGGGTGTTACAATAGACGTGGCTGAACTTAAGCCTGGTCCTCCTTATACCTGTAAATTATTAAGGCCTGCGAATGGGAATAACCCTGTAGAGCCTAAGAATGATAGATTTATGCCTAAGACTTATACTTTTGATGTTACTAAATGTGATGAAATTTTTGATCTTTTAGTAACTGATGGTCAAATATTAGTGCCTAAAGGCCTTAAAATACCAACTCTTGACCAAAGAAAGAAAAAGGGTTATTGTAAGTTCCATAATTTTTTGGGACATAACACTGACCGTTGTGTGCTCTTCAGGGATATTGTGCAAAAAGCAGTTGACGAAGGAAGACTCAAATTTGCTGATAAGAAAATGAAAGCTCCTATGCAGATTGATGTTGATCCATTGCCTAAGGCTGAAGCTATGTATTCTGAACCTGTCGAAGCTGATGTAGGCATGGTGGATGCTCAAATGGCAGACCCTCCTAAGTGTGTCAAGACTGCCACTGAAAAATTAAAAGGTTTTATGTATGCTGAAGGTAAGAAACAGGAAGTGACCCTAAAAGAATATGATGGGAAGATACATGCTGTGTATCCAAAGGCTGAGGAAGAATTGATAGATTTCCTCAATCGGTGTAAGTGGAATAACTCTGAAGTTATGCTTTGCCCAAGGTGCAGCGCTGTCTTCGACAAAGAAGCAGCTAAAGCGGTCGAAGGTTATCAGGATCAACAACAACGTAAAAGAAAATGGCTTGATAACAGGCCGAAATTTGACTTTGCAAAAGGAGATCTTCCTGGCTATAAGGCTAATGTGTCGACAAAGCCTTCAACAAGCAAACGACAATTTGCTAAGGAGAAGTCCTCCGCGAAAGGGTATTTGAAGCTGTCAACAAATAAATCCTTTGTCCCAAGTGCTAGTGCTCCTGTCGAAGCGTGGGTACCCAATAATCAACATGCTAAAGCTGTCAAGCCAGGTACTGATGCTGTTAAGTTTAATTATAAGAATAACTATAAGGGTAAGAACCCCATGACTAGAACACAGTGGCGTCGTTACCAAAGACAACAGAAGAAGAAGGCACACTTTGACATTAACCAGGTTCCAAGTCATTTGGCTAATAATCAAGCTCCACGCAGCATAATAGTGGCGAAGAGTGAGGTTCACAAAGCTGAAGTTGCCACAAAGAGGAATGCTGATGTTGCTAGTCATGTGTGTGCAGCGAATAAGGCCAAAGGCAAGGCTGTAGTAACAGAAAAGCCAAGAAGGCCTGCCCTTGAAAGAATATTTCCTCCATTGTCAACAGTGAAAGAAAAGAATGCTGCTTTCGACATGGATGAAGACATGGAGTCTGATTTTGATGATTCTGAAGATGGTTTCGATGTTGTTTGCAGTGTGGTATCAATACTGCCTCTTGAGTACGATGTTATCACAGTACCAAATGATGTTGAAGAGGATTTTACAGAGGATATGGCTCATCATAAGCCAATGTGTTACTATGTGATGAACAATGGTTGTGTCGAAGACCAAATGGCTACCTTCGAGAAGCCAGATATGAGTATGCAAAACCACTTGAAACCCCTGTATGTCCAAGCCAAAGTCAATGGTGTTGGAATTAACAAAGTGTTAGTGGATGGTGGAGCTGCAGTGAATTTAATGCCACATGGTCTTTTGAAGAAGATTGGTAAGTTCGACACTGACCTCAGGCCACATAATATTGTCTTAAGCAACTACGAAGGCAAAACTGGCCATTCTTTGAGGGCCATTGAGGTGGACTTAATCGTTGGTTCCATAAAGAGGACTACATTGTTCTTAGTGATAGCCTCTAAAGCGAATTTTAATTTACTCCTTGGTAGAGAGTGGATCCATGGAGTTGGTGCTGTCCCTTCAACTTTGCATCAACGTTTAGTAATATGGAAGGAAGATGGTTTGGTAGAGTATGTTGAAGCCGATCAGAGCTACTTCCGTGCTGATGTGAACCAAGTTACCAAGGAAAATTTTGAGAAACAAATGGCGAAGATTGCGCCATGTTCATCTTCTAATGAGGCATATGTTCCTGCGGATAATGTTTTTGCCTCAGTTCATCTCGACCCAAATTATGGTTTTGTTTGGGAAAGAGAAATAATGGGAGATGATAGTGTCTATCCTGATGGTGTTCTTCGCACAACGGGGTGGAACACTGGTTCTTGAAAGTGTTCTTATGTCAGTGCCCAATGCATGGACAAAATTACGGCTTATATGGCCGAAAACAGGTTTAAAGCGGCTATGGAGGCCGAAATTATTCAACAAACAATGGCTGTCGAAGCTAGTGAGTTACATGAAGGAAATGGCATAGTCATAGATGAATGACTTGACTGCATTTATGATGATGATCCATTAGGTTTTGAAAAGGATCCTAGAGATTCGGCAAAGCATATGCAAGCTCAAGACCCGTTAGAAGAAGTTGATTTGGGAAATGGCTCAATAAAACGGCCAACTTATATTAGTGCAAATATTGATGCTTCTCTAAAAACCCAAGTCATCACATTGCTAAGGGAGTTCAAAGACTGCTTTGCTTGGGATTACGACGAAATGCCTGGGTTAAGTCGAGAAGTAGTGGAAATGCAATTACCAATTCGACCAGGGAAGAAACCAGTGAAGCAGGTGCCAAGGAGATTTGCTCCTCAAGTGTTGGCTAAGATCAAAGAGGAAATCGAAAGGCTATTCAGAAACAAATTCATCAGAACTGCCAGGTATGTCGAATGGTTAGCCAATATAGTTCCTGTAATAAAGAAAAATGGGACTCTTAGAGTTTGCATAGACTTTAGGGATTTAAATAATGCAACTCCCAAAGATGAATACGCAATGCCTGTGGCAGAAATGCTAATAGATTCAGCAGCGGGATTTGATTATCTTAGTATGCTCGATGGTTATTCTAGGTATAATCAAATCTTCATTGCTGAAGAGGATGTGTCGAAAACTGCTTTTAGATGTCCGGGGGCATTGGGTGTTTATGAATGGGTAGTAATGCCCTTTGGCTTAAAGAATGCTGGTGCTACATATCAGAGGGCCATGAATTCTATGTTTCATGATTTTATTGATGATTTTATGCAAGTATACATAGATGATGTGGTGGTTAAATCTTCCTCAGAAAGTGGTCATTTAGACCATCTTCGCCGTTCTTTTGAAAGAATGAGGAAATATGGATTGAAAATAAATCCATTAAAATGTGCCTTTTGTGTACGTGCAGGTGATTTCTTGGGTTTTATAGTGCACAAAAAAGGCATTGAAATCAATCAAAATAAGACTAAGGCAATTATGGAAACGAAGGCCCCTTCGACCAAAAAGGAGCTTCAGTCGTTGCTGGGAAAAATCAATTTCCTTCGAAGATTTATATCAAATCTAAGTGGCAGAACACAAGTTTTTTCGCCATTGTTAAGACTGAAGAAGGAAGAAGAGTTCAAATGGGAACCAATGCATCAAGCAGCCTTCGATGAAATCAAGTCTTATTTGATGAAACCACCAATTTTGTTGCCCGTTATTAAACACAAAGTGCTCAAATTGTATATAGCAGCTTCTGATAGAACAATAGGTAGCATGTTAGCACAAGAGGATGATTGTGGTGTTGAAAGAGCCATTTATTACCTCAGTAGGGTCTTAAATGATGCCGAAACGAGGTACACTCCTATAGAAAAGTTGTGCCTTTGTTTGTATTTCTCGTGTACAAAGTTAAAGCAATATATAAAACCAGCTGATGTTTCTGTTTATTCGCATTTTGATGTTATTAAGCATATGCTGTTGAAACCAATAATGCATAGCCGAATTGGTAAATGGGCTTTGGCTTTGTCAGAATACAACTTAACTTATCAACCTCTAAAATCAATTAAAGGACAAGTGGTTGCTGATTTTATAGTAGACCATTTTGTTGTCGAAGAAACATTAAGTTTTGTAGACGTATATCCTTGGAGGTTGTACTTTGATGGTTCAAGCCATAAACATGGAGTTGGGATTGGTATTTTAATAATATCTCCTACTAACATTCCAACGAAGTATAAGTTTAAAATTCGAGATGTTTGCTCCAATAATGAAGCTGAGTATGAGGCTTTAATAGTAGGCCTTGAAATTTTACTTGAGCTGGGGGCAAGTCATGTCGAAATAAAAGGTGACTCTGAGTTGGTTGTCAAACAATTGACAAGAGAGTACAAATGCATTAAAGAGCACCTTATCAGATACTTTGTTGTTGCCAATGCTTTGTTAAAAAGATTTGAGTCTGTTCACTTAGAACATTTACCACGAATTGATAATCAAGTGGCAAATGAATTGGCACAAATTGCTTCAGGCTATAAAGTTTCAAAACAAAGCCTGGAAGAGTTAATTGAAATAAAGAATAAAATCATTTCTAATGACTATTCTTCGTCACTATTGTCAACACCAAAAATTGGGGGGGCAACAAACGCAAACGAGGAACTAGTCGTTGTCGAAAAACGTCAATTTTTTGGTGACTTTGACTTAGCAGAAATTTTTGCTCTTGACAATATGACCAATAGTGATTGGCGAAGGCCTATTGTGGAATATTTGCAAAATCCCACAAGAAATACCAATAAAAAAGTAAAATACAGAGCTTTGAGCTATGTGATAATTGGAAACGAATTGTTTAAAAAGACTCCTGAAGGAGTACTATTAAAATGTCTTAGTGAAAATGAGGCATATTTAGCAGTTTCTGATACACATAGTGGAGCATGTGGTTCACACCAAGTAGGCCACAAAATGAAGTGGTTATTATTTCGACAAGGAATGTATTGGCCAACTATGCTGAAAGATTGCATAGAATTTGCTAAGGGATGCCAAGAGTGTCAAAAGCATGCTGGGATACAACATGTACCTGCAAATGAATTGCATGCCATAGTCAAACCTTGGCCATTTAGAGGTTGGGCTCTAGATGTGATTGGAGAGATAAAGCCAACTTCGTCGAAGGGCCATAGATATATCCTTGTGGGAATTGATTACTTCACCAAATGGGTTGAAGCTATACCTTTAGCCAATGTTGATCAAGAAGCAGTGATAAGGTTTATTCAAAATCATATCATTTATAGGTTTGGAATTCCAGAAACCATTACTACAGATCAGGGATCAGTTTTCACTGGTAGAAAAATGGTAGAGTTTGCTTCTGAAATTGGTTTTAAGTTATTAACTTCGACACCATATTATGCGCAAGTCAATGGACAAGTAGAAGCTGCCAATAAAGTTATTATTAATTTAATTAAAAAGCATGTTGGGCAGAAACCCAAAAATTGGCATAATACCCTTGATCAAGCATTATGGGCTTGTCGAAATTCACCCAAAGAATCTATCAACACTACTCCTTATAGGCTAACATTTGGACACGATGCAGTGTTGCCTGTTGAAATTTGTCTACAATCAACAAGAATTCAAAGACAGTGGGAGATTCCCTCTGATTATTATTGGAATATGATGCTTGATGAATTGGTTGATTTAGACGAAGAAAGGTTATTAGCTTTAGATACGCTTATTCGACAGAAAGAGAGGGTAACTAAAACTTATAACAAAAAGGTTAAGTTTAAAGCCTTTAATTCAGGTGATCTAGTGTGGAAGGTCCTATTGCCTATGGATAAAAAAGATAGAGTCTTTGGTAAATGGTCCCCAAGTTGGGAAGGACCATTTAAAATTTTACAAGTTTATTCAAACGGCGCATATGAGGTCGAAGAGATCGGCGCTGATGAAAGAATTTTGCGTATAAATGGCAAATACTTGAAAAAGTATAAGCCAACGTTGCACGAAGTTAAAATAACGCTGGAATAAATATAAAGAAAGCGTAAAAACATGGCATTTAAGTTGCCAAAACATTGTCGAAAGCACAGAATAAGAAATTGCTCAAGAATAAAATGGAAGAAATTTCATTATAATGTTGCCAAGTTACATGTGCCAAAGGAGGCATTTGTGAATTACATAGCGCCGAAAGGGTAAATAAACTAGGCATAAATAAAACGCTGGATTGCAGTTGGTCTTTTACGACCAAGTAATTTCTCTTTTGGGTGGTTTTCTTCGACCACGTTGACACTTCCCGTCGTTCGGGGGGTCATTCTTTCGTCTGCACGTTAGGCTTGTAAGCCTTTCAACAGGGCGTTTCCTTGCTTGGTAAACCTCAGGAAGCCCTTCAGAGAGGAGATATTGATGTCCCCAAGGAAGACAGTCATCATCAAAGCAAAACACCTGATGAATCTTCCTGCTCCCATTTTGAGTCTCCCGCATAAACTCAGAAAGTTGCAAGATCAAGTGACATGAAGAAAAAAGGAGCAAAGCCATAATTAGTAGAGATCAAAAACCATCACTTTGAACCTCCAGGCAACCTCACTGCAATTATGAGAGATGAGGTTACGCGGAAGACTCAAAGCAAAGGGAATGATCCTGGAACGGGAAAGGGAAAAGAAGAAAATCATGGAGTGGTGAAGATGAGAAACAAAACTCTTCTATTTATAAGGAGAAGTATGAAAGAGCGTCAGTTGGTTACGAGTTTGGCGTTCCGAGAAGTGAGGCATCACTTTAATTACGGCGTTATTAACGTAAAGGAAAATGGTGGAACCATTCAAAGTTAAAACAGAGAATCAGTAAACATAGTCAAAGGCCGAAATTACAGGCTGTTCAAGTTCAAGGTTTGAATATGAATTATTGATGGCAACTTATGGGGCAAAAGAAGTGGAAGAATTGGAGAAGCCTTATAGGAAATGGTGAGATAAGGCATTTACTGAGAAGTAAAACTTTGAAGGCCACATAATACACCAATATAGGAGTAACGTTAAACAACACTTAACAGTGGTGACCTCAGGTATACAGCTATTTACTCAAGTGCAAAGTTATTTCGATGGTGAATTCAAAAATGTCTTTCTCTTCTTCCTCCTCAAGTTCAGTCGAAAAAGACATTTTTGGGGGGCAATTTGTTAGCCTGTAATTTCGACAGGCTTCATTAAAGATGGTCAACAAGGCCTGACTTATATTTATTTCACAAAGACCAAATTATTTCGACAAAGAAAATGGTCATGCGCAAGGTAAACTCGACAAGTTTCCAGGGAAGCAAAAGCAAGAGAGAGGAAAATGGACACAGGCTTTCGACAGACAGAAAACAGAGCAGTTATGCGCTGAAGACTAGCAGTTGGTCGAAGCGTGATAGAGCGGTTTTGGTCGAAAGTAGGAGCAGTTACTTGGTCGAAAGTAGGAGCAGTTACTTATTTTCAAATTGCTAGGCGGTTACTGAGTTCAGTTTTTCCCCCTCTTTTCCTTTGTATAAATAACTGTTTCTGAGAAGAAACAAGGGTCGCAAATCACAATACACAATCCGATTCCTGAAACTCTAACTTCCAAGCCAGAGCGAAAAACGAGTGGAAGAATCGCTGTGCGTGATCGTGTACCACTTTTATGATTCAATGCAATTTATTTGTCTGTTCTTTACAATTCCTGCACCATTTACTGCTTCTTTTCTTTTCAATTCTGTTAATCATTTGCAAATCGTCCCTTTTCTACATTTTCTGAAACACAAACCACGCGCAATTCAAAGGCAATTGCTTTGAGATTTTTCTAGTTTGATCTCACAAACCTTCTAATAAAACTAGTGATTGTTTGCTAAAAACACCAGCAAACACCTACATACACAATGAATGATGGAAATCTGGTGTGAGATGTTACCAAGCAAGGCACGACTTATTAACTCAATTAGGTTCTCTCTTAAAAGTCATAAATTTTTTGTAAAATCTTTTAAAATCGATAACACTTTTTTCTACAAAAATAACCCATAATATACACCGAGACACCAACGGTTAGATATAACGTTTCCCTCAATAACCAAAGTTGGGCACTTTTTTTTTTTTTTTGATGTAAAGTTGGGCACTTCTTCTTCCTTAGTGCATACAATTTGATTTCCTCTTTCCACCAAACGTTTCCACATGGCATGGTGATGGCACTTCCCAACTTCTATAATGCACTGAAGTGACTTAACACTAACAGCCTTATCCCAACGAACACACAATCACAATTATTTGTCTGTCGACGACATACATACTCTCTTTTTTTAGGTTCTGTCGACAATCAACCTTATTACTCAATTTTCAAATTGATTGTGATATGAAACACTGAAGCTGTTCTGTTTTCATTGGCTGTGACAAAAGTTGCCCATGCGCCTCTATTTAAGAAAATAATACTACTAGTCAAATAATTTTCGGTAAATATTAACTATTCTCATGTATATATCCAAGAGCATTTGGATGAAATAGTAGAAGTCTCTTCTGATTTAACTAGGGTTCTAATTTGAATCCAGCAATAAGAATCGCACAGAGGCCGAATACTCGCTTTATAAAAAAAAAATACTATTCTCATGTCTCCTTTAATGGAATAAATTAAGCTCCGGGTAGAATTACAGATTAATAATATGTCATATTTCTCCTAAATATTAGAGCAAAATCAAACACCTCTAGAGAAAAAATTCGTATCGTTCATCATGAAAATGTCACATCATGAAAACAAGACAAGCTCTTTCTAACTACTACCTTCGTCCCATTTTATATGCAGTTTAAGGTTGTTGCACACATATTAAGAAAAAGTATTGTCCAAATTACTATTTAACCCTTTATCTCTCTACATAGATAAACGTGAATCATTTATTAAATGTAAAAAGTTGTAATGATTACTAAGGGCAATAAGGGAAAAACATGTTAGATACTTTCTTGGAAATGTAAAACAACAGTTAATTTGGGACAAATTCATTTTGCTAAAACAACTTATAAAATGGGACGGAGGTAGTATACTATTTTGGGTTAAATTTATTTATTTATAAGCTTTGTGTCTTTCAAACCTAAAATGGAAAAAAAATAATAGTGAGTGTCTGAACATGACCATTTTTTAGAGAAGAGATATTGATTCTCTCATCCATAAGAAGTGTTTATTATGAGAGAGAATGAAACATAAATAAAATAATATTATTTATTAATATTATTTTATAAAATATGTCACTCTATTATTGGACGCATAGAAGTGTTTATTAATATTATTTTATAAAATATGTCACTCTATTATTGGAACACAAGAAAATGAAAAGAAAGAATAATAAGTGGCAGAACATGTGACTCAGTCGCTTCAATTAAGTAGTTGAACCAACAATTGTCCTTTTCTTATTGGCTCCATCTAATAGCACCAGGCTCCAAACGTGGACCCTTCTTTAGTCTGTTTTTTCTTTAATTATGAGACCCTTTCTTTGTATTTTCTGAATTATTTATTTTTTAAAAGTTTTTATTTCATTATTTTTATACAATTATAATTGAATTGGTATATTATTTATATGGAATTAGAAAAATTTAGGCAAAATATCTCCCTAGGTCCCCTTAACTTATTTATTTGTAACGAATAGGTCCCTTAACTTTTTTTTGTAACGCATAGGTCCCTTAACTTTTAAAAATGTTGCACTCTAGTCCCTTTTAACGTTTTTTTGTTAACACCGTTACAAAAACGCCTAACTGGCTTTTAGAATGATTATGTGGCTTTTTTTTTATGCTTATGTGGAAATTTATATGCTGACTTGTTATTTTCAATTATTTTTTAATTGAAATTTAAAGAAAACCCAAAAACATGAAATCTTCTTACCCTCTTCTTTTTCTTATTTTGTCTTGTGAAGTGCTGGAACTACTAAATGGGAACATGTAATCCCTATTTGTAATCTCTAAATCATAAATCATGAAAAGAAATAAAAAATGGAACCGTTGATTTCGTTTCCAAGTTTTCAACTCATCATTTCATGTTCAATTTCGTTTTCAATCGGCCCCTCTTCATCTTTGTTTTCATTTCATCCGTTTTTGTTTTCTCAGTTTTTTTTCCAAATCTGTTTCAGATCCGTTTTTGTTTTCTCAGTTATCTTCTATTTAAGCTTTAATATGATTTTTCCAGATCTGTTCCTGGTCATGACAGATCTAGGGTTCAAAGAAAACGACACGAAATGAACACAGATTGGGTTATGATTTTCTGGGTTATGGGTTATATTGTTCTTGCTTTCTGGGTTTTGATTTTAATGTTAGGAGATGTTATGTTGTTCAACACATGAACGATTTTGACTTTCTCTTGTTGAACTGTTGTTCAGTTATAGTTCTTATTTTAATTTTAATATGGATTATGTTGTTCTTTCTTTATGGGTTATGAGATGAACTATGTTAATGTTCAGATCTGCGTTTGTTATTTGTTATTGAAGAAGAAGATGAGATGAACAATGTTAGTACATGAATTTGTTATTAAAGAAGAAAGAAGAGGACACGGACAGATGAATTTATTTTTTGTTCTCTGCGTTTTCAATTTCACATTTTTGTAGATACTCTTCAGTTTCACATTTTTTTTAATTTTTTAATTAAAATAATTATAAAATAATGAGTCAGCAAACAAAATTGCCACATAAGCATAAAAAAAGCCACATAATCATTTTAAAAGCCAGTTAGGCGTTTTTGTAACAGTGTTAACAAAAAAACGTTAAAAGGGACTAAAGTGCAAAATTTTTAAAAGTTAAGGGACCTATGTGTTACAAAAAAAAGTTAAGGGACCTATTCGTTACAAAAAAAAGTTAAGGGACCTATTCGTTACAAAAAAAGTTAAGGGACCTATTCGTTACAAATAAATAAGTTAAGGGACCTCGAGATATATTTTGCCAAAAATTTATTAATAAATATTAACTTTTAATTGTCAAGTAGTTATTTGTTATCCTTAAATTACTTACAATATAACTTTGTATTTTATATTAAAAATATGAAGTTAAGAATAAATTTTAAATATCTGTTTAAGTATGGCATAAATCAAGTGTGGCGAAAATCCTTTTGACAATGTGTACAAAACTTATATTTTATAATTATGTTTAGCATATGCTAATTTAAACAACTCAACTAGCGACTTATTAACTCACTACTAACCGGTCTCTCATGTGACAAGGAGAGCGCTGGACCTCTTCCATGAAAGGCTATGGGCACGAAACAAGACAAATTCTGCAGCAACATCAAATGTGTAGGGGCACATATGGCAAAAGCCTCCAAATGGCACGAAAAAATGCAATGTAGATGCAGAATTGTTCACCAATGACAACAAGTATGGTATATGTGTGTGTATTCGAACATCAAGTGGCAATTTCTATAAAGGTAAAATAATGTGGTTCACAGGCGTTCCGCGTTCCAACACCACATGAGGTGGAGGCAATTGGTCTTTGACAAGCCTTACTTTGGTTGGAGGTTTTGGAGCTTTCTTTTGTTTCCATAGAGCTTGACTGTTTACCAGTTGTACATGGCTTGAAGTTGGCCTCACTACCAACTACTGAGTTTGGTGCATTAGTACTAAGTTGCCGTAATCGTTTATTAAATTTTCCTAGCTTTCAGATTAGTATGTTCGGAGACAAGCAAATTTTGCCTCTCATACTCTAGCTCGGGCATCAAGATTATTTGCTAGTTCCCAAGTTTTTAATTTTACTCCCACCTGTATTGAGATTATTGTGATTAATGAAATGCTATAAGTTTGTTATTGTCAAAAAAACTCAACCATTATATGGGTCCTATATCTTGCGAAAGAGATGAACAATCATGCAGCTGTCATTCATTTCCTTCGATTTGTGCAACGAAAGCTCCATAACAATAAGCACTTTTGCAACCAATCATATCTTATTCTCATACTTTGAGAAAAAAATGAATTTTATGATATTATTGATGAAGTTTTTTAAAAAGAAAAAAATCTCTGCCGCAAACGATGGTTGACCCCCATATGGTTCAGATGTAGCTCATATCTCCCAAGAATGTGATTTTAAGTTCTACTGTCGAAGTGATGATCTCATTATGGATAATAAGTACTTACATCTGTAAGCATTTTTTGAAACTTTGAAGTTTTACCTAACCCCGACAAATTTATGATACCCGATACCCTGGAGGTTTTTTGGGTTCTTTTTTTAGATATACAAAAGGGGCAAAGCCCCCAAAAGAAAAACAAAGCTAGCCAACACTAGCTGTCATGCTCATTCACCATCCACACGCAACAAAGGGAGGAGGTGTATAGGAGCTTCATCATGGAAAATACACTGAGATAGGAGAAAAATCATGTCCCTAGCAAGGTGATCTACAACATAATTTGCTTCACGAGACATATGGCGCCAACATATATCATCTTGTCCCACGGTGAGACTTCTGATGATATCCAGCACATCGGAGAGAGCATGAAAATTTTTGGATGACCGAGATCACCAATGTGAAGTCTAACTCCACCACCAACTGCTCCGGATCACCACCCAGCGCAAAACGAAGGGTCGATCTTCATCAAAAAAAACCACTAGAAAAATTCCTCTATGGTCCCGGAGCACCCCACCACACCTAGGAGAGCTGGCGACATCTTGAACCATCGCGTTACAACATAACAAAAGGAACCCCTTCGGCGGAATAATCCAGATAAAAGGAACTCCAGACGGTCGAGGCGAAATACCACCGTTGAAAATCCCCAAATTAGCTTTACAGGTAAGATTAGGTTAAACTAGGGATTTATTTTTGTTTAACATGGACTGAATCAAAATAGGTCGATGGTTAAAATTGCATTATTTTGTGCAAACCAAATCTGGTCAAAAATACCAAAACTCACACTCCAGTTATGATGACCACGAGCTCGAGCACTGGGGTTCAAGTTTCTCACCATCTAATTCATCCAAAACGACTCTGAGAAGAAAAAGGGATGATTAGAAACCTGAATCCACCCCCACAAGATACAAATCCTGTGACAATCGCGAGAAACATGAAGAAGAGTCTTGGGTGCACCCCCGCAAATCGAGCACAAATCGCAAGAGGATAAATGTCTACCGTATCTCTTGGTGTTAAATATCAAAACCTGATGAGCAGCTTTCCATAAAAATAATCCAACTTGTTTGGGTTCTTGCCCCTTCCAAACAAATTTTAAAAGCTTTTTGTTTGGGTATTGAGAAGGTACACACAAAGACATACAGGGAGACATCGTGGTAAACACTGTATCCGGTGATTGGCCCCAAACAAGTAGGTCTTCATTTCTTTTAATAGATGGCACTGGATGATTTAAAACTCGTTACTGAAAAGAATGAGGAAGGTAATCAGTGAAACTACCTGCATCCCATCTCCCATCTTGAGTGATGAAGTCCCTCACCACCCCATTCGAGTATGTCGCGTAGCACATGATTTTGGAGAGGATCGTGGCTATGAATCCCAGTTTCTGCCTGGAAATGAGCTATTTCTCTGTTACCCACATTCCACCTTAGGTTCTGCTTGAAAGAGGTCCAAGTTTGAGTAATACCTAACCAAAATTAGACCTGTGGCGCTTAATACTCACTCGAGGGAAACTAGTTGAACCACACTGGTACTTTCCCATAGTTATTCTACTCGTTAGAGCATAACTGCCAAGAGGCCTTCATCATGAAGGCGGTGTTAATATTTCTCATACTACGAAGGCCTAAGCCCGCATTCTCCATCGATTGGAAAATGTGCTCCCAACTAACATGACGTAATTTACGATGAATGTTTTCATCACCCCGAATAAAGGAGCGACACATTTTGTCTAAGTCATCCCAAATTGCTTTAGGAAGCATACATAGCTACATAACAGAAGTAGGGAGGGCCAGAATGATGGATTTCGCGAGATTGGCTCTACCAACCAAAGATAAGGTTCTGACCATCCAAGAACTGAGACTTTGATTGACATTGTCAATGATGAACCTGAAGGTGTCCTTAGTCACTATGTGATGAATAATAGGAACCAGTAAGTAATTCACCAAGTCACCAGTCATTTGGAAACCAAGTTCGTCACGGATATTCCAGCGAGTTTGTCGGGGCCCATTGCCAGACAAACTCTCCATTGATAAGGTGGAAGAGTCTCTCAATATACATTACGAACAGATGGGGAGAAATAGGGTCGCCCTGACGAATTCCACGGGAATGCTTGAATTCTTCCAGCGCTTCCCCATTCCAAAGAAGTTTCATCTTAGCAAAAGAATTGCAATGCCAGATTAGCTTTCTCCAGATCAATTTTAGTAGCCATTCATCCTTTCTTGCCCTTCCTATGTCTGTGCAAAAATAATATTATATTGGCATTGCCGTTTAGGAATTAAAGAGCTTTGCTCGGGTCTTGTGATTTTATATAGGACACGTTGCAGACCTCAATAGGCCTAAATTGCTTCATAGAGAAAACCATATCAACCTTAGGGATAAGTGTGATAAAATTATCATCGATATCACCAACCTTAGTAGGATCCAATATGGTTTCCAGGATCATTTTACAAAAATCCCTGCCTATGCGGGGCCACTGATTATGATAGAAGGTCTCTTGAAAGCCATCCGGACTCGAGGCTTTGAAGGCTTCAATGCTCTTGGCAGCGTAGGTAATCACCTCCTCAAAGAAATACTCGCTCAGCATTCGAAGCTCATTAGCCTCAAGCGGAGGAAACACATCCTGTAAAGGAAAACGGTTCAAAGACTCATTAGTGGTAAACAAATTTTTAATAAAGGTAGTGGCCAAACGTTCTAGCTCTACCGGATTATCAATCCAAATTCCTTGCTCATTAAGGAGAGCAGAAATATGGTTTTTTCGTCGACAAACAATTTTTACCCCATGTAAACATTTTTGTTTTCCTATCCTCAAGCTCCAACCACTTGGTCCTAGATTTTTGGAATCACAAAATTTCTTCATGGAGCAGCACCTCTTCGTAGGCCAACCAAGTCTTACACTGGGCTTCAAGCAACTGGGCATTATGCTCATCAAGGATCTTCTAGTCCAATTGTTTAAGAGACCGCTTTAGAGTTTTTTTTTTGCTCCCTAATATAGCCAAAAATATTTTTATTGCGCTCTTTAAGAGTCGATTACGTTGATTTACTCCTATAGTCCAAATTACCCTGTCTCTGGGATTCCTGCATCAATATTTCAAAATCATATCCGAGCCACTTCAAAGCGGAAAGGACGCCTATACCTGTTTTGCCGTATAAGAATCTCAAATTGGATATTAAAAGGCTTATGATCAGACTTGAAGAAAGGAAGATGGAGATTTTTAACCTCACTAAAGCGAATTCTCCAAGCTAGATTAACAAGTAAGAGAGCCAAGCACTTTCGAGTACCTCCATGTTCCCAAGTAAAGGGATCACCAGAATACTCTGCATCAATAAGCTCACAATGGTTAATAGCATTAATCAAACCCTGCTCTAGCCATTGTGTATTTTGGAGGGGAGGGCCAACCATCTCCTCCTCATGGACAATATCATTCAAGTCTCCTAGCACGACCCAATGCCCATTAATTTCACAATGTATATCCTGTAAGCTTCTTCAAAGCTCTCGACGCTGAGCTTAATGAGGTGAGCCATAAATAGCAGTCAAGAACTAAGGAGGCCCATCTCTCCATTGAATTTTCATGTGAATAAACTAGGAAGAATAATTAATAATGTTAATAGTCCAAAGATTTGTATCCCATAGGCACCTGTTAGCCTGCATTTTCGACAGGCTAAATTAAATGCAGTCAACGAGGTTTGATTGGCTAGTTTCAGAGGAAAGTGTTAATTTCGACACTGAAGAATTGTGTCAGAAAGTAAGTTCGACGAGGCTCTAAACTTAACGAATATAAAGGATTGAAGAAGAGTCGGTTCGACAAGAAGGAAGCTAGAGTTTAGTGAAAGATCGGGAATTAAGTGCTCGTTGTCGAAATAGCCTAGCAGTTACCTTGGTCGAAAAGGCACAGCAGTTACTAT
This sequence comes from Astragalus glycyphyllos, assembly GCA_963573325.1. Classification (NCBI taxonomy): domain Eukaryota; kingdom Viridiplantae; phylum Streptophyta; class Magnoliopsida; order Fabales; family Fabaceae; genus Astragalus; species Astragalus glycyphyllos. Next base: position 83,843,975 of record OY754309.1, on the reverse strand, counting down.
TTTTAAATTCTCTGCAGTTAGTTGGTTATGTTTTTTCCCTCCTTGTATAAATAGTAGTTTTTCATAGGAAAAACGGGTCACAAACTCATTACAGATTCTCACACTCTAACTTCCAACATCACAGAGAAAACGAGTCAGAGAAGAATGTATGATCATGTGTACCAACTTTCTTTTCAATTAATGCATTTTACTTTGTTTCTTTAAGCAATTCAGCATTTTTATTTGCTTTCTTCATCTCTGTCTGAAGTGACTTCGACGGTTTCGCGCGAAACTGACAGTTATCTTCATTCTTCCCTTTAAAAACTGTAAAACATTCATAATTTCTGGAAAAACTTTAACACAAATGGTCTTGGGATTTACTAGTTGATCCTGCAAACAGAAGAAATTTCAAACAAGCGGTGTTTACCAAAAACCACGGTAAACAGCACCATAATCCCCAGATTGGCTTGTAGCATCCCGAATAGAAGAGTCGTTCAAGCCAATGCGTTTACTAATGCGCTTAGTCGTAACCTCACTAGTGTGGGTTTCCATTAAAATCACAAAGGAACAAGAAAAATCTCTAAGAATGTCTATCATAAGGCCCACAAAACCTCTAGCGGCAATGCCTTTGCAGTTCCTACAAATAATATTCATGATGATGTATTGAATTTGGGAGGCACTATATCCCCAACCACTTACACTGAACTACTAATCTGTTATCCAATATCAAATCACTAAATGATATATCATTTTTTATTATTTTAAAATAAATTAAATTTTGAATTAATTATGCTTACAAAGTATCGATACCCAACAAAATATAAGGGTATCCTAAAATTCTCTATCAATCACCTTTCATAGAAAAACTTTTTTTTTGGTCGAGACTAGGGTTTCCATCGCCAAACGTAGTGACTAATCCCCTCGCTGGATTGGAGGCACCTCGAAGGGTGGGACAGCTGGCCTAGGGATTTAAAGCTGCTTCATACCCAAGGCGAGAATCGAACCCTCAACTCTTGGTTAAGGAAGGATTAGTCTCAACCACTCAACCACAGCCTTGGGTGTAAATTGATGTCGCGAGTGCCATGTCTAATTTTTTCCCAAAAGGAAAATGAATCATGTAATATACAAAGGCATAAGAAGAAAGTCTGTAAAATGTTCAACAAAAAACCACACATTCACCCAAAAAAAGACTGTAAAATGGTGCACCAAAAAAAAAGTCTGTATTATACAAATATACTAATTCACGATCGTTGTCATATCATACTTAACTTGATATTTACAATTGGGAGCTTCTAGGGTGGATATATGTACACTGTCATCAGAACCCTATTTATACAAAATAGAAGCCACAAATCTAAAAAAGTCAAAATCAAAACAAAAAGAAAATGAAAATTTGTTAGAACTTAATTATACAGAAGCACCCGGTTTGGTAAATAAACTCCTATTATATTTTCTACATGTACTAATAAAATCACTCAAGTTGCTCAAAATCTTTGATGTAACACTGTGATCATGTTACAATTACATGGATGTTCACTCCCCTTGCCACGTCCAAACAATGTCTTTGAGTGCAGGCCTAACATCTTCTTCAAAGAATTTAATATATTCCAAAGTATCACCTGAGCATTTAGAAAATTCCACCACCGCAAGCTCCGGCGCCACCTCAGAAACCTCCGCAATAACGGCCAACCTCCCTTTCCTCCCCTCTGAGTTTCCTTGCAACCTCAACTTAAACTCCTTCACCTTGGCAACCTTAAACCTCAAACCTTTTGCTGCACCTTCAATCTTCGACATAATCTCTGTTACTGAACACTTTGAAGTGAAAATTGAACCACTTTTTTTCTTTTCCTCAAACAAACCCGAAAGATCAAAACCCGAAGACATCGAAGAAATAAACTCAAACGCGTTGAAATACTTAGGGGGTGTCAAATTCTCCACTACCTTGGAGGACACCTCAATAGCCTCTTCCAAATTAACTAGTGGTCCTTGTTGACAATTACGAGAATGCCCTTTTTGGAACCATGGAACATTCATGATTGAAGGAATCGTGATTCTTTTCTCAGGATCCGCTACTAGAATATTCGAGATCAACTTCTTTGATTCAGGTGAAAACCAAGGAGGAAATCGGTACTCTTGTTTGAAAACCTTGTTATACATCGTAATAATATTCTCGTGTTGAAAAGGAAGAAACCCTGCAAGCAATAGAAAGAAATACTGAGTAATTAACTGAAGGGTAGGTAACTTTAAGCAAAACACAAATAAAATAGTTCGTTTCACAATAAGTAACACACTTAGTATTTCACACATATTAAGATAATTTTTTTAAAACAAAAAAAAAAAGAAATGAACACACTAAAATCTTATGATTCAAAATCATCCTTTACAAAGAAAAAAATACCACGACTGTAATATCAGAGTTTCTTCCTTATAGTTCAATATACTCGCCCGAGAGAAAAAAATTATGAAAATCTATAAAAAGATCTACAAAATTAACTTTTATTAAAAATTGATTTTTTTTATAAGTCAAATAATTAAATTAATCGGGCACTAAGGGTGCCACAACCCTTATAGATATTAAAAATTGATGTATTCATCACTATTATAAATATAATATAAAATAGACAATAATACAGTATTTTGTAAGTGATGAACATAATATTAGTTCTCGAGTAAAATTGATAAAAAGAAAAATAGATTAAAAATAGAATATGAGAAGTAAACATGAGAAAGAAAGAGAGAATCCATACCAGCAAGCAAGGCATAGAGAATAACACCACAAGACCAAGTATCAGCTTTGAAACCATCATACCCTTTTTTCCTCAAAACTTCAGGTGCCACGTAAGCAGGAGTTCCACACTGGGTATGCAAAAGCCCGTCTTGACGAAGCTGTTCCGGCAAAGCAGAGAGTCCAAAGTCGGAAACTTTAAGATTCTCATTTTCATCAAGTAACAAATTCTCAGGTTTAAGATCTCTATGAGAAACACCTCTACTATGACAAAAATCAACAGCACTAATAAGTTGTTGAAAATACTTTCTCGCTAATTCTTCTTTCAATTTACCTTTTGCTACTTTAGCGAATAATTCACCGCCACGTATGTATTCCATAACGACAAGGATCTTTGTCTTCGTTGCCATCACTTCTTTGAGGTTAACAACGTTTGGATGTCTCACTAATCTCATAACTGAAATCTCACGTTTGATTTGTTCCATCATTCCTTCTTTCTTCACTTTATCTATGTCTATTACTTTAATTGCAACACCTTCTCCTGTTGTTATTTCTTTGCCGTAGTATACTTTCGCGAATGTTCCTTTTCCTAGTACTCTTCCCATCTCGTACTTTCCGAATACGATGATGTTCTTTGATTTCGAATACACTTCCTCCATTGAAAAAAACTAGTAGTGAAAATTGAATAAGCTAAAAGGGCATTTTTTTTTGTTTCTAAGTTGGAATTGGTTGGAATTTGATTTAGGTTAAGGAGAATGTTGAAGGGATGTTGGGTGGTTTAATAAAGGGAAAGGGGGGTGGGGGTTAAGCTAGTAATATTGAGACACTTGGTTGATTTTGATTTTCTTTCATTCTAGAGAAGCCTATGGAATTGAATGTGATGTGATGAAAAAGACTATATGAGGGATATAAGGAAAGGAGAGGCCACGTTGAAGGGTGTGGGTGTAGTGTTGGTGTGGTGTATTAGTAATAATGGGGTTTATTTAAGGGTCACTTTCGATTATAATGAAATTTAAGAATATTATAAAAAGTGGAGTAACAATAATGGAGGGTAGGAGGTTTGGCAGCATTGGCTCCGTGACAAGTTGTCATTGGATTATGAGGCGCTTGTTGTTTTGATTTCCTTGCAGTTGAAAGCACACAGAAAAAGATCTTAACCTGAATTCTATATTGCTTGTTTCTCTCTCTTACGCTCTCTTTAATCAATATGGTTTCTTTTTTTTCCTTTTCATTATTGTAAAACTCAAAGTTGGGTGCAAGGCAAGCCATTAACACCTCCATCTAGTTCAACTAATTTCAAGATTCGATTCATGTGGATCGAACAATTGGAGTTAAACTTTACTTACCTTTCGACTAAACTCTAGATTTATGAAAACCTCTTTCACATGGACACTAAAGCAGGTCAAAGATTTCTACCAACAAAAAACTATTGTGGGTCAACAACTATTTTTGTTCATGAACATGTGAGATGTTATCACTTTTCAATCTTTCAAAAAAAAGAAGGAAGTGATCTGAGTCTAGTTACCGGTAGGATCAACACTTGTTGATTCAATGTTTCAAAATTATAAAAGCATCTCAATGTATTTGTCTTTAATTATTATTTTTAAGAAAAAGAAGAAACGAAGTCTCGCTAAAACATTCTGATGTAAAGTAACATCAAGAGGAAAAATGGAACTTCCCCGTGATTATATTAAAAAAAAGTGAAAAGATAAAGATGATAGAAAAGATCCCAAGAGGAGACTAGATCATAACACTTGGCAAAAAATGACTAACTTGCATTATTGTTACCCCACTTTTTGATTTGACCAATGCTGTGGCATTATAGGGAGCCACGGAGCTCCCTAAAACACTCCATCTTATAGACATTATAAATGACTAACTTGCATTAGTCAAATCAAAAAGAGACAAAGACTTTGTCTTTGAATGGGAATTGTGCCTACAATTTTATGGACCAATTTCAAGATTTGCTGAAAATTTTAGGACTAACATGCAAAAGTGAAAAGTTAGATAAAAAAGAGATAGAGACATAATTTGTCTTTGAGTGGGTATTATAGCCTACTATTTTCTAGACCATTTTTTTGCCGAAATGCCACTACAAAAAAAAACGCTTATTTGCGAGGGACATTAGCGAGGGAATAACATTCCCTCACTAAAATTGACTTTAGCGAGGGAATTAGCGAGGGAATGTGATTCCCTTGCTAAAACTCACATTAGCGAGGGAATTAGTGAGGGACCAGTCCCTCACTAATGGTTAGCGACGGGAATTTTCAACATTAGCGAGGGACTGGTCCCTCGCTAAGTGGAGGTGGGAATTTGAAAATTTTAGCACGAAAAACAAGGTGGTTAGCGAGGGAATTAGCGAGGGAATTAAAATCCCTCGCAAATTTTTTTACTTTTTTTTTCCTTAAATCCGTTTCAACCACACAAACACACAACCACTCTTCTTTCTCACTCAACACACCCTCACTCTTCTTCTCTCCTCTTCACCATTCCTCTTCCCTTCCTCTTCCTCTACTCTCCACCACCACCACCATCACCACCACACAACCAACCAACCACCCTCACTCTTCTTCTCTCCTCTTCACCCTTCCCTTCCTCCTCATCCATCTACTCTCTCTCTCTCACCTACAAACACTAACCCACTACCACACAACAACCACCACCCACGACCACCACCACACAACCACCACCACCACCTTCTTTCCTCTTCCTCTCCTTGCTCTCTCTCTCTCACGATTTTCCCCTTCTTCTTCTCTCCACCTTCTTCCACCACACCACCACCACACAACCACCACCACCCACGACACAACCACCACCACCACCACCTACGAATTTCTTTCCTCTTTCTCTTCACCTTCCACCACCACCACCACCACCACCACCACCAACACAACCACAAAATTAACAATATAATATAATATAATTTTCATTAATAATATAATAATAAATAGCTTCAAAAAATATATATATATATATATATAAAAAAACAAGCCAATCAAATTTTAAAATTTGAAAATTTGCACAGCATTAGCGAGGGAAATTTCTCTCGCTAATTAGCGAGGGATTCAAAATCCCTCGCTAATCCCATTAGCGAGGAGGGATTTAGTGAGGGAACCGGTCCCTCTCTAATTCTCTCGCAAATGACCATTAGCGAGGGATTTTGGTCATTTTGCGAGGGAAATTTCCCTCGCTAATAACCAATTTTTTTGTAGTGTGCCTTCTTCTAGGTATTGAACACCACTGATTCAAGTTTATCATACTGTACAATCGTTCCTTGGGTATCAGTAGCCCTGGGAACAACATCATCATCATACACATCGCCCCCAAAATTTTCCTAATATTCTTATGTTAGATGCTACCATTGGATTAGAAGTAGCATTTTTTTAATTAGTTTAGTCTTTGATTTTTTCTTTTACTCAATTTTACATATTTAATGACCAAAATGACTATTTATTATATTTTTTTGTTTAACTTAATTGGATGAAATGACAAATAAAAATCGTGCACATACACACTCACACTCAGATTCGAACTCAGGAGCCGGCATTCCAATATTGCTTGCTGGTCTTTTAGTTTAATCACATATTGTTGTGTTGTGAGATTCTTTATAAAATATTTTTTAATGAAAAGATTTAAAAAAAAAAAAAAGAGGAGACATGATATAATAAAAGAAAGATATGGGATTTGGTTTTCTCTTTTTCTTGGTCTAAAAAATACTTAAATCTAATTAATTACAATATCGGTAGTTGGTACATCTCTTCTGGTCTGGTGGCACTACTTGGCTGGTGCATTAATAATTAATTTCTCGTTTGTGGAGTTTACTTAATGATTTTTTTAATAAAATACTGCCAAGGAAAATAATATAAATTTCTTCCTAACTGACATTATTTCATTAAAGAAAAATTATTATAATAAACAGAAAGGGAATTCGTGAATTTTACCAAAAAAGGGAACTCGTGAATTTTATAAAATAAAAAAAGTTAAAGAAAGAAAGGGAGGGAGTACTCATGAAATTTTATTGTTTTAAAGAAGAAGCTGTTCTTTTTTTTTATATATAAATCGAGTATCCTTTGTATGCATATATTAATCTCTCGAGTTGAATAGGACTACAATGAGTGGCAAAAATCTCTCCAAGAGATTTTCCACAATGGACGGCGCGACAAAGCTCTCCCTCAAAAGATTTACTACAATGGGCAAGAAAGCACTCCCCCAAGAGATTTGAAACTCACGACCTTAGTTAAACAGGAATAAACCCAAATTATCTCATCCAAATACTCTTGGGTAAAAGCTGTTATTTAATATTCATGTATATTTCCATATTTTGTTTTATATTTTTTAAAAAAGTCTTTTGATTAATTTCATCTTTATTCTCTTTTTTGGGTACACTCACATGTTAGTTTTACTAGCACGTCAAATATAGGATAAGTAGATAGCATAGTTGATGTTCACATGTGTAGTAAACACAACTCCATTATTGTTGCACCAAAGTTGTCTCTTGTTCAAAGGGAAAGGAAGGGTACCAGTCTACCACTACTGCCAAAGGAACAATGTTGAGTGTTTGACGGCACTAATGCCTACTTTTCACACTCTTCACCACTACATAGACTTTGACGGGTTCCCTCCCAAACGTTATTATTCCAATATATGCAACTTCAAAAGTCATCAAACATTTTCAAGAGTTGCTGCTGTTGGCAATGAATAATACACATGTCCTTTACCTTACTCTAATATTTGACTAGGGGAATTATATAATTCATAACTCATCCCTAGCCTCGAACAAACTCACTTCTCTCTGGGCTAAACTACGACCATATTTTTTTCCCGAGAAGTTAAGTTTTATTAAAATAGGGCCCAAAGCTACAACATCAAAATGTGACAACTATACCCACCTTTAAACCTTTTGTGAAAAGTTGCAGAGAACATGAGTTTGACCCAACACTTATTGAGACGATGCCTAAAGATTTGGTAATTTACCGACAAAACAAAAACTCAAAAAGTTACAACAAAACTATTTAAAATAAGACTTGAACACAAGTCCATAACCCTTGTTTTAGTAGTTTGGTCTTTGGGTCAGTCCTAAGAGAACCCATCCAATCATGTGGTAGACAACTAGGCCAAAAATCACCTTATACAAAGTCATTTAAAAAAAACAAAATTGGTAAATCCCGTTGCCTAACTAACCTTTTTTTTTGCGGATGATGTTGCTAAATCCACTAGCTTTGAAATGTACCAAATAGTCAATATCCTTAATATTTGCAAGGTCTTTTTTGAGAGTCTATAATGGAAAATGGGTATATTTGGCAGGGGTAACACATATTTATGCAGTTGGTGTGCCCAATTCCTTGAAAGAAACCCTCTCCTCCATTGTACAAGTCCCAATTTGGTACCCAATTATCTAAAGGAAAGAGTCTATAATAAGCTAGAAAGGTGGACGGGGAACCTACTTAACCAGGCAAGGAAGTCCTTATTAAAGCAATCATTCAAGCTATTCCAAGCTACATCATGTCTATCCTTAGGCTTCCAAAGAACTTTTGTAAAGAAATCACCCCTGCCATTGCTAAATTTTGATGGTTCGCTGATCACAACCGTATGGGCATTCATTGGAAGAATTGGAATTCAATGTGTAAACCAAAGAACGGGGAGGATTGGGGTTCCGGAACTTTCAGTTCAATAACTCCTCTTTGCTTTCAAAACAAGCCTGGAGATTACATCAAAAGCCTAGCTCTTATTGGGCTGTAACTTTGAAGAGTATCTATTGTCATAAGGAAGACTTCTGGAGGACTAAATTTAAATCAGGTGGGTCTTGGGTTTGGCAAAGTCTATTACATGGGCGGGATGTGCTCCTACAATCAAGTAGATGGGCCTTTGGAAGAAATTGCTACCTTACACCCAATTCAACAATTTCTATTATTGGAGAGCTGATGGTACCTAATCAACTGGAGTGGCATGTAGTCAAACTTAGAAATAACTTAGGCCAAGCATCTGCAATTGAAGCTATTCAAACCCCAATCAGTTGGACTCTTAAGAATGCAGACATCTACTGGCCATACGATAAAGATGGGATGTACAATGTGAAATCTGGTTATCTCAAGTTGCAAAAAACAAATCTTCAACTACCTCCTGGCCCTTCCTCGTCCTTATCTTTTGACCCTGATTTTTGGAAGAATCTAGGGTGTTTACTAGTACCAGAAAAGACTAAACATTTCCTCTCCTCTGGCGAGCCTGTCATAATGCTCTACCTGAACAACCTTGGCCATCAAGAAGATGTCCCACTCAAATCTCTGCCCTGTTTGTCTTAAAGAAACCAGAAACCATTGAGCACTTATTCCTTTTATGCCCCTGGACTGAACCTGTATGGCGGCCTCCAAGCCTGCCCTATTCCAAACTCTCTCACTGTCTGTAACTTCTCTTGTTGGCTTGAAAATTTTCTAGTAAATCAGTCTGATACACAAGGAAAAGAGAGAGAACAACTCTCATTTGTTACACTCTCTGGAATATGTGGAAGGCTAGAAATGAGAAAGTCCACCAAGGTAGGAATCCTAACCCTATGGAAGTTACAAATGTGGCCAGAACTCGGTGCATTGAATTTCTGAAGGCAATTGAATCAGAAAATACACAACAGAGAGGAGCTCCTAATGTTAGTTTTGCGAAGGGGTGGCGATCCCCTCGTGGAAATTGTATTAAGATTATTTGTGATGCCCAATTTGATGGTAGAATTAATAGGGGAACAATTAGCAGCATATGGAGAGATAAAGAAGGTAAAGTTATTTCTGGAATCATAGAGAAGATCTTTGTGATCTCCCCGTTGAGCGTGGAGGCCCTTGGTGTTCGATTAGCGCTGAAACTTGCCAACAACTTGCAATTTGAGGAAGTAAGGGGCGAGTCCAATTGTCTAGAACTTGTTGAAGCATGCAGAGGTAATATTCAAAGACATCAAATTGTTAGTATCTTATCTGATATTCAAGCTCTAATAGAAATAATTCATCGATGTGGGTTTACCTGGACCCCAAGAGGCAACAAATAGAAATAATTCAAGCTCTAATAGAAATAATTCAAGCTCTGATATTCAAGCTCTAATAGAAATAATGCATTCTTGACCAACAAAATTGGGGAAGAGGCAAATTTTATTTATCAAAGTTGCACTAATGACCGTTTTAAAACGGTCTCCGAAGGGATTTGAACTCAACACCTTGAAGATATAAGACTAAGCTCTTACCACTTTGCTAGCACCTCAAGTGTACCTTAAATTGTCATTGGCTCATAGCATAATACAAATGCTCCTACAAGACTACAAGGGACATCTCAAAGACTACGAAGTTCTTAGGTAGAAAAATTTTGTGTGCTTTGATACCATGTTGAAAAACATGGTATCCATGGAAATTGGAGAGAAAAACTTTAAAGGTCTATTATATTGAAAGTGGTAAGATATTACAAATGAGAAGAGATAACCCTAAATGAGTCTACCATCTACCTTATATACTAACCAACTAATGGACCTTACTATCTAATGACCTTACTATCTAATGGGCGTTACTAACCAACTAATGGACTTACTACTTATATTTTAACAATTTTCTGTTTTAATTTAAAAATAAAATAAAAACATCATATTTACACCTGCACTCCTGTGTTTCAGTTCGTACATCCCCTCTGCACAAATCTCTGAGTTTGTGGATTCTTTTAAAAGTCCATAGAACGTGAACTGGGTTGCTGTTGATACTCGCACCTCCTCTTTTTTAGTAATACAACATTCCCACTGATAACTGCACCTCCCCTATTACTGTTTTACAACCTATTCTGTTTTTGTGATTGCTTTACCTCAATTATTTTTTACCACTTACCAAAACTATTTTTATTAAATATTAATTAAAATATACTAAACACACAAAATTTTTCTACCCTAGAACTACGTAGTCTTTGATTCTCTACCCAGAGATACGCAGAAGCAGAGGGGGTCCACCTCTGTCAAGTGCACTAATAAAAACATTTTTTAAGTCTTTTTCCTAAATTATTTCTTTCCTATTTCCCAAAAAAAATTAAACATTCGTCAAGTCATCCCAAGTAGGTAGCTCAGTTGGCGAGCTAAGGGATACCGAAGGAGTGCACCAAAAAGAGTGCAAGAAGGAGGTCTCGGGTTCAATCCCCGGAAACTAACATTTCCCACACCCCCACTAACATTACCTATCAAAAAAAACATTCGTCAAGTCTTTCTTCTTTAATGTGCAAAAAAGGGCGAGATTAATATATTTTTTTACCTAACAATTTTTATGCATTTAGTTAGATGGTAACCTTTGTTAGGAATGATGTTGTGGGGTGCTAATCCCTTCCCCGCGCATAACCGACTCCCGAACTCATTTTGATTCGTAAAGACCCTTATAGGGGATTTATCAACGTTTGCCCCTTAAACCTAAACTTTGATGAAAGTTTCATTCCAAAACTTCGAAGAATCTTTTCCCGAAATTTTCAGTCGCTACAATAGGTTGTCGTACTTTTCCAGCTCCAACAAAACCTTTTTTTATTTGTAACAGCAGCAATAACTTTGCCACATATGTAAGATGAATTGAACTGCACCTAACTTTCTACTACATCCTATTATTGGTATCAACCACACCAACAATCATATGTAACAAATGGATACAAATTACCATCTCTATCGAGTATTGATCCCTAAGAGTGTATCTTTAGGAAGTAGGAATACTTCATTGGGTAATGTATGTTGTTTGAGATCTAAGACCCTAGATCAGGCGTGCAAAAAAAAAAACTTCACTATCAATATTGTTAGTTCACAAAATTGTTTGGAATTTTCTTTTCGTTAGCAATACAATTCAATAAAATCAAGTGGTAGGATATTGTCCAATTTAGAAATCTTAAAATTTTTCTATTTGTACAAAAATGGGGGCAATTTTGTAAAAGTGCCACAAAAAGCCAAAATTTTGCAGCTTTTTTCAACTTTTTCCTAAAATTCGTAGGAAAAAAATTGCGCTGACGCAGACAAAAAAAAATCTGTGCAGTTGACGCGGATGGGACAAAAAAAGTGGGGACAAAAAACAAACAGGTTTTGGGCGGTTTTGGGCGTTGACATAAAAAACAAGAAATAGAGACAAAAAGGCTTCCAACCAAGAAAAAAGAGGGAGTGAGGAAAAGCTGTGTGGGCTAATGGACTGGAGAGAGAGAGAGAGAGAGAGAGAGAGAGAGAGAGAGAGAGAGAGAGAGAGAGAGAGAGAGAGAGAGAGAGAGAGAGAGAGAGAGAGAGAGAGAGAGAGAGAGAGAGAGAGAGAGAGAGAGAGAGAGAGAGAGAGGGGTTTTTTACTCCTATTTTTTAAAAATATTTTTAGGGACAAAAAACAAACAGGTTTTGGGCGTTGACATAAAAAACAAGAAATAGAGACAAAAAGACTTCCAACCAAGAAAAAAGAGGGAG